>JALGBA010000011.1:3045000-3645000 GCA_023970755.1 Azemiops feae | reverse complement strand
CGGGCCAGTCTCAGCTTTGGAAAAGAGGCAAAGGCAAACCACTTCTGAATGTTGCCAAGAAAATTCCAGGGATGTATCCACACAGTTGCCAGCAGTCAACTGTGATGCAAAGGATAAAAAAAACTTAATTCTTTACAAGACACTCTTCTCTGACTCTCTCAACGTTGATCTCAGAGACAGGCAAATGGTAGTGATTCAAACATTGGTCAACATCAATTATATGGAGTCCAAGAGAAGAGGAACAATGCAGGTGAAGAATGGAATGGCTGGAGTTCAGCAAGACCTGAATTCTGCAGTTAATTCTGCAGTTCTCGTTTCATCAATACAGTCTTATAAAATCAAGATTCAGTATTTTCAACAAGAGGGACTGTATTAAAACAAAGCTATTTTTTCTCATTGTGCAAAGACATAGTTGGGCAATCCACAGCCGCTGGGATAAAGAGAGACACTAAGCCATGGTTTGAGGTCCTCTGAAATTCCTAAAGTTCGTGATAATTTTATCAGGATTGGGTGGTAGAATTCTCATTAGTAAAGGATAAAACTTGGCTCATTCTCTCAGGTTATTTCAGTGAAAGTATCTGAATTGGAGGGAGGAAATGCAATATTTTCGCAGTGCAAACCCAGAAATATCTCAGGGTGACAGAGCTAGCAATATTTTTAGTATGGAGTGAATCTGTATGGAGTATACTGCAATGGCCACAATTAAAATAACATGGTGAAAATTTTCATTAGAAATGAAGGTGAATATACAAGTTCCAAGATAATGTTACAGGATCCAATCTGAGTTGGTCACTGGGACCAGAGCTTTTGTTTTCTGAGCTTTCGGACCTATGCTGGACCCCATCCTTAGGGAATGTCTCTGTGTGCTCTGAGCTGTTCTGTGTGTGGTGTTTATATGGTGGATGTTGTGTGTAGCTTTTTAGATGTAGATTGGGGTGTTGATGGCTGGTTATTTCAGTGAAAGTATCTGAACTGGAGGGAGGAAATGAAGGTGGAAGTCTGAAAGAGTATCGCAGTGCAAACCCAGAAATATCTCAGGGTGACAGAGCTAGCAATATTTTTAGTATGGAGTGAATCTGTATGGAGTATACTGCAATGGCCACAATTAAAATAACATGGTGAAAATTTTTATTAGAAATGAAAGTGAATATACAAGTTCCAGGATAATGTTACAGGATCCAATCTGGGTTGGTCACCGGGACCAGAGCTTTTGTCTTCCGAGCTTTCAGACCTATGCTGGACCCCATCCTTAGGGAAGGTCTCTGTGTGCTCTGGGCTGTTCTGTGTGTGGTATTTATATGGTGGCTGTTGTGTGTAGTTTTTTAGATGTAGAGGATCTTTTTTTTTAAAAAAAAAATATGTTTTATTATTTTTTTATCGGGATAGAAAGGGAAGGGTAGGTAGAGGTATAACATGGGGTAAAAAACAAGGATTAAACCAAGGGTAGGGGTAGATACAATAATGGGGTTAACCCCAACACTAAATCAACGCTTTAGCAAGCAGACTATCGTCCGGGTATACATATTAAATATACATGATTAACATAGTATTAAAAAGCTATATTAATGAATTTATCACTATTAATGGTAAAAACTTAAGCCAATACATATCATTCATTCTATAAGTAACAATAATCAATATACTATTAGTGATGTATTACTAAGTAAATATAGTTAAATATAAATATCAATATAACGCTTTTAATTATAATTAATTATAGTTAAATGTAAACATCTAACCAAAAAGTTAAAAAAATAATATTCAAAAGAAAATACATCATTTATCTTATTTAATTTCATCATCCTTTTTCATTCTGTCTTATTGCTAACCATTGATAAAATTTTTCCCATGTTTTAAAAAAAATTGTGTCTTCTTTCTCTTTAATTTCTAAAGTTAGTCTATCCATTTCTGCACATTCCAATATTTTCATAATAATAGTCTGGTCAGGTGGTATCTTTTCATTTTTCCAAAATTGGGCAAATGCTATTCTCGCGGCTGTTAATATATGTAAGATTAAATATTCATTCTCTTTTCCGTAATTAGATCTTAATATTCCTAATAAAAACAATTCCGGTTTAAATTCTATCTGTATCTCAGTCATCTTTTCTAGCCATTTATGAATTTTAAGCCAATATATCTTTGCATTAGGACATATCCACCAGATGTGATAATAAGTTCCTGGTTTTTGTTTACATTTCCAACACATATTTGATACATTTTTAAACATTTTCTCTAGTCTAACTGGTGTCATATGCCATCTATAAAACATTTTATATAAATTCTCCTTATATGCGGCCGCTTTAGTAAGTTTCATATTTTGATCCCATAGTTTTTGCCAATCTTCTAAGTCTATAGAATATCCAAAATTCTTAGCCCATACTATCATTGTTTCTTTTACTTGTTCTTCTTCCATCTTCCAGCTTAGCAGAAATTTATAGAGTTTTTTAATCAAATGTTCATCAGTTTTTAACAATATTTTGTCTAACGGTGTCTGTTCTTTATAAAATCCTGTAGACTTTATATCTTTTTCATATCTTGTCTGAATTTGCAAGTAAGACCACCATGTTAAATCAATACCCTGTTGCTGAAGAATTTGTCTGTCTTTAAGTTTCCCATCTTTGTCCAAAATATCTTTATAGCTAACAAGTTTATCATAGTTAATTAAATTTGGATAGGAAAAGGCTTCCATTGTCGAAATCCACTCAGGTATTTTCATATACATTTTATGTTTAATTTTTTCCCACTCTGAAAACAATACATTCCTTATAGCATGATTTTGAAAATATTTGTGTACTTTATTTTTCTCATACCACAAAAATGCATGCCAACCTAATTGCAAATCATGCCCCTGATGTAGAGGATCTTTTTGATTTAGATATAAGGACAAATTATGCACTGTAAAGATCGCTTGTAGGTGGCAGATACTTCCAGTGGAAATCTATCAGATCCCTGCATGAATTGCCTCTGTGACTATGCAGGACAGATGGGGAGGAAGCTAACCATCAAACTGCAAGAACAGAATCGAGCGATCAAATGAGGAGACCCAAACTCATTGGTAAACTCACATTGCAATAAAAAAGGACATACATTTAATTTTGCAGCTAGTAAGATTGTTGGATGAGCAGGCGCAAAAACAGCCAGAGAGGTGACTGAAGCCTGGGAAACAGGTCCCTCATCAATCAAAAGAAGTGCTAATTTACCCCAAGCTTAGTGGGGGAGGGGTTTCTTAGGAGGCAGGGGCTTGGCAGGACAAAGAAACAACAGCCAACGACTTAATAGCCAACCATCAACGCCCCAATCTACATCTAAAAAGCTACACACAACAGCCACCATATAAATATCACACACAGAACAGCCCCTCTCCCTCCACCTTCTGTTTGGAAAGAGAAGTTCCCTGAGGATGTGCTCTAGTATGAGTCCGAAAGCTCGGAAGGCAAAACCTCTGGTCCCAGTGACTGACCCGGATTGGATCCTAAAATTTTCATTCCACGGGAATAATGGGTCCCTGATTTTGGGGGCATTCTTTAAGTTAGTAGATATTAGGTATCTTGATTCAAAAAATTATTAATTAATATTAATCAATTAATTAATTAATGTAATGTGGTATAATGCATTGTTTGGGCTAACTTGAGGGTATAGAAAGACATAACAATACATACCATTTTAATTGTATTCAAAGATACTAGAGCTGTGGTTGTGCAGTATTTGGAATTCCTTATTGCATACTAATTCTGCTGACTGCCAGCAGTTCGATTCTCACCGGCTCAAGGTTGACGCAGCCTTCCATCCTTTGGAGGTTGGGTAAAATGAGGACCCAAATTGTTGGGAGGCAATAGGCTGACTCTGTAAACTGCTTAGAGAGGGCTGTAAAGCACTGTGAAGTGATATACAAGACTAAGTGCTATTGCTATTGCTATTGAAATATTATGATATAACTAATATAACTATAGCATAATATACAACTCTCATTACAAAAGACTTAATCACAACATTTAGGGACAGAAGAAAGTAGACAATGAATGGCCTCCACTTGCAGACATTAGAATCTTTGTCAAACCTTAAAGCCACCCTAGACTTCCTGGACAATGACCCAGCCAAATTAGAGCATCAATTTCTGATCTCTCATCTAAAGATCATATTTTTATTTCTCATTTCTTGATCGGAGTCTCAGAAATGCAACAGGTTTAACAGAAGGTAGACACACACACACACAATATTCCTAGCATAGCCCAGCTCTTCAAGTTCCATTGACAAAGAAGAAAGTCTTCACTTCACCAAACACTACCAGATTCATCCCGGTTCTCCTGTCACATTTCCCCTAATAATATGTGTGGCAGGGGGACCTTTAAATGTCCTCCACTTAATTATCTGGAGAGAAGATCTCCACGGATAGTATTAAAGTTAGTGTCAGCTCATTCTGTGAATTCAATATTGGTTGTATTGGTAGTCTTAAGGTAAAAAAAGAATTATTGTCCCTTCAATATAGGAATAATGTTACTCATTTGCTTAATTTGGGGACATAAGTTGAGTAGTTCTAAATAAGGTTAACATCCAACATCTCTACTTTTTTTTTATTATTATTTTGCCCTAGGTGAAGCGAATTTACCTCCCCTCAAATTGGTGATCAGTAAGTGTCATTGGCTGCAAAATTGTGGTTTTTTACTATGAGATGTGTCTTTGCTGACAAGGGGGAGGCAGATGGAAGTAATCACAATATATATATACAGTATATAAGGCACAACAGATCTGCATATCTTTGATTCACTGGAACAAAGCAAACTGACATTTTCTAACTCTATTTCATGGCCATTATTCAAGTGAGCTTTTGCACTAATAAAATGCCTTTTTAAAGCTTTGCACAAGCCCACCAGAGAATCATTTTCCTAACGTTAGCAATATCCTCCTTTCACCCTCATTACAAGGACAGACTGGATTCTGGCAGAGTTACCACTGAGCACAATTTCCGCTCCCGCCTGCTTCTTTCACAGAGACATCAGCCATACTGTTACTGTCCTATGTTCCAGCTGAGTGTTGTCCTCTTGCATCATATTTTGTTTCCAAATTCTGTGCACCTGCATGAAAAATCCTCCTGCTGTTCATTGCCATTGGAGACCATCAGGCTTGACATCCCTCAGCCCCTCACTGATGATTTTAGTCTGTAGGCCAGGGGTGTCAAACTGCCGGCCCGCAGTCCGGATGCATCATAGCGAAACAGCGCCCACCCCATTGCCGGCAATGGGGGAAAAAGTCACAATACGTCACGACACATTACATGACGTTGCGAATTTGACACCCCTGTTGTAGGCTCTCAGTTTTACATCTCTTCTGTAAAACCTTTACAGGGCATGACACACAGTTGGGTTTCATTTATAACTTTTACTGCTGCAAATGTAAAGTCCACATTCACACTCTTAAAAATTATTCAACATCTTCACTTGGGTTGCATGTTAGAGCTGTTAATCTTATATTCTCTTAACTTTTACTTTCTGCTGATCATACACAAAATAATGTAATATTGTAATTATTTGGAATATAACTATTTTACAATATTGTCAAAACAAATTTAAACAGCCTTGAGCAGGAAATGCAGTTGTAGTCTCTGACAGTACACTTTTTTCTTCCTTCAACCAGGAATATTGAAAGGCTTTCTATCCGAATGTAAGTACCTTAAGCCATGACGTCCATTCCCAGGGTCATGTTTTCTTGTGAAAAAAAAAGAAAGAAAAGAGAGATATTTGAGGGAAATGCCCTGTTTTAATACACAGCAGGAATCAGTGGAAATGTTACTCTCTCAGAAATCTCCCTGCTTGTTTTGTGCAAAGACTCCCTTGACAGCATCATTAATTAGTTGAATAAAGCAGGAATAAGATCCTGCAGTCCCAGCGATGTCTCTCCCAAGGATGCTTTTCCCCACTCCCCATCACTGTTTTGAAAAGTCAACAGGGTGATTCTTAAAGCAGATTCTCCCCATTTTGAAGTGGAAAATACACTCACATCATAATGAACCCACTAAAATGGTCTTTTGTTGTTTCAGATTAAATGAATCCAAATTTAACCTCCTAAAATGCAGAAAAAAACTATAAAACTGCCATACATGATACTCTACACCTATGCTGTGGCCATAGCCTTACTGTATCTTTACTATATAGCATTACATGCATACATTTCTTTATTGATTAGCCCTTGGGCCATATCAAATGCAAAGTTCCAGAAACAAATTATTACTAAAATATAATAATAATAATAATAATAATAATAATAATAATAATAATAATAATAATAATAATAATAATAATAATAATAATAATAATAATAATAATAATAATAATAATAATAATAATAATAATAATAATAATAATAATAATAATAAAGTTGGAAGGGATCTTGGAGGTCATCAAGTCCAACCCCCTGCTCTGGCAGGTAACCCTATACCATTTCGGACAAATGGCTGTCCAGTTTCTTGTTAAAAACTTCCAGTGTTGGAGCATTCACCACTTCTGGAGGCAGGTTGTTCCACTGGTTAATTGTTCTAACTGTCAGGAAGTTTCTCCTTAGTTCTAGGTTGCTTCTCTCCTTGATTAGTTTCCATCTGTTGCTTCTTGTCCTGCCTTCCGGCGCTTTGGAAAATAGCTTGACTCCCTCTTCTCTGTGGCAGCCCCTGAGATATTGGAACACTGCTATCATGTCCCCCTCGTCCTTCTCTTCATTAAACTAGACATACCCAATTCCATCAACCTTTCCTTATATGTTTTAACCTCCAGTCCCCTAATCATCTTTGTTGCTCTTCTCTGTACTCTTTCTAGAGTCTCAACATCTTTTTTACATCGTGGTGACCAAAACTGGATGCAGTATTCCAAGTGTGGCCTTACCAAGGCATTGTAGAGTGGTATTAATACTTCGCGTGATCTTGATTCTATCCCTCTGTTAATGCAGCCTAGCACTGAGTTGGCTTTTTTGGCAGCTGCAGCACACTGCTGGCTCATATTTAAGTGATTGTCCACTAGGACTCTGAGATCCCTCTCACAGTTACTACTATTGAGCAAGGTACCCCCTATACTATACCTATACATTTGGCCCTGAGTAGGAAATGCAGCTGTAGTCTCTGACAATTTTTTTTTCTTCCTTCAACCAGTCAGTATTCCACTGTAACAGCCAGCTCTTATTTAAGTAAGTACCTTAAGTTATGACGTCCATTGCCAGGGTCATATTTTCTTGTGAAGAAAAAAAAGAAAAGAGAGAGAATTGAGGGAAATGCCCTGTTTTAATACATAGCAGGAATCAGTTGGAATGTTTCTCTATCAAAAATGTCCTAGCCTAGCCTTGCCAGTATCATTAATTAGTTGAATAAAGCAGGAATGAGATCCTACAGTCCCAGGGACGACTCTCCCATGATGCTTTTCCTCACTCCCCATCACTGTTTTGAAAATTAAACAGCGTGATTCTTGAAGCCGATTCTCCCCATTTTGAAGTGGAAAATCCACTCACATCATAATGAACCCACTCAGATGGTCTTTTGTTGTTTCAAATGAAGTGAATCCAGACTGAATTTCCTGAAACACAAAAAAAGAAATAGAAAACTGCCATACATGATACTCTACCCCTATGCTGTGGCCATACCCTTACTGTATCTTTACTGTACAATAATCCTTGCCTCCAGTGACATCCAGAGGCACTTGCCGTTGAGGGAATCGTTACCTGAGATCCTGAGAAAGTAAAAAGAGTTCCTCAAGGTAATGGGGGAAGAACAAATGGACATCAGATCTGACCTCTCACCTTGCTAATTGAACTTTAGATTCCCTATCAAAACAAGCAATGGGTCGGAACACTTGGCATTCAGAAACCTTCCTTCACCATAACCTTTGCTGACTGTGGGAGTGGGGGGAGGTGAAGATGCTGAAAGCTATAGTTCAGCAACAAGTAAAGAGCTATCACAAATCTCTCTCTCTCTCTCTCTCTCTCTCTCTCTCTCTCTCTCTCTCTCTCTCTCTCTCTCTTCCTCCCTCTCTTTCTCTCTCTCTCTTTCACAGCTAATAAAAAATGTCTTCAATTCGGCCAGTAGCGGATGACTTCTCAAGAACCAGTACAGATGAAGAACACTTCATTCAATTTCTCTACAAAAGAAATTTAAGAAATGAAATAAAAATGATTCTATCAGTAAAACTGTAATTATGTGTAGCCTCCAAAGTCTCTGAAAAAAGCTATTTTACTTTTTGTATCCAATGGGAGCTCCCACAATCATCACCTTACCTTAAGCATGTAAAAGAAATTTGTAAAATGCTTTTGAGAAAGAAGAGTGTCATTCCAATCCAATGCTAACATTTATCCTAAAACTTGTCTCAGCTCAGAAATGGTGTGCAAATGCAGAATATTCTGAAGATTACCTGCCCCCAAATTACTATTTCTCAAAGGTGCCCCCCAAACATGTTAGGCCTAGACATTAAAATAACATATTGGGATGCGGGCTTAGCTAAAAATGTGTACAGAGAATTCTTTTCTTCAGAGGTGTTAAATATGTGTTAAATATGCTAGATGCTAAATATAATTGCCAGAATATTGGATTGAATTCCTCCTTGAATATATACCAGATTTACACCAGTTGGTTTAGACAGAGGTCCGTGTCCCTGCTCCCAGATTGTCTACAAAGTTCCCTAATTAGTTACAAACTTCAGACTATCACCGTTGTTCTCATTTGTTTTTCATGTATTATTGTATACTGCTCTCACTCCTACCAACTCTGAAAACACCCATAAGCTCCTCCGGTTTTGCCACTATGATGTCCACTTTTGAGCACACAGATCTTTAGATCAGCCCAATTAATCTATCAAACCAGCCGAGAGGTTCAGACCTTTGGAAGGGGTGAGATTCTTTCCCCACTGGAAGTAGTTCACAATAGCTTCAAAAGGAAGGTGCTAAGTCTCTCCTTGGGCATCTCTTCTGCTTATCTGAGGGTAAAGACTGGCTACTTTCCATCACTGTTAGAATTCATCTGCATTGTTGGGGTACAAAAAGAAACTAGAAAGGCTTCAAGAATCCCACTTTGCCAAGCTCTGTTTTATCCATTACATAGTTGTGAGTCAAGGGATCAAAATTTTCTCTCCCACCCTATAAATGTATTCCATATGCTCAACAATTATATCAGTTAGAAAGCTATAGAATATAATGTCTAATAAAAACAGATTCAATCCTTTTTCCCATGCTAAATTGACTTATTGGGAAAACCAATATTAAAAATTAGGGGAAAGTGTGATATAGAAAAATTAGACGTTTTGTTTTGACCGGTGGCACTTTAAGCTTCTGGGATACCTGATGTACTAGAACAACTGGTTAAGTCTTTTAAAGCAAAAAGAAACTACTATTAGTTTTTATAGATATTTGATATCAATAGATCATTTTGATATGCAAAAGTTAAGAGATGAGTGGACTAAAGTAGTAATTCTCAAACTTCATCTTCACTATCTTTTGTGGCCCTGGACCATGGCCACAGACCCTTAAGACTTAACTCAAGATTGAAATCATAACATTTCTTCAAGGCTTGGTGAACCCCCTGTGATGACATCAAAGCCCCCCCCCCTTATGGTCCAACTTTCACAGCCATACATTGCAACTGGGAAAACCATGACCTTGACTATACGTACTTTTGTTGGCAGGGTGATGTCTCTGCTTTTTAGTATGCTGTCTAGATTTGCCATAGCTTTCCTCCCCAGGAGCAAGCGTCTTTTAATTTCTTGGCTGCAGTCCCCATCTGCGGTGATGTTGGAGCCCAGGAAGATGAAATCTGTCACTACCTCCATTTCTTCCCCATCTATTTGCCAGGAATTGAGGAGACCGGATGCCATGATCTTGGTTTTCTTAATGTTGAGTTTCAAGCCAACTTTTGCACTCTCCTTCTTTACCCGCCTCAAGAGGCTCTTTACTTCCTCTTCACTTTCTGCCATTAAAGTGGTATCATCTGCATATCTTAGGTTGTTGATATTTCTCCCGGCAATCTTAATTCCAACTTTTGATTCATCTAGCCCTGCCTTTCTCATGATGTGCTCTGCATATAAGTTAAATAGGCAGGGCGACAGAATACAGCCTTGCCGGACTCCTTTCCCAATTTTGAACCAATCAGTGGTTCCGTGTCCAGTTCTCACTGTTGCTTCTTGACCTGCATATAGATTTCTCAAGAGACAGATAAGATAGTCTGGTACTCCCATCTCTTTAAGAACTTGCCACAATTTGTTGTGATCCACACAATCAAAGGCTTTAGCATAGTCAATGAAGCAAAGGTAGATGTTTTTCTGGAACTCCCTAGCTTTCTCCATGATCCAGTATATGTTGGCAATTTGATCTCTAGTTCCTCTGCCTCTTCAAAATCCTGCCTGTACTTCTGGAAGTTCTCGATTCACATACTGCTGGAGTCTAGCTTGTAGGATTTTAAGCATAATTTTACTTGCATGTGAAATGAGTGCAATGGTGCAGTAGTTTGAACGTTCTTTGGCATTGCCTTTCTTTGGAATCAGAATGTAAACTGACCTTTTCCAATCCTGTGGCCACTGTTGAGTTTTCCAAATTTGCTGGCAAATTGAGTGTAGCACTTTTACTGTATCGTCTTTTAAGATTTTGAATAGCTCAGCTGGAATACTGTCACCTCCACTAGCTTTATTGTTGCTCAGCTTTCCTAAGGCCCATTTCATTTCACATTCTAGGATGTCTGGCTCGAGGTCAGTGACCACCCCATCGTTGTTATCAGGGACGCTAAGCTCGCTCTTGTATAGTTCTTCTGTGTAATTTTGCCACCTCTTCTTAATCTCTTCTGCCTCTGTTAGGTCCCTGCCATTTTGGTCCTTTATCATGCCATCTTTGCATGAAACGTTCCTTTCATATCTCCAATTTTCTTGAAGAGATCTCTGGTCCTCCCTATTCTATTGTTCTCTTTTATTTCTTTGCACTGTTCATTTAAGAGGGCATTCTTATCTCTTCTAGCTATTCTCTGGAATTCTGCATTCAATTGGGTGTATCTTTCTCTTTCTCCCTTGCCTTTCGCTTCCCTTCTTTCCTCAGCTATTTGCAAAGCTTCCTCAGACAGCCATTTTGCTTTCTTGCATTTCTTTTTCTTTGGGATGATTTTAGTTGCTACGTCTTCTACAATGTTGCAAGTCTCCATCCATAGTTCTTCAGGCACTCTGTCTATCAGATCTAATTCCTTAAATATATTTGTCACCTCTACTGTAAATTCATCAGGGATATGATTTAGTTCATACCTGAGTGGCCTAGTGTTTTTTCCTACTTTCTTCAATTTAAGCCTAAATTTTGCAATGAGAAGCTCATAGTCTGAGCCACAGTCAGCTCCTGGTCTTGTTTTTACTGATTGTATAGAGATTCTCCATCTTTGGCTGCAGAGCACATAGTCAATCTGATTTCTATGTTGGCCGTCTGGTGATGTCCATGTGTAAAGGCGTCTCTTGGATTGTTGGAAAAGAGTGTTTGCTACGACCATCGTATTCTCTTGACAAAATTCTATCAGCCTGTGCCCTGCTTCATTTTGTACTCCAAGGCCAAACTTGCCTGTTATTCCGGTTATCTTTTGGCTTCCTACTTTAGCATTCCAATCCCCCATGATGATAAGGACATCATTTCTTGGTGTTGATTCTATAAGGTGCTGTAGGGCTTCATAGAACCGGTCAATTTCATCCTCTTCAGCACCAGTGGTTGGGGCATAGACTTGGACTACTGTGATATTGAATGGTTTGCCTTGCATTCGCACTGAGATCATTCTGTCATTTTGGGGATTGTATCCCAGTATTGCTTTTCCTACTCTTTTATTGACTATGAAGGCTACTCCATTTCTTCTGAGGGATTCTTGCCCGTAGTAGTATACCTGATGGTCCTTTGAATTAAATTCACCCATTCCTGTCCATTTTAGTTTGCTGATTCCTAAGATGTCGATGTTCAGTCTTGTCATCTCTTGTTTGACCACGTCCAGTTTGCCTTGATTCATGGATCATACATTCCAGGTTCCTATGGAGAATAGATCTTTACAGCATCAGACTTTCCTTTCACAACCAGATGCACCCACAGCTGAGCGTCCTTTCGGCTTTGGCCCAGTCGCTTCACTTTTTCTGGCACTACTAGTACTAGCCCTCTGCTCTTCCCCAATAGCATATTGGACACCTTCCGACCTGAGGGGCTCATCTTCCGGCGTCATATCTTTTTGCCCTTTGGTACTGTCCATGGGGTTTTCATGGCAAAGATACTGGAGTGGGTTGCCATTTCCTTCTCCAGTGGATCACATTTTGTCAGAACTCTCTGCTATGACCTGTCCGTCTTGGGTGGCCCTGCACGGCATAGCTCATAGCTTCATTGAGTTACGCAAGCCCCTGTGCCACGACAAGGCAGTAATCCATGAAGGATTACAGCATGGGAAGTATCAATTGTGAATATGTGCTGATGGCCCTGCTGTCTTTGGGCACTTGCAGAGTCATGGATGCAGGGTCATGAAAGGACAGCAAGGAAAACACCCAATGTCCTAACCCACCCGGGAACGTACGATGTCTTTGGGGAAACACCCCAAAGGGAACATTTTTAGCTACTTCTGCTTTCTCCCTTCTTATCTACAGTGTGGCAGCCTTTCTGGGTGAAGTCTTTATCTTATGTGTGTCAGCTTTGCTGTGTGGATGGCTTATGTAATCAAAAAGTATAACAATAGGGATTTTCTGTCATTCGGGGCTTCTCTCTTTTAGAGGAGCCGCTCTTTGTTCAGCTGAATAAAAACATAAAGCTTAAAGGCAAATTCTGGTTTCCTGTACTTTTTTTTTATCAAGCAACACTTCAGAGCCTGCACAACAGTATAGCATAGACAAAGTCTTGAGAAGAGTAATGCACCTCAACTTTTTCAAGGTCACAATATTGTTATCAGATATTGTTATCCATTAATTACTCACTATTTGAAGAACCTCAGAAAAGCTGGAAACCTTAACAAAACATTATTTAAAAGAATTAAAGGATATTCTTTCCAAGCATATGTGACCTAAGGCTTCTTTCCACCTTTTCCATTGCCATGGTTGATTGTTGATCTGAGGAACACAGTGGGAGATTAAGGTATTTGCATTAGGAACAGGTGAACAAATATCATGTTCTCTTGGAGAAGTTCACCAAACCGGACACGGAACTGTATTCTGTGAATCCTCTTTAGTAGCTCTCTGGTTTGATCTTCTGATCTTTATCCCACAGTGGTTGCCCTGTAGATGAATACAGAAAATGGTGGGAGGTCTGTGACCTCTTACGCATCACTCAAACATACCTATATCCCAGCAACAAGGTAATTGTTAGGCAGTTCTCCCATATTTGGGGTGAAGGCAGCCTTCATCCGAAAGGAAGGTGATACTCCAGCTTGTCAAATGCAAAGAGAAGCTCCATTCTTAAAAGTCAGAGAAGACACGTTCAAGTCAACTGCCTTTCTTTCTTCACGTTGCTCTCAAGTAAGGTCAAATAAGAGCCACTTTACTTTATCCAGAAGAGAACCAGCATTTTTAATTGGTGGAGCAATAATCCTTTCTATCTCCTTCTCTTGTTTATTTTCATTTTTCCATCCAAAGAAGCTTAACCAGTTTCCATCAGATCTTGGCTAATAGACACAAGTGCCTCTTTTTTCCCCTGTTTTTGCTTTCCTAACTGATCCACAAATTCAGTGATTTCTTCCTTTCATTTAAGTTTCCCCCACAAAATCAGTTGCTGAAGCAACACCTCTCTTCTTTCTCTTAAGCATAATTTACATGCTTCCTTCCTCCTTTTTCTATAGTCAGTCTAGGGCATGGGTCGGCCAGCCGAAACATCCAATGAGCCGCACGGACCCGTTTCCCTAAAAAAAAAAACCCCTGGGAGCCGCACCCGCCCGCGCATGCGTGCCTGCCCGCGCATGCGCGCCCGCCCACGCATGCCCGTTCGCGCATGCGCACGCACACCCGTTCGCGCATGCGCACCCGCCCGCGCACGCGCACCTGTTCACGCATGCGCACCCGCCCGCGCATGCACACACGCACCCGTTCGTGCATGCGCACCCGCCCGTGCATGCGCACGCGCACCCGCCCGCGCATGCGCACCCGCCCGCGGCAGAGGCTCCGGAGCCGCAGGTGATCCCTCAAAGAGCCGCATGCGGCTCCGGAGCCGCGGGTTGCCGACCCGTGGTCTAGGGTATTGATCATTATCGATCGAGATCTCTCTGTTACTCTGAAAACAGTTAATTCTTGCTATTGAATATCAAAGGTTTATCTGATCTCCTTGTGTGCCAGTAGCATTCATAATGCTTAATAGGTGGGACTGATGGTTTATTAATTATACTTTTGTTTTTCAACTTCTGGAATTCATAAGATCATTAAATAGTCTATCCTGTTCATATGTGGACAGAGGTGGGGCTGTGAGAAGCCCCAGTTTCTTACACTATTCTTAGAAGGAAGCAAAGATCTAACTATTAATTCAAGTTAGCTATGCAAAGACTACAGACAAACTCCTAAAATTGTAAGGAGTTATTTGTATCCTGTGGGGTAACTTCCACTTGGATGATTTCAGAGCTTCCAGTAGCAGTACCCACATTTGAATTTGGAGGAGGACGATTAGTAGAATCAAAAGGGTGTAATAAATGACTGTCATGTGAAGAGAGTTGTGGGTGCTCCTTCACTGGAGTTTTTCAAGAAGAGGTTGGACAATCATTTGTCTGGAATGATCTAATGTCCTCTGCCTGAGCAGGAGGTAGAAGACCTCCAAAGTCCATTTCAACATCATTATTCTGTGTTCTGTGTTCTGCAAGAAGGAATCACCTCAGATTCTACAGCAGGTTTCTTTTTTCTTTTTTAAACAAGTTTTATTAATTTTCCATTTTTACAAAGCTTCGGTTATTAAGGAAGCAACATGGTGGTTGGGTAATACAGAGTCCAATAACACGCTTATCCATACATATATCAGTTTACATCATCAAAAATTTCCTCTCTGTTTCCCTTATTATACCATATTCAAGTTAATAGATTGCTAGTTATAACTCAATCATTTAAAACATTTATCAACAACTTTTAACTTATATGTCTCCAGATCCTGTTTTTTAACTTTTATCTGATTTCAATTACAGTATTCCAGTTAGCTTAATGTCCATAGTATTTAAGTTTCAGATAACCCACGGTTCCATTAGTTCATTACTAAATAATTATCATGTCTAAAATACACTTATTATTTATACAAATAAGTTCTTAGTTTATTTCACAATCATATTTCTCATTTTAATATCATCGCTTACTCATAAAATAACCTTTATCCTCTAAAACCATCTTCTATCTTATAATTCAAAACTATTATTTTAGTAACTAGTTCCCTTATAGATATAAATCCTGAATATTAAATCAAATAATGTCTTTTAAAATCTCCTTATCTCATTACGTGAAATTTAAAGCTCTTCCATTAAATGTCACACAAAGAAAACCATTTTTTAAGTCTAACTCTGGTCTTCCTTTTGTGTCAAACTGGCTTCCATAAAAGAGCTTTTAGATCCTCGGATAGATTGCCCTTCATTCCTGCATATATCATTTGAATCAAGGGAGACCATCTAATCATCAGCCTATCAAGGAAGCTAGTCCCTTCACAATCGTTAAATTGTTGGTCAAATGGTTTTAATCTCCATATTTGACTTAATGTATTTGTCATGCATTCATGCTGGTGTTCTTCTTCTTCTGGTTTCAGCTAATTTAGATGAAAAGTCATGTTCAGTGTTGTAGTTGTTTTGGGGTCATCTGGATTGTCTAGATTCTCAGTATGCTGTGTACGTAAGTCCTCCACGAGTTCCGTCATAGTATTGCTTTCTTCAGTTTCTATTGTTGTTGTAGTTGTAGAGTCTTTAAATGAAGTCAAAGTTTGGGTGTCGGAGTTCTGAGTAAATTGTAGCTGACGTTGTTTAAAATCCACTTTGTTATTAATTCCTTCTTCTTCTGTTGCTTTTTGGGTTGTAGATTCATCTATTGAAGTTAAAGCTGCGTTTTGTAGCTTTAAGGTGGCACGTATATCTTTCATTCTAGAATTCGTTAGCTCAGTAGCCTCTAAGATTTTTTTAAGTATAAGTTTGAAATTAAGCTATGGGTGGTGTTCCTCCATTTCTGTAATGTTTACAAATAGTCCTTTAGTGGGGGCTATTTTTAATAAAAGTCAATAACTGTCCATCTCCACTATAAAGAATTATTTTCACCACCCAGCTGTTTCAAGTTCTTATCTTTTTGTTAATGTCAAGGACAAATTTTAGTCTCAGAAGTCTTCCAGTGAGAAAAAAGGGGTTTTTTTTTCACTTACTGTGCCAAATTTTGCCACAAGATGTCCCCAGCAAAATACAGAATAGAGCTTTTATCCGATTGAGAGAAGGAAAAGAGAAATATTCCATTTTTTTTCCAGCTTAGCAAAGAAATAAAGCAATCAGTTTTTGTAAAAATGCAGAACTTTTAGGGAGCCCAGGTATCCAGAAATTACACATCCAGGTATGTGGTCATTTAGTCTTGTTGTCCTTTTTTTGTTTGTTTGTTTATTTCTTAGCTTTATATTCCCAGTGTAGGCAAAGCCGCAGAATTAAGCTGGGGGAAGAGGGTGTTTCCAAGGGTTTTTACAGGAAAATAGTTGGGAAAGAGAAAAGGTAAAATAAGCTCTCACCCAACTCCTCCAGTTGCTTCATCGTGCTTGGTGGTGCTTTGGGCTTCAGCTGGTGCGCTGGTACGACTTAATGAGCGGCCATGTTAATGGCCGTTCTTTTCTTCTTCGGTCCTGAGGAGCTGCCTCGGATCAAACGGAGAGGCTCCCACCTCTCCGTGATCTAGCGAGGCTCCTGCCCAATGGTGGTCGCCCCTCCAGGGCGACTTTCGACCCTTTCCAGGTCTCCCGAAGAAGGAAACATGGACGGCAGGGAGAGCGGTCTCTCCGCACATCCGCTAGCGCCATGATCAGGAACCGGAAGCCCTACAGCAGGTTTCCTTTTAAAGATATTGCAGAAGTGCCCCTCTCATTTATCTGCAGATCTTTTACATCATAGAACATTTATCTATAATTTAAGTTTTTAATTCACTTTGAGAACTAGTGCTGGCCCAGAAACCAGGAGACTGTGAGTCCCACCTTAGGCATGAAAGCCAGCTGGGTGACTTTGGGCCAGTTACTCTCTCACAGCCCAACTCAACTGACAGAATTTTAATTGTATGGAAAGTAAGAGGAGGAAGGAGTATTAGGTGTCTTTGCCTCACTGAGTTTCCTTATAAAGTAACCAAGTTGGGATAAAAATCTAATAAATAAATATATTCCAAAACTAAGTAGAATTCTTAGGTTTTGTTCTTGAAAGATAGAAAAATGTGGGTTAGACAGCATCACCACCAGATGGATTCGTAGCTGGCTGACCGGCCGTACTCAGCGCGTGGTCCTCAATGGAACTGCATATACATGGAGGGAAGTGTGTAGTGGGGTGCCCCAGGGCTCTGTTCTGGGCCCGGTGCTCTTCAACATCTTCATCAATGATTTGGATGAGGGGATAGATGGGGAACTCATCAAATTTGCAGATGACACCAAGCTGGGAGGAATAGCCAACACTCCAGAAGATAGGCTTAAGATACAGAAGGATCTTGACAGACTTGAACATTGGGCGCTATCTAACAAAATGAAATTCAATGATGAAAAAAGTAAGGTTCTACATTTAGGCAAGAAAAACCAAATGTACAGGTATTGTATAGGTGGTACCTTGCTCAATAGTAGTAACTGTGAGAGGGATCTCAGAGTCCTAGTGGACAATCACTTAAATATGAGCCAGCAGTGTGCTGCAGCTGCCAAAAAGGCTAACACAGTGCTAGGCTGCATTAACAGAGGGATATAATCAAGATCACGGGAAGTGTTAATACCACTTTACAATGCCTTGGTAAGGCCACACTTGGAATACTGCACCCAGTTTTGGTCACCCCGATGTAAAAAGATGCTGAGACTCTAGAAAGAGTACAGAGAAGAGCAACAAAGATGATTAGGGGACTGAAGGCTAAAACATATAAGGCACGGTTGTTGGAATTGGGTATGTCTACTTTAATGTAGAGAAGGACAAGGGATGACATGATAGCAGTGTTCCAATATCTGAAGGGTTGCCACAAAGAAGAGGGAGTCAAGCTATTCTCTAAAGCACCTGAAGGCAAGACAAGAAGCAATGGATGGAAACTAACCAAAGAGAGAAGCAACCTAGAACTAAGGAGAAATTTCCTGACAGTTAGAACAATTAATCAGTGGGACAACCTATCTCCAGAAGCTATGAATGCTCCAACACTGGAAGTTTTTAAGAAGAGACTGGACAACCATTGGTCTGAAATGGTATAGGGTTTCCTGCCTGAGCAGAGGGTTGGACTCGATGACCTCCAAGGTCCCTTGCAAGTTTATTATTATTATTATTATTATTATTATTATTATTATTATTATTATTATTATTATTATTATTATTATTATTATTATTATTATTATTATTATTATTATTATTATTATTATTATTATTATTATTATTATTATTATTGATCATCACACAGTCAGCATTTTTGTCTACCTATCGAGTCCTTACCAAGGACCTGGGATAGGCAGAGATGGATGTTTGATGGTATTACAGATATTGTCGCAGGATGGAAGCAGTTCCTAGTAAGGCCGCCTTTTGCAATTGACTAATGGTGAATTTGTCAATGCCAATGGTGTTCAAGTGGTGCTCCAATTGTTTTGGGATTGCACCCAAGGCACCTATTACTATTGGTACTACCCTTGCTTGCTTTTGCCACAGTCTTTCTATTTCTATTTGTAGGTCTTTGTACTTTGTTATCTTCTCCAGTTCTTTCTCGTCTATTCTGCTGTCTCCAGGCACTGCCATGTCCACTATCCAGACTTTTTTGTCTTCCTTATCGACAATTGTTAAGTATAGGGTGTTATGTTGCAGGTGCTTGTCTGTTTGAATTCTGAAGTCCCAGAGCAGTTTAATTTTTTCATTTTCTATGACTTTCTCTATTTTATGATCCCACCAGTTCTTGCTTACAGGCAAATGATATTTCTTGCAGATCTTCCAATGCACCATTGTTGCTACTTTGTCATGCCACTGCTTGTAGTCAGTCTGTGCGATCTTGCAGCAGCTTACCAGGTGGTCCACTGTTTCTTCAGCTTCTTTGCATAGCCGGCACTTACTCTCTGTTGCTGTCTTCTCAATTTTGACTTTGTATGCATTTGTCCTTAAGGCTTGGTCTTGTGCAGCCAGAATTAGTCCCTTGGTCTCTTTCTTCAATTTTCCTGCTCTTAGCCATTGGTCTTGTTATTATCTGCTTTCCCAGCTATTTATTGTTGTTGTTGTTGTTGTTGTTGTTGTTATATTGAAATCCTGCAATTTTCTCTTATACCCTGCCTTTATCTTCAATAAGTCTTTATAATTTTTTCAGAACCTTAAATAATTGAGAGATACTCAAAGAATTGTCCCAATAAAAGAAATGTATTGTATTTAAGCAAGCATTTTTAACCTTGATGCAAGCCTTTTAACACTAACATTTGGACATTTTACGTGTATAAACAGCACTGTTTGTAGCAAATCATGTCCGGGGGACTGGGAAATTAGTAAGAATTGACATCTAATTGACACTTCATGTTCTTTGAATCAGCAAGGCATATTTGGGTCTGCATCTGAAACAGGTGCCTGACGTCAAGAGCCAAGACAAAATTTTATTCAGACCTTGAGATCAGGAAACCAAAGGCTCTGGGAAGGTCATCTTCAGCTACACCCAATATATTTTCACATTATGAGACTGTGTGTGTGGGAAGATAAAAACTTACTGACATTTGGTACAGTTTCTGAATGCTTGTGGAATCCCAGTGGGGTAGCTCTAAACAGTGAGTTACCTTTGATTTTGTGAAAGGGGGAACTTTGAAACTTTGAAATGATTCTAAGTATAATTTCACCCTGAATGGCATTTGTCAGGTAGTAGTCTGGTAAAAAGACAACAAAATCCATTTTTGAATTTGAACCTCTGGAAGCCATTCAACAGCAGATAAATCTATCTGTCTAGGTCACGGGTGTCAAACTTGCCATGTCACGTGACGTGTCGCAACGTATCGCGACTCTTTTTGCATTGCCGGCAATGGGGCAGGCGCGGCTTCAGTATGATGAAACCGGCCCAAGGGACGGCAGTTTGACACCCCTGGTCTAGGTTGACGTTGAAGAAGTTGTCTAGGGAGGCTGCAACTCCTCCACTAGAATTGCAATGACCGATATTGAGACTTGCAGGGAATTGGCTCCATTGTATCCCAAAAGGATTCAGTGTATATGCTAGCAGCCCTCTTTGACCCGTCAGAGTGTTAGCATTTATTAGTACAATCATTTGGCTGTTACATAACAAACGGAACTCAAACCAACTGAATTTTGTCTCTGTATAGACACACACAGAAAGAAGGAGGAGATTGGCACAAACAAGACCTTCTGCAAGACCGTCTGGTTCCATCCAACTTAAGAACAAAACTAAATAAAAAAAGACCAAACAAAAAGAAGGAAAATCTATTGAGTACATAGATTTAGAAATTATTTTAACTGCCGCTGCTTCAGCAGCTGGGGAAAACACAATCTCAGGTGAATAATACCTGTCTTTACCAAAGAACATTGAGTGCAAAAGCACTTCTGGATGCAAACACGAAAGCCCATACACTGGAACACATTTCATAGTCAAGTGCAATAAATTTTCTTCTTATGTGTTATGTGGCAGCACTAGAGAGAATAAACTGAGATTTAAATTGCAACATGAGACACACAACAGCGCCTCCGTGTAGCTGCTCTGAGATGTGACCAGTAGAATCCACCGGCCACAATATTGTTCCAGGCAACATCTCTGCCCGAGTCCCCAGGCTTCCAGGTGTTATTCATTTCCAAGATTAAGACATCTGCAGAAAAGAAACATTAAATTTCTCAGCAGCAATTTCAAACACTGTAGGAAAATGTCATTCTAGTCGATGTGAAATTTATTCACTGAAGATGTTCGGTCCATTTTTCAAAAATAGCCTTTTACCTCCAAGTGAAAGGTACATCAAAATGTTTCTCCTTGATGCCTTTGGAGACTTTATTGTTAGCAATTGAAGGTTACATATAAGATATAACATAGCTAATTGTTTTGTTGCAACTCTTGAAGCCTACAAGACGTTACAGTTGAATTAGTTCTGGGTTTATGAGAAATAAATGCAAAGCCTGGGGTGAGTTCTGTTACATACTAGCTCATTAAAACACTATGTATAGTTTTAAGTTGTCTTTTATTAGGTTATATATTTATAATATAAACTTGCTGGCCAAATCTTTTATTATTCTGATCAGTAATGAATGTCTATGGAGATTCTCAGTCATCCAGGCCATGGTTGTCCCAATAGTGTTTTTTCAAAAGGCAACTGGACTTTTTTTTCTCATCTGGGATGAGAAGCGAAATGTCTTCAAGCAAAACAAAAAAGTCCAGTTGCCTTTTGAAAAAGCACCATTGGGACAATCAATAATGAAATAAATGTGTTTGTGTCTTTAGGTCTAATCGAATCGCTCAGTTCTTCCATATTCACTATTTGGACAGCCATTCTGCAATCTATGTCAAGCCTGGCTATCGCATTTTTTATTGGCAGGGAAGATCCAGGTGGGAACACAGAGGCCTGAAACCTTTTCCTATTAGCCCATGTTGGTCAGTCCAGTTTCTGCAGGTTTCCCTTGGCTCCAGTGGACAATCCATCAAGTGATTCAAAACGGTTCCTAGATCTCTCCATTATTGTCAGTGTCATACCTCATCCTTTATTTTATAAAGTGTTCACAAGATTCGTAACTCTGCTTTCAAAGCATATGTGTAGTGCAGAATTCCCAAATGAATCATTACTGCAGAGGGAGGAAACAGAAGGAATATGTCACTTTATACTATGTCACCAAACTACCATGCATACTTTAGCTCTTTCTTTAATTCTATGATTCTGTAGAGCTGTACCAGTGTCCTTTCCATGACACCAAATGCCTTTAGAATTCATGCCTTTAGTGAAATGCAGAAGGTTCAATGTTGTGCAGTGACTGCTTTCTGATTTCCCCTCCTTCCTCAGTTAAATATAGGTACCTCCCTGCATCCTTCAAGCTGCCATTGATCCTTACGCAGGTTTGGATCAGTTCTTGTGGTGTGGCAGCACATTCAGCTGGGGCCAGCTTTGCCTATTGCATCGCAAAGCCCTTCCCAGAACTCAGCTAGGAGTTCTGCCTCATTCCAGGCCAAGTCCTGGAGAATTTGAACTTGCAGGTATCTGGAGCAGGGAGTGGTCCATCCCACCTCTTTACGCCCATAGTTGGGTTATTCAGTTTGCTTTCTTGGACTTGATGGCATATTCAAAGGTTTGAAAAGGTTTTCTCTAGAGATTCACCTGCTCTGTAGGATGGAGCTTTTGAAACCAAGATAAGGTGTCCCTTATGCGGATTCAGGATCCATGAACAGGCTCACCACTCTTAGCTGAAGGACTCTGCTTGTCTGCAATTTATACTGTGCATTATGTCTGGAAAAGCAACCACTGCATTTTATAGGAGTGCCTGTGAACTCTAGTCTGCACAGAATACCTGACTAGGCAACACCAAAGTCATGGTGGGTCATCATTGTGGGTTCATCATGGGCTTTCTATTCTCATAACCAGGACTTGAAGATAACCAGGGGTGAAGTTTCCTTCTAAGACTGACTGCTAGGTTCAGCTGAGTACTGCTGTTCGTGGGTTTGGCAGAAGGTTGACTAAAAATACATCAGAGGTGAAAATAATGAAGCTTTAGACAAATAAGGTTTCTTAATGTTAAGCAAGATGGCTTTCTACTCTTTGAAAATGTTCCAGGAAATAAATTAAGCAGATTATCTTCCCAACTCTCCATTAGGTAATGTCTTAACCATTTTTTCCCCTTTCTTCTTCGAATCAATCGTGTCCAATTCTCAGAGGCTGCCTGGACGAGCCCCAGCAATTTTCTTGGGAGAGTTTTTCATAAGTGGTTTCCTCTTTGGTCTTCCTAGTGCTGAGAAAAAGCAACCTGCCCAAGGTAACCCTGCTGCTTTTGTGCCTAAGGTAGGATTAAAACACACGGTCTTCCCTCTCTAACCAAACTTGTAATTCAACAATTCAGGACAAATAGTATACACTGTTCCAGCCTGTTCTGTTCCCAAAAGTCAAATACAGGTAGAAACATAAACTTACCTGACCTTGAAAGTCAGGAAACAGATTGGAAGATGTATCCAAGATATGAACTTACAGCACACACACACAAAAAAACCAAGCGCTGAACCTGTGTACCTCAGACATCGAGTCTACTATCTACAGGTGGTAACGAAAGACAACATTTTCATGCGTTTAATCAATTCAGCCCCAAAGGAAGGAAGAAAGTGGACATAAACAAGACTGGGCTGAAATCTACAAGTGGCACTGAAGAAAGAGGCTTTGGGGAAGTTCTAGGGACAAATCATTAAAAAATTAATATCAATGAAACACTATGTGATGTGATAAAGCATAAAGGCGCATAAGTGGAATGCGTAGTGAATGGCTCAACATGAATACACGTGACATTCTCTTTGTTATTTCACAAAAGTTTGCTATATCTTTCAGGAAGGCTTATGATGATGTTGCTGATCGTTACATTTTTAATACGTTAGGTTAATTCTTATATCTAAGAAATATATAGCAAACAATCAATATCTTTATTACACTTTCCCCCCAGCCTTTACTATCAATGAATACAGTAAAGGGAGAAACAGTTTAATACAATCATTAGTTATTAGGGAAGTAAAAAAAATAATGCGACAATAAAAGAAGAAATCTAATTAAAAATTTGTAACTTGGTGAACATATTTGGCTGTCTAGCACATCAGTGTAGGGTTAGCATCATTTAAAAAATAATTATCAATAAAATTTATTTATTGGAAATCATTGGGGCAATCAGATCACGTTTGTGGGCATCACAGAAAGGTATGAGAATGTGGAATCCGACTTCCGGTTCCGGTTCCGGCACACGCAGTCGCACGGGGAGATCCGTCTCTCCCACTGGCTGCTTTCCCTCCGCCGGTAGACCCTTAATCAGGTCGAAAGTCACCCCGTAGAGGTGACCACCGTTTGGGGAGGCCTCCGCTTGACTGGGGAGGGGTGGCAGCTCCTTCCTCAGTTCAAGCTATCTCCTTAGGGCCGTCGGACGAAAGATCGGCCAGCAAAATGGACGATCACCTCGCCGCACCAGCCGAAAGTCAGAAAAACAACTAAGCGTAAAGAACCCCCGTGGAGAATCCGGGTGAGACCTTTCCTACCCCTTCTTTCCCTAATCACTCTCCTGTCAAAATCTTTTGTGCTTGAATTACTTCCCTGCTGTGAGGGAGCAGCGTTTGGGCACTTGGGAAAAACAGCCTTGAAGAAAAAATAAACCAGTTAATTTTTTATTGACTATTTAATCTTTGGAATACTGAGGGGGCCTGAAAACATTTTATTTTTGACTATTATTGTTATAACTACGCATCTATTATTTTGGAGAGGGCTTTCTTCATATTTTTTAACCTGAAAAATAAAAAATTTATTAATTTGGAAAAAAAAAGAAAGACCTTATAGCCTGCTGAGGACATCTTGTGACGAAAAGTGTTACTGCAACTGTAATTTTTATATGGCTAAGGATGGCTCTGACCTTCAAAAGATGATAAGAGTATCAGCTGTGTGGTGATTTAGTCTATGGAAAACTGGAGGTGAATATTTCTTTGATTTCTACGAAATACAGCCTTCACTAAAAGATTAAAAAATCTTCTACTATTGATATGGAATCTAACACACAGCTGGACTATGAGCTCATATTGGGAAAAATTCTGGAAGCCACAGAGGATATGAACTCTTACTTCCAAACTCTGACGGATCAAATTATAAACAAAAAAACAGTGGAGAAGAAACAGACTGGCGCTAAAGAGATTAGTGAGCAATATGTACAACTTAAAGAGGAACCATATCAACAACTCAACTATGAACCTACACTGAGAGAAATTGTGGAAACTAAGGAACAAACTAACTCTATACAACTCCAAACGTAATCTATGGAGAAGCTTGATGATCATAGAATAATTTTAACTGAGATGTCTGAAGCATCAACATCAACAGAGACTGACACTCAGATACAAGTTATTGAAAATTGTGATAATGTGGATAAACAACTGGTAAACATAACATGGAATAAAACGGCTTCTATCATCCATAGGCTATTAGAAGAAAGGAAAGAGATCTTTGACCAATTTGAAGCATTGAAGAATATTGACTCTCTAATATTGTGGTTTGATGATGCAGGAATTTTATTATGGAAACCGATATGGCACAGAAAGAAACCTAGAGTTAGATTTTAAAATGTAGTTTAAAGTTTTATTTAATGGGTTTAAAAAGGCTTTGACTTTTTGATTGATTTAACAACTAATGGAACATGTGAATTTTACAAGAGGATATCCTTTGTAATAATATTTTGTTTTAGATATGACAATTATTGGATAGATGAACTTTATTTACTGGGTTAAAAAGATTTTGTATAGACATAGATGAATTGATAGAATATATACTTAAGTTAGATAGAAATTTATTTGTTGGTTTGACATTTTTATTTTAAATAAGATAATTATTTTGTAATAGAAGAAGAATTAGAGGGATTGGTAACAAGAGAAGAAATGGTATTAATGAAGAAAACCAAAGAATATTACTGTGGGAATAATAATAAAAAAAGGACACCCGAAGTGTTAATATTATGTCTATTTAAGGCTAATTAAAATATGGTAATTGTAAGTTAGTAAAGCTTAAAAACAGGACCTGGATCTTTATAACTGAAATGTAAGTGATATTTGATAGGATTGTTTGAAGTTTATGTATAAATATATTAATTTGAATATGCAAGACTATGAGGGAATTAGAGAGGGAATTTTAAATGAATTAATTTGAGCTATATACTTGTGATTGTTCTTTTGAATGTTTGATATACCCACCTCCATGGTGTTTCCTAAGCACTTTATGTAACCCTTCTACCCCTATAAAAATCCAATAAAATGTATTTTAAAAAAAAAAAAAAGAATGTGGAATCCCTGGAATCACAAGGGCAAAGTCTCTGTGAATAAGGGATCCTATGAAATCTTCCCTCCAGTAGAGCCAATGCGAGGGCATCAAACCTGGCTCTAGAAAAGGCCCACTTATATTTTCCCAATGTTCAATTGTGTAAGTACCCCGCAATAGAGGGCTTGTGACTGCCTGGATTTAATTTGCTCAGGATACAGTCACTCCCAGGAGCTTTGCCACACTTGTGGTAGTGGGGATAGTGATATATCCATCACATAGATGTTAGCATGTATGTCACAATCAAGGACTTGGAAGTGATGTACCTAGGTACTAATATATAATAATACAGTGGAGTTGTGAAATGCTGTTACTGGAAGGGGTTATTGTTAGAGGGAGGGGATTTTGGAATTTGTGGCTTTGATTAGCTGGCCACATTTTTTCCACTGATAATGCTTTTCTTTCTTTCTGTGCAAGGTCTGATATTCTCTTTTCTGCTCCTTTAGGATTTGGGTGGAATCTGGTGAGTTGGCTTTGAGCCAATTAATGTAAGATTCCAGTAGTGCTGCTTTGGGGCAATGTAGGCTTTATCAAACCATCTCTTAAGAGTGTTGTCCCTTCCTGATTGGATTGCCTTTGCATGCAAAAATATTTATTCTTTATTTCAAACTATTTATATGGTCACCTCTCTCACAAGCAACCATTCTGGACATCTACCATTTTTACAAAAATGAATAAAATGGCAAAAAATCCCATATAAATAGACATAATGCAGAATAAAACAGGTATCAGGATATAAACAGGCAAAGGTAAATTTAAAAGAAATCCATTTTACAACCATTCCCTCTATTTCATCAAATGTAACCATGACTGAACCATCCCAGTCATGGGAAACAAAATTAATTCCAATCAAATTATTCAAAGAAATGTATCCAGTCCAGAAAGTCAGCACCACTAATAGTTTGAGCTTGTCTCCTTCGTAAATACCCAGTCAAGGTGAAGATTCTTCAAAGGGAGAAATAGAGAAAAAGTTTCTAAAGGTTCGGGAACACTCAAATGTGTAACATCTAGCTGGTTTCTGTGGCTTATAATATGCAAATATGTAATGATTTCTTGAACTGAGCATTTATACAAAATTGAATGAATTGTATGAATGCTCAGAGTAACTTTGATCAACCTTCTGTAAGAGATCAATATAATCGTGCATCTGTTGCGTTTAGCTTCCCTGGAAGCAAGATACAGGTAACCTGCTAACTATAGAAATAAAATAAAAAAACCATTGTTATCATATAATAACCAGAAGCAATAACCCTAAAGAACAGGAGGAACAGACACACTAAGGCCATGGTCAAATATACAAAAAATCTGAGTCTGAGGCAGATCTGTAATCTGACCAAGTTTCTCAGGTAAGACCATCTCTAGTTCTCACAAAGATAAGGCGAGGGGGAGAGAGAGACAGAGAATAAAGCACATTCAGACTTGAAAGATTCTGTTTCCATAACCTCATAATAAAAGTAGCATTAGAATATGTAATTTAGGTTTACAACAGAAATGTGACATCAACAATTAATCCTATTTTTATTTTCTCTTACAAACAGAACATATATGGCATAAAGCCTGCTTTATGTGCACCCAGATTTATTTATTTGGGAAAACCAGTATGTATGTGCTAATTTGTTAATGGCTGTATCGCTACGCTGGCCCGCCCAAGAATTTTGATTGGTACTTCATGCATTATAAAAAAAGAAACAAAGAGTAGAACTCTGTGACATTTTGTGTTGTTTTTACAGCATTTGTCTTCAACATTTAAAGAACTTTATTTACTTTATTCAATTTAGGTGCCACCTGACTCCAGCTTGCTACATCTCACAGAACATCGCCCGTCATGAAGCTTTCAGTCCTCCTTCTGCTGGCAGGAATTGCCTTTGCCTTGGTGTCTTCAGGTAAGAAAGTAACATTCAGACACTCTCTTTGTCGTGGTAGGATTAGGGAGCTCTTTGAACCAGAAGGACTGTGAGTGGTCTTCTAGACAGTGCTGAACTCTCACTTCCAATATCTGTCACCTCAGATCTTGAACAAAATCAGACAAATCGACACGGCCAACTTGCCATATCACAATTCGCTGAGGGGCAATTCAACAATTCAATGTAATTATTTAAAAGAATTAAAAAATGTATTAGTTTTTGGAATTCACATTTCATTTTGTCTTTCCTTTTGCATTGTTTCTTCAATGATTCTATCCCATAATTTCTTTGATATTAGTGAAACTTTAGTCCCAAGGCAAGCTGTCACGTGGTGAGTTGGCCATGGCGATTTGGTTGTGGCAATTTTTTCCTAAACCCGATCCTGAGAAATCCAACTTTCTACATTCAGAAAAACCCTGGAGAAGAAAAATATAATTGCCTGCCCCAGATACAAAAAAGTGAAGTTGCCAACCTACAAAGATTGCTTGCATTAGGACAGCCATGCTGCTTCTAGCTTGCCAACAGTTGCAAGGGAGGAGGGATGTGTATGGAATGCACAGGTGATTTCCATTCACATTGGAAGCAAGGTCGCTGAAGAGATGTTAGGGCGAGTGGAGAGTTTCTTCTCATAACAACTGATTAATTGGACAATATTACCTGTACAGTCAGAGGGAGAGGGAAGTTTTAACTCTTTTAATTGTCTTTTCCCCACCATATTTCCAGAGCTAGTTTTCTACTCAATAGTGCTGGTATGCTGTGCCTAATTAGAGATTTGAAATGTCTCTGGTGTGTTTATTTCATTGGGATCTTCAACCAGAACCTTGACAGACATATGGAAGAGCAAAATGCATTCAGCTTCTGTATAAAAATGCCTCTAGCTATTTACTCAAGAATAAACATGGACCTCTCTTTTTTTCCTTTCAAGCACCATCTAGACTAAGACCCGGTGAGTATCTTATTTCATAAAGTATTATAACTTCCACTCCTTAAATATTGGAATGACTACACACCAACCCCCCTTTCCTTTCATTCCCTTTGAGAGTAGGATTCAATTTTTCAGGTGCCAGTTTTAAAAGAGAGCCAAATTGGTGCACTGGTAAAAGACCAAGACAGGAGACGGTGAGTTCTATTCCTGCCATAGGCACAAAGCTAGTTCGGTGAGCACGGGCCAGTCTCAGCTTTGGGAAAGAGGCAAAGGCAAACCACTTCTGAATCTTGCCAAGAAAATTCCAGGGATGTATCCACACAATTGCCAGCAGTCAACTGTGATTCAAAGGATAAAAAAAAAAACCACAATTCTTTACAAGGCATTCTTCTCTGACTGTCTCAATATTAATCCCAGAGAGAGGCAAATGGTAGTGATTTAAACGTTGGTTAACATCAATTATATGGAGTCCAAGAGAAAAGGAACAATGTAGGTGAAGAATGGAATGGCTGGAGTTCAGCAAGATCTGAATTCTGCAGTTAATTCTGCTGTTCTCATTTCATCAATACAGTCTTATAAAATCAAGATTCAGTATTTTCAACAAGAGGGACTGTATTAAAACAAAGCTATTTTTTCTCATTGTGCAAAGACATAGTTGGGCAATCCACAGCTGCTGAGATAAAGAGAGACACTAAGCCATTGTTTGAGGTCCTCTGACATTCCTAAAGTTTGTGCTAATTTTATCAGGATTGGCTGGTGGAATTCTCATTAGCAGAGGACAACATGTGGCTCATTGTCTCAGGTTATTTCAGGGAAAGTCTCTTTCTTGGAGGGAGGATATGCAGGTGGAAGTCTGAAAGAGTATCACTGTGCAAACCCAGAAATATCTCAGGGTGACAGAGCTAGCAATATTTTTAGTATGGAGTGAATCTGTATGGAGGATGCTGCAATGGCCACAATTAAAAAAACATGGTGGAAATTTTCATTACAAATGAAGGCGAATATACGAGTCCCAGGATAACGTTACAGGATCCAATCTTGGTTGGTCACCTGGACCAGAGGTTTGTTTTCTGAGCTTTCGGACCTATGCTGGACCCCATCCTCAGGGAATTTCTCTGTGCTCTGGGCTGTTCTGTGTGCGGTATTTATATGGTGGCTGTTGTGTGTAGCTTTTTAGATGTAGAGAATCTTTTAGATTTAGATACTAGGACAAATTATGCACTCTAAAGATTGCTTGGAGGTGGGAGATACTTCCAATATAATCTACCGGGTCCCCTGCATGGATTGCACCTGTAACTATCTAGGACAGATGGGGAGGAAGCTAACCACCAGACTGCAAGAACACAAGCGAGTGGTCAGACAAGGAGACCCAAACTCATTGGTAGCCTCACGTTGCAATAAACAAGGATATACATTTAATTTGGCAGCTATTAAGATTGTTGGATGAGCAGGCACAAAAACAGCCAGGGGGGTGATTGAAACAGGTCCCTCATCAATCAACAAAATGCTGATTTACCACTAGCTTCTCAAGTACTTAGGAAGCGGGGGCTTGGCAGCACAAGGAAACAACAGCCAACAACTTGATAGCCAGCCATCAACACCCCAATCTACATCTAAAAAGTTACACATAACAGCCATAATATACATACCATACACACAACAGCCCAGAGTACACAGAGAAGTTCCCTGAAGATGTGCTCTAGTATAAGTCCAAAAGCTTTTGTGCCTCTGGTGCCAGTGACCGACCCAGATTGGATCCTGAAATTTTCATTTCACAGAAATAATGGGTCCCTGATTTTGGAGGCATTCCTTAAGTTAGTAAATATTAGGTATCTTGATTCAAAAAATTGTTATGGCTTAATGCATTGTTTGGGCTAACTTGAGGATACAGAAAGACAAACTAATAAACACCATTTGAGTTTTAGTAGTATTGATAGATACTAGAGCCGTGGTTGTGCAGTGGTTAAAATGTAGTATTGCAGATTAATTCTGCCAACTGCCAGCAGTTCGATTCTCACTGGGTCAAAGTTACTCCAGCATTCAACTTTTGAGGTCAGAAAAATGAGGGCCCAAATTGATGGGGGCAATATACTGACTCTGCAAACTGCTTAGAGAGAGCTCTAAAGCACTGTGATGCGGTATACAAATCTAAGTGCTATTGCTATTGCGATTCAAATATTATGATATAACTAATATAACTATAGCATAATATACAACTCTCATTCCAAAAGACTTAATCACAACATTTAGGGACAGAAGAAAGTAGACCCTGAATGGCCTCCACTTGCAGACATTAGAATCTTTGTAGACCCTTACAGCCACCCTGGACTTCCTGGAAATGACCAAGAACCCAGCCAAATTAGAGCATCAATTTCTGATCTCTCATCTAAAGATCATATGTTTATTTCTCATTTCTTGGACGGAGTCTCAGAAACGCAACAGGTTTAACAGAAGGTAGACACACACGCACACAATATTCCTAGCATAGCCCAGCTCTTCAAGTTCCATTGACAAAGAAGAAAGTCTTCACTTCACCAAACACTACCAGATGCATCCCGGTTCTCCTGTCACATTTCCCCTAATAATATGTGTGGCAGGGGGACCTTTAAATGTCCTCCACTTAATTATCTGGAGAGAAGATCTCCAGGGATAGTATTAAAGTTAGTCTCAGCTCATTCTGTGAATTCAATATTGGTTGTATTGGTAGTCTCAAAGTGAGAAAGAATTATTTTTTTATATAATTTTTTTTATTCATTTTTCCATACAAACAATAATAATTTTTCAACAAATGTGCTGTCTGAGTTTACATTCGCTAATACATATTTAATTCCTAATCCTTTGTTCTTTCTTCTAGCCAATGGTAAAATAAATCCCAGATTTGATAATAGTCCGTTTCTTCCTTTTCTTTCAATCTCATAGTCAATCTGTCCATCTCTGCGCATTCTAGTATTTTTTTAATTATTTCTTCATCTGATGGTATTCCTTCATTTTTCCAGTGTTGTGCAAATATAATTCTTGTCGCTGTTGTGACATGCAAAGTCAAGTATAAGCGTTGTTTATTAGTCTTTTTCTGGCATTATACCTAATAAAAAAATCAGGTTTAAAATCAACATGTTCTCCTAAAATCTTTTCTAGCCAGGTATGTATCTTTTTCCAATAGTTCTCTGCTTTATCACATGTCCACCAAACATGATAATATGTGCCTGACTTGTGTTTACATTTCCAACATCTATCTGACATATTTTTAAACATTTTTGCTAATTTTGCTGGTGGCAAGTGCCATCTATAAAACATTTTATATAAGTTTTCTTTATAAGAAGTTGACATTGTCAGTTTATAATTTCTTTCCCATACGTTTTGCCATTTTTCTAAATCTATATTATATCCCAAAAATTTTGCCCATCTTATCATTGTTTCTTTAACTTGTTCGCTTTCCATTTCCAAAGTTAGTAAAAAATTATACATTTTCTTAATTAAATTCTCATCTGAAGTTAACAATGTCTTATCAAACTCAGTTTGTTCCTTATAAAATCCATACATTTTAACATCTTTATCATATCTAGTTTGTATTTCTAAATGTGTCCACCATGATAAGTTGATACCCTGATTTTCCATTTCTTGTTTGGATTTTAAGTTTCCTTCAGAGTTTAGAATATCTCTATATGTCCAGATTTTTTCAAAGTCCACTAAATTTGGGTGTACAAATGCTTCCATTGCTGACAACCACCCTGGAATTTTTAAGTATATTTTACTTTTTATTTTTTCCCCATGTTGTTAACAATGCATTTCTGATGTAATGGTTTTGGAAATATTTATGAACTTTATTTTTCCCATATCATAAAAAAGCGTGCCACCCCAATTGTAAATCATGTCCCTCCAGATATAACAACCTTTTATTTTTAAGAATTATCCATTCTTTTACCCATGTTAATACAGATGCTTGATAGTGTAGAACCCACTCCCGTAGGCGAAATCCTCCATTTTTTTAGCATCTTGTAACATTTTCATCTTAATTCTAGCTTTCTTTCCTTGGCAAATGAATTTCAAAATTAGTGAATTCAAATCATAAAAAAAAAAAAATCTCCAATTTTATAGGTATTGTTTGAAATAAAAATAAGATTTTCGGTAGTAAATTCATTTTCACTGTGGCAATTCTTCCTAATATTGACAATTGCAAGTTTTTCCATTTTTTGAAGTCCAGTTTTATTTGATTCAATAATTTTATGTAATTGTCTTCTTTTATCGTTGAACATCTTGCTGTCAACTGTATTCCCAGGTGAGAAAGAATTCTTGTCCCTTCAATATAGGAATAATGTTACTTATTTACTTAATCTGGGAACATAAGCTAAGTAGTTCTAAATATAAGGTTAACATCTATTGTCTCTATTTTTTATTTTTTTATTTTGCCCTAGATGAACAGAATTTCACTGTCCTCGAATTAGCGATCAGTAAGTGTCATTGGCTGCAAATTTGTGTTTTTTACTATGAGATGTGTCTTTGCTGACAGGGGGAAGGCAGATGGAAGAAATCACAATATTCTTCACACAATCCATTGCTGATAGGTACATCACATCTGCATATCTTTGATTCACTGGATCAAACCAGACTGACCTTTTTAAACTCTATTTCATGGCCATTATTCAAGTGAGCTTTTGCACTAATAAAATACCTTTTTAAAGCTTTGCACAAGCCCACAAGAGAATCCTTTTGCTAATGTTAGCAATATCTTCCTTTCACCCTCATTACAAGGACAGACTGGATTCTGGCAGAGTTACCACTAAGCACAATTTCCACTCCTGCCTACTTCTTCAACAGAGACATCAGTCCTACTGTCCTACTGCACAGGTCTATGTTCCAGCTGAGTGTTGTCCACGGGCATCATATTTTGTTTCCAAATTCTGTGCACCTTCATGAAAAATCCTCCTGCTATTCATTGGCATTGGAGACCATCAGGCTTGACATCCCTCAGCCTCTCTCTGATTATTTTAGTCTGTAGGTTCTCCATTTTACATCTCTTCTGCAAAACCTTTGCAGAGCATGACACAGTTGGGTTTCATTTATAACTCTCACTGCTCCATCTGTAAAGTCCACATTCACACTCTTAAAAATTATTCAACATCTTCATTTGGGTTGTGTGTTAGAGCTGTTAACCTTATATTCTCTTAACTTTTACTTTCTGCTGATCATATACAAAATAATATGATATTGCAATTATTTGGAATACAACTATTTTTCAATGTTGTCAAAACAACTTTAAACAGGCCTGAGTAGGAAATGCATCTGTAGTCTCTGACAATTCGTTTTTTCTTCCATCAATCAGGTATATTTAAATACACTGTAACCACAAGTAAGTACCTTAATCCGACATCCATTCCCAGGATCATATTTTCTTGTGAAGAAAAAAAGAAAAGAGAGGAATTTGAGGGAAAGGCCCTGTTTTAATATACAGCAGGAATAATTTGGAGTGTTTCCCTGTCAAAAATCTCCCTGCCTGATTTGTACAAAGATTCCCTTGACAGCATCATTAACTAGTTGAATAAAGCAGGAACAAGATCCTACAGTCCCAGGGATGTCTGTCCTATGATGCTTTTCCCCACTCCCCATCACTGTTTTGAAAAGTCAACAGGGTGATCCTTGAAGCAGATTCTCCCCGTTTGAAGTGGAAAATACCACATAATAAACCACTCAGATAGTCTTTTGTTGTTTCAAATTAAGTGAATCCAGATTTAATTTCCTGGTAGCCTGGTAGAAAAAAAATAGCAAACTGCCATACATGATACTCTACAGCTATGCTGGGGCCATACCCTTACTGTATCTTTACATATATATTATAATCCTTGCAACCAGTGACATCCAGAGCTACTTGCCATTTAAGGAATCATTACCTGAGACCCAGAGAAAGTAAAAAGTGTTCCTCAAGTCACTGGGGAAAGAACAAATGGACAGCAGGCTTGACCCCTTGGCTTGCTAATTGAACTTTAGACTCTCAGACAAAACAAGCAATGGGGTGGAACGCTTGATATTCAGAAACCCTCTTTCACCATGACCTTTGCTGGCTAGGGGTGGGTGGGAGGGGGCTGATTGCTAACAAAGAATTAAGGGGGACTGGGATAGCTATTTCGAGCTGATTAGCTCTCATCAGCCAGCCATACCCTTCTGAGATTCGAACCTGGGCTGCTTGCACGTTAGGCAGCTGTGTTGACCCTAAGCCACAGGCTCTTTCTCACTTTGTCAGCTGTATCAGGGAGGGAAGAGACCAGGGGAGGAGATTTATCTTGAGTGTTTTTTTGATGCACCCTGTCGGCCCAAATATGGGAGGAAGAAATCTTTTGCTTTTATCAGCTCAATCTAGAGCCGTCCACAGGCAGCAGTCGCTACTGTGACATTGTTTGTATTTATATATATATATATATAAATAATATCTGTCTCTGTCTCTGTCTCTGTCTCTGTCTCTGTCTCTCTCTCTGTCTCTCTCTCTCTCTGTCTCTCTCTCTCTCTCTGTCTCTCTCTCTCTCTCTCTGTCTCTCTTCCACAGCTGTCGTCAATAATGACCATATCAAGAATCCTCTTTGTAGCAGTTGACTTCTCGGGAATCATTACACATGAAGAACACTTCATTCAATTTCCCTACAAAAGAAATTAAGAAATGAAATAAAAATGATTCTATCAGTAAAACTATAATTATGTGTAGCCTCCAAAGTCTCTGAAAAAAGCTACTTTACTCTTTGTATCCAATGGGAGCTGCCACAAACAAGATCTTACCTTAACCATGTCAAAGGAATTTCTCAATGGAGCTTTTCAGAAAGAATGCTGTCATTCCAATCCAATGCTAAGATTCGTCCTAAAACTCATTTCAGCTCAGAAATGGTGTGCAAATTCAGAATATTCTGAAAAATTCTGAAAATCTCAAAGGTGTACCCCCCAAAATTGTTAGGGAAAGACCTTTTAAATAATGTATTGGGAAGTGGGCTTGGCTAAAAATGTGCACAAGGAAATTTTTTGTTCAGAGGCACTAAATATGTGCAAAATATGTCAGATGCGAAATATACTTGCCAAAATATTGGAATGGATTTCTCCTTGAATACAGTATATATCAGATGTACACAGGTTGATTTATACAGAAGTCCATGTCCCTGCTCCTATATTATCTACAAAGTTCCCAAATTAGTTACAGACAATCATCATTGTTCTTATTTTTTTATCATATATTATTCTATGCTGCTCTCACTCTTACCAACTCTGAAAACACCCATAAGCTCCTCGGGTTTTGCCACTGTGACGTCCACTTTTGAGCACACAGCTCTTGATAGCAGCCCAATTAATCTATCAAACTAGCCGAGAGGTTGAGACCTTTGGGTGGGGTGAGATTCTTTCCCTCTCTGGAAGTAGTCCAAAATATCTTCAGAAGGAGGATGCTAGGAATCTCCTTGGGCATCCCTTCTGCTTATCTGAGGGTACCCTCAGAATTCATCTGCATCATTGGTGCAGAACAAGAAACTAGAAAGGCTTCAAGAATCCCACTTTTCCAAACTTGTTTTATCCATTACAAGAGACCAGAATTTTCTCTTTCCCCCGCCCCCATAAATGTATTCCATATACTCAACAATTATATCAGTTAGAAAGCTATAGAATGTAATGTCTAATAAAAACAGATTCAATCCTCTTCCCCACGCTAAGTTGACTTCATGGGGAAAATGTCTATGGAGATTCTCAGTCATGCAGATATGATTGTCCCAAAGGTGCTGGTGCTGGACCAGTGTGTAGCCATCTGGCCAGAGTGTATAACTAGCTTAGAAAATTGTGTGCTGTTAGAGCAATTAGCATTTAAGGGGTTAAATGCTGTCTCCTTAAGAGATGGCCTCTGGCAAATGTAGTTTAGTTGTTGGTCAGTTTTATGTCTTAACTAGCCACCGGGAGGGGCTTCAATGTTTATGACAGGATTTCCTGGCTACGTGCCAGTATGAAAAGTTTTGTGTAGTACAGCCACGAGGTCCTTTGCTCCGTACGAACATGGGGTGAATTTGCCTTTAATTTTTTACACCACACATTTTTTGCTTTTCTACACCACGCATTTCTACACCGTGCATTTTTTGCTTTTCTAACTGACCCACAAATTAAGTAATTTATTCCTTTTATTTAAGTTTCCCCGACAAATTTAGTTTCTGAAATAACTTCACTCTTCTTTTTCTTAAGCATAATTTCCACACTTCCTTCCTCTTTTTTGTATAGTCCAGGGGTAGGCAACCTTGGCTCTTTTATGACTCATGGACTTCAACTCCCAGAATTCCTGAGCCAGCCATGCTGGCTCAGGAATTCTGGGAGTTGAAGTCCATGAGTCATAAAAGAGCCAAGGTTGCCTACCCCTGGTATAGTCAGTCTAGGGCATTAAACATTATAGAATAATGTTACTCTGAAAACAGTTAATTATTGTGGGGAAGATAAAAAACGTATTGACATTTGGTAAAGTTACTGAATGCTTGTGGAATCCAAGTGGGGCAGATCTAAACAGTGAGGTAACTTTGATTTTGTGAAAGACTGCAAGGGGAAATTTGAAATGATGCTAAGTATAATTTCGCCCTGAATGGCATTTGTCAGGTAATTGGCTAATAAAAAGACAACAAAATCCATTTTTTATTTTGAACACCTGGAAGCCATTCAACAGGAGATAAATCTATCTATCTAGGTTGATGTTGAAGAAGTTGTCTAGGGAGGTTGCAACTCCTCCACTAGAATCGCAATGTCCAATACTGAGAGTGTTCAAGGCGATACAGAGAGCAACATGTTGTAGCCAAAGTGAATGATTTAACTTGCAGGGAACTGGCTCCATTGTATCCCAAAAGGATTGAGTGTGTATGATAGCAACCCTCTTTGCCCCGTCAGAGTGTTAGCACTTATTATTGCAATCATTTGACTATTACATAACAAACAGAACTGAATTTTGTCTGCGTATAGACCAGGCATGTCAAACTGCCAGCCCACAGGCCAGATGCGTCACACCGAAACTGCGCCCACCCCATTGCCAGCAATGGGGGGAAAGTCCCAATACATCGCGCAACATCACGTGACATCACGAGTTTGACATGCCTGGTATAGACACACACAGAAAGAAGGAGGAGATTGGCACAAACAAGATCTTCTGCAAGACCGTCTGGTTCCATCCAACTTAAGGACAAAACAAAATAAAAGAAGACCAAACAAAAAGAAGGAAAAGGGTTTCAAAAGACTGACTGAGTACATAGATTTAGAAATTATTTTTGCCAGTGCTGCTTCAGCAACTGGGGAAAATACAATCTTAGGTAAATAATAGCTGTTTTTAACCAAAGAACACTGAGTAGAAAAGCACTTCTGGATGCAAACATTAAAGCCCATACACTGGAACACATTTCATAGTGAACTTCAATTAGTTTTCTTCTTATGTATTATGTGGCACCACTGGACAGAATAGACATTTAAATTGCAACATGAGACACACAACAGCTCCTCTGTGTAGCTGTACTGAGATGTGACCAGTAGAATCCACCGGCCCCAATCTTGTTGCAGGTAGCATCTCTGCATGAGTCCCAGGCCTTCCAGGTGTCATTCATTCATTTCCAAGACTAAGACAACTGCTGTTTGGAAGGTCTGGTGGAACATCAACACTTGAAAAGCTGCAGGTCCTGATAATATTCCTGGGCGAGTACTTAAGGAATGTGTTGACCAGCTGGCCACTGTTCTCACAGGCATCTTCAATCTCTCGTTGCATTAGCCCATGGTTCCATCATATTTTAAAACTGCAATCATTGTACCAGTGCCCAAAAAATCTATAATCACCAATTACCAATCAAGATTTCAGAACACGTTTAAGGAAAAAGAAGAAGAACTGATTGAATGGAAGATAGAGCTGTTAGGAGAACTGTGGGAAATTGGAGAAGTTAATGAATATCAATGGGCTGAGCATTCTTCCAAAAATACTTTAAACAAATGGTCTTTTTTATTCCAAACAATATACACAGAAACAGAGGAAGAATTATTTGATGATTCAAATGCATTGACTTGGAAAGTTAGTTGGCAAAGGAAGAAAGCTAGAGTAAGACTGAAGAAAATAGAGGTTTTGACCTATTAGATGGGATATTATATTATTAATTAGATGTTTGAATATGATAGAGAATAGATAATTGTTAGAAATAGAAATATTATCGTAACTAGAAAGACAAGATTTGTAATTAAAATATTAGATTTTAGTATGAGAAGGGAAACAGGAAAATACTAAGAAGTTTGAATAAGGGAAGCTTTTGGTTACCCAAATATAACTTACTTTGGAATTATAAACAATAGAGACATTTTGAACACTGATCGGAAATTAAAAATTTTTTAAAAAAAGCGAAAACAGGATACTGATTGAACATATGGATGTTAAGTGCAAATGCAATTAAGATATGTTTTGGTTAGAAAAGATATCTTAAACTGACATTATTAATATTATTAGAAAAATGTAACAAAGATGTTGATATTCAGTTGTACATTTACGAATAACAATAAGAATTGTATTTGCCTAGTGTGGGAAAACAGGTACTACCGGAAGGAGAGAGGAAACATTTGATGGTGTAATATTGGATCTAGACTGAAGAAGTTAATATAGACCACTGAATTACTAATGGACCCAGACAACACGTTGTTTATTAACTATTTGACTGTAAAACTAGAAAATTAATAAAATATTTATTTTAAAAAACAGTATTAAGTATCTCGGAGTGCAGATAACTAACAATCTGAATTGGTCTCTCCTCACATCATTCTTAGTGAAGCGTGCAAATGAGCATCTGCATTTCCTGCATCAGATGAGGAGACCACATCTTTCTCCTTCTATCCTGGCCAATTTTAACAGAGGGACAATTGAAAGTGTTTTGACAACCTGCATCACTCTTTGGTTTGGTGGTAGTAGTGCCTCAGAGAGAAAGTCCATACAGAGAGTGGCAAGGACAGCCGAGAAGATTATAGGAAGCTCTCTTCCCTTTATTCAGGACACTGCTTATAAGCGCTATGTGCTTAGAGCTCAAAGCATTGTTAGAGACCCCACACACCCAATTTATGGTCCGGTGCTGCTGCTCCCCTCTGGGAGGAGGTTTCGAAGTATTTCCAGCAGGACTACCAGATTCTGTAATAGCTTTGTTCCCTATGCCATCTGTCTAGTAAACTCACAAGATTGATTTTTCTCACCATTTACATGCATACATCCGAACGAAACTGTGTTGTTTCTCTGTGTTATAGAATATATGTGGATATGTGGGTATATGCAATTTTTTGTCATATTTATGTAGCGTATATTAGAGGTGGTGACCCTTTGAGAGCTGTATGCAATGAAAATTGATTTTAATGTATGCCGATTAGTGAACATTTAAAGTGACAATAAAGTTGTTCTATGTTCTATCTAAAACAAAAAAATCCAGTTGACTTTTGAAAAAGCACCATTGGAACAATCAGTAATGAAATAAATGTGTCTGTGTGTGTGTGTTTAGGTCTCATCAAACTGCTCAGTTCCTCCATATTCACTACTTGGACAGCTATTCTGCAATCTATGTCAAACTTTGCTATCCCATTTTTTATTGGCAGGGAAGGTCCAGGTGTGAACACAGAAATCTGAAACCTTTTCCTATTAGCCCATGCTGGTCAGTCCAGTTTCTGCATGTCAAACTTTGCTATCCCATTTTTTATTGGCAGGGAAGGTCCAGGTGTGAACACGGAAATCTGAAACCTTTTCCTATTAGCCCATGCTGGTCAGTCCAGTTTCTGCATGTCAAACTTTGCTATCCCATTTTTTATTGGCAGGGAAGGTCCAGGTGTGAACACGGAAATCTGAAACCTTTTCCTATTAGCCCATGCTGGTCAGTCCAGTTTCTGCATGTCAAACTTTGCTATCCCATTTTTTATTGGCAGGGAAGGTCCAGGTGTGAACACAGAAATCTGAAACCTTTTCCTATTAGCCCATGCTGGTCAGTCCAGTTTCTGCAGGTTTCCCTTGGCTCCAGTGGACAATCCAGTATGCAAAACCATTCAAAACCATTACTAGACCTCTCCATTATTGTCAGAGTCATACCTCATCCTTAATTTTATAAAGTGTTCACAAGATTCATAAATCTGCTTTCAAAGCACACATGTAGGGCAGAATTCCCGAATGAATGATTATTGCAGAGGGAGGAAACAGAAGGAATTTGTCACTTTATACTATGTCACCAAACTACCATGCATAATTTAGCTGTTTCTTTAATTCTATGATTCTGTAGAGCTGTACTAGTGTCCTTTCCATGACACCAAATGCCTTTAGAATTCATGCCTTTAGTGAAATGCAGAAGGTTCAGTGTTGTGCAGTGATTGCTTTATGATTTCCCCTCCTTCCTCAATTAAATATAGGAACCTCCTCCCTGCATCCTTCAAGGTGCCATTGATCCTTACGCGGGTTTGGATCAGTTCTTGTGGTGTGGCAGGACATTCAGCTGGGGCCAGCTTTGCCTATTGCATCAGAAAGCCCTTCCCAGAACTCAGGTACGAGTTCTGCCTCATTCCAAGCCAAGTCCTGGAGAAATTGAATTTGCAGGTATCTGGAGCAGGGAGTGGCCATCCCACCTCTTTACCCCCAAAGTTGGGTTGTCTAATTTGTTTTTCTGGCCTCAATGGCATTTTCAAAGTTTCAAAATGGCTTCTCTCTAGACATTCACCAGTTCCGTGGGATGGAGCTTTTGATACCAAGATAAGGTGTCCCTTATGCAGATTCAGGATCAATTAACAGGCTAACCACTCTTAACTGAAAGCCTTTGCTTGTCTGCAATTTATACTTTGCATTATGCCTGGAAAAGCAACCACTGCATTTTGTAGGAGTGCCTGTGAACTCCAGTCTGCACAGAATACATGACTAGGCAATACCAAAGTCATGGTGGGTCAACTTGGTGGTTCATCATGGGCTCTCTATTCTCATAACCAGGACTTGAAGATAACCAGGGGTGAAGTTTCCTTCTCAGACTGACTGCTAGGTTCAGCTGGATACTGCTGTTCGTGGATTTGGCAGAAGGTTGACTAAAAATATATCAGAGGTGAAAATAATGAAGCTTTGTACAAATAAGGTTTCTTAATGCTAAGCATTACTATTTCTCAAAGGTGCCCCCCAAAATTGTTAGGGATAGATATTTAAAATAACATATTGGGAATTGGGCTTGATTAAAAATGTGCACAGAGAAATTTTTTGTTCAGAGGCGTTAAGTATGTGCTAAATATGCCAGATGCTAAATATAATTACCAGAATATTGGATCAAATTGCTCCTTGAATATATACCAGATGTACACAGGTGGATTTGCTCCCAGATAGTCTACAAAGTTCTCTAATTAGTTACAAACTTCAGACTATCATTATTGTTCTTATTTTTTTATCATATCTTACTGTGTACTGCTTTCACTCCTACCAACTCTGAGAACACCCATAGGTTCCTCTAGTTTTACCACTATGATGTCCATTTTTGAGCACACAGCTCTTTAGATCAGCCCAATTAATCTATCAAACTAGCTTAGAAGTTGAGTCCTATGGGTGGGGTGAGATTCTTTCCCAAGTGGAAGTAGTCCAAAATATCTTCAGAAGGAGGATGCTAGGAATCTCCTTATTAGAATGGATCCGTGCTTTGGGGGCACTAAAAGAAACTAGAAAGGCTTCAAGAATCCCATTTTGTCCAACTGTTTTATTCATTATATAGTTGTGAGTCAAGAGACCAAAATTTTGTCTCCCACCCTATAAATGTATTCCATACACTCAACAATTATATCAGTTAGAAAGCTATAGAGTATAATGTCTAATAAAAACAGAGTCAATCCTTTTTCCCAAGCTAAATTGACTTATCGGGGAAACCAATATTAAAAATTAGGGGGAAATGTGATATGGAAAAATTGGATGAAAGCAGGGATATTCACTTTGGATCAATTGATAGATGCTGAGGATGGATTTTTAACACAGAGTAGACCTCTGTGACATTTTGTGTTGTCTTTACAGTGTTTGGTTTCAATATTAAAAGAACTTTATTTAGTTTATTCAATTTAGGTGCCACCTGACTCCAGCTTGCTACATCTCACAGAACGTCGCCCATCATGAAGCTTTCAGTCCTCCTTCTGCTGGCAGGAATTGCCTTTCCCTTGGTGTATTACAGGCCACCCAACCAAACAGAGGAAATAGATGAACTTTTTGCTAGTCAGCTAACTAAGGTATGTAGGAAGCACATCACAATAGTAATGGGGGACTTTAACTACCCTGACATCAACTGGGAGACAAACTCTGCACCAAGTGGAAGATCAAACAGGTTCCTGGCAAACCTAGCAGACAACTTTGTCTCCCAAAAAGTAGAGAAGGGAACTAGGGGATTAGCCATTTTGGATCTAATACTCACTAACAGAGATGAAATGATAGAAAGTGTTGAAGCCACAGGAACCTTGGGAGGAAGTGATCATGCAATATTGGAATTCAACATTAGGGAAGCACAAGCAATAGAACACAGTTAAACTAGAGTCTTGGACTTCAAGAGAGCTAATTTCAATAAACTTAGAGAGGGCTTGGGAAAGATTCCATGGATGAGAATCCTCAAGAGGAAAACAACTCAAGAAGCTTGGGAAATTCTGAAAAATGAGATAATAAAAGCCCAGTCTAGCACAATACCAACAAAAAGGAAAAATAACAGCTCTCAAAAGAAACCAGCATGGCTGCATAAAGAACTCTCTGACAAATTGAAAGATAAAAAGGACAAGTATAGAAAGTGGAAAGAGGGACACATAACTAAGTCAGAATATCAGCAAATAGCCCGAGCCTGCAAAGGTGAAGTGAGGAAAGCTAAGGCTCAAAATGAACTAAGACTTGCAACCAAAGTCAAAAATAACAAAAAAAGCTTCTTTCAACATGTAAAAAACAAGAAAAAAGTGAAGGAAATGATTGGTCCATTAGTGGGTGAAAGTGGCAAGAAGGTGACAAGCAACAGGGAGAAAGCAGAACTATTTAACTCGTTTTTTGCATCTGTCTTTACACAAAGGGAAAAAACAGACCAGCCTATCAAAAATAGTGCCATAAAAAACAAAATAGAAACACAAGTTAAGATAGGCAAGAAAATGGTAAGTGAGCACCTGTCCAGCCTAGACGAGTTCAAATCACCAGGACCAGATGGATTACACCCCAAGGTTCTCAAGGAACTGGCAGATGTGATCTCAGAACCACTAAACTATATTTTCCAAAGATCCTGGAGCACCGGGGAACTACCGGAGGACTGGAAAAGAGCTGATGTAGTTCCCATCTTCAAAAGAGGGGGAAAAATGGACCCAGGAAATTACAGATCTATCAGCCTGACCTCAATACCTGGGAAGATTCTGGAAAAGATAATCAAACAATGAATCAGCGAACACCTGATGACAAAGTCATTACTAAAAGCCAACATGGGTTTGTCAAAAACAGATCATGCCAAATCTTATTGCATTCTTTGACCAAGTGACAAAATTAGTGGATCAGAGGAATGCTGTGGATATAATTTACTTGGACTTCAGTAAGGCATTTGATAAAGTAGATCACAACCTACTACTTGACAAATAAGAAAAATGTGGGGTGACAGCATCACACCAGCATGGATCCGTACTGGCTGACCGGCCGTACTCAGCGTGTGGTCCTCATGGAACCGCATCTACATGGGGGACGTGTGTAGTGGGGTGCCCCAGGTCTCTGTTCTGCCCAGTGCTCTTCAACATCTTCATCAACGATTTGGACAAGGGGATAGATGGGGAACTCGTCATATTTGCAGATGACACCAAGCTGGCAGGAATAGCCAACATTCCAGAAGACAGGCTTAAGATACAGAAGGATCTGGACAGACTTGAACACTGGGCACTATCTAACAAAATGGTGAAAAAAGCAAGGTTCTACATTTAGGCAAGAAAAACCAAATGTCAGGTATAGTGTAGGGAGTACCTTGCTCAATAGTAGCAACTGTGAGAGAGATCTTGGAGTCCTAGTGGACAATCACTTAAATATGAGCCAGCAGTGTGCTGCAGTTGCCAAAAAGGCCAACACAGTGCTAGGCTGCATTAACAGAGGGATAGAATCAAGATCACGAGAAGTGTTAATACCACTTTACAATGCCTTGGTAAGGCCACACTTGGAATACTGCATCCAGTTTTGGTCACCGCGATATAAAAAAGATGTTGAGACTCTAGAAAGAGTACAGAGAAGAGCAACAAAGATGATTAGGGGACTGGAGGCTAAAGCATATAAGGAACAGCTGCTGGAATTGGGTATGTCTAGTTTAATGAAGAGAAGGACGAGGGAGGACATGATAGCAGTGTTCCAATATCTCAGGGGTGCCACAAAGAAGAGGGAGTCAAGCTATTTTCCAAGGCGCCTGAGGGCAGGACAAGAAGCAACGGATGGAAACTAATCAAGGAGAGAAGCAACCTAGAACTAAGGAGAAACTTCCTGACAGTTAGAACCAATTAACCAGTGGAACAACCTGCCTCCAGAAGCGGTGAATGCTCCAACACTGGCAGTTTTTAAGAAGAGACTGGACAGACGATTTGTCCCAAAATTGGTATAGGGTTTTCCTGCCTGAGCAGGGGGTTGGACCTAGATGACCTCCAAGGTCCCTTCCAACTTTATATTTTATTATTATTATTAATTAATTATTATTATATTATTATTATTATTATTATTATTATTATTATTATTATTATTATTATTATTATTATTATTGTTGTTGTTGTTGTTGTTGTTGTTGTTGTTGTTGTTGTTGTTATTGTTGTTATTGTTATTGTTATTATTGTTATTATTATTAAGTAAGCGACATTCAGACACTCTCTTTGTCGTGGTAGGATTAGGGAGCTCTTTGAACCAGAAGGACTGTGAGTGGTCTTCTACACAGCACTGAACTCTCACTTCCAATATCTGTCACCTCAGATCTTGAACGGAATCGGACAACTTGCAACGGCCAACGTGCTGCAGCCAACTTGCCATGGGACAGTTCGCTGAAAGACGATTCAACAATTCAATTTAAGTACTTAAAATAATTTAAAAAGTATTTTTATTTTTGTCATTCACATTTCATTTTGTCCCTCCTTTTGTCAAGCTATGAAGACTGCTTGCGTTAGAACTGCCATACTTCTTCTAGCTTGCCCACAGTTGCAAAGGGGGAGGGGAAGGTTTGGAATGCACGGGTGAATGCTATCTGGATGGGAACCAAGGCCACCGGAGGAATGTTGTGGTGAACAGAAACGTTCTTCTTATAACAACTCCCTGAGGGTTAATTGGACAATGTGACCTGACCTGTCAGAGAGGGGAGGGAAAGCTTTACTCTTTTAACTATCTTTTTCCTGCCATATTGCCAGAGCTGGTTTTCCATTCTTTCGTGCAGTATGCTATAGCCAATAAAATTTTACATTAGAGATTGGAATGGATCTGGTGTATTTACTTCATTGGACTCCTTAGCCAAAACCTTGACACCTTTTGCATTCTTTTTTTCATCATTCTATTCCATCTTTTATTTGATATTAGTGCAACGCTTGTCCCGTGGCAAACTGTTCGGCAGTGAGTTGGCTGGGGCAATTTGTCCTAAACCCGATCCTGAGGAATCCAACTTTCTTCATTCAGGAAAAATCCTTGAGAAAAAAAATATAATCGCCTGCCCCAAATACAAAAAAGTGAAGTGTGGAATAACAAAATGCCTTCAGCTTCTGTATTAAAATTCCTTTAGCTATTTACTCAAGAATAAACATGCACCTCTTTTTTCTTCCTTTCCAGAACCTTCAAGAGTGGCTAAGTATCCTATCTCATGAAATATTATAACTTCCACTCCTTAAATACTAGAAAGGTTGCACAGCAACCCCCCATTGCTTCCATTGTCTTTGAGAGGCAGGATTCCATTTTTCAGATGCCAGTTCTTAAAACAGAGCCAAATTGGTGCATTGGTAAAAGAACAAGACAGGGGACTGTGAGTTCTAGTCCTGCCTTAGGCACAAAGCCAGTTGGGTGAGCATGGGTCAGTCATTCCCTCTCAGCCTTGGGAAGAGGGCAAAGGGAAACCACTTCTGAATCCTGGCAATAAAATTCCAGGGATGTATCCAAGCAGTTGCCAGCAGTCAATTGTGAGTCAAAGGATCCAAAAAACACTTCTTTAAAAGGCACAGATCTCTGAGTGTCTCATTGTTGATCTCTGAGACAGGCAAATGGTAGTGATTCAAATGTTGGTGAACCTCAATCCTATGGGGTCCAAGAGAAGAGGAGCAATGTGGGTGAAGAATGAAAGGGCTGTAGTTTAGCTCAGCAAGACCTGAATTCTGCAGTTAATATCCTCTTTTTTCAATACAGTCCTAAACAATCAAGATTCAGTATTTTCAACAAGAGGGACTGTGTTAAAATAAAGCTTTTTTCTCTCATTCTGCAAAGACATAGATGGGCAGTCCACAGCCACTGGGATAGAGAGAGACGCCTCTCCTTTTCGAACCGTAAGTGTCACTGGTGTTTCTCACTATGAGATGTGTCTTTGCTAACAGGGAGAAGGCAAATGGAAGAGATCACAATTACACATCTTGACGCAATCCATTGCCGATTTTTCTTTGGGACTCATTTTTAAAGTAGTTCTTTTCCTACTCAGGGTCATGTAAGACTTAATTTTCCTCACCTGAGCAGCAGAATCTTATCTAGAATTATTCTTGCAGATTTAAAAGCTGCCGGGAAGCCACCTTATGTGAATCAGCCTTCACTCCGATCTTAAGATATTGGAGATTTGAAATGGCAGTTCCAGTTTTGCTTTGCAAATGGAAAGTGAAACAATTGGATTCAAGTTGCTAAAAGATACCTTAGAAAAATATATATCTTCACCCACAGAGCATCTTAAAGATGTAGAAAAAGACACACTGCTGCTTCACTTTGAGGGAGGGGGAGGGAAAGGGATGAAAATCCATCCCATCTCCATGGCTTTTAGGACATCAGATCTGCATATCTTTGATTCAATGGATCAAAGGAAACTGATTCCATTTCAGTGGCATTATTCAAATGGGCTTTTGCACTACTAAAAATGCCCTTTTAAAGCTTTGCACAAGACTACAAAATAATCCTTTTGCTAATGTTCCCAATCTCCTCCTTTCACCCTCATTACAAGGACAAAATAAGACATCTCCATCTCTACCCTCTGAATTCTGGCAGAGTTACCACTGAGCACAATTTCCACTCCTGCCTGCTTCTTTCACAGAGACATCAGCCACACTGTTACTGTCCTATTGCACAGGTCTATGTTCTAGCTGAATGTCGTCCTCTGACATCATATTTTGTTTCCAAATACTGGGTGCCTGCATGAAAAATCCTCCTGCTGTTCATTGCCATTGGAGACCATTAGGCTTGCTTTTTCATGCTTTTTCACCTAGGCTTTTTCACCCAGGCAATATAAAAACTGCAAAGCACAAACCTTGCATCATCATCATCATCATCATCATCAAGTTGGAAGGGACTTTAGAGGTCATCTAATCCAACCCCCTGCTCAGGCAGGAAACCCTATACCATTTCAGACAAATGGTTGTCCAGTCTCTTCTTAAAAACCTCCAGTGTTGGAGCATTCACAGCTTCTGGAGGCAGGTTGTTCCACTGGTTAATTGTTCTAACTGTCAGGAAGTTTCTCCTCAGTTCCAGGTTGCTTCTCTCCTTGACTAGTTTCCATCCATTACTTTTTGTCCTGCCTATTTGGAGAATAGCGTGACTCCCTCTTCTTTGTGGCAACCCCTGAGATATTGGAACACTGCTATCATGTCCCCCCTCGTCCTTCTCTTCATTAAACTAGACATACCCAATTCCATCAACCTTTCCTTATATGTTTTAGTCTCCAATCCCCTAATCATCTTTGTTGCTCTTCTCTGTACTCTTTCTAGAGTCTCAACATCTTTTTTACATCGTGGTGATCAAAACTGGATGCAGTATTCCAAGTGTGGCCTTACCAAGGCATTGTAAAGTGGTATTCACGTGATCTTGATTCTATCCCTCTGTTAATGCAGCCTAGCACTGTGTTGGCTTTTTTGGCAGCTGCAGCACACTGCTGGCTCATATTTAAGTGATTATGTTGTTTTGAGTTAAAGAGCCATGCAGAGGGAGGGGGAACTGCTGGTTGGCCGAGTCCAGGTCAGGTTGCAAATGGCTGCTTTACCTGGTTCAGTAAGAATGGCTTACAGTACTATCCTTCTCTCCACCCCACCCCACCCCATATCCTGAGTTCTGCAGATTGTGAGGGGTGGAGATGGCTGTGGAGACCCCAAGGAAAGGAAGCAGAGCACGGAGGTATCTCAGGGGGTGAGGGAGGCCCAAAGCAGGCATCCCTGAAGCACCCCATGCGCATTTAATGACCCCTGCATTCTTTTAAAGCATGCATTGGAGTGATCCAGGATGAGGGCTCTTTCACTTAATGTGTTTCAATTAATGTCCTCCTGCCTTAAGACAGAAATGTGCTGGCTCGAATACTGTCATAAGTCAAGGATTACCTGTACCAGAAGATAGAAAAGCTTGAGTGAATCCTGAGACAAGGGAGTTAACTGTCTTTGAACTTGCACCAACTGGAAGATTTAAGCTTGAAAGTATAGACCTATAGTCTGATTGTTTGCAATCAGAATAACAATATGCAGAACACTTGAAACCTAGTTCTCCCAACTTTCTAAAAATGAATTTCTTAAGCCAAGAAAAATAGTAATAAGAAACTTGTACAAGGTCTTGCATTTCACAGCTTTATTCGCGTGCACGGAAAAAAGGTGAGTGCAAAAATGTCCTGGATGAAAACAGTGAAGATTTTAGAATGGAACAAATTCCTTAGTGAAGTACAATTGATTATATCATCATATTGCAGCCCTAGAATGCTCTTTATTTATTTCAGTTTGTATCACAGCCCACTTCCTTGTTGTAACTCTGGACGACCAACATTTTAAGAAATAGAACCTAACAAGAGCATAACAATAAATACATAAAGAGGAGCCAGGATATATGCAAATATCAAAATCCATTATCAACATAACCATCTCACAGGATCTGCCATGCATCCCAACCCCCATGATCAGTGATGGAGTTATGTCTTCAAAGTCATAGGAAGGGCCAATGGAGGGATGCTCTGAGTTCCAGGGAGATGATATTCCAAACAGTGGCTGTCACAACACAAAAAGGTTCTTTCTGGGTCCCACCAGATGACATTTTTTCTTTGATGGAAGTAGCAACATGTCTCTCTTGCTGGTCCTGATGGGATGGGTGGATGTAACCAGGCAAAGATGATTCCTCAAGTAACTCATCCCATATAGGGCTTTATAGCTCATAACCAACATTTGAATTGAGCCTGGCAGCATACTGGCAACCCATGCAGCTTGCGGAGCAGAGGTGTAACATGTGCTGATCACAGAGTACCCATAACTGCCAGCACTGCTGTATTTTGAACCAGCTGCAGCTTCTGGCTACTCCTATAAAGTGCATTGCAGTAGTCCATTGAGGGGGTGATTCATATATCCACGCCATGCCCCCAAGTTAAAATCCCGATTGTCAGGCCTGCCAGGCTCAGCTTGGGGGCTTACAGGGATCCTGCCATCAAAGTCTGGGGGCGGGGAGGATAGATGGGCAATAAAGCTGTGTGTGTACGTGATGGGAAATAGGGAGGGTGGAATGACAGGTGATAGAGACCAGACAAGCTCGGAACCAGTTTGTACCAGCATCCAAGGCCAGGCACTTTGAGAAAGAATGTGGATTACCCCAAAACATCTCAGTTTTTTTTCAAAACCCTTCGGCAACTTCTGTTTGGCTAAAGACCGATTGGTCATGGGAGGAAGGACTGGGATGAGGGGAAACGTTTATGTATCATTTGCGTGCAGGAAACCCAGAAATAGCCTGACTTTACTGCAGCCAACATCTTTTTAGTAAAATAACCTTTTGCTTCAACCAAATGGAGTCGAAGGTCTTTCTTTCCTAAAGGATCAGATTGGGGCAGGTCTGACACCGACCCCCAAAAGTCCATAGTCTCAAATTCCACTTGGACAAAACTTGTTTTGTAAGGAAGGAAGTTCTTCGCATCCCTGAATCTCATCCATCAATTGACTTAATGATTTGACCAAGATGTTCTTGCCTTATATTACAAAAATACCATCAGGACCTGGATCTTTATATAGTTAGTAGGTTTTATAGAGTCTACGTTACTTTTTATATTGTAACATACTTACCTATTTATACTATGGTACTTTTTTAGAGTTAGAGCTATTTATGTTTTAATATATTGCTTCCAACGCCCATTTTTTTTCTTCTTCTTCAGCTTTCTGGTGTGTTTGCAACATTCCATGCCCACCTATTTTTCTTGGTAAGCTATTATTATTTCTATATAATGCAATAAATAAATTAGCCAATGGGATTATTCTCCGAAATAGGATTTTACTTTATTTTATTTTATTTATAAGCAGAACTTTATTGTATGGACAAAGGTGCTGTTTTGGCCCCATAATGCAGGGGCCCCCAAACCTTTGGGCATCAAGGACCGGTTCCGTGGAGAAAAGTTTTTCTGCAGATTGGAGGGGTGTGTGGTTTCGCGTGCTGCCTGCATCCCGTGGATGGGGCTTCTTGCATGGTCTGGGTTCTGGCACGCAGCAGACCACTGCCGGTCCATGGACCAGGGGTTGGGAACCCCTGCCCTAATGCAAAAGCCCCTTCCCCCTTGAACACATTTTCCTCTTTTTTCATCATCACAGTTTGCAGCTACGCATCTATGGTTGTGTGCTGCGGGGGACCCAAATATGGTGTTACCCGTATCTCAAAGTTCCTTAAACCCATTGTAATTAGGCCTAATTACACAAATACCATATTTTTAATTGAAGCAATAGTCTCTGGTTTTTGGTTTTTTTTTTCAAAAATTGCAATGATTTCTGTGTAAAATTGATGACGTTTTTAATTTTATTTTACAGCATTATGCTGTATTGTACAGACATGTGCGAACCGCAAATATAACAGTTCTGTGAAATGGTGCTTTTTGGCGGCATCTCAGGATTGCTGGTCAGGCAAAGGTGGGAATCCTAATTTCATTACTCTTTCGTTGTTGAGGAATGTTGAAATCAAGGGTGCGATTCTGGAACAAAACCACAATTCAAGTCTTTTCATTACAGAAGTACAGTTGCCAATTCGCACCGTTTGGGAAAATAGCCTGACGTTACTGCAACCAATTGTGAATTTCTGTGATTTAAACCAAACGGAAGGAGGGAGTTGTTTTTGGAGGGCTCTTTCCCTTTTTTAGAAATAACTTTGGTACACATATTTTTTTCCTTTCAAATGCCTTACACATATTTCTTTCCTGTTAAGAAAGATCAGTTGGAAATTGACCCTCCATTTTGTGGTAATTTGTCATTGAACTATAGCTGTGTGATTTCAGAAGGCTCTGAAGGTTTTCCCAAGTGTCTACAAATGTTAATTTTGGCAATGGCTTTCTAGATCCCTGGATGGAGATGCAGAAGCCTCCCTTTTAAAAAAAGAAAAAAGAAATACTAATAGGAGCATAACTCAGCTGTAGAGAATAGTATTTATGTGCAGGAGATCCAATATTGGATCCAATATGAAGAATTATGGAAAACATGCCTGGGAAAGAATGTTACCCCCAAATCACTCCAGAACAAATGATTTGGGGCTATCGGACCATTTAATAAAATTATCACTACTCAAAATGTTGCATAATCTGCAGGACCCTTATTTCTGTTGGAGATTATATCTCTTTGTACCTATAACTTATTTGAACTAGATGGATAAAGGGAAGCATTTCCATAGTTGTTCTCGCACCTGTTTCTCATCTAGCCTATTGTTAGTCTCTTGCTCTCTCTCCAAGATGTAGTTCAGATAGAAATGAGGCTTTTTTTTTTGTATTCATGTATTCTTAATTACTCCAGCTTTTACTTCAGAGATGATAAAGGAAAAGATTCTTAGCATTCACATGTTGCTGGACTAAACCCATGTTTTGCATCCAAGTCATTAGTATAAATATTTGCATTTTTTTTTTTTGAGTGGGACATTCCGCAACGTGATTAGTAATATTTTGCTTATCTTCAGGTGCCAGCAAAGACTTGTGCTGAATTCAGATCTCCAAAAGCTATTGAATGTAATAATACAAATAATAATAAATGATCTCAAGCAACTTTACCAACAATTAAGTCAGCTTCGCATTATCTGTTTAAAGTAGGCCTCTACTATTAACCTTCAGAGCACCGGTATGGTGCTAGAGCTTAAATACATGGAATTCGGCCACAGAGAACATGATTAAGATCATATTGGAGAAGTTGGATTCCTGGTTTCTGTGCACACACTAAATTATAACTCTATGTCAGTTCTATCAATAGACCCATACAGTTCTCTTCTCCTCTCAACGGGTTACCCTTCATCAGATTCTTCACTGGTTTCATCTGGAGAGGTAGCCTCTGGGGAAGAATGATGTCCAAAATGGCATAACCCTTGAGGGGCAACATTGTCCAACTTCTTTCTTGTCCCACCAAAGTGGAAAGAAAGCCATCCTGGCAAGGATATTTCTGCATTTTTCCAAGAATAATGTGGAGTTTCACAGTGGCTGCAGGGAGAAATCACCAGTGGTGTCTCTACGAAGGCAGACTCTGAAGAAGCTACCCTTCTGCCCATTCTGCTGTGACAAACTGAGGTCCTCATGGGCACTGCTTGAGCTTCGTCTTCCAGATCCTCCATGTTAAATGAAAATCGACCTTCGTGAGCCTTGCGTATCACGTCCCACGTTTTCTGTTCCAGGCAATTCACAGGGGACTGCACACTGAATGCTCTCGGGGGCCATTCTTTCCGGGATGGGGTACACAAGTGCATAGCTTTTTGCAGGGCATGGAGAGGAGATGAAGACTCTGGCTGGGAAGGAATATTCCAGGAATCCGGGATTTCTGGAAAGGCCCAGAACAAGCGGCCAGGTGGGATCTCCTGCACTGAGGTCTTAGTGATATATGAATAGAGGCAGAAGCAATCATCAGCTGTTGCATCCAGAGTTTGAACATCTCTGAACCGACCTGAAAAAGGAGCAGTGAGATGCGTCAGAGAAAAAAAATAATATTCAGATTGGAAAAGCACTAACTGCTTCTTGATCTTTCATATTTCACATATTGGCAGGCAAGACTCTGCAGTGCACATTACCAGTTGAGAGTAAACATACTGGTATGATGACAAGTATTTGAATGTTTGCACTTTTATTTAAACAACGCTAATTTAATTTAACACTGTGTCCACCTTGGATGGTTTGGGCAAACTAACATACAGAAGCAACACCTGATTCCCATCTCTGCTCCATTCACGGATTCCTTGCAAGTGCTGGGTTTTGCATAGGTTAGCTAGTCTCCTGTGTGTGAGTTGGGGCAGCCATATAAATGTGTTTAACAAACAAAAAATGTTTTTTTTGTGTAACAGTGACTAGATCCCTGTTTGTGCACGCACCAAACAGGCAGCTCCCATAGTATGCGTGTCACCAAAAAAAAAAAAAAAAAAAGAGCCTCTGTATTTTTCACTCCTTGTGCAACTTCAAGATTGTATAAATCACAACTGGCATAACTTAGAAGCACCTTTAATGTCCTTTCCTATATTCAGCATTCCTTTGCACCCAGAATGGCCAACCTAATATTCTAGAGTAACGTTTGATTTCTGGTAAATACATGATGTATCCATGCAGTTTTCCTGGCAGCAATATGGAAGGTGTAGTTGTCTTCCTTCCAGAATGTTCTCAATTTCCCAGTCTAGTTTACAGCTCATGTATTTCTTGGTGATCACCCATCCAAGTTCTAACCGGGCTTAATCCTGCTTAGCTGCTGAGCCCATATAAGGTTAAACCTGGTGCTCCGGCCTGTTGAAATGATACTTCAGGTAACTCAAACTACCGGTAGCTAAAGCTAAATGCTTTCCTACTAACTGCTTGTATATCTTTTGAGGAGTATCACAAGAAGCCATTCTCCTATAACTTAGTTATATCCACCAAGTTCAAGGCTGATTTTATCTTAAAATTAATTACAGTTTGTATGATTAAAATTGCACATGTAATGATTTCCTTCTTCCCACCTTTCATATTAAAGACTATGGCTTGGGAATGAATTTGGGAGGCCTTGGGAGGTACCGTCCAAAGTTATACAGTCATGGAGTCTCAGTAAGGATGGGGCTTCCTCCCCAAGGTTTTGTGTGTCTCCACATCCTCCCAAATTGCTTCTCCTTTCTACAGTATTAAATATAATCTGCAATCTCATTGCAATCTATAGTCTGCAATCTGTTGCTCTAGATGGCACGATGGGCAGTGTATACATTTAATAAAAAATACATAACTAAATAAACAGTTGCATGGTGTTAGACAAATACTGAGGCACTTCCCCCCCATCCACCCATTACAATTCCACACTTGCCAGCATCTTCAACAAGGTTTTTACTTCTTTCTTCCTGTCAGCAGCCCACTACATTGTCATTTCTATTGTACTAAAGCAGATTACAATAGAGCTATACCATATAAATAGATATAGGAGCAGACTGGGAGGCACAGAGATACATCTGGGGATAATCATTTTAAAATTAGCATTAAACCCTACGCATGCTTATTGTTTTACTCAAAGTGGGAAACACATGATCTTCCACATATTGCTGAACCACCGCTTCCAGCTTCACATGCTATAGGCTGTGCTGATTGGGGTTATTGGGAGTAGCACTTCCTCAATATCTGATCAACCGTAGATTCCCCGCCTTGTTCCTGAAGTGTTAACCTACTACCTGTTGATCATTTCCAGAGATGAGAGAGATCAAACTCAAGACCCTTTTCATGCAAAGTAGATGTTCTGCCGTTGAACAATGGCCCGTTACTGCCCCCCAAAAAGAGGTTCTTCTCATCTTTTGGGAGCCCACTTTAAGAACCTCCAACCATGAAAGAGACACTTACTTACTAACATCAGGCAAGGATCCTCCATCTCAATCCGCTGCATCTGGGCTCTTAGAAAGAGAGGGAAATTGATGCCCTCAGCTTGGGATGGAACAGAGAAGAACCGATCAGGGATCCAAGTGGCAGCCTGTGCCAATTCTTCTGTGAATCCCAAGTTGCCAAGAATGGTCTCAGCATCAATCTGACAGAGGTGCAGCACTTCTGAAATGCTAAAGGGGAGATGATGGTGAGAGGCTGGATTCAGGGAATGATTAATCATTGTGTTTTTTTATTATTATTATTATTTCAGTGTATTTAATGCTCTTTCCTTCAATTTATCTCCACAACAAGAACACTCAGAAGTTATTTCATCTGGAAGGGAATGACTTTCCCAAAGTCGCTTCCATGACTGAGACTGGACTTGAATCAGATTCTTCCCAGTCCTACGCCAACACCTCAACCACTACACCACATTGGAGGTCTTATACAAGCTGTTTCTCTCAACTGTATCCTTACAATAGGTTGCAAGATATGCTTGTCAAAGAAGAAGTGATGGAATGTAGGGAGGAGGCAGATCCCAGGGAGGGAGGGGTGTATTCCAGGGGAATAAGAGACAATTCAGTCCAATATTTGGAATGAGAGAAAGAGGATGAAAACAGGCCCTCCCTAATAGTTCTCAGAGTATATTGTAAAGGCACATATTAGAATGCTTTGTCTGACAAGATTCTGTTTATAAGTGTGGAAACAATAAAAAAAACTCAGCTTGGAAGAATGACATGTTTTTCTTGATTTTGGGGTCTGACATCAATATTGCCCAGACTAAGCACTCTACTATCTGCATCTACCATCTACTTTGATAGTATTAGGGAGGGGCTGTCTTCACCCTCTTTCTCTCACACCAAATATCTGGACTGAGTGTCTCTTATTCCCCTGGATTGCAGCCCCTCCCCTCTGGGGATCCATCTCCTCACTACATTCTATCACAGAAGGTTCCATAAGGTCTTGACTGTATCCTTGGCTAGTACTCTCCACTTATATATGATAAAAGTTTTTTATCCTTTTATTCAGGCCAAGCCCTCCACAAAGAAGCTTCAGGCTTACCTGGAACTGGTCTTGTTAATGCTGTCTGCCATGTCATCGGAAGCCATGCTGTGATCTAGAACAAGATCCCAGACTTGGAAGGCCAGGCAACACCTTTGGGGATCCTGCCATGAAAGAAACACAGTGAAGACAAGCCCTGGATCATCTGGCCTGAAGGAAACATTTGCTGAAGAAGTTAGATGGACAGGCTTGTGGGTATGTCAATAACCACATTAAAAAAGCAAGCATTATCGGGGGGGGGGGAAATGAGTTAAAAGAGAGTAGTAGGTGAAGTCAAAGCAATCATTCCCATTTTCATCAAACACATTGAATACCTGAAAAAATAAAATAAGTACTAAGTGTCAAGAATGAAACTTTGGCAGCTACGTGCCTCTTCATTTTGACTTGCCATTAGAGTTGGGGTGGGGAGGTATTGCTTTAGAAGTGTTTAGATGGAGAAATGAAACCTCTATGATTCCTCTGAAGACTGTGAGACCCTGAAAACATTTCCAAGGACACTGCAGCAGGTGTGGAGGAGAAGCAGATGGTTCCCATAACAAAGTGAAATTGTTTACAGAGACTACATAAGAGGGTGGGGGTTTGGCCAGAGAGATTATTATTTAATTCTATTATTAATTATTTAATAATAATTCTAAATTATTATTTAATTAAACTGTCTGGGAACCTCACAGTTAATTTTGCTCCAACAGTACCATGCCATGTATTCAATAAACAGTAAGAATTTTGGAAACAGAATGATCCTGGTGTTTTATTTGGATCCTCAAGCTGGATATTGACATTAAATTAACTCTCTCTAGCAGGCTACCTGGGTTTTCCTCCCAGGAGTGCTGGGACATTGTGAAATCTGTAATGGACAAGAAGACAGATGGAGGAGTACAACCGAGAGAAGCTCCCATCCTGCGGTCATCGACTGTGACACAGATGGGAGTGACAGACTCGTTGACAGGGGCTTGTCTGAAGCAGACAGCTGGATCGATAGAGTCACCACTCACTGCTGGAGGAGCAAAACCTACAGAGGCTCCTTGTCCGGCACCAAGAACTACATGGGTGAGTAGTCTCAGGAAGGCAGCAGAAGCTGAATTTCCGCTGACTTTATCAGAGGCTTGGCCAACAAAGGCAACCAAGAGGGCAGCAGAATAGGGAGAGACGATGGAGTGGAGGCTTCCTATGCCAGCTCGCAGTCCTTCTGTGGAGCAATTGCGAAAGAAGTTCAGAGGATTATAAATTCAAGGAGCTATCCCACTGAAGTGGTCGATGGTTAGTCCCACTCACCCACTTGCTACACCTTCTCCACCCTCCTGACCGACGGGAGCTTCGGGCTGGTCTGGAGTGTCAGGTGATGCAGAGCAGAGGTGGCTGCAGGACTATAACCCAGCAACTGCTAGCCCGACAAATTTTGGGACACCACCTGGCTGTCGGGCAGTCAATAGGAGAGAAACTCAAGCAGCAGCCCTGGGAGCTGCCCTTTCACCTGGATATATACTGGTACAGGAGGATCAATAGCCTCCTCCTTTAAAAGTCATGTTTGATAGCCAACTGGAGAAGTTGGGCTACCTTCTGACCCAGGTGTGGAATTACTTAGAAAGATATGGAGGCAGGCATCCCAATGACAGCTTGCGTGTCAATGCTATTTCCGTGAACCTGGAAGGGGATGCCGTGGAATGGTTGGTGTCCTTATATGATGAAGTGGCCCCAGAGCTCCATGACGTGGATCCCTTCATGCAAGAGCTACAGAATCCATTTGAAGATCCCACTGAGACAAGAAAGGCAGATGTGAAAATCCGGATGATCAGGCAAGGGAAGCGAACGGTTGCGGAATATATTAGGGAATTTCGTAGCCTGGTGGCTCAGGTAAGATGGTGGCCTGAACACATGTTGGTCTAGCACTTCCAAGATGGATTAAACAAAGACTTGCATTACAATTGCCTACCCAGAGGGGTGCCCAATCTCCTCAGAGATTGGTACCAGTTGGCTACCAACATGGAATTAGATTTGATAAGATTACCGACATCACACTAGTCAAGATAACCAACTTCATTGTGCAACTGTGTGGCTTCCAGTTGGCCAAGGAAGCAAAGGAAGTGTCCCAGGGGGAGACCCCCTCCAGGTAGGGGAGGGTGTTTCAGGTGTGGGAAAGAGGGTCATCAAGCTGCGGATTGCCCTGCACCACAACTGATGTCAGCACTTCGAGTTCCAAGCAAGTCTAGTACAACAAAGCCAGTATCTAAGTCCAAAGAAAAAACAAAAGTCACCCAACAATTCGTGGAGGTCTCTTCTCCATCCAGGGAAGGGGAGAGAACACCAACTCCTGAGAAGCCTGGACTTGTTTTCTATGAAAGTGACAGTGAAGGGGAGGATGACCCAATGGTAAGTGGTCCTATTTCCCTGATGACTACCAGGGTAGAACTGTTTGTGCATTCCTCGGGAGTAAGGGAGACCATCACAGCCCCTCTGGACTCAGGATGCACAAAGTGTTTGGTGAGCTTGCAAACAGTAGAAAAAGTGGGACTGCGGCTCAGGAAGTTGAGACCACCCATGGGGTTCCCAGAAGCTAGATGCGTCCCTTATGGGGGGAGAACCTAAAATTTGTCTCACTGAACCAGTGGCTGTAAAGACTGGAAATCATATTGAAATCATTTGTTTTATTGTAGCCCCTGGGGTGACTGAAAATATGATTTTAGGACTAGCGTGGCTAAAGAAACGGAACCGCTCAGTAGATTTGGAATAACAATAAGTAGCAAATGAGGAATAGAGCAATCAATCAGCAAAAGCTGAAGGAAAGAAACACTGGCTGCTTGCCAGAAGCCTGCGGTTAAGAAATCGAAAGTGTTGTCAGCAATTATCCTAACAGCAGACAAGCAGCTAGAGCACAGTGTGTGCCAGCAGAATACAGAGACTTAATGGAAGTATTCAGTGATAAGGAATCTACATGGCTTGGGGCTAGGTTATTTGAAGGACCGCCTACCGCCAATTAAATCTGCTCAGCCCTTCAGGGGAGGAAAGAAAGGCATGTTTCAGGTCCCAGCTATCTAGAAAGTACATCTGGTGGGACCTAGAAAAAAGGCCTTCTCTGTGGTGGCTCCTTCCCTTTGGAACATCATTACCCCAGAGATAAGATTGCCCTCCCACCTTGTTGCTTTTCCTCAAGACCTTAAAGACATGGTTTTATCAGTGGTCTTGGGGACCCCACTTGGAGCCTATCAAGTGGATTGTCTGTCAAGTGGAGTGTTTTTGCCACTACGGGGTGGGGTGAAAGCTTAAATTGTGGGTTTTTAACTGTGGATATTTAATGTTGTATTCCACTTGGAGTCATTGGGTGTGAGTTGAGTGGCTATATAAATATGAGAGAGAGAGACAGAGAGACAGAGAGAGAGACAGAGACAGAGACAGAGAGACAGACAGAGAGACAGAGACAGAGGGAGAGACAGAAACAAAGAGAGAGAGACAGAGAGAGACAGAGAGAGACAGACAGACAGAGAGACAGACAGAGACAGAGACAGAGGGAGAGACAGAGAGACAGAGACAGAGAGACAGAGAGTGAGACAGAGAGAGAGAGACAGACAGACAGACAGAGACAGAGGGAGAGACAGAGAGACAGAGATAGAGAGACAGACAGAGACAGACAGACAGAAAGAGAGAGAGACAGATAGAGAGAGACAGAGACAGAGAGAGACAGAGACAGAGAGAGACAGAGACAGAGGGAGAGACAGAGAGAGAGAGAGAGAGAGACAGAGACAGAGACAGAGACAGAGAGACACAGAATAACATTGACTGGGGAAATTGGTGACCAACTTTTTGCTTAGCCATCGCTCTCAGGGCTTTGATACTGTCCATTAATTATTTCACTTCTTCTGCCGCAAAATTTCATGGCAATCATAACACAGAATCCCAGGAGCCACTATTTTCTAGTTTAAAGCACACCAGGTTGGACCCTCCTTTCTGGGGGGAAAATAGGGTAAAGAAAACAGCGACGAAAAGCTAATAGCTATTTGGAAACACTTTTGGATCAGTCTATCTCACTATATCATATGCGTTCCACTTCCACGATTGCAAAAATAACCAATGCATATTCATTTCTATTCTTGTAATTGAGAAGTGTACCCATTTTGGCTCAGTTTGCAGCAATAATAATTGGACAGACTCTTCTCAGCAAATGTCAAAAACCCAGAAGAATCCAAACACCTCTGGCACCTGTTCTAGGACCTGCTATTTTTCAGTCCGGGCAAACATTTGCTAGGAAAGTTCTTGGCTGCTCTTCACAGCCCGGCTGCTTTCTCACCAGTATTTTTGAATAAAACAGTAAAACGTCCTTTGAGTTCAGTTCAACCATACAAAGTTATACATGGAGATAGACCGTTTTTGCCTGGATCCCAAGGGAAGCAAAGTGGCTATGAATGCACACACATGTAAAGCTAGCCAGGGATAGCTCTTGAAGCAGCAGAGCAAGCCTTGCAAAAACCAGCTATTACGCCTCTTTCGAATGCTTTTTTACCCTAGTAAATTGCTTGCTTGTTTCATTTTGAGTTATACAATGGCTCCCTCCAGTGGACAAAGCATGGACCCGCTGCTTTTGTGAAAAAGCTGAAAATAGTTATTGACTTCACATTCAGGGCAATATTTGGGGGGAAAATAAAATACATATTTGACAGAAAAATGCATATAAAGGCACGTTTTTAGGAAGAGAGTATATGCAAACCATCCTACAAAACGACAAGGCTTTCTGTGTACTCTAAAACATGCACCAGCACATTCTTAAGAAGTAATTCTGAACACTGGGCTCAAAGGCATAGATGACAAATAAAGTTTATTTAGAACTGCAGCCAACAATTGGGCTTTGGTCACAGTGTGCAACCACAAGGCTCAAACGTATAGATGAATATATTGTGTGGGGGCCCATAACTTCGGTGCTTATTTAAACTTAGCCATATTGTATAAAACCACAAAGGGAAGATCAAGGCTCACATAAATTGGAGAGATGTTTTCTCTCTTTTTTATTGAGGCTTGATTAAAAGAAAACTTAGAATGGAATAACAGAGTTGGAAGCGACCCTGCAGGTCATCTAGTCCAACCCTCCACACAAGCAGGAGACCCTACACCATGTCCAATCTCTTCTTGAAAGCTTCCAGTGATGAAGATCCCTTAACTTCTGAAGGCAATCTGTTCCATTGGTTGATTGTTCTCACTGTCAGATCCTCTATTGGGTTCTTACCACAGATATTGTGTGTACTTAGAGCTATACATTGTGGATTATATGTTGTAGAGTGCAATTATTGACCATGGCAGAGACAATTTGGGACAAGATTATTTTCTGATTCCCCTCTCCCCTAAAAAAAAAGGTAGAAAAGTTGCCTTCGTATTAATGAAAATTCATATTGCTGAATTTTGTCCCAAATCCCCCTGCAATTTCATTCCAAGGCAATCACTTTAACTTCATCTTGTGCATAATGTGAGGATGAAAAGAGTAGCCAATGTATTCTTATGTCAAATTTTAATTCATTATTTTAAAATTTGAGAAGTACTTTTTTAAAAGAACATATAATTATTTGCTGTATTTTTAATAAAAATAAATAAAAATAAAAATAAAAATAAAAATAAAAATAAAAATAAAAATAAAAATAAAAATAAAAATAAAAATAAAAATAAAAATAAAAATAAATAAAATTAAAATTAAAATTAAAATTAAAATTAAAATTAAAATTAAAATTAAAATTAAAATTAAAATTAAAATTAAAATTAAAATTAAAATTAAAATTAAAATTAAAATTAAAATTAAAATTAAAATTAAAATTAAAATTAAAAAATAGAGTTGACTCGATAGGTAGACAAAAATGCCAAATCCAGTCTGAACATCTGGCTGACTGTGTGATGATCAATAATAATAGAGTTGGAAGGGACCGTGGAGGTCTTCTAGTCCAACCCCCTGCTCAAGCAGGAAACCTTGTACCATTTCAGACAAATGGTTGTCCAGTCTCTTCTTAAAAACTTCCAGTGCTGGAGCATTCACAACTTCCACCAATCTATTGTTCTAACTGTCAGGAAATTTCTCCTTAGCTTTAGGTTGCTTCTCTCTTTGATTTTTGTATTTTGATTTTTGCACTTTTTGAATTTGGTTTGGTTTGGGGGTTGATGTGGTTTGTTGTTGTTTAAAGGTGTTCTATCTTAATTTTTATGAGCTTTCCTGCAGTGGTGGGATTCAAATATGTGAACAACCGGTTCTCTGTGTGGATGCCGCTTCCGGAAGTCCATTCTGGACCTGGGCAACAAAAAAAATAGCTACCGGTTCTGCTGAACTGGTGCGAACCGGCTGAATCCCATCACTGGCTTTATTCTTTGGTTTGGGCTTTTCAAGCTATAAAATTAATAAAAGAGAGAGTGTCATGTATCTTCATGTGCAAGTCACCAGAGGGAGCAACAGAATAAATTCAAAATGAAAAGATTACACACAGGAATTTGCAGTGTGTACTTCAGCAAACAGACAAGCAGGAAGCTCCTATCTGCATTTTTTTTCTTATACCTAAAAATACATGGTATACATAAGTAGCTTTCAGGAACGAAGAAAACCAGCCTTTACAAAACCTTAGATTTGTTCATTTAAAATTAGTTTCCCTCTACTGTGGGTTTATAATTATATCCCATTCTTCCTCCTCCTTCTCTTCCTTCTCCCCATCCTAGTGGATAAGTATTAAAAAATATGTATCCCAACCTCAATGTTCCAGATTTTCAGAACTCAACAAAAGCAGCAGATCTGGTTTCCCTGCACTGAATATGGCTTACTTATGAACAAGCATCTATACCAGTGATGGCGAACCTTTTAGAGACCGAGTGCCCAAACTGCAACCCAAAACCCACTTATGCATCGTCAAGTGCCGGGTGGGTGTGGCCCATTGGGTGGGCGTGGCCCATTGGGTGGGCGTGGCTGCAGTGGTAACAGCAGACTGGGTGGGACTAAAAAGTTCAATCAATCAATTCCAACTTTGCAAGATCTTTTTTTTTTTCCCGCGAGAAGTTGAAATTGATTGATTGATTGAACCTTTTTTTTTTGCACATGGTGGTGGAGGCCTAAAGCGAAAAGGTTTTATAAAACCCAGCTGAAGGCCTAGGACTGGGGTGATGGTGCGCGTGCCCACAGAGAGGGCTCTGAGTGCCGCCTCTGGCACCCGTGCCATAGGTTCGCCACCACTGATCTATACAATTGCTCTGATAATATATTAGGAAAGCAATAGGACACATGATAACTGCTTTAGAAACATCCTGAACTGACCTGGTTGATTTGCAATGAATGTTCCAGCAACAAGTTTGGAGGGACAAGTCAGAGAGGTCAAATCTGGATATTTAGAGATGGGTGTGATTTGCTGTTTCAGGATTTATCCACATCTTTCAGTTGCCTCTCTCCAGGACTATTTCTAGACTGCAGATTGCTCCCTCTGGTGACTGATATATGAAAATACATGACAGTCTCCCTTTTATTGATTGTATTGCTTGAAAAGCCCAAAACAAAAAACAAATATCAAGATGCGCCCCATAATAGAGTAGAACTGTGGGTGGCTCACAACAGCAAGAACAATAAAACCAAAACCAAACCCCTGTCCTCTCAGCACCTAAGAAGGGCAGTCATATGAATCAGATAGATAGGAAGGATAGATAGATGGTGGAGATAGAAGAGACAGAGAGAGAGAGAGATAAATGATAGATAGATAGATAGATAGATAGATAGATAGATAGATAGATAGATAGATAGATAGATAGATAGATAGATAGATAGATAGATAGATAGATAGATAGATAGATAGATAGATAGATAGATGACAGACAGATTATATACAGAGAGAGAGAGAGAGAGAGATGTTCTCTCCACTCACAATTATTGTAACCTCAGACCACATGTTTTCCTCTTCTCCTCCATTCTAATAGATTCCATGTTCTCAGCAGATTTTTTTAAAACAGATTCAAGTCAAACTGGCATGAATACAAGACTGGAACAGGTGAAATGCTGAGTGCACATGTGTGGAGAACACAGATGAGGGTTGCATTTGTGATGTGCTAGCACCAGGATGAGGATGCTATTATCCATTCCTGCATTACAGAATAGAAAGCTGCCTATATTGAATCTATCAGAATCGTATACAGAGACCACCTTCTCTGAAGCTCCCAAAACAGAAAAATATGGATGTTAGATTAAGTGATGTAGGCATTTTAGGCATTAAGTCAACAGGACAAGTCTGCTGAAAGTTACTCATAATTTTCAGAGCACAGTCTGCAGAGCATTTATCCTGCATCCCTTCCAAACTATAGGAATACTGTCAGGAGATTTGTCCTCAATACACACACATTGCTACTGTCCAAATAGCCAAGTCTTTGCAGTTGTACAGCTAACAATGTAAAGGTAAAGGTAAAGATTTCCCCTGTCTAGTTTTGTCTCACTCTAGGGGACCATGCTTATCTCCGTTTCCTATCCAAGGGAGCCAGCATTATCCGAAGACACTTCCGTGGGTCATGAGGTCAGCATGACTGTACACCGAGGCATATGGAACATTGTTACTAAATTATGTTTATTCACCTATTATTTGTTTTCAATTTTAGATCATTAGTCATTTTCCTATTTCTAAATTGCCCACCTCGATAGTCCACTTCATTAATGTAAATAATGGTCTTTATAGCCTTGGGTGCATTGATAGAATATTAAAGGCTGACCTATAGTTGTCTATAGTGACCTATAACTGCCCGTCCCTGGGGATTCCAGGGTAAGATTTTTAATTTGCTTCCCTTAAACAAAAGGTATCTTGCCTCCCTCATCTGTTTTTCATGTTACCTAAACTGTATCTAATACCAACCCAGCTAGGAATTACAAGCTAAATTGAACAGGGATCCAGAGAAGAGATGTACATTGATTGCTGAATTCCCAGGGGAAAAAAACCCATAGATTAGGGCTACAGCATTGTGTTGTTTGCACAATTTCCAGCAGCAAAGAGTAAAGCAGTATTTGTCAACTTTGGCAACTTTAAGATGCACGGACTTCAACACTCAGAATTCCCCAGCCAGCCCTGTTGGCTAGGGAATTCTGGGAGTTGAAGTCCATACACATCTTAAATGTTGCTGAGATTGAGAAACACTGGAGTAAATAAAGACTAAAAGCTCTTCTGCTCTACAGATCTGAAAGTTCCTCACATTCAACCCCAAGCAACCTTTTCCAGTAGTGTCCCTCTGATATGTCACATTATTATTTCACCAATCACCTCCACTTGATTTGTAATTGTAGAATATAAACAAGAAGACATGGAATGTGAAAGACTTCATTTCTGAAGTAACACATGTACCGCCGACAAACTGAATGCAAATTATGTTACCGCCCTTCTCATTACCCCCACCCACCCCAGATCATTTGGGACACATTGTCCATATAAACAGGAAAAACATTCTATTTATGAAGATGCCATTTTTATTACTTCTTTATGTTGCTACTTTTCCAAAGAAAGCTTTTCTAAAATTCTAAATTTTCAGATTCAGCCACAGTTTTTGTTCCATACGGTATTAATCTTGTGAACTCTCAAGTTTCCTCCTTCTGCTATGTATTCAAGACAGACAGTGATTAACATTTATATGTATTTATATGTAAGGGTGTAGGTATATACATACGTTGTATATAGTATGTTTATATGTGTTGTGTATGTGTATACTTTTGAGAGCAAGCAACAGAATTTCATTTTTAATGTGTGCCAGCGTGCCCACAGTAAAAAATGACAGTAAAGGTTATCTTATCTTATCTATCTAAAAGGAGAGGAAGATAAAAGTGGCTGGGAAACATTGCTAGGCCAGCCATTCATCATCAGGAATTGCAAGTATCTACATGAAATTATGGGCATCTTCTCCCCAGTGCAGTTCTGGAGAGGAGGCGTCCTTTATGCCGCAGCAAAGATTGCAGAGAATATTGTGCTATGCAAATACACCTTCTAAGAAATATAGGAATTGTAGAGAGGGGTTAGGGAGAAGAGAAATAGGAAGAAAACAGTGGCTGGGTCAATATTCCAGAATATAATATATATGTAGCCATCCTACCTTACAAGAAAGTATTCTCCAAGGAAAACCTTCAAGTTTGCCCCACTTCTGTTGCAGACCTAAGGTACACCATGCAGATCTGCATCGTCTGTGCCTGTTGCCTCTCCCAAGAAAACTGGCTCAGCCATAAAATGAAATTCTCCATGATTCGTGAGAACCTAAGAACTGATTAAAAAACAAAAATCAAAGAACTGATGGACGCAGTTTGGCAGAATTCCCCAATTCAGATTTCATTTGAATCAATTACCCATCAATTTGATATTTTTCCGATAATGAGGTCAGACTATTCAACCACTGACATCGTGTTTTTTTTAATCATTATTATTCCCATCCCCTAATGTCTCTGGGACATGCCAGATTAGAATGGAGATACACTCCCTGAGAAGCTCAAGATAATATTTTGTGGAAAATAATATGGTTGCTTATCATTGCTTCTTAGACCAGGAACTGACTAATATAACAGTTCAGAATAACTATCCTAAAGGTGCTTTTTTCACAAAGCAACTGGACTTTCTTGTTTTTCTTTGAAGACATTTCGCTTCTCATCCAAGACACTTCTTCAGCTCTGCTTCTTGGATGAGAAGTGAAACATCTTCAAAGAAAAACAAGAAAGTCCAGTTGCCTTGTGAAAAAGCACCTATGATCTGGATGGCTGAGAATCTCCCTAGATATTCAGAATAACTAGTTAATCAGCAAGCAATAATTGGCCATGTCTTTGAAGCAAGTGCTCAGACACATCCTCGATCCTGAATCTGTGTACCAAAGAATGAGAGAAAAACCATTTATATTTGGAATTATCAGGAGCTGAAAGGGGGCTGTATTCATGGAAAATAGCTTTGGTATTCAACTTGCTATGTGCTCACGTTGAGACTTCAAAGGCCCACTCAAAGACTGAGGAGGAGCAGGCCCAAGGCAGCAAACCTGGTGAAATAATATGTATGGAAACAGTGAAATAATATATATGGCTAGCATCTAAAGAAGGAAAGGAATCACAGCACCCTCGTAGCACCTCTGAGCCTCTGAAGTGAAACTTTACAAGGATTTACTGCCATGTAGAGAGAAAGGAAGCAAAACAAATATCACCCCCCCAAAAAAAATGTAAATTTCCAGTGCTTTTTCATCCAATATAAGCTAAATAAAAAATAATGAGTTTTCATTGCTTAGTATAGTGTGTGACAGACTGTATGAAAAGAAAGAGGCTTTGTTGGTCCACCATTGATCCTTCGGGATTAACTTTGATCCTTTTCAGAGTCAGCTGCACTATTTGTAATCGTAATTAGCAAATAATGATGTAACTATTATGACTAACAGTAGGCATCTCCCAATGAAAAGTGATGTGGAGAATCTATTAGCGGCCGCTCATCCATATGGCAGCTGTCCTTCCTATCATATCTCCTGTTCTAACTGGCTGCTTTCAGGTGACATGGATGCTAACCAAGATCAAGAGAAGAAGCCCATTTTTTGTCATTTGCCTCCCTAGTAACTCTTGTTGCACCAAATTCCATGGTTTCCCCTGGAATCATATTTGGACAGATAATATGGAAATCAAAGCCTGAGCTTGAAAGTACAGGTAGTCCTCAATGCACGACCACAATTGAGCCCAAAATTTCTGTTGCTAAGTGAAAGTTGGTTAAGTGAATTTTGCCCCATTTTACAACCATTCTTGCCACAGTTGATAAGTGAATCACTGCAGTTATTAAGTTAGTAACATGGTTGTTAAGTGAATCTGGCTTCCCCCATTGACTTTGCTTGTCAGGAGGTCGCAAAAGGTGATCACATGACCCTGGGAAACTGCGACCATCATAAATATGAGTCATTTGCCAAGTGTCTGAATTTTGATTAATGACCATGGGGATGCTGCAATGGTCATAAGTGTGAAAAACAGTCGTAAGTCACTTTTTTCAGCGCCATTGTAACATTGAGCAGTCATTAAATGAACTGCTGTAAGTCGAGAACTATCTGTATAACAGATGCTTCCAACATGATAGCAGCGTCTGCCCACTCCTACAAACTTCGGTATGGCTTTTTCTGATTTAGACTCATCTGCCTCAACTTGTGGACATCCAGATTTCTTGACTACATATCCCAGTGTTTCCCTGACAGAGTGGCTGGGAGTAACAGGGGTTAGAATCCAAAACACAATTCGGATCCAAATGGGTCTGTTTGGATAAGTGCTGTGAAGTACATTTATAACTGGCTTTAGATGTTTGGCCTTCAATATGAGCTGCATTCATCATATCAAAGAATGACAAGCAACGTCCTTATCACAAGCAGCAGTTAAGACATTGGAGAAGTTTGTTTCCTGTCTGCAGTTCAGCTGAAAGTTGCAGATTCTTGATAAAGCCTGCGACAAGGGTTGGGTGAAATGCCCTGCTATCTTTACGTCCAAAGTGGACATCATTTTTCAGGCACTGTTCAGCCATTTTAATCTGTGAAACTTAATCAGGCAATAAAGAACAACAACAAAAAATATATTTTCCTCTATCTTTCAATCCAAAATTATAAGAAAAATTCAATAGAAATACTCTCTAGGTATTTTGCAAAATCAAAAAATACAGAATCCAGTGGTGAGAGTCTAATGTCTCTTCACCACCACCCCGAACGTTGCCATGCTTTCCATATGGAAGGGACAAAGATTATCCAAAACAACATATATCAAAGAGAAAAAAAGAGAAAAAGCAATTAGAGTCCAGCAAGGGGTTGAAATAAATCAGCATTCAACCACTGATTAACTTTTAAAGCAAAGAGCAAAATAAAACAATAAGATCAAAAAATGAAAAATAAAATTCCGGCATGCTTACAAAATGAAACTGTTTGACGGGAAGATGGATATGCCTAGTGACTTCATACGCTTCCAGAGGGAATTGGAATCTTCAAGACCCCACCTTCACCACTGGGTCCACAATCGTCCAAAAGTTGTCTCGGGTCACTCCTTAGTGTTCCCATTTAAAACCAGGAAGCAGTACTGCCAAAGAATCAACTTTAGCAGCGAAATCAGCAGATCATCAGTAAGAGAGAGAAAAGAAAACCGTATTGATCAGCAGCCATCTTGGGAGGAGGGGCTAAAGTGGATATCATTTTTGTCACATGGACTATACAATGGAGTGTATGCGCTTATGATTTTTTTAAAAAAACAACAACAATGTTTGTGGAATGATGGGGGATAGATTTAATCCTTTGCCCTCACCAAATCAGACGTTTTGCTGTTTGCAATGGTAGCAAACATTTAGTAGAATTCTGGATCATAGTAGGATCAATAAAAATAAAAAGTTATTTTTTTAATCCTTGTGCCTGTAACAAGTAAGTACAAAGAATTTCCTCTTTGCATTAATATTAAAATCAAAAGAATATGGTCTAAGCAAAATTAGAACCATCTTATTGGGGTGATAAGCAGCTGATAAGCAGGCACGGTTGGGAGCAAGACAGGATAACTTGAGATACTGCTATCATCTCCCATCATGAGCCAAGCTGGGCACAGCTGCTGGTAGCTAAAATCAGTGCTTTTTTTTTGTTATAGAACACGCCGGAGTTCCGGCACCTTTTTTCAACAGCAAAATCATTAAAAAGGTGCATGCGGGCTGCTTGTGTGTCGAGTCCGATGCATGCGTACTTCGTCCGCGCTGGTTGTGATGGCGCTGTTCAGCTTGTGGCTGGTCGTGTGGTCATGCACCGAGTGCTTACTGCGGGCAGCGACCATCATGTTTCGTTACACAACAGACATGTGTGGGTGGGTGTCTAGTGATTGACTACATGCGAAAGGTAAATAATTTCTTTATTTTAAAAAATCATTGGTGAATTGAAAATCTTCTTTTAATTTTTAGTGTAAAGTTTACTATGAACATTTGCCTTAAATACAATAAATTAAATTTATGTTGAGAACTGAATATATACTTTTTTTAATAAAAGATTAACGACGTGTGAGTTCCTGCACCTTTTTTCTAACAAAAAAAGCACTGGTTAAAATTCAAACATATCTGGAAAGACAGAGGTTGCCTAAAGAACATATGAAGGACCAGCCTCAATTAAGGTCTCAGGTCTGAGTAAGAAACCATATTACATGGCAGAAGAAACAGAAATAAAATGTTATAATATATGTTCATGTGTCCATCACTCTTAAGATATTATCAGAGAGGCTCTGGTCCAATCCTTTTCTTGAAAAACGTTCTGTTAGACCCAGCCTAGATTTTTATACATCAGCAGTTGAAATCTACAGACAGAGATGGGGAAGTTCTTTTTTTCCATATTAGGGTCAGTCCCAGTTCACTTTTGGTTTCATACACCTACATCACAGCTACCGAAAAAGAGAGTTAGAAGCTTATAAACAGATGACAAGGGCTCTGCCTCGTGATTAAGCAATCTGCTTATTTCAGAGTTAGAAAGGCTGGGGTCTTCCAAATGTTTCTTAACTGGAGATGCTCCCAATCCCACGCCATGCTGATGGTGGCCAATGAGGTTCAAAGTTCAAAATCTTTGGAGGCATCAAGTTGTCTGCCTGTGTCTATCATAAAATGGACCCCAGAAGAGAGCAAGGACCAACATGTGTCAACGTTTCCAATATCAATCACAGTGGCTATGTTTGTACAGCATGCTAGATTAGGCTAGAATGGGACCAGGCCATTATTATGCATTGCTTGAGCATGCTCTGTGCATCATGCGTTCACATTAAGCCATACTACCGGTAGGATGTTGCATATTACATGAACACAGCAATATTTTCTCAACCTACAGTGGGGGATTAATGTGTTGCGTGAAATCAGCCAGTGGTTATTTCTAACTAAGCAATTACGGCTGGCCATAACGCACAATAGAATACTGAAATTTTTGCTGGGGTGCTAATATAGGTTGGGGCTAAGGCAACAATAGGCAACCTGGTGCTTTTCAGATGATCTTGACTGCAGCTACCAAAAGCTATAGAGTCCCAGAATCGCTTCAAAATGAGATGGCGGCAAATAAATAAATAAATAAATAAATAAATAAATAAATAAATAAATAAATAAATAAATAAATAAATAAATAAATAAATAAATAAATAAATGAATGAATGAATGAATGAATGAATGAATGAATGAATGAATGAATAAATAAATAAATAAATAAATAAATAAATACGTACGTACATACTGTACATACATACATACATACATACATACATACATACATAAAGCCACAATCAGCAGGGACAATGGTTGAATGATGGGGATAGTAACCAAAGCAGCTATAAGTCATCAAGTTGCTTAGCTCTGTGATAGAAAATTATTTTTAAAAAAATATGGGAATTTGAGAATCTAATATATATATATATATAATGATCCATATAGTCAGCAAAAGCCTAGCTTAATCTAGGGGATTCTGGTCTGGTTATTCAAGAGACTAAGGTTGTGCTGCCTAACAAGAACATCCTATTGTTTCTACTTACACACTGCATCTGGATTTATAGACAAAGCAAATATTACAAAACAATCCTATGTTTCTAATCCTCTCGCTCCTTTCCAAACGCCCCTTGGAATTTCTCAACATACTGGAAACTGGGGAAGGGAAACTTAACAATAAAATTTAGGCTTCTAATTTTGCTTGCCATTTAGTGATATGAAGAGCACAGTCAGCCCTCAACTGACGACCACAACTGAGCCCAAAATTTATGTTACTAAGCAAGACAGCCGCTAAGTGAGTTTTGCCCCATTTTACGTCCTTTCTTGCCACAGTTGTTAAGTGAATCACTGCAGTTGTTAAGTTAATAACCCGGTTGTTCGGTGAGTCTGGCTTCCCCATTGACTTTGCTTGCCAGAAGGTCGCAAAAGGGAATCGCATGATCCAGGGAGACTGCAACCGTCACAAGTATGAGCCAATTGCCAAGCGCCTGAATTTTGATCACGTAACCACGGGGATGCTGCAACGGTCATAAGTGTGAAAAATGGTCATAAGTCACTTTTTTCAGTGCCGTTGTAACTATGAACGGTCACTAACCAAACTCTTGTAAGTCGAGGACTACTTGTACAGCATAAAAGATGACCTAAAAAAACCAAGCCATGGCCTGCTGTGGCTGAAAAGGAATGGGAAACCTGAAGCCCTCTAAGAAATGTCCTCTAGGATGGGTCTAGAACAGGGGTAGGCAACCTTGGCTCTTTTATGACTCGTGGACTTCAACTCCCAGAATGCTGGCTCAGGAATTCTGGGAGTTGAAGTCCATGAGTCATAAAAGAGCCAAGGTTGCCTACCCCTCGTCTAGAACCTGATCATCTCAGCCATAGCAATTGTAGTTCTGGGAACTGAAAGCCTGGATTTCAAGTGTGGAGAAGGTCGCCTTGCATCAGAGTTCAATTTCTTTCTTTTGTGCCTTTGGGAGCCTTGTCCTGAATTGAGCCATCATCAGCTTCTTGTTCTACACACAACCAGTTCTATCTCCCCACTATCTTCCTTACTCCCCGCTCTCTTTTTTTATCTCAGTTTTAAGTTTACAATCAAAACCAAGAACCCTCTTCCCCAAATCTCAAAATACCACAAGCCACACCTTGAGTCTCCTGGTGCCATCACTTACCATCCAGGACAACTGTTGATGGTCTCAGAAAGATCTGTTCATGGAGCCGGACCCCTTCCTAAAGAAGTCCCATCCATCCTGGTCTTTAGCATGGAGCTAATAAATATCGCTGCCAACCTCTGCCCTCCCCCGACCATATCTGCGTCAGCAGAGAACAGAGGAAGCTGATCTGTTTATAAGAGGAAACTTTATCTATGTAAGTACTCATCCGTGTGAGCATGTTTCTTTTCATGTAAAACCTCAAACAGTGCCCTACATCCGCATTCGCTCACCCCAATGAGGAAATGCTTAATGAGCTGCCAAGTGATGGCAGCAAGGAGAAGCCTTCGGTTCTTCAGCACACTTGCTCATTATTTTTTATACATGCAGACAACTTTTTCTGAAGCTCCTTTAGCTCTAAAATAACCTTACTCTCAAGGGAAGTACCCTAGATCTCTTTTAAATGCAGATGGCAAGTAGAATCCTCAGTATATCCATTAGCGCTGAGAATGCAAAGTCTTTACATCGGTGTCCCCCCACCAATTTGCTAACTCCAAAACACATAGGGGTCATCTTTGCTGGAACATCCTATTGAGCTTCAGTATGGGGTAATGGTTAAGGATTAGGTTAGAACTGAGTACATGTAGTCAGTGGAAACTCACTGGGTGACTTTGATCAGTATCGTTCACTCAGCCCGACGTATTTTATAGGGTTGTTGCTGAGGCAAGACATAAATCTAACAACAACAACAATACAATCTAGCAACTGTAAGAATTAGTCCTTAGTACCAGTTATGCCGCATGGAAGTTTGGGGAGTTGAAACACGCATCTGGGAAGTGGCAGATAAGGAAAAGTTAAATGGCTGTGGTGAATGAGAGGACACTTCCATGCCACTAGGGTTTCTACTCTTCACTGCCCACCAAGGCAAATGGTCATGATTATCCACTCAGAGTGCCACCATAAATTTTGGAGGTTAAATGCTATGGCAGGTGAAAAAAGGGCTCCCACTTATGGAGGTGCAAGATGGGTGAAGCAAGAGTTCCCACCAAGGGAGAAATCGACTACATTGAAACTAAGGAAAACTTCCAGAAAAAGGACAAGCTTTATTATGATTTGGTATGCACAACGATAGAGACAGGCATAATCAAACTCAGCTTGGTTCTTTTTACAATCAGTGAATATTTTAATTCATTTCCTCTTAATCTTAGTACATCAAATGAGTCAAGCCACCTTTAAGATGGAGGATAATTCCATAACGATTTAGTTTGTCCTGACCAAAAAGGTCTGAAGGCCATGGATTAAGGTAGCATATGTTCTCAAAGCCTCAGTCTCCCCATGGCACGGTAGATGCTTAACCAGCTGGAAATGTCATTATTCAAGAGCTCACTCCATTTAAATCTTGATCTCCCCCCCCAATGATCTCCCCATCAAGGAGGGGCTTAAGATGACATCCTGACAGCCTTATCATCTGCCTCAACGCTGGTTCCATCATTTGCTCAGTCATCAGCTTTGCCTGTATTTCATCACTTGCTCCATCATTCATTCTTTTCTTGCTGCATTATTTTCTCACACTTATTCTCTTGCTTTGTTTAAAAAAAAAAAAAAAGCAGCTGTCCAAAGATTACTGACAGGCACTGAGAATGGAATGGAGTGGAGTGGAGTGGAGTGGAGTGGAGTGGAGTGGAGTGGAGTGGAGTGGAGTGGAGTGGAGTGGAATGGAATAGAACAGAACAGAACAGAACAGAACAGAACAGAACAGAATAGAATAGAACAGAACAGAACAGAACCTTGGAGGTCTTCTAGTCCAACCCCCTGCTCAAGCAGGAAACCTATACCATCTCAGACAAGTGACTGTCTAGTCTCTTCTTAACAACGTCCAGTGATGGAGCGTCCACAATTTCTGAAGGAAAGCTGTTACACTGGTTAATTGTCCTCACTGTTAGGAAGTTTCTCCTTAATTCCAGGTTGCTTCTCTCTTTGGTCAGTTTCCAACCATTGTTTCTTGTCCTGCTCTCTGGTGCTTTGGAGAATAGTTTGATGCCCTCTTCTTTGTGGCAGCCCCTCAAATACTGGAATACTGCTATCATGTCACCCCTGTTTCTTCTTTTCTTTAGACTAGCCAGACCCAAGTCCTGCAGCCGTTCTTCATATGTTTTAGTCTCCAGGCTTTTGATCATCTTAGTTACTCTTCTCTGAAATTTCTCCAAAGTCTCAACCTTTTTTTTTTGTAGTATGGTGACCAAAATTGGTTGCAATATTCCAGATGTGGTCTTACCTAGGGTAAGTGGTACTAGTACTTCGTGTGATCTTGATTCTATGCCTCTGTTTATACAACCCAGGATTGTATTTTTTTCTGGGTGCTGCTGCACACTGCTGGCTCATAGATGGATGAGGTAGATGGATGACATCTTCAGCCATTGCTATTCCTCATGAATACTGCCTATCGGCAGAGTCATTTATCTTTGTGTGTATTTGGAGAGTCTACATTATGGTTGCATAATGATTGCCTAGTTTCTGATTTTTCTTGCTGCCCAACATAAAATTGGAGAGGAGGGGGCATATATCCATCACAGCCAATAGTGGCCAGTAGGAGCTAACCAAATCCCCTGCTATGTCTTCATGTCACTACTAAAGTGTTACAATCATGGATCAATCAAGGGTTGTGTTGGGAAAAGATGGAAAATACTACATTAACATCTGAAGTTAGTTAATGTCAACTATGGCTTGGAAATGTGCTGAAAACTAAGTCGTGAGGATATATTCATAAGAAATAGTGAGGAAACGTCAAGTTATATTTAATGGGACAAGTGATAAACTCAAAGAAAGCCTTCTAGATTCTCAAAATAAACTAGAAAAAAATGGTCCCACCCATTGGAGCACTTCCCTCTTCAAAAATGGTCAAGGCTACTCAAACTTGCCTCAGTGGCCCAGTGGTTAGAATGAGTATTGCAGGCTAACTCTGCCTACTGCCAGGAGTTCGATTCTGACCGGCTCAAGGTTGACTCAGCCTTCCATCCTTTCGAGATCGGTAAAATGAGGACCCAGATAGTTGGGGGCAATATGCTGTTTATGTAAACTGCTTAGAGAGGGTTGTAAAGCACTATGAAGCAGTATATAAGTCTATGTGCTATTGCTATTGCTAAACTAGAGTTCTATCCATGAAGGCAGTGACACAAGGCTCCCAACCATTTCCAGAGGAGAGAGGCATCAAACAGGCATCAAACAGGCATCAAAAAAGGCATTTGGACCTTCTAATTTTCTGGCTTGGTAGCTTTGGGATTCCAAAGCTGGAATAATGCATGCTAACGAATAGCTGCTGCTGAATTTAATTGGAAAAAAGCAGAGGCTTAATATTTAGAGGGATTGTGGGTGCAAACACTGAGTTCTACGTTAACAGTTGGCATCTTAAATGAATTTCCATCAATAATTGAAAATCCTTATATAGGAACTGCATGGGACCCAGTTATACCCTGAGGCAGATGAAGAAAACAGTGGGAATGCTATTTTATGCACTGTGCCGAATCTTAGCAATGAACACTGGAATGCTAGTTCTTATCAAGATATTGAAATATAGTTATAAAATCAAATGCTGCCTTTTGGATTGAAACAGTGGGGTGAGCTTAAAATTTATTATAAGAGGTAAAGGAAGGAAGATATTTTTACTCGGCTTCCCAGGCTTAAAAATATACGCTTGAAACTCAGTTCTGAACACGAAATTCAATTTGAATATAAAACATTGAAATTAACTACTCACGTTAATGCTATATGAACCCACTTTTTCTCCAGGAAATTGAGATTGCCTCTTTCCTTCTGCCCTCATCATTACTTCTGCTCACACAGCAGCCAGGAGGCCTAGAGGTGGAGAGTGACTCAATTTACTTTTCTGACTAAAAGGAGGTCTGAACCGATGTCTTGCTAGTTATATTTCAGCAAGATAATGTTTGATCTACTGTAGAATATTTGATCAACTGTAGAAGGTACGAAACTGTGAATGGGGTGATGAGATCTGTTCTTTTCATTCTTCCCAACCTAACAAAAGAAAAATGAATGCAAAGGGACAGAGGTCTCTGCTTCTCTGTCCCTACTCAGAACACCCTGAAAACAGAAACAGGTTCAAATTTAGCGGAGAGTGAGAACCAGGAAAAGAAAGATGGCGTTCACCAAGATCAAGGCAGTGGCTTCAGAAAAATTAAATCCAGAAAACTTCCTCCTTGTGTTCCTGTGCAGTTGGGTAACAACTTTGAAGGTTGCAGATAATCCTCAGTTTACTACTGCAACCGGGACCAGCATTTCTATTGTTAATTTACTTATTGTTAAGTAAATTCAGCTTTCCCCATTGATTTTGTTTGTCAGAATCCAGTTGGGCAGGTCGCAACTGGCAATCATGTCACCCTGGGAAGCTGCATCTGTTGTAAATACATGTCAGTGGCCAAGTGCCCAAATTTTAATCATGTGGGATGCTGGTTATAAGTGTGAGGACTGATTGCAAGCCACTTTTTTTTAGCGCTGTTGTAACTTCAAACAGTCACTAAATGAACGGTTGTACGTCAAGGACTACCTGTATTGTCTATCAAGAGTCAGTTGAAATGAATTTGACTGTCCTTAATTTTTTTTAAAAAAGGATTATATTTAACCCTCCAGAGGGCCTCTCAAGTACTCAGGCAAAAGTCCATTTGATAATTTTATGGTGTAGCAGGTCATGAAAACACAACCAGGATGGACAAGGGATAATAAGACAGCATAGCTGATTCCAATTTTTCTGGTTGACAAGACAGAACAAATGGCACTCAGAGGCTTTTGCGGGATGGATATGCACAGTTCCCAACAACTTTTATGCAATTTACACAGCTCCATTTTTAGCTGCACTCAAATCTTCAGGCAGTCAAAGTTAAAATCATTGAACTCAAAGCTAGGTTAAAGAGGGAAAATGTGGTTCTTGCCAGGCTTCTTTGGCCAACATTCCAGGTCACTCACTGCACTGTGGAGAGAGAAATATATATTTGTTATGTCATGTGTACCTGTAGCAGGAAGTCAATTTCCAGATTCAGGGACATATACATACTGAAATTCATCAACTGTACATGTAGTTAAAGAAACGTTTAATGGTGACTTAAAGCTTGAGTCCCTGGGATTGAAGATTTCCTCTGACACTACTATGTCAATCAATCAATCAATCAATCAACCTTCATTATGATCAAGGACCAGCATGAGGAGGGTGGAGTACAAATAAAATAAATAATAAAATAATAATAAAATAAAATAAAATAAAATAAAATAAAATAAAATAAAATAAAATAAAATAAAATAAAATAAAATAAAATAAAATAAAATAAAATAAAATAAAATAAAATAAAATAAAATAAAATAAAATAAAATAAAATAAATAAATAAATAAATAAAATAAATAAAATAAAATAAATAAAATAAAATAAAATAAAATAAAATAAAATAAAATAAAATAATAAAATAAAATAAATAAAATAAAATAAAATAAAATAAAATAAAATAAAATAAAATAAAATAAAATAAAATAAAATAAAATAAAATAAATAAAATAAAATAAAATAAAATAAAATAAAATAAAATAAAATAAAATAAAATAAAATAATAAAATAAAATAAAATAAAATAAAATAATAAAATAAAAATAAAATAAAATATTTTAAAAACAGAAAACTAAAAATTACATAAAAGGCTAAAAAAATCTGAAAATATATTTTCAAAAGTAATAATGGGCATTAAAAACATAAACTAAAACTATCATAATACAAAACACTCTATAATAATGGTCTTGATGTTCATATATTTGTTATACCTTGTCTTCTGACATATTTTGAATGCTGCTGCACAAAATCTTGCAAGACTATATGTCGTAGCAGAGTTGGTATCTGAGAGCATCAGGGAGGTATAAAATTACCCTATGCACCCTCAGTATTTATAAAAGCAATAGTAAAATAAAAGTAGTATAAATGTCTGTCTAATATGCGCATTGAAAATGTACATGTTCTGCAATAGTGGCGAATATCTGTAGCTCGGGTGTGGGATGAGGGTGAAGGTTCGTTCTCCGAGCTTGTGGGTTGGTTTCTGAACATTTCGTTACAAGGCTAGGTACCACTGCCAGCCGGTCAAATGCCACGATCGCAAATACTTAATCTCTACCCATACCAACACCAGTTCGATTGGAGCAACACTAAAATCATCGGCCACGTTACCACCCGCCACACTCGTGAGTTCATCGAAGCCTGGCACTCCACAAGCAATTCCATCAACAGACACATCGGCCTACAGCCAGCCTACGAACCCCTCAGAATCCAAATCAACCGCACAGCCAGCCAGAGACAGCACTGACCCTGAACCAACCCACGCAAGCCCCCTCCCACCAGCAGTTCACCTGCCAATGACCCTGACCTGAGGTAACCTCCCCATCACAAGACCCATCACAAGACCCTCACCTGACACACCCACACCTGAAGCCCTTATAAACAGAAGAACACTGACACTGATGTCCCCTAGACTCTGCTGAAGAGGTTACCTAGCCTGGTAACTAAATGTTTGGAAACCAACCCACAAGCTTGGAGAATGAACCTTCACCCTCATTGTACATGTTTTGTTGTTTCTATGAGTCCAGAGTCACAGGGGCATTGTCCCTCTGTGCTCTCAGTGCTCTTTTAAGGCCAATGTGACATGGAAACATAGCCTGCTTTACCTGGCTAGGTAGCATCTTCAGTATTGGAAGGGAGTGGAGTTTGCACCCTGTTTGTATATACAGCTCCTTGCTTGCCATTGTCAATTGCAGTATTGTTTTCTTCTTGGTAGTTCCTTCATTAGGCTGCTGTTTACTGCATATTTTTTTGCCTAAATTGATAATTCCTGGATTAGAAAGTTTGCTGCCTGATTGTTTGTCTGAGTTGGTAGTTCCTAGATTGGACTGTTGTTTATTCTTGATTGTTTGGTTAAACCTGGTATTAATCTTTGCTTATACTAGTGCTGATTGCTGCCGAGGACCTCTTTTGTTTTGGTTTTTTTGTTTCCTGATCAGCTTTTTTATTGTCTCTTTTGAATACAGGTAGTCCTCAACTTATGACCATAATGAAGTTCCAAATTTCCATCGCTAAGGGAGACATTTCTTAAGTGACTTTTGCCCCATTTTACAATCTTTCATACCACAGTTGTTAAGTGAATCACTGCAGTTGTTAAAGTGGGTATCACGATTGTTAAGTGAATCAGGCTTCCCCATTGACTTTGCTGGTAAGAAGGTCACAAAAGAGGATCACATGACTCTCACTATATTCCAAATGACACAGATCCATCTTAAACTGAATGAGGAGAATTCTGTTTAGCTCAGGTGTTTCTATAAAGATTGGTCCCCAGAGACTAATCAGCTCCTTCTGTTTTCTTAAACATTACTGGTCCCAGAGGATGTGCAGGAAAAATGGAAAGTGAAATCAGAGAATTTGCTGCAGCATTCTGAGTTTGTTTTCACCTTCCTGGTAGGGAAGGCTTATATTTCAGTTCTGATGCAGTAGGAGAGCATTTTGGACTGGTCATAAAATGAGACTCTTCCCTCCTTGCCTTCCAAATAAATGAATTAAGTAGGAATGGGAAAGAGTACCCGGAAACCTATGATAAGAGTTAGACCTTCTAAGGCTAAGCAGATCTGGGTCTGGACACTTTCTGGGTGGCTGATTGATGAGATTTCTATCATAATATGTTCTACTGGGGAAAGAGTGGGATGGAATTAAAATCAATACACATTCAGAATCAAACCCCAGTATGTGTGAGAATTTGAGAACTTTTTCCACAGATTCACAAAATGCTTTGTGCACTATAAATAATTCTGAAATCTTTAAGATCGGATTAAGTGTCCATTTTATAACATAGAGCCAGCTGAATAGATTTTTTTTCCCTTACAAAAACATCACAATCGTCTTAGATTTTCATTAGCATGAAATATGCTACTAGCTTACAAAACTATAATTCTCTCTACTTAACTGAGGTTCATTTCAATAATCCTCTTAGGCTGCAATCCCATGTTCTCTGGGAAGAGATTCCAAAGCACCACAGAATTTTTTTGTTTTGTTTTACTTTTCCTGAGCTACAATGAGACCAGTGGAGGATCTTTGATCCCAAAGGGGGGAAATTGGTATTTTAAAAACCCACTTATCAATAAATTCCCCAGCTTATTCCTTGCAAGACTGAGCTTCTGACCTGAGAAAGGGGACAAAAAGAAGACTGCCAGGGATATCTACTGGATTTATTATTTCTCTAATTTCCATTATTTCACCCCCACTTAGAGAAGACTTTATACCAGACAAGAAACTGAGAGGAAGAATATCATTTCCCCAGAGGGAAGAGGGAAAATCCTGCCTCCCTTCTGCTTTACGGAGGTTACAGCATCAGAGTACCCCAGGAGCAGAATTACCCCATCATTGCATAGGATTGATTGTCTGATAACAGAATATTGGAAGGGACCTTGGAGGTCATTTAGTCCAACCCTCTGCTCAAGCAAGAGATCTTGCTATCCAATCCAATAATAATAATCAAACATCAACATCTGCTTATCCCAGGTCCTTGGAAAGAACTCAATAACTGGACAAAAGGCCAGATCCAATGTGAATATCTGGCTGACGGTGCAATGAACAATATAATAATAACATCATGGTGGGAGCTCTCCTTCCTTGGCATGCATGTGAAAACTCAAAAGAAGAGGACACCAAAGATCTGCAAGTGAAGATATCATGTAAATCTAAGTTCTCCCATTCACGTGAGCATTCAGAACTAAGTCCTAAACAGAGGGGTGGAGGCCTCCATCTTGATAGAGATAATCAGTGGATGCAAGGAGACAATCGTAAGGTATCCTTCTGCTCTGTTTTTACAAATATTTAATATGAACATGTTGAGTAAAAAAAGAATAGGGTGATTCCATAGGTTGTACATAGTCCACTGACCACGCCAAAAGAGATCATGCCTAACGCGAAAATAAGTATAGAAAGCTTCATTAAAAGACTGGAAGCTTTTTATGGACCCTTTGCTAAAAGAAGAAAAAATGAATTTATGATTTATGACTCTAATGATTGAAAAAGATGAGAATTTAATATGGGACTGAAGGGATTTTTGGAAGAGGGAAAACACTGGGTTTGTCAATACAGTATTGTTACAAGGTAGAAAGTCTTCATATTTCCTAACTGTAGTTTTCTTTTTTTCTTGCACCTTTTTTCTTCCTTTTTCTTTTTCTTTTCTATCTTTTTCTTTTGATTTGTCTTTTAGTTTTTGTAAAATTTTCAATTTTCAATTAAAAAAATTTTAAATTAAAAATTAACATGGAAAACTTTATATTCATTTTGAAACTGTCACCTTCTCTGTAGTAGGAGTACACAAGGTCTGTTGCCAAAGACAAATTAAGCATTTTGACAAGGACATGTTATTTTGAAGTCTTAACGTAAATGGAGTTACATCTTCTAGACTAAGTCATACTTAGATTAAGGCATTTGTGGGAGAGGGGGTGCGCACACAAGCAAGCACACACACATAGAGCATCTCCATAAAACAAAGAAACAAATGCAGTTATGTCCCTGGGTTCATCAAATGAGATGGAAGAGTACATGGTAGACTGTATCCATCTCCAGAAAAATCCAAAATAGAGGAATGGGCATTGAATAGATAGGTCCAGTCCAATAAATGCTGGAGAGGGGAGTATAAAATAACTAACCTTACCACATTTTTACTGAAAAGACCTAGAGAACCTCTAGATATAGCAAAGAGATGCAATAATCAAAAACTGTAAATTCTTTGCTGCCACTTAGTAGTTGTCCAGATTTTTGCAGCCCGGATGCTAAAATCTTCAACGTCAAGACTTCAGTAATATCAACACATGCAGAAAGTTTACATATTCCAAATACATTTATATAACTGGGAGAACGCCTCACCGCACTTAATAAGCATTATTTATAAATTGGTCTTCTTGGACTTCTGGATGAGGATTGATTGAGGAGAGTCGGAAGTTCCTGTGAACAGCTCCACAGCAGAATTCCTGTGAACAGCTCCACACTGTGGCAGAATTGCTGACCAGGAGTTAGATTCTGGCTGATGAAAATCTCTCTGGAGATCAGGGATTGTCTGTTTGCACTCTGGAAGAGCTGTTCCTCATGAGATCACCAAAATTGAATATCTTGCGGGCAGTCAAAAGTTGATCAGCTTGGGAGCTGGTGGATTACAAAGAACTCATCAGAGGTGGGGAGAAAAAGACCCCCAGCTCCATGCCTCCTTGTATCTTGGCAGCCAAAATTCAAGCATGCATGGAGCCCAATATCCCTCCACAGGCATGGAGAGGAACTCTGTTTACCTAATAATTTGAATATTTGGGTAGAATAGACCTGGAAGGGACCTTGGAGGTCTTCTAGTCCAGCCCACGGCTCAAGCAGGAGAACCTATACCATTTCAGACAAGTGACTGTCTAGTCTCTTCTTAAAAACCTCCAGTGATGGAGCGCCCACGATTTCTGAAGGAAAGCTATTCCACTGCTTAATTGTCCTCACTGTCCTCCTTAATTCCAGGTTGCTTCTCTCTTTGGTCAGTTTCCAACCATTCTTTCTTGTCCTGTCTTCTGGTGCTTTGGAGAATAATTTGACCCCCTCTTCTTTGTGGCAGCCCCTCAAATACTGGAATACTGCTATCATGTCACCCCTGTTTCTTCTTTTCTTTAGGCTAGCCAAACCCAAGTCCTGCAGCTGTTCTTCATATGTTTTAGTCTCCAGGCCTTTAATCATCTTAGTTGCTCTTCTCTGAATTTTTGCCAAAGTCTCAACATCTTTTTTGTAGTATGGTGACTAAAATTGGTTGCAGTATTCCAGGTGTGGTCTTACTAAGATTTTATAAAGTGATACTAATACTTCGCATTATCTTGAATAATAATAATAATAATAATAATAATAATAATAATAATAATAATAATAATAATAATAATAATAATAATAATAATAATAATAATAATAATAATAATAATAATAATAATAATAATAATAAAGTTGGAAGTGACCTTGGAGGTCATCTAGCCCAACCCCCTGCTCAGGCAGGAAACCCTATATCATTTTGGACAAATGGCTGTCCAGTTTCTTCTTAAAAACTTCCAGTGTTGGAGCATTCACCGCTTCTGGAGGCAGGTTGTTCCACTGGTTAATTGTTCTAACTGTCAGGAAGTTTCTCCTTAGTTCTAGGTTGCTTCTCTCCTTGATTAGTTTCCATCCGTTGCTTCTTGTCCTGCTTTCCGGCGCTTTGGAGAATAGCTTGACTCCCTCTTCTTTGTGGCAGCCCCTGAGATATTGGAACACTGCTATCATATCCCCCTCGTCCTTCTCTTCATTAAACTAGACATACCCAATTCCAGCAACCGTTCCTTATATGTTTAGCCTCCAGACCTCTAATCATCTTTGTTGCTCTTCTCTGTACTCTTTCTAGAGTCTCAACATCTTTTTACATCGTGGTGACCAAAACTGGATGCAGTATTCCAAGTGTGGCCTTACCAAGGCATTGTAAAGTGGTATTAATACTTCACGTTATCTTGATTCTATCCCTCTGTTAATGCAGCCTAACACTGTGTTGGCTTTTTTGGCAGCTGCAGCACACTGCTGGCTCATATCTAAGTGATTGTCCACTAGTAGTCCGAGGTCCCTCTCACAGTTGCTACTATTGAGCAAGGTACCACCTATACTATACCTGTACATTTGGTTTTTCTTGCCTAAATGTAGAACTTTACTTTTTTCACCGTTGAATTTCATTTTGTTAGATAGCGCCCAATGTTCAAGTCTGTCCAGATCCTCCTGTATCTTAAGCCTATCTTCTGGAGTGTTGGCTATTCCTGCCAGCTTGGTGTCGTCTGCAAATTTGATGAGTTCCCCATCTATCCCCTTGTCCAAATCGTTGATGAAGATGTTGAAGAGCATTGGGCCTAGAACAGAGCCCTGGGGCACCCCACTACACACTTCCCTCCATGTAGATGCAGTTCCATTGAGGACCACACGCTGAGTATGGCCGGTCAGCCAGCTACGGATCCATCTGGTGGTGATGCTGTCTAACCCACATTTTTCTATCTTGTCAAGTAATAGGTTGTGATCTACTTTATCAAATGCCTTACTGAAGTCCAAGTAAATTATATCCACAGCATTCCTCTGCTCCACTAATTTTGTCACTTGGTCAAAGAATGCAATAAGATTTGTCTGGCATGATCTGTTTTTGACAAACCCATGTTGGCTTTTAGTAATGACTTTGTTTGTCTCTATGTGTTCACTGATTTGTTGCTTGATTATCTTTTCCAGAATCTTCCCAGGTATTGAGGTCAGGCTGATAGGTCTGTAATTTCCTGGATCTATTTTTTTCCCTTTTTTGAAGATGGGAACTACATCAGCTCTTTTCCAGTCCTCTGGTAGTTCCCCAGTGCTCCAGGATCTTTGAAAAATATAGTTCAGTGGTTCTGAGATCACATCTGCCAGTTCCTTGAGAAACTTGGGGTGTAATCCATCTGGTCCTGGTGATTTGAACTCGTCTAGGCTAGATAGGTACTCACTTACCATTTTCTTGCCTATCTTAACTTGCGTTTCTAATCTATTTTTTATGGTACTGTTTTTGATAGGTTCGACTGTTTTTTCCCTTTGTGTAAAACAGATGCAAAAAATGAGTTAAATAGTTCTGCTTTCTCCCTGTTGCTTGTCACCTTCTTGCCACTTTCCCCCACTAATGGACCAATCATTTCCTTCACTTTTATCTTGTTTTTTTACATGTTGAAAGAAGCTTTTTTTTGTTATTTTTGACTTTGGTCGCAAGCCTTAGTTCATTTTGAGCCTTAGCTTTCCTCACTTCATCTTTGCAGGCTCGGGCTATTTGCTGATATTCTGCTTTAGTTATGTGCCCCTCTTTCCACTTTTTATACTTTTCCTTTTTGCCTCTGTTTATACAGCCCAGGATTGTATTAGCACAATTCACAAGATCATTTAACAACTGCAACAGGGAGTGCTGGGATCACAGTCGTTGAGTGAAGCAGTCATTAACAAGCACTTTGCTTAATGACCAAGACTCTGGTCCCAATAATGGTTGTTAAGTGAGGACTACCTGTAATTACTTTATAACCTAAAAGAGATATTTCCACCAGCAGTAAAGATCAAAAACTCTTAATTAATGCCTTCTTTTTGAAATTAAGAAGAGGCAAAAGAATGCTATTTTAAAGGACTTCAATTTAAAAACAAAAAGCTTAACAAGGTTGGAATCCAAGAAAGTTTTAAATGGAGAAAAGGGGCAGTGATTAAAAACAAGATTTTTTTTCTGACAAAAGTGCCTTTGAAAATAGGAAAATTAATTAGACTAACAGATCAGACTTTTAAGGCATTTCAAATGTATATTGGAAATGTGAATACCATGAAGAGACATTTTTATCATGCTTGGTGGACATGTAAGAAAGCTAAAAAATATTGATGCAAATACATACAGTACTTTGATGCAAGGTATTTTAAAGATTAATATTCAATTGAAGCCAGAACTTTTTTTTTAGGATTGTTGGATAAACAATTAGGAAAAAACCATGGAAGACTGTTTCAATATATGATTACTGCAGCGGTATTATTATATGCACATGAAACATTATATGGAAAGATTTGATACTACTACTATGGAAAAATGATTGGTAACTTTGACAGATATTGATGAGATGCATACATAAACTTTTTTGATTAGAGAAAAGACACTATTTACATTTATTGCTGACTAGAAATGCCTTATGGACTTTTTGCATAAAATAGGGAAAAATGAATTTGTGATTTATGGTTTTATTAGACAGGATAGATTGTAGAAAGAAAATTATTATGATGTAACTTTCGAAAGAGAGGCTAAAATATAGTCCTTACAATTGCTGTGAAGAATATCAGAAGGCATTGCTTTCTATTTTCATACCTTTCTTTTCTATTTTTCTTTAACTCTTTTCTTATCTGGCACTTTCTACTTTCTCTTCTTTGTCTCCTTTCCTCTTTTCTTCTTTACTTTATATCAGATTGCATTAGGGATTTTTTTCTTCTTCTTTTAAATTTTTTTAATAAAAATTAGATTTTTTTAAAAATCAGTTGGTCTTCCTGAGATCACCTCTGTGTGTCCACTTAACCAGAGACAACCATTCCTAACCACAGTAATGCTGGAATGATAAAAGAGGTCTTGTGATGTCACAGTGCCTGATCCATTCCTTCTACATGCATCACAACAATACATGCAAGGACATAACGGGCAGAGTTTGCACTGCATTGTTGCAACACATGTTTGACATTTTCCTGCTGCTGCCCACCCCACCGTTGTCTGTGCACTGAGCCATGGTGGTGCAGTGGTTAGAATGCAGTATGCAGGCCACTTCTGCTGGCTGCCGGCTGCCAGCAGTTCGATTCTCACCGGCTCAAGGTTGACTCAACCTTCCATCCTTCTGAGGTCGGTAAAATGAGGACCCAGATTGTTTGGGAATAATATGCTGACTCTGTAAACTGCTCAGAGAGGGCTATAAAGCACTGTGAAATGGTATATAAGCCTAAGTGCTATTGCTATTGCTAATCTCATAAGACCTGTTTGGACTGGGTCTCGAGTGAGATGTTTGATGTCAACTCTATCTGATCCTTTTAAAAAGAGATGCCTAGGATTGCAGCTATGGTTACTTTGTCAGCAGCAGATTCTGCACTAAACTGCAGTGCCACTAAAATGATGCCATGTAATGTCATCATCCTGAAAATGGTACTATTACATTCTTGTGTCCCAATGTCCAAGAGAGTACTACTATATGTTAGTGAAACATTTTTGTGAAATGTCATCATTTCTCCCTCCTTTTCCCTTGAAGATGCCCATACCTGCCATAGTATTCCAGAATATGGTGTTTAATTCAGCATACTTTCAGATATCACATCTTCTAAAATATCAATTACATCGTAGGTAGCACACCTCACACTGCCTATGCTGTGCAATGAACAAGCCAATAACCAACTCAAGGCTGCAGAAAACCAGTAATTTATAGGAAGTTGAAAAACCAAACTGTAATGTACTGAGTTGCTAAGACAGCAGGTGCAGGGCGAGCACCAGGTGAAGCTAACGGCCACGTGGCTGCTAGGGTGACTGGATGTCTGGAGACCCGGGCATGCTTGCTTAGCACAGGAGAAAATCGTGCAACGATTGGTTAACAGTTACCCAGGGCTCCTTGTATAAAAGGGCGGAGCCAGTTTCGTTTTCTGTTCTGTTTTTTCTGTGTGTGATGAATAAACCTTGTTGTTACTCCTAAGTCTCTTCAATGTCTACCTTCCTAAGAACAGAACACAAACCATGTTCCCCATGCAAATTTGAACCAGGAAATAAGACATTGTACAATTTGGAGTCTGCTCAAAAGCCAAGACTTCAGCTGAAAAATAATTATTCACCAAACAAAGCGCAAAACGTAATGATAAAAAATGTTCTCATCAACCAACAACTTAGATACATGTCAAAGAGCTTCAGCCTTCTGAGGTTTGATGATAATGGTGAAATATGATCATGTGAAGTTACGTATCATCCAGCAGATTTTCCACAAAGTTGTTCTTATCACCAATATGATTGTTAAAAAGAAATTGTTTTTAAAATGATGGAACATATCCTTACCCTTTTCTTCTGTTTAACTCACCTCACAGAATGGGAATAAATTATTTGGGGATTATAACAGAATAAAAAAGTTGGAAGGAACCTTTGAGGTCTTCTAGTCCAACCCCCTGCCCAAGCAGGAAACCCTATACAATTTCAGACAATTATAATCAAGGGAGACTCCCCATACAGTGATCAGGATCTGAAAGAAAGGATTCGGGAGGAGGGGGTTGTGTTTGCAGCTTTCTTTGTAAAGAAATCTGTTCAAATCAATAATAACGAGAGCTTTGGGGCTATTAAAAGTTCATTCAACTCTGCTCTTCTGTTTTTAAACACAACTCAAAATAACCCAATTTGCTCAGGAAGATATTTATCTCTGCAGCCTATTGTTTCACACTTTCAAAAAAGGTTCTCTCATATTGTCCCTTGGGAACCCTGTTTATTTCCCAGCCATTCTAAAAATTGCAATAATCTCCCTAGGTTTCTTAATATATCTCTTTCCTTTTAGCTTAAGACATTCCAGCTTTGGAAAGGGAAGGGGAGCTTATTGTTCATTCTATGGTATAAAGACTGGTCCTTTCCCACTTAAACAGAGAGAGCAACAGTATTCATGCTTTCTAGAAACTGAATTTACCAATAGCAAGAAATTAATTGCCTCAGAAATGCTAGGCCTCAGGGAAACCAAGAACAGCTTTCTATTTGGCCACAAGTAGAGGCATCAGCCCTAAAGCTCCCTTCGTGCTGTCCTCCAAAGGGCTTTACCCAGATATATATGTTTGAGAAAGAAAGTAGGACTGAAATTAGAAGAAACAAAGAATTTGGATTTCAAAAAACAGTAATAAAGGGGAACCCCAATCCATAACCAAAACAAGATGGCTATAATGTTGATAGATGATTTGATAAATCATGATGGTGAGGATCATGTGACTGTATCTTGATAGAGTTCCACTGCCCTCCTAAATCATTTATTGGCAGACTTTCAGAAGCTGGGGACCATACTTAACTTATTTTTAGAAAGACAAAGACCTCCATGGATTTACTAATGTGTACCAGTGGTTCTCAACCTTTTCTTCACCACAGACCCCCCTTTAAATACCTTTTGTGGCCATGGACCATGGCCATGGGCCACCAAGACTTAAGATTTAAATAATAACATTTCTTTAAGACTTAGCGGACCCCCTGTGATAACATCATGGTCCCCCAGGGGTCTGCGGACCACAGGTTGAGAACCACTGATGTACACAGTGACTCCAGAATCTTCTGGTGGCTGTTTTTTCCCTCCTGAATGACAATAAGGTGGAGGACTTTTCTCTTATTTTTAATACATTAAAGTTACTGAGATTGAGAAACACTGGCCTAAATTGTTGTTTTTCTATGGCTATCTTATTGACATGATTTGCCAGCCAGTTTTGTTGAATATAATTTGCACAATTCTCAGTCGACATTGTTAGCGGCCACTCTGAGCTTATAATTCTCTGAGGGAGATGGGGGTTGAAAAATGTGGAAAATAAAAATAAACAAATAAATTCTGTGATTTGTAATCCCAGAACAGCTGCAGGCTTGAGGTTAGAAAAGGTTGGTCAGCACTTTTTATAAGCACAAGATTAAGAAGCTCTGTCTATTAAAATAACTGCACTTTCCCTTTGGGCCCTATTTGAGGATGAAAATAGTGTGGCCAAAGACATTGTGATTTCATCAGAGATAACAGGGATGGAATTTCTGGATCCAGTTTTTATATTGTGGATGTTAAGGCAAAAAACTTCTGCTTTAAACTTAAATAGGAAGTTAAGACACCAATTTTGTCTTTTGACCTTTTTTCCCCAACTGAGTGTTGAAAGAAAAATCTTCAGGGTCCAGTCCAAGCCGGGAATAAACAAAATGGAGACTGCTTTAGAAAGAAGGTTCTAGTTTACTGAAGAGCAGAACCACAACAGCATATGTCTCTGGAGCAGCTGACCAACTGATTTGATGAGTACAAGGATTTTTATACAGTTTTACAGCATTTCCTAAATTGGAGGCTTGCTTTGTGTACTTTTGTTATTAGATTTGTTTAGCTTGTTTCACAAAGGTTAGCAATGGGACTAAAATACTTACTTCCTTGGTCCTAATCCTGTCAAACAAACGTAATTAATTTTACCACCTTATCTTTAGTCTGTCTATTACCTCCATTGAGCTCTCTTTGTAAATCAACAGGCCTGATTCAATGTTTCTGCTTTTCACAATAGCCAGGGATTTCATAAGTGAAACATTGCTTCTGTATTTCTTTTCCTGAATTTTATTCTTGTGATTTGGGGGGCATATTAAAAAGGATTGCAGGTGTGTGCATTCTTACCACATGGGGGAAAAATGGTCCATTTTGGCAGGCATTAATTTTATGTGATGCTATACAGATAGTCCTCCCTTAACAATTGGTCTCTTAGCAACCACTCAAAGTTACAACAGACCACCCAAAAGCTACTTGCAACCCAGTTCTGGAGTTCTGATGGAGGCACGTGGACACGCACACAGAGACAAAGTGATCACATGACCGAATTTCAGGCACTTGACAATTGGCTCACTTTCACAGCTGATTACTGCATTCTGGGATCACATGAAGCAATTTATGATGGGGTATTTTTGTTGGAAATTGGCCTTTTCAGCCAGTTTCCAGCCCAAAATGCCCATAGGAATGAATTGATTCACTTAACAATTGCCACAAAAAAGTTGTAAACTTGCGAGGGTCACATGAGTGCTTTGACTCAGAACCATCATGACTTAACAACAGAAATTCTGGACTCCATTATAGTTGTAAGTCAAGGACTTTTGCAAGATTTAAGAAACCCATTGTGCTACTTAAAATTCTCCAACACCTCAAAACAACGCAAACATCATTTGCAAATGCCATCCCTGCCTGCTCTAGGGATGCTGTGATTGTCCCAGTTTGCCTTAAGAGAATCCATCTGAGAATAGGATGGAATTATTTGGAACCCAGCCACATGATTACCTCTTTGAGTTTCAACACAGATAGATTGCTCTTTGATGGTTTTCCTCTTTGCCTCTCCTGTTGATTTAACGTTTCCCTGTGTCTCAGGAAGTTGCCACATTTTATATGCTCATCCCTCCCCCCCAATGTCTAGTTATACCTCCTTTCTTTCTTTCAAGTGCAATCATGTTAACCATGCCAAACTGAATAGCATGAAAGTCAAACTTGTTTATCATTGGACCCTTTTACTTGGGCAGAATCAACCCTTTGAAAATAGAGAATGTATGGGTCCTGAATGCTCTCTTACCCCAATAGCTGTAAGAATTTTGCACTTTACAGAACAATACCTCTCTAAGAATAATGTATTAAATGTTAGAATGTGTGTGTGTGTGTATGCACACACACATACCAACCTTTCTAAACCTGGCATCATTCAGATGTACTGACTGTAACTCCGAAACTTCCAAAGTATTTTGACCCTGGAGTTGTTACCTCAATATATTTGAAAGGTAACTCATTTTAGAAGGTTGCCATTATGGTTCCATTTCTTCTTAGTGATATTAGTAGATCTTACTGCGGGGGAGGGGTGATGGCTCAGCAGTTAAGGACACTGAGCTTGTCAGCTATAAAGCTGACAGCCCGGGCTCGAGTCCTGAGCACCGTGTGACAGGGTGAGCTCCTGTTACTAGCCCCAGCTCCTGACCACTTAGTAGTTTGAAAGCATGCAAATGCAAGTAGATAAATAGGTACCACTTGGTGGGAAGGTAACAGCATTTTGTGTGCCTCGGCATATACTCATTCTGGTCACATGACTATGGAAGCATCTTTGGACGATGCTGGCTCCCTCAGCTGGGAAACGGAGATGAGCACTGCTCCCTAGTCAGACACAACTGGACAAGAGAAACTTTTACCTTTACTCACATTATGACATCACAGAACAGCATGTTCTGAATCTATATCAGTGGTTTCTACTTATGTGGGGGAGAAACCAAAGACAAATGAAAAGACAATTTTATTCTGCAAAATATATCATTGGCCAGGAAGAAGGTGATCCAAGCACAACATGTGATGGTAACTCCAAACTCCAGCTTTACTCAATGTGATCCATGATTTAGACCAGTGGTTCTTAACCTGGGCGATATCGCCCCCCAGGGGGCGATTTCATTTTTCAGGGGAGCGATGGAACGAAAAGGGGCGATGTGGGGGCGAAGGAATGAAATGGGGGCGATGGAGCGAGAAATTTTGGGGACACTTTTGAGCCTTCCCCTGTGGCTCCGAGCCTCCTCCACCATTTGCAGAGAGAGAGAAAGACAGAGAGAGACAGAGAGAGGCACTTGCGCTTCCCTTCTCTCTCTCTCTCTCTCTCTCTCTCTCTCTCTCTCTCTCTCTCTCTCTCTCTCTCTCTCTCTCATGCGGACTTGCCCCCTCGCAGGGCTCCTGATCGGCCCTGCGTCCGGGTGCCCCGCCCCCTGGGAGCAGCGCGGCCAGGAAGTCCCTTTCCCTGGCTGGCCCCGTCTGAGGTGCACATGGCCAGCCCTCCCGCAAGCCGTGGTCCAGAGGGAGAGCAGCCCCTGCGATGCCCAGCCGGTGCGACTGTTGGCCAAGCAGCAGCAGAGCCGGAGACGGAGGGTCAGTGGCGGGGGGGAGGGAGTGGAGCGCCGCTGCGAAGCATCCACGGGGCAGGTGGGGCGCCCCCCCGGCTTCCCTGTACCAGGTGGAGGGGCTGGCAGCTGCCGGTCAGGCAGAGCAGCCGCAGCATCGCAGCCAGGGCCAGCGAGCTGCGGCTACATCTCATGGGCGGAGGGCGAGCCCGGGCGGCGGGGAGTCCCAGCTGGGGCGGAGGTGGCGGCTTCCTCGCCCTCCTCCTCCCCTTCTTCCTCCTGCTGTCCCCTGGGTGGCAGTCCTGGCAGGGGCAGCAGGAACATCGCTCCCTGGGCTGTCCCCGGGCAGCTCCCTGGGCAGCCGAGCCGGCCACACTGTCAAGCCCCTGTGGGCTTGACATTCACGGGAAGGGGGGAAGCAGGCTCCAGGCGGCGGTCGCCACACAGCCAGACACCGGTGGGTCGCGGATCGCCGGGAGCGCCACGCGGTATGGAGCGGCCCCAGCTCCTCCAGCATGACGGACTTACCGGTGGCACAGGAGGCTCCAGCGTCGGTCCTGGCGGGAGGTGGATCGTTGCCCCAGTTCCGATAGTTCTGAACCCGGGGACGCTGGCGGCACGTGGGATGGCCTGCCAATGTGACCGTGAGCCGGGGTGTCCCCGCAGGCCCGGCGGGCAGCGGAGCTGGGTGCCTTCATCAGCGAAAGGGGGTCTAGTGAGGCCACCGCAGGCCAGAGGCGGGCCTGCAGTCCGAAGCGAGAGACGCAGCTAGGGAGAAACACCTGCGCTGGATGGCGGTGGAAGGGAAGCTGGGTCCCGGATGGCTAGTTTTCACGGCCAAACGCTGGATGCTGGGCAATTGACTGGGGCAGAACAGCAGAGTGGGGGGAGGCTATGTAAAGCGCGTCTCCCCGAGCCGGTCCGGGCGGCAGTCCCAGCTGGGGCATCGCTCCCTGGGCCGTCCCCGGGCTGCTCCCTGGGCAGCATCGCTCCGGACTGCGGACTTGCCCCTGGCCTGCGGTGGCCTCGCCAGACCCCCTATCACCGCTGGAGGTACCCAGCTCTGCTGTCCGTCGGGCCTGCGGGGATGCCCCGGCTCACGGTCACGTTGGCAGGCCGTCCCACGTGCTGCCGGCATCCCTGAGCTCAAGCCGCGGGCCACGGGGCATCTGCGGAATGCCCCGCCTGTCAGCTGTGTCGCCAAGCCTCCCCTCGCGCCGCTGGCTTCCCCTGGCTCAAGTCGTGGGGCATCCGCGGACCGCCCCCCGTCAGCTGCATCGCCAAACCTTCTCCCGCACCGCCGGCGTCCTCGGTCGGAACCGGGGCAACGATCCGCCTCCCGCCGGGACCGACGCCGGAGATTCCCGTGCCGCCGGTAGGTCCGTCACGCTGGAGAAGCTGGGGCCACTCCGCATCGTGCGGCTCTCCCGGCGATCCGCGACCCACCGGCGTCTGGCTGTGCAACGAGCTGTGCGATGGCCGCTGGATGCTGGGCAGAACAGATGACTGGGGCGGAACAGCGGAGTGGGGGGGAGGCTGCCCAGGGAGCGATGCCCCAGCCGGGACTGCCGACCAGACCAGCTCGGGGAGACACGCTTTACATAGCCTCCCCCCACCCCGCTGTTCTGCCCCAGTCAATTGCCCAGCATCCGGCGTTTGGAGGTGAAAAGCAGCCATCTGGGACCCAGCCTCACTTCCGCCGCCATCCAGCACAGGCGTTTCTCCCTAGCCGCGTCTCTCGCTCCAGTCCTGGCTGGGGCGGCAGCCGGCAGGGGCATCGCTCCCTGGGCTGTCTCCGGGCCGCTCCCTGGGCAGCCGAGCCGGCCACGCATCTCCCCAGGTGCCCCGGGCGCCTTTCAGCGCCTTCTGCTGCCTCCTGCCCCCCCTCCCCGCCCCTTCGGCGCCGTCTGCCTTTCGTTCTCTCTCTCTCCTCACCTGGAGAGAGAGGGGGGGAGGGAGGGAGAGGAAAGAGAGAAAGGGAGAGGGGAAAGAAAAAAAGAGAGAGGAAAGAGAGAGAGAGGAAGCGCAAGTGCCTCTCTCTCTCTCTCTCACACACACACACACACACACACACACACACACACACCGAGTGGGGGAAGAATTATTTGCATCGATATATCCTGATGACAATTTTAAAGGAAACAAAAAAAAGTGTTTGCATAAATTGAAGAATTATTTCCTATGTTGTGATTGAGAGGTTATGTTGGGGGAGGGGGGCGATGACAACTTCCTCATTGGCTCAAGGGGGCGATTCGTTCAAAAAGGTTAAGAACCACTGATTTAGACTATAATTTAAATTCCTCTTAAAGGTTAGTCATGATAAATGCAATTGACAAAGGTTCAATGCACAGCATCTGGAGGGGGATTAGGAAAGTAGTCAACAAGTCAACTGCCTAAGACGTTGACCTATGCCAGGTGAGGAAATTCAAGCCTTTGGGGAAAGATTAATCTAATTAAAATCAACATAGCCTCCAGACTAATGCATATTTTAAGAGAATTTCCTTATTATTCCTGTTCGATATTTCAGAGATTGATAAATTATTGAAAAAGCATTCTAGCAAAACAAGATCCCTTGTGTCTCTTTAGCCAAACTGAGATTGTCTTATGATGATGGTGGCTTTAATTACCAAATTTTCCATGCTATCATTATGCTTTTATTTCAACATACATATTTATGTGGAATTGGATTTTTTTTAGTATCAGTCTCTTTAATCCCTTTGCACTCCTTTAGTGAGTCAGTGGATGACTACATGAAATCGTGTCAAAAGGGGGGGCGGAATCAGCTTCTCTTGGACGTGTTGTTGAATTATTAAAATACATTATATACATTTTCATGGCAAACTCCAGGAGTGTCTGAAGAAGACACTGGAGGTATTGAAGAGAAAAGCAACGCTTAAAGGAATCAAATGCAGATGGATAATAGTCAGTGCCAGAACCAGCTGGAAACCATAAGCTGCACTGTGTATCTGAGCATCCCTGATGCGACACCTTTCGCACTGCTAGCTGTGCCAAGGATCAGCTGCCTTAACGGTTGAAGGAATAAATCTGAAGGCAAGTGAATGAAACACTTGGAAAAAGAGCAAATGGCTTGGAAGGAGCCAATGTAATGAAAAGGGAGGACAGAAACAGGTCTTTGGTTGCTTGAAATACCCACACAAGACAGCCATCAGAATGGTATTGACAGTCCAGCTTCCCTTAAGCTAACACAACAGAAAGGCACAGATGTCATGTTACGTTATTTCATGCCTTCATGTACAGGGTTTTACATGACTCCCACCCCCTTCTTGGAAGGGAGGGACAATTTATTTTTTTTATTGTATATCCTACATGATATTTTACTGCAACCAGACTATACAGGAGCTCGAAGAAGACCCACAAGGTCTTTTAACCCATCAATGCTTGTAAAAAAATGTCCCTGCGCAATACCAAGGAACATTTTGTCATTTAGTGATAGTGAAGAGTAGGAACGGACAGCCTTTTGCAAATCATAGGCTACCTGACTTTGAATGGCCTGCTAGGGGGCTACACTAGAATTTACCATATCTGGGCTGCAAAATTCCAGAAGTCCACTAAGTGGCAGCAAAGGGCCGGTGTTTTCCATATCTCTCTGCTGCCATCTTATGGTAGTTCTGGTCAATTATTTCACCATAATAAAAATTCTCATTAATCAAACACAGACAATATATTATGTCTTCCTTTTACCCTATTAACAGTTACAATTCAGCAGCTATTTTGGAATGAACTCTGAGGGGCCCCGGCCTTTGGGAGCCAAATGTTATCCTTTGGCCATGAATTGTGAATCCCTGATGCAAAGTATCCTTCCTTAATCAAGGGTGCTATAATTGAGCTGAGAGTATAATTCCAAGAGTTCACAAGCATGGAGATGGCTCTCCATTGTCACCTAACTGGCAGATATTCCATCAGGATATACAGCAGAAGGAAAATGGAGGTGGCTTCTGTTGTGCATTCAGGTGGCATGCCCCATCCATCACAGTCTGAAATGCTTTCATTTCATTTCAAATTTCATTTCACTGGTGGCCCCACAGCCATCTAGTTTTCCTTTTTTTCATGCTTTCTCTTATCTTTGTATGTCATGCCTTTTAGATTTTAAGTCTTAAAGACAGTGACTGCCTCAGGACTGATCTTCATAAGCTGCTCTGGGAGCCATTTTGGCTAAAATGTGGTGATTCAAAGCAACAACCATTGGCTTAAACACAAATGAAATGGCTGGGTCAGCTATCTTATATTTCCTGTTCTGAGTACAATCTTGCAAGCTCGCCTGAAGGTCAGTTGTGTGTAAGTTTGGGGCAGAATGCAAGAGAAGCAAGAGAAAAGAGACCTACAAATGTTATTCTTGAACCATTACAGAATGGACCAGATCGCAGGGGTAGGCAACCTTGGCTCTTTTATGACTCGTGGACTTCAACTCCCAGAATTCCTGAGCCAGCCATGCTGGCTCAGGAATTCTGGGAGCTGAAGTCCACAAGTCATAAAAGAGCCAAGGTTGCCTATCCCTGGACCAGATGATTCACTGTTTGGAATGATAAGATTTTCCACCATCCACAATGACTGGGGAGAAGAGAACTAAACTCCTTAAGAAAGGACTATGACTCAAGAGTCAGATAACTTGTTTAATCTCATAGTGCAGGACACTCAAATAAGTACAGAATTTGCCAAAGGAAGTTTTCCAGAATATAAAACTTCTACAATCAGAGCTGTGTAGGTAGTAGAATGTGTTCCCCAGCCTCTTTATATTATCTAGAAAAAAAGAGTAGAAGTGTTATCTGGCTGACAAATATGAGATGATAGATGTAGGTAATGATTGTGTGAGAGAAAAAGTGAAAAGATACACAATGTGTGTTCTGCTTTGTTTTAAACTTGATTTGTGGGATTTTTTTGGTAGTTCAATCAAGAGTATTTATATCTGGTAAATGTCCAGTAAATACAATATATTTTTCTCGCTTACTAGGTAACATTAATTAAGTAGTAATCCTACTTTCTTTTCTTACAATGATGGCCTGTTCAGGAGGTTTCAAAAATGGAAATTAGCCCCACAATCCTAGCAAAAGAACAACAGAAAACAAGTGAGCATTGAATTAAATAAATATTAAGCCATCAAATGAAATGAATATACAGTTCGTTCCTCTTTACTTTTTCAGGACTGGGAGTGCTTCAAGCAAAGAGCTTTGTGGAACCCCCGAAAGTTCCTCTCTGTCATGATTGGTGCGCTGTTTGGTTTTGTAAGACACAACTTACCTGCACCTGAATCAACTTAAGATAACCGAAAGCTTCTGAAAAGCCACAAGAGGGCGCTACACTTCTGCCATATTTAATTGGAGAAGGCAAATTGATAAAGGATTGTTGGTACGTACCGTTATCTGGCACGCCGATTGCAAAAAGCAGCCCTTTTAGAGAAGACTGCCGCGTACGGTCGCTGCAGTTTTGCACACAGGCAGCAAAGCTGCGTTCATAAAGACAGTCAGCAGGAAGAGTTGAAGAGAAGAATTCGGGCACTGAGTCTGACTCCTGATTCAAGGCAGGAATCCAAACTGAACATTCCCTGATAGAAAGCTTCCAGCCCCCACTTGAACGCTTCTATGAAGGAAGCCTGTTTATCTCTCTGAGTAATTGACACTCACTCACTTTGTCACTCTCAAATTGCTCTTATAGTCAGGAAGATCCCCTCCCCCCCCCCAGATTCAGCCAGAATTAGCCTTCCTATAACTCAAACGCACTACTGTATTCCAGGTCTTGCAGTCAAGAAAGATCTTGATCTTCTTCTAGGTGACATCATTTCAGTTTCTGACGAATGTTTGTCCTCACCGAGTCATCTTTTCCAGGGCTAGTGCCCAGCTCCAGCAATCTCTCTTCGTACACCTTCATTTCTGGTCACTTGAGCCTCTTAGTGCCCTTCTTTAAACCTGCTCTGGTTTGTCACAATCTGTCTTAAAGTCTCTGGACATGATATTTAAGATGCTGCCTGACCAAAACAAACTGAAATAGAACATCCCACTATTTGCAAACTGTAACTTGGTTGATGCAACCTAATACCGTATAAACGCTCTTCCAGAAGTTAAGATCAGAAAATTCTGCTTTCTTCATTCTGGCTAAATAAATTGCAGGGCCAAATAGTCCTCTGTATACAGAACCATTCCGTATGAAAATGCTGCACCTCCTCCCCTGAATGTTGATTGGCTAGATTCCTTTAGCTTACTACATCCATAAAAAATGCTTGTTGTCCACACACTTCCAATGGAGACCAGCATAGTGCCCTGAAAGTTCTGTGTGTGTGTTTGTGTGTGTGTGTATTGCAGTCAGGTACATTCTGTGATATTTGGCTCATTCATCTGGCATAAAATTCAATGACTGTCCCTGGAAAACTTTAGTTCAATTTTGTTTGTTCCCAGCTCTCTTCCAGGCAGGCACAATTCCAAATACTTTTTTTTTTTTTTTACCTCTAAAGAAGATTGTTTATTCTACAATCCCACAGAAGTACATAATGATGCAGGACTGCATACAGAATTCAGATGCAGACACTTGTAAATATTATCAGTCTTTTTTCCTTCCTTCCTTCCTTCCTTCCTTCCTTCCTTCCTTCCTTCCTTCCTTCCTTCCTTCCTCCCTCCCTCCCTCCCTCCCTCTCCCCCTCCCTCCCGTCAAGCTTTGTAAATTTCCTGGAAAGTGTCTTAGTGATGTTCATTATGTTATATAGAATTATCCCATTGGTTATTTTAACCCAATATTATCAACATCGGCTAAAAGCAGCTCTCCAGAATTTTAAAACAGGAGGTATTTGGGTAAACTCTTTGCTTCATAGTTCTTTGTCTTTCCTCCACAATTAGCATGTCCAAAAGAAAAGGCACCACAAAATAAAAGTCCATCAGAAGAAAGTATAGAGGTATAGAGGGAAAACATGCAAAGCAGCATAATATTTACATTAGTGCTTTCCTTGTACAGAATTTGGATTGCCTTACAATAGAATTTCAGGGTGGATTTGTTGATTGTGCCGAGTATTCACAGAATCCTATTTATATCAAATTACAAAAATGGTTTCCCCTAAAATTTAGGAGCCTACTGCCAGTCAGAAGAATCAGGAGATGTCACATTTTGAGGCATTTTCCATTTGCACGTTCCCAGAGGACAGAGATGACTTAACAGTAGCTTCCTTCTGTTGAGGTCCCTTCACCTTGTCCCAGCTGATGAATGGGGCAGGATTCCGTTGTCCTTGAGTGCCCTGATGTTAATGTCCCTTATGCCACCCCATCCGAGGGCAGACACACAAGTCAGAGCCTTCCACAGGATCTGACATCTTCATCAAAATGAAGAAAGGAGCAGCACAATGGCACAAATCGTCCAGCACAATGGGGCAACGTGCTTTCCTCATTCCCCCTCCCACACTCCACTTTGCAGACACTTCTATTCCAGGTGTGTAAAAATCTGTTACAATCCGTCACTTTGGAAGTCTGCCATAACTTGAAGCAGAGAGAACACAAAGGCAGAATAGGGATTGACAAGGGGGCAGCCAATATCACCACAATGAAGTTTCCTGCTGTGGGAAGTCAGCCCCTCAGAGAAGGAAATATTAAAAGGGCAGAAAAATAGATTTCCTCAAAAGGATTTTTAAAAGCAGAAACCAACCCTGCCCCCAAGTCTCTCTGCCCCAAGCAGGAGCCAGCCCTATACAAATGCAGATGTAAAACCATCAGGAAAGTTGGAGCCAGAAACTCAAGAAGACAAAGACCTAAAATCTGCATACCCCACCTGTGACAGGACATAATAGGATTAACTCATAACCATCAAGAATACCAGAGAGGCACACCTAGACTCAGTTCAAAGTTCATGCCACAGGAACAGGAAACTTCCAAACACAAGGCTTTCAGAGGGTATAAAAACCTACTCCACATGTGCTCAGCCTTGATTTCTCTCTCTTTTCTGCCAGAGCCATCTTTCTGTCTGGCTCTCCTCTCCAATAAACTACAACCTTCTTCCCAAAGCAGTTGCCATGTTTATTCCCAGCTTGGATGAACCAGGATGAAGACTTTTCTTCCAACACTGCCAATTCGAGGATGGCTAATCGCTTCGACTCGGCACCAGAAAAAGGGAGTTGAAGAAGAGAGTGGAAAACAAGAAGGCAAAAATCCGTTCTCTTTTATCAGAGCTGGCAGCTGTTGAAGCAATTGATTTTGATTTTGAAAGAGGGTTTCCCTGAGCTTCTCCGAGTTGATCTTTTACCAAAAAGGCCTAGGCCCTAGGGCAAGGGGAGATTAGGGTCACCTTGTTTGCAGAGTGGAAAAGAGGTGAGTCAAGGCCGAGGATGCAGCTCGCTCTGCCTTTGCAGTGGCTTATATTTACCATTGCAATTGCTGCTGTTTTATTCATCCAGCATTTGGCAAACCCTGACTGCCTGCTTCTTTCTTCCCCAGTCTGTGCATGAATCCTGCCATGCCCAAGGCCAATCCACCTTGCATTGTCAGGGGAAGACTCAAGGACTCCCTGCTGAGCCACAACAGCTGACATTCTGCCTATGTCCTGAATGGAGACTGCCTTCCCTGCAGAGCTGTGGGGAGGAGAGGAGCTTGCCAGCCCCCTGCCAGTTAATGAATGACTGATTGTGGCATGCCGTTTGACGCTTGGCTATCTTGGTAAGCTTCACCTGCAGTGAAAAGGATACTACTGTGGCTGGGAACCAAGCCAAGCTACCCTAGAGATGAGCAAATGTTAGCCCAATTATGCAGGATGGGGCAAAGAGAGGCTATTTTGCCTGATGAAGAGGCAACTGTAGGGATCCCAAATAAGTGTGAAATGTCTTTTAAAACAGCTTTTAGAGGCCAACTTTCAAGTATGATTTACATGTTGATTGGGTCTTCCCTCCAGGACCTCAAGGGAGTGTATACAACACTTTCTTCCCATTTTCTCTGCACCATCACTATGAAGTTGATTGACCTCGGAGGCAGTAATTGGAGAGAATTAGGAAAATTATCTTGATGGAGATATGCAGGAACGTTACCTAACCTAGGCAAAGGGGACTAAGGCATTATTTAAGTCCAGAACTAGAATAGATTAGAGCTGGAAGGGACCTTGGAGGTCTTCTAGTCCAGCCCCCTGCTCAAGCAGGAGAACCTATACCATTTCAGACAAGTGACTGTCTAGTCTCTTCTTAAAAACCTCCAGTGATGGAGCACCCACAATTTCTGAAGGAAAGCTGTTCCACTGGTTAATTGTCCTCACTGTTAGGAAGTTTCTCCTTAATTCCAGGTTGCTTCTCTCGTTGGTCAGTTTCCAACCATTGTTTCTTGTCCTGCCCTCTGGTGCTTTGGAGAATAGTTTGACACCCTCTTCTTTGTGGCAGCCCCTCAAATACTGGAATACTGCTATCATGTCACCCCTGTTTCTTCTTTTCTTTAGGCTAGCCAAACCCAAGTACTGCAGCCGTTCTTCATATGTTTTAATCTTCAGACCTTTGATCATCTTAGTTGCTCTTCTCTGAATTTTCTCCAAAGTCTCAACATCTTTTTTGTAGTATGGTGACCAAAATTGGTTGCAGTATTCCAGTTGTGGTCTTACTAGGGTTTTATAAGAGATAACCAAGAGATAACATCTGGAAGTAGATGCTTTCCTGATTCACTGGAGTATAATGAAGGAGAGGTACAACATAGACTTGCAAGATTCTATTACAGCCAATCTCAATAAAAGGAATTTTAACCTTCTTGTAGAATTGATTTTCTGCTCCGGTCTAGTGAGGTTGACTGTAACTGGTCCAAAGTCTTCCAGTGAGAGTTCAGAGGTTGATTTAAACTTTGTAGATATCCTTTGTTCATCATCTAGCATCACATTATCAAATCTATCCTTTTGAATTTGGAAGAATTAGTAACTAATTGAACTTTGGGTCTTGTCAGCTCTGCCATCTTCGCTGGCAGCCTGCCATAAATGGAGGGAGGGGTAGACGAATTTGGGGAAGATGTACAGTAAGAAAGAAAAAGAGGATGTAAGTGGGGAGGGAAATATATTGACAGGGACCAGAGGTGTCAAAAGAGGCAGCTACCTCAAGAATGCCTGGCCTGGGAAAGAATGTGAAACCTCTTCAAGACATGCCTGACAACAAAGTGATTCTCAAAACATTGCTATTGGACACTGGTGATCTGGTCACAGGGGGAGGGCCAGGAAAAGGGAAAACTTTTAACTTGTAATGTCTGCGCAGGAATACTTAGATCTAGCCTTGGTTTTGCTGAAACCACTAATCCTTAGTAAAAGAACCTATCGCTTCAACCAAATGGAGTTGAGGCTCTTTCTTTCCTAGGGACATAGCTGGGGTAGGTCTGACAGGCTCTTGTGAAGCAAAGGTGGAGAACTGGAGCTCAAGTATACATTAAGCACTCTGACTACCAGCCATGCCAACTAGAATTCCTGAATAAACAAAATTGTCAACACTGGGGGGAAAAAACCCATCTCTTTTCTTTTACTCAATGTATTTTCTGTACGTTATAGTTTCATGAGAGAACAGAAAAAGTAAAGGATGTGGCATTCAAGTCAGTTACATAGGAACCTTGGCACTACCTTCTTGAGGATGCCTCTGAGATAGGTTGGGCTGAGATGAGTCTTCCAAAGTCACCAACTGAGTTATGAAACTGGATCTCTCCATTGCACTACAGTGGCTCTTTTTAATAGGAGCCCATCAGATATTCTCAACTTTGTTTTCTTTATCTGCTCACATGTTCATGAGATTATGTAGCATTTCCTTGGGACTTCTTGTTCCCACTCATCCTGAGCTTGTCTGGGAAATCTCTAGTTTTTGGATAGTTTGTTCCAGCCTCCATTCTTCTGAATGCTTTGGGCTTCCTACCATCCCTGAAAACCAAGTATGCAAGCTAGTTCCAAAACATTTGCAGTGTATATTGGGATAGGAAAACATTATTTTGGCTGGCCTAAGCAAAGCCCCAAAGGGTTCTGCTTGTAAAAGACCTGCTGAAATAGAAAAAGCACAAAGTGACTTGCTAACATTCCTTGTTTAACGCAAGCACAAAATGTGCAGAAATTCTCTTGTCCTCTGTCGCATCTCATCTGACCAGATGAATCCCTGCAAAGATTTAGACATGTTGTTTCACGAGAGCAGCCTCATCCAGGGAAGTATTTGCAGGAGAAAACTGTCAAGTGTGCAGATTATGCTTTACTTTTCCTCTGTTTTTCAACATTATCCTGCAAACTCCGTTCACCCTCAGCCTTATTTTAATAATCAATATGTCCTATTCAAGTTCCAAAATTAAAATATAAAACACACCTGGAGAAAAAGAGAACATTTTCAAAAGAAGGTTGGGCGGAAGTCGGAAGACTTACACATCCTTCCCCCTTGTTGACAGTTTCCTTTAAATGCTTCCCCCATATTCTTGGCATCTCAGCCCATTCAGTGTTAAATACTGGGATCAGTGAGGCATTGATCAGACCGAAGGTTAAAGCAACAGTTCTTTATTGAGTTAACACAGAAAACGGCTCTAACTGCCGCTTGGCTTCTATTTATACCGGACTGCCACTAGGTGGCAGCCAATGAATTTAAAGCACTATTTGCCGTACTGGCCTATAACCAATATACAAACAGTCAGGGACTAGATTTAAACATACTCTGTTAACAGCTTATAACTGCCATTATAATTTGGGTCAATACACAACATTCAGCATCCCCTTAACAGAGAAAATGTAAAGCTTTGCATACAGAGTTGCCTGAATTTAAAAGAATAAATCGGGGAAAATACTGAGACATCTTGATGAAGAGACACCATCATTTGCTTTCCCAAGCAGTATTGTTCTCCTTCCCTACTACCACCACTCATGAAAATTCTCAGAGCAGATTGAGCAAACAATTGGCAAACAATTCAAAAAGCCTGGCCAGAAAACAGAGGTGACTCCATTCTCTGCAGAAGAGTCTCCTGTCTCTTCTCGTTCTTGATCCTGCCTTCTCTTTCCAGGATGTCAGGTCTATTTGAAATAGGTTCCTTCTGCTTTATTACTAGCCAGCCAGCCAGAAATTGCGATTTCAGCTGTCATGAGGCAATACTTGGCATTGTCATAGAAGGCAAAGTGAAGCAACATTCCTGGCAAGAAATTAAGGGTCACCTTCTGGGTTGCAAGACGGCCGGTAAAAGCAGACACAATGCGTAAGTGGCAGATCAGTGATGCTGCTGTCTGGTGAGTGCTATTCCCCACGGGTGGGTTTCAGTCTCCCCAATGAATCAAGATTCGGAGGACTCATATAATAATAATAATAATAATAATAATAATAATAATAATAATAATAATAATAATAGCAGCAGCAATAACCTCAGTGAGGCGCTACTTTTGCATAGCTGTGGGACCTGTGTGCTGTGAAGAAGATGAGAACTATACAAAGTTTTAACCATACTGGACAGGTCTCATCAGAGAAGCCAAATGACGAGCGTCTCTCCAATAAACAATATGGTGAGATTTAATTAATAAAAATCCATACTGGATCAGTCCTTGCCTGAGTCAACAGAGTCTGCACCTGATGTTGGAGCTGTTGGACCTGAAGTGACAAATAGGCTACACAACTCAGGACTGTTGGCTGAGCAACCAGGGCCAGAAGCTGCAGGACTACTGGAAGAAAAGGTGTCTGCTTGTCCTTAACTGGACCAATAAACTGAAATCCGGTTCTTGGTTCAAAGAACAGGTGCATCCTAATGTATCTAGAATCAATTTGAATGGGGCTTATTGCCTTCCAGATTCAAATCATAATTTTGAATCAAGTCATCTGCCTTTGAAACCTGAATTTGAATCTGGTCTTGGTTGTATTGCACACTTATAATAATAATAATAATAATAAAGTTGGAAGGGACCTTGGAGGTCATCGAGTCCAACCCCCTGCTCAGGCAGGAAACCCTATACCATTTCAGACAAATGGCTGTCCAGTCTCTTCTTAAAAACTTCCAGTGTTGGAGCATTCACCGCTTCTGGAGGCAGGTTGTTCCACTGGTTAATTGTTCTAACTGTCAGGAAGTTTCTCCTCAGTTCCAGGTTGCTTCTCTCCTTGACTAGTTTCCAGGTGTTTACTTGTCACAAATATACAAAGATTAACAACAAAGAAATAAATATCTGTTATTACAAATCCAAGTCCAGCAATAGCTGAAAAGAATGCACCGGTTCTAGAAAGAACAACATCCAGAATCAGAAATAACAGAAACAAAAGGCTTGCAGATCAACGCTGATTTATAATATGAAATGAACTATTCACAGAAGCAGAATTAGAAGAACTGCAAAGGTCTACTCAGGGCACAGAAATCAAAGCCTTGCCAGAAATAGCTCAGGCTGTAGTAGAGGCAAACCAGGGGAAGTCAGCAGTAGAGGAAGCATGCATTATTGAATCATTTCTGTGGGTGCTCCATCACTGGAGGTTTTTAAAGAAAAGATTGGGCAGCTGTTTGTCCAGAATGGTTATAGGATATCCTGCTTGTGCAGGGGGTTGGATTAGAAGACCTCCAAGGTCTCTTCCAACTCTGTTATTCTGTTATTCATTCCCAAACTCTCTGCCTCCTACAGTACTCAGAAAGAACAAAGTCTTGTAACTGAACTGAACTGCTCAATGCTGTCCATATATACAGCCAAGCTATCGCAATGGAGTTTGGACTGGACAAATATGCCATCTTCACCATCAATAGGATAAAAATAGTGAAAACTGGAGGAATCAAGATGCCCGGTGGAAATAAGATTAAAAATCTGAATGATGATAGCTGCAGATACCTGGGCATCCTTCAGGTTGACAACATCAAGCACATCAAGAAGGAAGTTAGAAGTGAATACATCGTAAGATTGTAGATGACCTTCAAATTGAAACTCAGTGGAGGAATTACCATCAATGCAATGAACACCTGGGCAATTCCAGTCATTAGATACACAGCTGGAATAGTGGATTAGATTCAAGCAGAAGTAAAAGCCCAGGATAGGAAGACCAGCAAAACAATGGCAATGAATCATGCCCTTCATCCTCGCAGCGACAATGACAAACTCTACCTACCAAGGAAAATAAGTGGGTGTGGTATATTGCAAGTACATCTGACAGTTGAAAAAAAAAGCATTAGAAGAATATCTGAAGGGTGGTGATGAAGATGTACTGAAGCTAGTAGACCATGAAGATTTATTGAATACTAAAGAGACCAAACTGGCCTACAAGAAAGATCAAATGATGAATAGAAAAGAGTGGCAAGGTGAAGAAAGAAAGAAAGAAAGAAAGAAAGAAAGAAAGAAAGAAAGAAAGAAAGAAAGAAAGAAAGAAAGAAAGAAAGAAAGAAAGAAAGAAAGAAAGAAAGAAAGAAAGAAAGAAAGCAGGCAAAGCAGATATCAATAAGGCCTGGCAATGGCTAAGAGCAGGAAAGTTGAAGAAAGAGACAGAGGAGCTAATTCTGGCTGCACAAGACCAAGCCTTAAGAACGGAAGTATATAAAGTCAGAACCAAGAAGACAGCAACAGATAGCAAATGCCGCCTCTGCAAAGAAGCTGAAGGAACAGTGGACCACCTGGTTAGCTGCTGCAAGAAGATGGCACAGACTGACTACAGACAATGGCATGACAAAGTAACAACAATGATGCATTGGAATATCTGCAAAAAGTATCACTTGCCTGAACTGGTGAGACCACAAAATAGACTAAATAATAGAAAATGAAGACGCTAAAGTTTTTAGAATTCAAACAGACAAGGATCTTCCATGTAACAACCCAGACTTAACAATTGTTGTTAAGAAAGACAAAAGAGTCTGGATAATGGACATTGCAAGATCTGGAGACAGCACAATAGAAGAGAAAGAACTGGAGAAAATCACAAATTACAAAGACCTGCAAATAAAAGTGGAATTACTGTGGCAGAAGAAAGCAAAGATAGTAGCAATGCTACAGGAAGTCCTTGACTTACGACCACAATTGAGCCCAACATTTCTGTTGCTAAGCAAGACAGTTGTTAAGCGAGTTTGCCCCATTTTATGATTTTTCTTGCCACAGTTATTAAGTGAACCACTGCAGTTGTTAAGTTAGTAACCCGGTTGTTAAGTGAATCTGGCTTCCCCATTGACTTTGCTTGTCGGAAGATCGCAAAAGGTGATCACATGCCTCCTGGGACACTGCAACCGTCATAAATATGAACTGGTTGCCAAGTGTCTTAATTTTGATCACATGACCTAAGCATGCCATTGTAACTTTGAATGATCATTAAATGAACTGTTGTAAATCGAGGACTACCTGTAATAGGCGCCTTCCATGCAATTCCAAAAACATATGGAGCCCCACTTGAACACCACTGGCATTGGTAAAGTCACCATCATATTACTGCAGACAGCAGCTTTATGTGGAACAGCTTACATCCTGTGATGCCTTTATAATAACAACATCTGCCTTTCCCAGGTCCTTGGAAAGGACTCAATAGATGAACAAAAATGACAAATCCAATCTAAAATATCTGGCTGGCTATGTGCCCACCTATAATAATGATTTAAACTTGTGTGCCACCTGATTCTCAAGACTCTCTAGGCAGCTCACGGCAAACAAATCAATGAAAAGATAAAAGATGGCAGGTGTGAAGAAAGAGGTCTCATTTTCCCTCACTGAAGGGGTCTTTTAAAATAGCAGCAGAGGCAGAATGGGACAGCAAACCGCAGTCAACTCGTCGTGGCCAACTTGTCACATCGAATTCGCCATGTCCAACTTGCTGCGGCTAACTCACCACGGCCAACTTGCTGTGGGACAACTCGCCATGGGACAACTTGCCGCTGAGCAATTCAACAATTCAATTTAATTATTTAAATTTTAAAAAAAATATTTTAATTTTTGTCATTCACATTTCATTCTGTCCCTCTTTTTGCATCCTTTCTTTAATGATTCTATTCCACCGTTTCTTTGATATTAGTGTAACTCTTATCCTGCAGTGAGTTGTCCCACGGCGAGTTGGCTGTGGCGAGTTGGCTGTAGTGAGTTGACTGTGGTGTGTTGGCCGTGGCAAATTGTCCTAAACCCCAGCAGAGGGGGACCATCCAGATCTCTTGGGGAACCTTATTTCAGAGGGCAGGCACTACTACTACAAAAAAAGGCATACTTCCAGGATCCTGAGAGATGTCATTGTTTAATCAAAGTAACCATGGAGGGCACCAGCTCTGCAGGATTGAATTAAGGGATTTAGACAACAAAAGCTTGGCAAGCGAGAGAGAGAGAAAGAAATACCCTTTAGAGATACTATATGGACTATTTTGTTGTTGTTAGTTGTGAAGTCGTGTCCTACCCATCGCGACCCCATGGACAACATTCCTCCAGGCCTTCCTGTCCTCTACCATCTTCTGGAGTCCATTTAAGCTCATGCCTACTGCTTCAGTGACTCCATCCAGCCACCTCATTCTCTGTCGTCCCCTTCTTCTATTGCCCTCAATCTTTCCCAGCATTAGGCTCTTCTCCAGTGAGTCCTTCCTTCTCATTAGGTGGCCAAAGTATTTGAGTTTCAGCTTCAGGATCTGGCCTTCTAAAGAGCAGTCAGGGTTGATCTCCTCTAGGACTGACCGGTTTGATCGCCTTGCAGTCCAGGGGACTCGCAGGAGTCTTCTCCAGCACCATAGTTCAAAGGCCTCAATTCTTTGGCGCTCAGCCTTTCTTATGGTCCAACTTTCACAGCCATACATTGCAACTGGGAAAACCATGGCCTATATGGACTATGTTAAATCATATATAGGTTAACTATGGTTTTATAAACTACAGTTTGATGACTTCAGACAAGACATCAAACTACAAACCACTGTATGAAAATCATAAGCTGAGTCCATGCACTATGTCAAAAACAGTTTAATCATCTGAAGTCTTAGTGTAATGTGTAGGGATACCAACTCTGAGCTGCAAAAATCCAGATGATTAGAGACAAAAAGAAATTATTATTGTTGTTTTATTGCATTATTGTAAAACACAAGTAGTACACTATACTATTTGGGCACAGAGGTATTTATACAGTATTAACTAGACAGTATTAACACCCTAAAGTTCAGTTAAATCCTTAAAGAAGAGATTTATATCAATATTAACTATGGTTTCTAAAAAAAGTGTTGAAAAGCATAACGTTCTTTTAGTTGTCATTCGAAGCTAAATGTGACATCCATAAACAACTGCACAATACTTCAAACTTTGTTATCCAATAAAGGTTTCTGTCTTAGCAAAAGCAATAGCACTTAGACTTATATATTACTTCATTGTGCTTTACAGAACTCTCTGGGCAGTTTACAGAGTCAGCATATTGTACCCAACAATCTGGGTCCTCGTTTTACTGACCTTGGAAGGATGGCAGGCTGAGTCATCCTTGAGCTGGTCAGGATCAAACTCCAGACTGTGGGCAGAGTTAGTCTGGAATACGGCATTCTAACCACTGCACCACCAGGGCTCTATTTCTCTTGTGATTTAATGGTCATCCGATTTCTGCAGCCCAGATCTAATAACTCTGCTTAAAAGTACAGGGCACAGTTTTCCCCCACCTGCCCGGTGGCACAGTGTTCATTGTCTCGCTGGCTACATGCTGCTCATTCTTCCACTGGAAGAAGCTCAAGGCTACAAAAGCACAGCAATTGTTTAGGGCCTTGGGAAGACTCTTATTTGTCAAACAATAATACCACAAGCTTCCCTTAATCCCTGTGGAAAGATTTCTATAGACCTTTGTGCCTTCCTATAGATTAACAGCGTATTTTCCCCACCATAAATCAGTATATTGGAAAACGTAAACAGGCAGTTCTCAAGGGAGCAGGAAAATAAGATAAACTGAGAGAGAGCTACTGTTGTTGGGGTTTTTTTTAAGCTCCTTTCATGAATCACTTATATATAGCATCAGGAAACAGTTCTTTCAGGAAACGTCAGAAGCCAAGCTGGAAGTTCATGAAGTCAGCAGTATTCAAGGAGCAAAAGTTTATAGGTTCTTGTTGCATAGAAGGGAGTAATTCAATTGTCTTAACCTTTTATTGGCTTTTTATCTCTATTTTCTAATGACCAGAAAGCTTTGGGTGCAATAGCAGCCTCTCTTCTTTCACAATGAATTAATATTTTGGTTCAAAACCTGAGAACCCAGGTTTGTTTTCACGTGCCATATAAGCCTCATCAGTTATAATACTACGGACCTATGATATGATTTATATTGAGCTTAGCATGTTGTAGGTGCATACGGTTAATAATAATAATAATAATAATAAAGTTGGAAGGGACCTTGGAGGTCATCAAGTCCAACCCCCTGCTCAGGCAGGTAGCCCTATACCATTTCGTACAAATGGCTGTCCAGTCTCTTCTTAAAAACTTCCAGTGTTGGAGCATTCACCGCTTCTGGAGGCAGATTGTTCCACTGGTTAATTGTTCTAACTGTCAGGAAGTTTCTCCTTAGTTCTAGGTTGCTTCTCTCCTTGGTTAGTTTCCATCCTTTGCTTCTTGTCCTGCCTTCAGGCGCTCTGGAGAATAGCTTGACTCCCTAATAATAATAATAATAATAATAATAATAATAATAATAATAATAATAATAATAATAATAATAATAATAATAATAATAATAATAATAATAATAATAATAATAATAATAATAATAATAATAATAAAGTTGTAAGGGACCTTGGAGGTCATCTAGTCCAACCCCCTGCTCAGGCAGGAAACCCTATACCATTTCAGACAAATGGCTGTCCAGTCTCTTCTTAAAAACTTCCAGGGTTGGAGCATTCACTGCTTCTGGAGGCAGGTTGTTCCACTGGTTAATTGTTCTAACTGTCAGGAAGTTTCTCCTTAGTTCTAGGTTGCTTCTCTCCTTGATTAGTTTCCATCCATTGCTTCTTGTCCTGCCCTCAGGTGCTTTGGAAAATAGCATGCTGTGTGAACCAATCTCTGTAGTTTGACTGTTAATGCAGCCAATTTTTTTATCACCAGAGCTTTGCCACTTGATCAGAGGTTCTGAGATATTTTTTTTTTAACTAACAAATTTTGAAAGCTGAAAAAACTTTCTGATCTAATCCAATATCTTCCTTTGTACAGCAACCAGCAAGAGAGGCTGGACGCCGTACAGAACAGATTTTAAGTCTAGCAGAGGAAAACAGAGGCAGAGCCAATTCTTCTGCGGTCCAGAAAAGAATGAAAAGAGTTTTGAGAACTTTTTAAATGTTATATAAATAAAAACTGTAACAAATGTTTTGCAACTGAATCCCAGTATCTGTGTCTATCAAAGCGAGAGAGTGTATTCGTACAAAGAAGCCGAATTGTATTAATGTAGTATTCCAGAACTTAAATCCAGACAGCCTAATTTGGTACTAGTCAAATTAAACCTATCTGCATTTTTAAATATTTTTTTTTAAAAAATCTCAGGGCAATAATAAAATCACAACAAAAACATTAAGTCGATGCCTGAGATGAATTAAAATCTCTCACAAATAAAAAAAATACAGTTTTGTTTTGTAAAATGAAATACCCATCAACCTTTGAGGTGGAACATATTTTTGCATAATAAAGAATTGGGGGGGTGAGGGTGGAGGAGAAAGGGAGGCTGCTTTCCCCCCACAGTACAAGGGAATTTCCCAGAAGATGCTGTCACATGAAAATCAGCTAATGATCTTGGTGGAGACATTTACAATTAAACATTCACCTTGAAATCAATTTAAATGCCATCACTCTGATTCTGGGATAGTTGGGAGTAAATTATTAATATCTGCAGCATAAAAAATGAATGACCATCACAAAACCTGCATGTGAATGTGCTTTGTAGCTTAGTGATTGCAAGCAAGAAGCATGGCGGGGGTTACATATAGTTAGCATGATCTACCTGTAAAATCCTACTCAAATGTATGACACCTTAGGAGCCATCTAAGGGCTCCACTGTGTGGCTGAGCAGTCTCTGAGGCAAGGCATCACATCTTTCCCTGCAGAGTGAAGGGAAAGATGTCATCAGGGAATGCTCTCTCTGTGCCTACTCATTTAAGTGTGAGCATGTGACCTTGCAATTTCTCAAATGGGATGAGAATCCTCTTCTGCAATGAGAATACTCTTTGTGAACATCCAGTGCGGAGATGAGAACCATTTGAGACACATTCTGTGCCAGTAACACTTTTTGACCACTGAGTACAGTGCTGTCTAGGAATAACAGAGTTGAAAGGGACCTTGGAGATCTTCTAGTCCAACCCCTTACTCTGGCGGGATGCCCTATATACCATGCCAGACAAATGGTTGTCCAAATCTCTTCTTAAAAACTTCCACTGTTGGAGCACACACAACTTCTGGAGGCAAGTGGTTCCACTGATTAATTGTTCTGTCAGGAAATGTGTCCTTAGTTCTAGGTGGCTTCTCTCCTGGGAGGCACCCTGGTTTGACATATCCCTCTCTTTCATTCATTATTGTCCTTCTGCTCTCTCTCAGTTTAACACTATGGGTACTATTTTTCCTTATCTGCATGCTTTCTGGGTGTTGGCAGTTGTAGTATTGGCATAATACTGGGGAAATGTGGCCACCAGCCGCCTGCTTTTCTCCTAAGCCTGCCTACCTGTTTCTGCTTTTCCCATGCTCATCTCTTCCTCAACCTCCACAGGAGCCTCTCTTAGTTTATCCATCTCCTGCCCCAATGCCTTCTTCAGCAGTTTCCTCTTTTTTTAGGCCTCCCTATACATTTTCCATGCCTGCATCTGGAAATTTTGTTTACTACTTTGCTGCCTCTCCAGAAAAACACACTTTCCTGGACCTCATTTGCTTATCATTTGATGACAGCTGTCACTGCTACTGCTTCTGCACTTCCTGCCCTAGCTCTTCATAAATACCGGAACTTAAGCAGTTGGTTTAATCTGCTCTTTCTGGGGAAGCCCCACCACCTAGAGGCCATATTGGAACGGTCCTGGGTTGTGTTGGGTTTGGATTAAGAGCCATTTCATCTTTCTTGAATTAAATCTCCCCCCGTTTTACTCCATCCAGATTCTAACAACCTCTGGGCATTGTTTTCTGCATCGTTTTATTTTCAGCCAGCGGTGGAGATGTACAGTTAGATCCACACATGCAGATTACTCTTTGCCGTGTGCCAATGGATGACCATACTTGAACGCCCAAAGGCTTGACCTCATCTCTTCCCAAATGACCAAATGGAATTGCCCATTTAGGAAGGAAGAGAACCATTATGAAATGTTGAGCCTACTCCCAACCCTTGCAGTGATCTAGAAAGATATCACTAATTATGGTGGAAAAGGCCAAAGTAGACTCAGCAAGACAAGGAGGACAGTACAGTATACCCCTCCCTATCCAGGTTCATCACAAAAGCAAACAATGTTATTTCCATCCCATGTCTGGGCCTGGACCATAACTGAAAAGGTCCAGGTAATCTGCTTCTACTAGGACACTTTGTAATGCCACTCCACAACCTTCTCAAAATCTTCCCCCCCAATGTGGAGGTTGGAGACTGGGCAATAGGTGACTAATACGACAAGATCCAGAGGCAGTCTTTTAAGGAAGGATCATTTCAGCGTTTCTCTTAAGGATGCTGGCATCTTTAAGGATCCCTGTCTCGGATCATCCTGTTTTCTACCATCTGCATTAACACCCTCCTCCTCTTCATGACAACTCATACCGGTCACCTGAAGTAGGAATCAACTGGCAGAGCTTGTCTCGCAAAAGTCCTAGTAGTAGTAGCAGCAGCAGCAGTAGTGGCCGTAGTAGTTGTAACCGAAGTAATAGCAGTAGTTTTGTTTTTCACTTGCCTGTAATACAGAATTGGAGAACAAAATGACAGCATGTACCATCCACAGTTTGATATAATCACACACTGCATTCCAATTTAAAACCACAGCTTAAAATAGCCTTAAAAGCTATAGAACAAGAGAGTGCCCTGACCTATCTGGCACACAATTGACTTTATTTCATATAGAAGAGCTGACATCTAAAGTGTAATGTAGGTATCCAACCTAGCTGGGAAATAGCCTGAAAACAAATCATTGCAAATTTGTTATTGTTTAGGAACATTTTTCACCATATATTTTTTTTAAAAAAAGTGGTTTAGAAACATACTTGAAAGTATGCTCAGAATCTGGGTTCTTTCTGAACACCAGACCCAACTTCTCTGCTTAATTTCATATTTATTTATTTCATTTCCTTCGCTGTCTCTTTTTCATTGGATCCTACTCATTGCTTTCTGCCTCATCCAGTCTCTTATCTCAGCTACTCTTTCCCTTCAAACTTTTTGTTACAACCCAGCAGTTTCTCCAATCCTTGGGGAGGATACAATCCTTAGAAGTTACAACTTGGCAGTCCCTTTTGAAGGAGAACTACACTATGCACCCCCTATAATTAACATGGTCATATTCCTGCAGAAGCTGAACCAAGTCAAAGTGACCACCTTATGACCATATGCCAATTGTGACCCAAGTCAGTGTAACAGTGTAAGCTAGTTACTTGGAAGGTCTGACTTAGTACATGTTCTTCATTACTAGGAGAAGACATAAGAGAGGTGGTTGAACCAAGATCAGGAAGATTCAAGACCAATCTTCTGTTACATGTGCGGATTGTGTTATAACTTCAAAGGATCTGTGAAGTCGAGGGAAATTCTGCAGTTCTCAAAATTAGTCAAGGGTAGCAGGTGAGTTACGTATCAGCCTATTGTTTTGACAAGGATTTTCTTTCTTTCCTGTTGAGCACTAGTCACAAATTTATAGTGAGAATAAGAATTGGAAACTATGATTAGCAAAGGGCGTGTTGTATTTTTTTGTTGTTGTTGTACTGTTTTCACAAAAAAGAATTTGGGAGAGAATTGTCCCAAAGGGAGGTTGTCCATGTTTATTTAAGTCACAACTGGGGGAAACCATCCTAACACAAACAGGAGATCAAGCCAAGATGGAATTTCATTCCTATGTCTGACATATTTAAATACTGGATTACAGGAATGTGGGTTTACCTGGGTTTACTTCTGAAAGTGACCGTAGATCGGCCCTGCTATTGCATTAGGATGCATCAGGCCCTGCCTTGCTGGGGTTGAATCTGCCTGTCACATAAAAACATTTTGTAGAGGTCTTCTCAGAGTCTTCCTTCTGTGCCAAGTGCATGTTATATAGACTAGGTCAGGGGTCTTCAAATTTGGCCCTTTTATGACTTGTGGACTTCAACTCCCAGAATTCCTCAGCCAGGCACCCTGGCTGAGGAATTTTGGGAGTTGAAGTCCACAAATCATAAAAGGGCCAAGTTTGAAGACCCCTTGGCTAGGTAGTCAGTTTTTTCTGTCATGGCCCACATGCTCTGGAATTCACTTCCCCTAGAGGCTGGTGCAACATATTCCCACTTATCACTACCCCAAGTGGTTAACACAACCCTGTGCCATCCTCCTCTTGATCCTAACTAATTACTTAGAGCAATTTGTCTCAGGATGGATCAAATAATGTTTTTAATGTAACTGCCTTATTACCTCTTAGCCAATCTTTAGACTGCAATGAGTTACAAAACATGCCAATAAATAAATGCATATAATCTCTACTGAGCCTATGGCTTAATTCACACTTTAAGTGTTAAATCATAATGTGATTTGTTAGCATGTTGTGGGTGGACCCAGCCAACCAAAGATTGTGTAGCAAAAGAACGGTTAATGAATACCCTGAACCCAGACAAAACAGTGTTTACAGAAATTTGTGTCACAGCTACAACAATTTAAACTTCACTGTTTTTTTTTTTCTTTTCATTATGGTTTTAAAATGGTGATTTAAAATGTTTTATGGATGTTTTATTTTTTATTTGTTTGATTTATGGCTTTAATGATTAGACAGGATGATCTATAAAAAAAGTATTATGATGTAACTTTAGACAGAGAGGTTAAAATATAATTTACTTATGAAGTAAATAATGAAGAAGCCATTTCTTTGTATCTTCTTTAGCTTCTATTTTTCTTAAGCTTTTTTTTTCTTTTCTTGCTTTTTTTTTTTGCTTTCTCTTTTCTTTCTTTCTTTTTTCTTTTCCTTACTGTATATTAGTTTGGATTAGTTTTTAAAGACGTTTCAGTAAAAATCATTTATTTGTCTTGTTTTTGGCTTGGGTTAGGGAAGAAATTGGTACTCCTATAGAGAAAGGTGACTTCTGTGTTTCTCAGACATCTTTCTATCCATGGCTTGCTGCCTAATTGCTGAGCTCCTCATTTTCTTGCAAGCCATCTTAGTCACAATATGGGTCATAAGAAAAGGCAGAATTCCAGAGAGTCACTTGGGAAATGAAGATCTAACCAACAATGCTGAGCACAGAGTTTTGGTCTGTTTATTTTTTTATTTTTACAGCCACCTGGCTCCTTGTTAGAAAGGTCCTCTAAGAAAAAGCCTGAGAACAGTCACTCCTTTCTAGAAAGAATTTTAAGGTTGGATTAACACAACATACTAAGCCATGCTTTAGTGATTAACCCATAACTGACTAGTTTTTCATAACATTACTAAGCCATAAATAAAGATACACTTAATGGCTACCTTTATGCCAACTTAAACCAAAACAAAATGGATTGCCTTTTGGTTTGGTGTGATCATGCGTGAAAGCAGTCCAAGATTGCTTTTTAAGAGACACTGTTAACCCAGATCAAGAGTAGGCGAGTGGTAATCTCCAGATCACCCAACCTGGCAATGAATAATGGGAACTGCTGTCCACTTCCCAAGGATTTCATGTTGTCCACCTGTATCTTCACTTATACCTAACAGTAGCAAAGAGACATAGAGTGGTGTCTTCCCTAAAACCTATTGAGAAGCTTGATTGAAAAATAAAAAAATCTATTTGGTAGCCTATCGTCAGTTCAGAAGGATCAGCAGCAGATTTTACAAGGCAGCTCCTCTAAGCCTTTTGTCAATTATACCTGCCCACAGGATCAACATGTCCTCGCAATCTCTGTTTTCTGCCATGTCACTATGATATTGCCGTCATCTTATTCTCGGCCCATAAGTGAGCTAGGTGAAAGTTCTTAGCTTGTACCAGTGTTATAACAGCATTTCCTGTTCTTATTCTGGCACCTATCACACCAAGCAAAGGATTCACCCAGCACACATTAACAGGCAAATAGCAGTGTGCGTGGGTGGGTGTGTAAGTTTTAGAGGACAGTGCAAAGAATGAAAGGGGAGCGAGGTAGGAGACTGACTGGATATTATTGGGGCTTTGTGAGTGTGCCTTTGAATCAGTCTTGACTGACTCCTGGCAATTTCATGGACAAGGCTATGAGGTTTTCTGGGCAAGGTTTTTCACAACCGGTTTGTCCTTGCCTCCTTCCTAGTGTGAGAGAGAAGTGACTGGCCCAACCACTCAGCTGGTTTTGTACTTAAAGTAGGGCTAGAACTCACAATCTCCTAGTTTGTAACCTGGTGCCTCCTCCATTATACAAAAGCAGAGGAGATTAAAAACTCACTGGACAGCTGGTTATTCAATATCAGAGATCTTATTGACCCACACACTTGATGCTCTACCCCTGCCTCAATTTTATTAGAGCCATGCAGATCTTCAAAGGGGTGCTTTCCTTCAGTGAAAGCTGAAGAAATGCCTTTTCAAACTGCTTTTGGAAACAATGTGGTTCCCTCGTGTCTAAAAGCAAAACTTCCATGTTGCTTTGCATCACCTCATCCAACTACCTCTTTCAGCGATTTTAATATCCTGCAAAAAGGTTTGTGCACATGAACATTTGCCCTTACTGGAAGTTCGGGGAGATGCTTGTGCATAGACACAACACATGTATAAATATTTCTCCTAGTGATTGCAGATGTTAGAGCAAGGCTGCAAAATGAGCAAAGCACAAGATGAATGCTTTGCCCAGGTACAGTCCATATAAGTCTGAAACTCAGCAAATCCAGAAAGCTCCAATGTCTACTAGACCTCCAAAACATCTTTTAACCTCTTTGAAGCAATATGAAGTGTCCTAACTCGATTCAAAGCAATTTGAACCTTGTATTCAAAGGAATGGGGCAAGTCAAACAAAACCTCTTCGGATCAGCCCTGATGGTGAAATAATTGTGTCCAGCATATACAGTTGACTAGGACTGTATCCTGTGGAGAGTTTGGTCAATCCAGCCATGTGCTTCCAGTCTTTTGCACATGGAGTGTAGTGCTTATTCCTGGTGCACTGTCTGGGTCAACAGTGTGGGACCAGAACCAGATCTGACTTTCACGACCACCAGAGCTGTTCATTACCCTATGGATTTGCAAGCAAAAAGACTGTGATACAGCCAGAAGGTAAACCCTTGTCTACAGTTGAACAGGGGAAAGGGGGAAAAGCTCGCTAGAAAAACTGTCAGAATGCTGCCTGCTTATTGCTTAAGACACTCCATAACCAAAGGAGAAAGGAAGAGCTGTGCAGGAGAAGGAGAGTTAATAGCAGTTGAGGGTTGAGCCTCCAAGGACACTTGCTGATTGAAACACAACTGTTTGACCTATGTGATCCTTCCTGAGCAACCTTGGGCCCATTGGGATCAGATTGCATTTGTCCTGGGTTTTCACAGCACTTTATGGAGCACTTCAAACCAATTAGAGGGACTTTTATGCTAATATCCTTTCAAGCAGGACAAGGGGAACAAGGAAGGCACTGAATTATAATAGTCAGATAAGGAATATGGGTAGTTTGTATTTCACTGTCTCATATTACATGAAGTCCTCTACAACCAGTCATTTAATGATCGAAGTTATAATGGACTTAAGAAAAATCTAGTTATGATCTATCCTGAAAGTTACGACTGCCCCCCTGCTTCCCCCCCCCCCCCGCAGTCATGTGATTGCATTTGAGGCACTTGGAAACCAATTTCGCACTTACAACTGATTGCCAAGTGCCTTGCAATCATGTGATTGCCATTGCAATTGTCTCCACAGGATTCCCCAGAAAGTCAATGGAGAAGTTGGCAGGAAAAGTTGCCACCTACCAAAACATTTCCCGTGACTCCTACAGCAGGTTGGAGAAAGGAAGCTCGGATCAGGAAGATCTCAGTTTCCTTCCTGAAGCCCACTGCTGGAGTTCCTTTCTGCCTGCCCTCCTTCGCTCTTTCGATCCATCTGCTTAACAACCCGTGTAGTCACATAATGACTGCAACGGAGAGAGCCAGAATTGCAACTGTTAAGTGGTCATGTGGGCATCTCACTTAACATCCACAATGACTTACAACTGAAATTCTGGATTCAGTTGTGGTTGTAAGTTGAGGACTACCTGTATCTTTGTGTTAGAGAGAGAGTGTCCCAATCAGGAAGAGGGGGCAAATGGGGGATCAGCCTGGAATCATTATATAGACACAAGAGGGCAAGATCTGACCCCCTTGAATTCCGTTAAATCATTCCAGGGGCAAACTGCCAGTCTGGGAAGATTGCTGTGATATAGGCATTCAGCAATAAAATAGCTGGTTTATAGGTTACACCTGTGGATCTGATTGTATATGGCTGAAACGTGGTCTTTTTATTTAAGAGGAAATAGTATTGTGTTCAATGAGTTGCTCATTCACCTTAAAGCTAGTGTGTGTGAGTGCGTGTGTTGTGCACGCATGCATATACACACAACACACACACACATGGTAGCTATACATATAGCTCGGTCTAATGGTTAAGGCACCAGGCAAGAAAGCTGGAGCCTGTGAGTTCTAGTCCCATCTTAGCCACGAAAGCCAGCTGAATGACCTAGAACCAGTCACTCTCAGCCCAACTCACCTCACAGGGTTGTTGTTGTTGTGGGGGAAACTAGTAGGAGGAAGCAGTATTGTGTGTGTTAGTCACCTTGAGTTATTTGTAAGAAGTGATAAAGGGGGGATTAAAATAAAATAAATGAACAATATAACGTTGTGGCTTGGTTCCCATGCATGTTAAGACAGGATCAAACAAGCCACAGTATGGTTTATTGTGATGTAGAAATCTACGGCTATGCTATCACATAATCCTAAACCAATGCATTTAAATCATAGTTTGTAATGCAAACTATAATGACTCGATTCACTTATCATGCTAAATCATAATAGATTGTTCACCTCAAACAAACACGTCAGAGTATAACTGGGATCTCACAAGCTAAACCCTAGACTGAAAGCATGCAGCTGAATTTGTTGGGTTTATTTTAAATGAAGAAAATGCATAAATTCTCAGTTGGGACTTTTATAAATGGATTTAAGCAGGCCAACCATATCTGGATTGCAAAAATCCATTTGACCAGTAAATGGCAACAAAATTATGCAGAAAACTCTAATCCTCTGCCACTATCGTGTGGTTGTGCATATTTTTGCACCCCTATTAAATTGATGAGAAGGAAGGACTCACTGGAGAATTGCCTGATGCTGGGAAAGATTGAGGGCAATAGAAGGAGGGGACGACAGAGAATGAGGTGGCTGGATGGAGTCACTGAAGCAGTAGGAGTGAGCTTAAATGGACTCCAGAAGATGGTAGAGGACAGGAAGGCCTGGAGGAAGGTTGTCCATGGGGTCGCGATGGGTCGGACACAACTTCGCAACTAACAACAACAATTAAATTGTAGGCTAGGACCACATGTTCTTGTTATTAGCTGTTGTTTCTATATTTAGAAAATTGACAAAATGTTATGCAAAACTTTTGTGTACTGATTTGCAATTAGCACAGTCTTAACTATAGAGGATTCTGGGAGTTGTAGTTCCAGTACACGTAGTCCTTGACTTATAACCGTTCATTTAGTGACCGTTCAAAGTTACAATGGCACTGAAAAAAGTAACATACGACTGTTTTCCACGTTTTCCACATTTTCCCCATGGTCACATGATCAAAATTCAGATGGTTGGCAATTGCTTCATATTTATGATCGTTGCAGTGTCCTGGGGTCATGACATCACCTTTAGCAACCGTCTGACAGGCAAAAATCAATGGGGAAGATTCAGTTAACAACCACGTTACTAACTTAACAAATGCAATGATTCACTTAACAAATGGGGCAAACTCTCTTAACAAATGTTTCACTTAGCAACATAAATTTTGGGCTCAATTATGGTTGTAACTTGAGGGCTATTTGTACATCTGGAAGATACTACATTGGGAAACAGTGATATAAAGAGAATGTAATGATTCTACTGAACAACACAAGTTCACAATCCATAAAAGTCTTTGACAAAGGGTGAAACAGGAAAAGAAATACCACACAATAGGAAAAAAATGTTGTAACAAAAGTAAAGCTGTTTTTAATAACAGATATGTGTACCTTTTGCAAACTATAGATAAGAATCTCACTCTTTGTATAAAACAAGGGAAGGTCAGCTATTGCCTAAATGTTCAGGATAAATCAGGCAGAATGATGGCTGATATAAAGCTTGACGACAAAGAATGTGACACAAAAAGATTTTTATTATACAACATGTTGACAGGAACTGTCTAAATTTAATCACCAGCAGACACCACAATCAGAGGACTTCATTTCAAAACATATTTGACAATCAATTTCTACTCTTCCATATTGTTGATTTGCAGGCTCTCAGCAACCAAGCTCTCAGCAAGTGATGTCAGGTTTCCAGTTTAACAACATCTGGTTCCCCATCCCTGCTCCCCCCCCCAAAAAAAGATAATTCAATAGTAATGTGTCCAAAACCATTATGTATTGTACTGGTCTTAATGACAGCACAAGTTTTAATGTTCATAATCACGTTTCACTGCCTCTTCAATATGTTCTAAGAAGATTATTGCAAATAATACTTTGGGGCCTCTAAACTAACTGACTTTTTTCCCCTTATGCACTTATAAATTCAATTGAACTGGACAATTTTCAGGATTAGGGGAGGAAATCCAGTTCCAAATTTTCTAGAAATTCACCGTCCTAAGCCCTAACTGGACAAAAACTGTGAAAAGCCTCAAGTTGTCAAAAGGAAAAAAGAAAAGTTGGTTTCAGGGACTATTCAGTTAAATGTATCCCACCCAGGAGAATGAATTGGAATAACTTTGTTTATTAAAAATGCAGAGGTTACATGTAGCTTCTGAGCAGAGAGGAAAGTATTTTCTAAAATTTGTTTTCTAAGCCCCTTTTCCTATTTCACTGCATGATTTATGAATTGCATAAGTCATAGGAAAAACTGACTCTAGTGAGTATATTTTAATCTGCCCACAATCTGCCCACAATTTCCCTATCCAAATAATTAGCAATTCTTTGTCCCAGCCAGGGCCACCAAACTTAAAAACTTTTTGAGAGAACAAGCCTTCTTATCTAATTCAACATGAGTAGCTCCCATGGGGACGCCACAAACAGGACAAGAAGGCAATTACACAATCCTATTTATCTTTCCTATAAATGCCCATCATTTAGCTCATATAGGTATTGAGGCCATGTGTTCTTTGTTTCACCATCCTTTTAAACCAACATGACTGGTCATTGCTACAGCTTGTGATCTCAAATTCCATAGTTAAATTATTGTGGATTGTATAAAGAGATGCTTCTCTTTTGTCCTGATTTTTGTCAGGCCCAAGGAAAAAAGAAGGACACAAGGAGTTGCTTTTAAGTAATTTCTTTATTGTTGCTTGCCTGTAGACAGGAATTTTGCCAGATTAAAGCATTTACCTGCATAACACTAGATCAGGGGTAGGCAACCTTGGCTCTTTTATGACTCATGGACTTCAACTCCCAGAATTCCTGAGCCAGCATAGCCAGGGTCTACCTTTGCTCTCTTTCTGCATACCGAAGAATCCAAGCTTCTTTGTCTCTTTGCTTGCTGGGAAAAAGCCCCTTCATCCTGTAACTCTGGCTCACATTCTATCACAATTGTCCCATTATCACACAGCTTCATTGGATGATTCTCAATGAATCATGGCCAGGAGGTCCTCTGCACAACGGCATTAGTAAGTCGATGGTGCCAATTCTTGGATCAGGAAGCCCTGACTCATGCCTTCATCATTTCTCAGTTGAACTGGTGCAGTGAGCTTTACCTGGGACTGTCCTTGGAAGATTATTCAGAAGCTGCAACTCATCCAGGGTGGGTAGTTATGGACGTACCTCAGGATGTTCATGTGACACATCTACTATGTAGGCTGAACTAGTTCCTAGTTGCAATCCAAGTGGAATGGTCATCACTACTAAAGCCCTTTATAGCTCATGATCAGGTTATTTGCAAAAAGTACCTCTCTGTGTTTCTGTCTTATCCCATATACTGCAATAGTGGACTTTGACTAAAAGCACGAACACGTTATTGATTTTTTTAAAAAACACGGTAACCTGTTTTTATGGTGTGTATACCACCCAGAGTTATATTTTGGGGAACTGGGTAGCCATAACTCTTTAAATATATAAATAAATGATTGTATTACAAAATAGGGTAATATGCTCTCTTACTTTCTACTTTATTTCATAGCATGCTTAATTTTATACACTTTTCCTATCCACCCACCCACCCCAATATATTTTTCTGACCTAAAACGCTCCAAACACTGTAATATTTTGTTTTTCATTAGAATGTTGCTCTTGATCATTTAGTTTTACTTTCCCTTCTCCCCCTTTACCTCCACAATATTCTTTCAGAGGTATGGTAAATTAAAATTACACATAGTATGCCAAGTGAAGTCAGATTTATAATCTTAACCTGGATTATAAAATCCAGCTTGAATTTTGGATCTTGTACAGCATTCTTGCTGTACAAGATCCAAAATTTACACTGGATTTTATAATCTAGAGCAGGGCCGTAGGCAACCTTGGCTCTTTTATGACTCGTGGACTTCAACTCCCAGAATTCCTGAGCCAGGAGTTGAAGTCCACGAGTCATAAAAGAGCCAAGGTTGCCTACCCCTGATCTAGAGGTTACCAAACTACTTATCCCAGCATTCCAAGCCTCTTCCCTTTTTATTTATTTATTTTCCACCTCTCCTTTATTATTTTTCCCAAATAACTCAAGTGGCGAACCTATCCTATTTTCACCACAACAACTCACCTGTGAGGTGAGTTGGACTGAGAGAGAGTGACCCAGCTGGCTTTCATGGCTAAGGTTGAACTTGAACTCATGTTCTCTTGCTTTCTAGCCTGGTGCCTTAGCCACTGGAGCAAACTGGCTTTTGGCTGGAGTTTCTGAGAGTAAAGAAAAAGATCTGCACTGAAAAGCAGTATAACATGGACAACCACATGCACATAACGCCGCCATTTTGTTGAAGAACAGAACAAAAAATGGCACTGAGCACAGGGTTCAGCTTTTGTACTTTCCTTCCTAAAGCAAGTGCTCAGTCTTGGCACATACAAATCAGTGATGTTTAATTAAAATCTCAGGAATGTGAATAAATGATTAGCAGATACTTTTCAGCACCCATGATTACAACTCGCTTGTGACCGGCCTCCACCAGCCATAAGAAAAATATAAGTCAAAGGAAAAATACACAGATCGTTTAAATGTATAATTTAACATTTATGAACTACCTTGGCAACCCTTTCCTTAAAAAAATGGCGTAATCTTGATTAAGGGTAATGTATTCATTTTACATGTATCTTCCAGTGCTAAGAAAACATACAAATAAAAGATGTTTTGCTGCTTTTCCGCAGAATTCATCATCTACCAAGCCACTTCTACACATTCTGGGTTTTTTTTTCACTTATTCCATGTAAACCATCACATAGACGGTTTCTTTTGTTTTTCAATTTCACATTTAGAAAATCAATTTATTCTCCCGTAACATTAAAGCCACATCACTTTTGTAGCAGCTTGAGGACCTTGCTCCAGGTCACCCAGCCATTGCCAACATCATTACTGCATGCGATGAAATTGTGCGTGTGCTTTACAAATTGCAAAATTTTGATGTGTATTATATATACAGTAATTCTTTCCCCATTGTTGCAATTTTAGGTGTTCATTTTTAAAAACTCTTAAAATGTAATACATATTTAGTGTAATTTAGTGACCATGTGTTGTACTGTACAGTCATAGTGAGGAATGTGACGAATGTGTTCAAACAGTAAGAGTTTAAAAAACAAAAAACCAAACAGAACAAGTTTTCATCTTGTTTAAATGTTCTTTAATTTGAAAGCCTGTGTGACCTATAAGGTTGATGAGAAAGTAAATCTACATAGAGCTATTAAACAGTAAGCCCAAAGAAACTGCAGTGTTGGATTTCTGCTTTGTTCAATTGATTTTGTATCTGAAATTGCTCCTATCCTTCTGTGCTGGAATGCCCATCTAAAGTACCTTTTTAGGAATGGTGGTAATTAATATAATTTGGGATATAGTTTTCTGTCACCAAGAAAACCACACGAATGTGTTAAATAAGGGCAAATTTGAACCTGTTTAGTAATAAAAGATACAGTAATCATATGGAAGCTCTCCAAATGTTGCTGAATTATAATTGCTAGCATCTCTTGCCATTAGTCATGGTGAGGGCAAAGGTTCCCAATTTTTACCTTACTGTAAACCCTAAGTACATCCAGTTAGGAGTAAAATCCAGTAAATATAATTTTCTTTCAAGTGGAAATAAGTACGATTATTTTGTAATAACACAATTACTGATCTTCATTCCTCCATTTTTTTTCTTTTCCCTCATTCTGCAGCTGCTTATGTTTTTGATTTGAGAATTTTGTTTTTAGAAGCTGTTCCATAGAGAAAATATTGTTACAACTAGTACTGCATGTGTGTTTTTTTCCCTCCAGGCAAAATCCCAAAATCAGTCAAATTTAACTTACTGTTGATCAATGGCTTTTCCTGGAAAATGAACATGCATACTCAGTTCATGCATCCATAAAATATTTTTAAATACAGGTTGTTTTGTGCGGCCCCAAACCCTACTTTGGTTTCACTCTGCAGTGTTTATTTTTGTGTGTGTAGGGGTGGATGGGGATTGAATCCAGAGAGATTAGAAGGTGGAATACACACATCTTTAAATAACTGTCAATAACAGCTATCAGCACATAAATTGACTCATTTGAATGTGTGAAAACAAACTGTAAGAAATGAGTCACCATCAATCTGTGCCTTTCATCCCAGCAAATATGATCCCCTTTCAAACCCAAATGAGAGAGAGCCTTTAAAAAGAAACAGTGATCCTTGATGACTGTGTATCTCTGAGCCCACCTTGCATTCTGTGTGTAAAAATTAGTGGAAGGGGATCATTTAACCACCCACGTCATCCTATGAATCTACAGACTTAATTTTGCTATTCCTTTTGATAATCTATTAAAGCCAGCCAGAATTATTTTACCAGATAAGAAAGTCAGGTTTATCTCAAAAAGCTAAGAAGGGTCAGGCTTCATCAATTCATGGATAGAATACCACCAGAAAATTTCAGAGATCTAAACTGTGCTAGAAAATATCAAAAACATTCCCAAACAAGCCAGTAACAAACTAGGTTCTTATTATTCATCAAGAAAATGGGATACTTGTGTCCATGAAATTAGCAGAAGTTAAATTTGAGAATTTTTTCTTTTCCTTTTCTAGTTATTAATGTTCAGTCCTATACATTTTCCCAATTTGCCTTTATCAATTTGTATGACCTAGGCAACTGATCAGAAGTAAATTCAGCCAAATTAAATAATACATATATCCAAGTTTTTGTTTAGTGACTTGATATTATTTCTTTTATCCTGGAACTCAAGAGAAGCTTCCTTGACTATCCCGGATTTGTTTAGCTTTAACAGGGTGCAAATTAATGGTGCCATAACAGAACAATTCTCATCCTGTCTTACTTCAATCCTTCCCTGTCTGAAGAAAAAGCCTGTTGTTTCAAAAAAGACATTGATGTGTTTATTGACATTATTGCCACTGTATTGCCTTTCATATTTACGATAGGGCTTAAAGGCTTAAACTTTTAAACTGACCCCATGCCCTAATGAAATTACTTTCTGAAGCCTACACGGAACACCTGCTGAAATATTGTTTTGGCAGCCTTGGTGGATGGCAGACAAGAGATCAGAAAGATTCCAAATCACATTCTCTGAACCATCACACTGTTCTTGATATATGTGTACCTGTCACTTGATGGCTGCAAAATCATGTCTTTTAGTAATACTAGTAACAATTGCACAGACTGCAACTTCCCTGTGTTTCCCTGGAAAATTAAAGCCCAACACACTACTTCCTGCAGGTGTGTTGTTCTAATATGTTCTCTTCACTGCAGCATTCAATGTAAGCAGAGTTTGTAGATCTCAAATACAGAACCTTTCAATAGACCTGATGCATATATAAAGTGTAATAAAAATGAGGTTTGTATGCTTGTCTAAAAATATTGTTTCATCCTGGTTCTTATTTCAGTTTCAATCAAGCTGCTTTTTGCATGTTTTTCGGTGTGTTCAAGAATATTAATTATGGGTAACCTTCCTCAACCTCTTGTCCTCTTCTAATATGTTACTTCTGGATTTGGAGAGTTCTAATACAATTTGGAACCCACATTAAGCTATTAACTTCCATTATTCCCAGAGAGCACTACCATTATAGGATGGTGGGAATATAATTGTTAAATGTCAGATTGTGAAAGATATTTCCAATGCCTTCCTTTTTCCTTCTCTAGTATTTATTCAGACATAGGTACCTTTGTATGCCACCTACTCCATAGATTCCTCTCCAATTTACATTCTAAACCATAAAGACACAACCATATTCACACATTTACAACTACACCCTGCACCAGCAGTTGCCTCAGTTAAACAGCACTTTTGCCTGAAAATCTCATTGGAAAAGATAGTTTTCACTGCGATCCTAAGCATTAGCAGAGAAAGGGGTGGGGTGTGGGTATCCAGATCGACGAGGCTGCTTCCGTCTGTTCTCCGCTACTATTGCCCCATTCAGGGTATTGCTGGTCTCAAGATGTCTCACGTTGTCTTTTGCCAGCCTTCTCGCTGCTTCACTTAGCTAGTCAAATGTGCCAACTTGCTATATTGCAAAGAAGGGGGGGGGGGAAGCGATGAAGCACACGGTCAAGTCCGTGTTTTGCTTAGTCAGGGGTGGAACAAGGGCAGGTTTGGACCGATGGCGCGGAGGAATCTCGCATTTCCTTGAGACTGTGGCTCAGGGACGAATCAGCAGAAGTAGGCTTGGGAGATTTTGTCTTATCAGGAGGCAGATCCTGCTAAGTAACTGAGATTGCGTTAAAAAAAAAACACAAAGCACATGGAAGCTCAGAACATTTCATTTACAATTGCAAAGCCACCCGGTATGCGGCGGCTCAGAGTAAGCCTCTCTGATTGCAGTGAGACTTACTCTTAGGTAAATAGGTCGCAGAAGCAAAGCAGGTGTGAAGACTTGGAGGCTGGAGCTCGGCGCCCGTCGTCTTTGTGAGGGCATCGATCAGCCCCGCTATACAGCTCGGCTCCCTCAGGGCGCCGAGCGCGCGCGTGTGCGGTGCCCCGAGCGCGCGCTTGCTTGCTTATCTCGCAGGGAGGGGGGAGGCGGGCATCCTGAGCAGCCAATCGCAGCGCCGTTCGCGGGGAAGGAGGGAGGGTGCGAGCGCTCTGGGTGGGAAAGCCCGCAGACCGGACGGGCGAAGGGAAGAGCGAGCAAAGGTAGATTATTATCGAGCGCGGCTGTGTGAGCGCCATCGATTCTCGGGACGACGGAGCCGGCATGGAACCGAACAGTCCCCGTAAGATCCAATTTACGGTCCCGTTGCTGGAGCCTCATCTCGACCCGGAGGCAGCAGAGCAGGTTAGTAGCAACGTCGGGAGCGCCTACTTTTTTTTTGGGGGGGGGGATATATCCTCCCTTTACCCCAATGACAAGTTGAATGGAAAGTAAACCTCAGCCCGAATGGTTAATCTGGACTCGGATCTCTTTTTCTAGATAGGCTTTCTAATCTCGGGGCATCATCCTGAAGTAGTCGTGTAACGCCCGGTCCCCCCCTAAGCACGCATTTTCCTACATATTTCAATGAGATACATTGTTAGGGAAGCGTGCTAAGGACAGATGCCGGGCACATGCGGAACACCGCCTCCTCATTCCTCAGAACTATTGTATCACCAGATTTAAAGTATCTGCATTCCTAGCGTGTGTGATCTCTGGTGGATTTCAAGAACCTCAGTTTTGGTTTTAGCACGTGTCTCCAAATCTGCTAGTTTCCCCCAGAAAGACCCGCTTAACAGAATCTGCTACAATAGCCTCTTTCTCATTGTGTTTCCCAACTATTAGCTTAGAAAACATTGGAGGTGACATTGCCATCTTGGTTAGGATCAATGATTGAGAGTCAGGCTTAAGCTCTGCCGGTGATGGGACCTTTTTTTGGTATGGGTCTTTCTCCAACTGCAGTCTTCCCTGGCATTTTATCTAGGTTAACTATTTTCTCCCTATTCTGATGCTCCTTTTCCTTACACTCACTCAAAGGCCCAAGAAGGCAACGTGACAGACTTCACCTGGTTCAGTTAACTCATTCTCTGGATTCACACAATAATCAGTTAACTAACTAAACCACTCCTTAAGACTAACCAAAGTTCAACGGTAGGCTTGTGACCTGGTTAAAGACACAGCTGGGCAAAATGGACTAGATCATGGATTGCTTGGGACCCCTATATGTTGGTACAGGTATACTGTGGGAAATTGGAGATCAGTTTGGAGAGACAATCTTGCCTTGATATATTACCGTAGGATGCTTTGCCAACACTGTAAGCAGGGCATAGCTAGCCAGAGGAGTTTCTTCTGGGTTGCAGGAGGAAGGGAGACTGTGGCATGTTACGGGGTTGGGGCTGTCAAATGCAGCAGGCTGCTTACATTTGATCAGAGGAACTCAATCGGGGCTTACATGTTCTGTGATTGTAGCCAAACTCCCCTCTTCTACACAGTCATTGCAAGTATTCAGAATTCTGAGCTCCCACTGTTTCTGGCCCAGAACTGTCACTGTTTTTAAATTTAATTGACCTCTTGCTTTCCCTGGCTCCTCCTCTACTACTTTCCATAGTACCATCCTCTGGAAAGAGAGAAAATGATCATGCCCATGTCCCTGCTGTGAGGAGCTTCCCCTGCAGATGAAGCTGCTGCTTATAAATCCAGGCTGCCTGCCTTTTTTTTCCTTCTGATTTACTGATAGTCTTGTCTCCTGTTGGAAGCTCTTTAAAAGGGAACAGAGTAGTCTTCCTTAATCCCTTTTCCACTCCCTTTTCATTATGCCACATATTGTTTTAGATTTGTTGTAATTTCATTATTAGGTTCTAATGAGCTTGATTTTGTTACTTGTACTTCGCTTCAAAATGGATACACAGGAAGCCATGTGGGAATAGTTGGGGAAAAAAATAACCTTGACTCCCTCCAGTGGTGTTGAATTAACACCTCTATAATCTGCAGCCTTCCCTGTTCTCCTGCCCTGCCCTCCAGCTCTTGGGACAAAGAGTAAAGTTAATTTTTTCCCCAACTGCAGTCTTTTTCTTTTAGCTCATTGATCCACTTCAGTGGATAGAACTTGCTATCCTATGCTTGGCATGTGCCTTCTCTGAGCGATAGTGACATGTATGGATTGGGTGATCTTTAGGAACCCCAATCTGTTTTGGACCTCCACATCCCTTTAAGCAACAGCAGTTGTTGGAGGAAGGCAGCAAAACCAAATAGCTCAGGATAGCTTGAGCCTGCATTTGGAACAGGACTCATGCTGTTGCTGGTATATTCATTCTGCCTTCTAAGCTTTAAAAAAAGGAGTTAAAGTCTCCTTTGAGTTGAGCTTGACTTTTTATAACCTCATAAATACACCCATGCCATTTTCTTCATAACTCTATGGAAATTATTTGCCACTACCTTCTTCTGGCATATAAAAAAAAAATCCCAGTCTAGCCTGCAGCTTTGGATTTCCTGCATAGGAACTGATTGTATGCTTGATCCAGACAAGATGGAGAGTCAGCTGTGGCAGGTTTCTCCATCTTTTCACTTCACCAGCTTTCCTGCACAACAGTCACTGTCAACAAGGGTTAGCTCAGAGACTGTTTCTTTCTGGGAAGTATCCCTGAGGAGAGTTTTTGAGAGAAGCTAATAAAAGCTGACCTTTAGAACAAAAGAGACTAAAATCTCCTCAGTGCTTTACAGGTACCTACAAGAAATCAAAGTCCTAAGCCTGCTTTAGATGCCATTCTTCTACCTGAAGAAATCAAGACTGCCCTGGCAAAGGGGCATTGCTTCTTTAATCAGAGAACAGAAAATTCTAAATTTTATCCTTAAGTTCGAGTACGGTTAAAAGAGTTGGATGTTGGGAGTTGTATTTCAAGAAAATCTGGATGGCCTTCTCTCTAGTGTAGACAGTCCTTGGACATCTGACTTGGCCAAACCCAGGTTCAAATGATTCTACTGCTTGCCAAAGCTTACCTCCTCCCCAGGTTACCTTTTTTTCTTTCTTTCCCTGAGTGAACATCTTGGTCTTCTCCTGTGTCACCATGATTCCTTACTGGCCCCCCAGCCTGCAGTTGCCTGAGTGAAGATCTCCCGGTGGGAATTAAAAGACATACCTTTCCAGAGGTGTGGTGATCTGGCTAAGGTGGACTGGTTTAGCTTTGGATGACATCAAGGATAGTGAGAAGCATTTGTTGGAAATGAAGAATTGGTTTAGACATCCTTAAACATTCTGGTTACTTGGAGCTTGGGGATTCATAGCTGCAAATATGTGAATTGACTATACAGTATTGAGAAACTTTGGGCCTCCAATGAGAGATGTTTTATAATAGATGTAGGCAAGGGGCACGGTCTTCAAAGGTAACTGTGGGGTGAGGAGAGAAAAGTATTAACCTGGCCAAGAATAATGCACAGTTTGAACATAATTGGAGTCTGAGGAGAGAGAGAGAGGGAGGGAGGGGGAGAGGGAGGGGGCGGGAGAGAGAGACTGTCTACTTTAAGGTTGCAAACTCAATAGAATAGAATAGAATACAATACAATACAATACAATACAATACAATACAATACAATACAATACAACACAACACAACACAACACAATACAATAATAGAGTTGGAAGGGACCTTGGAGGTCTTCTAGTCCAACCCCCTGCTTAGGCAGGAAACCCTATATCATTTCAGACAGATGGTTGTCCAATCTCTTCTTTAAAAACTTCCAGTGTTGGAGCATTCACAACTTCTGGAGGCAAGTTGTTCCACTGATTAATTGTTCTAACTGTCAGGAAATGTCTTCTTAGTTCTAGGTTGCTTCTCTCCTTGGTTAGTTTCCATCCGTTGCTTCTTGGCCTGCCCTCAGGTGCTTTGGAGAATAGGTTGACTCCCTCTTCTTTGTGGTAACTTCTGAGATATTGGAACACTGCTTTCATGTCACCCGTAGACCTTTTTTTGATTAAACTAGAGATACCCAATTGTAGCACCTGCTCTTTATATGTTTTAGTCTCTAGTCCTCTGATCATCTTTGTTGCTCTTCTCTGCACTCTTCCTAGAGTCTCAACATCTTTTTTACATCATGGTGACCAAAACTGAATGCAGTATTCCAAGCAATGAATGGAAAATGTAATGTGGCTATAATTAGAGGGAGAAATAGGGTTATAAATTTCATGATCCCCCACCCCCACCCCACCAATTACCCAAAGCACAAGGAGAGCATCTCATTCTGTCTGTGATTGGTTTGTTATTGATCTGCTGGCCACATTTCACAGGGTATACTGGATCTTGCTTTTTTGCCTTTTATTTCCTGGAATTGAACTAGCTTTCTTAATTCGCCTCTTTCTATGGAATAGCATGGGTAGTCTTGATTTTAAGCAGATAAAGTATGTAGTGTTTTAGTTGTCATTGCTTGTCACCGAGCTAGCTGAACTACCATAACTTCAATATTGTGGCTTTGTAGAAGTTCCTTCCAAGTGGTATCGAACTTGTCTGCAACCTGGGTATATATTAAGGTGTTACAGAAAGTCAGCAATATTTTGAAAAATTGGAAAAAGGGATGCTGAGTGAATCAACTTTGACGGATTCCTTAGAATAAACAAATACATTGTTTGTTTAGAATGTCATCAGCTTCAAGCAATTCAGCTAGGGATCCTTCCCTTCTTTTTCTTGACACTTTTTATTAAGAGATTTCAGGAATTGAACCCAACTGTTTCTGGAATTGAGATTAGTGTTCTACCAGACTTTCAGGGGGAGCATGTCAAGCTACAATGACCATGGCAAAAACTGAAGAAACAGTGAGTTAACCAGTTCTTCAGAACCTTTCCAGATAAGGAAAGGACAGAAGACCACCCACATATATTCCAGAAGGTTGTTTCTTGCAAGGAAACTGCAGGATATGGCTTCCCCAGATTTGAGCCCTGGGTGATGAAGAGATTTGTCAAACTCACGAACATGACAGAGCCTTTTAAAAGACACAAAGTTTGCTAACCTTAATTTCTAAACACTTTTGGAAATTGCTTATTTATCTATTTTAAACTATTAGAGAACTTCAGAACAACAAGCTTGAAAAGCCATCTAGTAAGTCTTATCTTATTTCTGAACAAAGGAAAAATTTACTATAAGTTTAGGAACTTAAAGAATTTGGGGGGAAAATGGCAAAAAGCTACATAAAATTTTAAATTAAGTTAAGGTTCCAAACAAATTTGAAACACTGAAACTTTTAATATAAAATTTTGGAACTAACTATATAAAATAAACAGCTTTTCCTGGTAACCAAAATAAATTTTGTCTACTCTTAAGTCACAACACAAATTATAGACTTCATCACTTAAATTGGACACTAGCAGGGACTAAAGATACCAGGTAAAAAGAAAAGTGAAACCTACTTTTGGTTTTGATCAGTATTGGAATTTACAAAATGACACAACACATTATAATATTTGAAATATTAAAAAATGGGGCCAGAAATTGGTAACCTACAAAATCAACAATATCAGTAACAAGGTCTGTTTCCATGGATAGACTAGATAGAAGTTAATGAAGGAATGACAAATATGAAACAAATCTTGCTTGATGCAGAAATATTAGAATCAAAAATATTGGATTTTAAAAAGTGTGGAATACATGACAGAAGTCATTCAAAATGGAAATGCAAGTGATAGGCCTGGATAAGGATTTTTCACTGAATGAACAAAAGAAATTGACTCAAGTTTTAAAACTTAAAGGGGAAAGGATGATGACCTTGATAATGTCTTTTTATTGGATTTACAAAGGAGGCTTGTTAAAAGCCTCCATCAAAAAAAATCTATGGGATGGAACAAGGAAGAATTGAAGAAAGAACATATCCCATGACAATATTTGAATAAAGATTAAGATTTTTTCAGAAATAAAAGGAAGAAATGTAAAGTTGGTTTATTTGATCAAAGTTAAAATAAGACATGATTTTATAAATTCTGGCAACTCTTTATGGACTTTTTGCTAACACCAGGATTGAAAAGTTGATGTCTTATGGATTTCTTTATCAACAAGAAATAGGTTATGACAGACCTGGGCATTTTACAGCCCACGGGCGACATCTGGCTCACAGGCCATCCCACTCAGGGCCACAACATTGGCAGCATCAGTGCTTGGGTGTTGGCAGCATCAGGGGCAGGGGATTGGTGGAGGGGGTGGGCTGGCATCCCTAGAGGGGGTGACAACAGTGCAGGGTTGGTGTCAGGGGCAGGGCAACAGCAGCAGCCCTCCACAACAGTCCCAGTTTGTCATGTGACTCCTTGGTAAAATTAATTGCCCGCCCCTGGGTGATGGGATGAATAGATATCCTTATCCAGGCCTGTGACTTGTATATGAGCCATGGTGGCGCAGTGGTTAGAATGCAGAATTGCAGGCTAAGTCTGCATTCCACTGCCAGGAGTTCGGTCCTGACCATTTCAAGGTTGACTCAGCCTTCCATCCTGGTAAAACGAGGACCCAGATTGTTGGGGGGGCAATATGCAATATGCTGACTCTGAAAGCCACTAAAAGTACTATGGAGCGGTATTTTAAGTCTAAGTGCTATTGCTATGGTTGTCTGTTTGTAACTTGAAAGAGTGTGAAGAGCTGCAGAACGTATTTATACAAGTTGTGATGAAGATTGGAAGTCACTGCTTTATATTTTTTTTCCTTTATCTTACTCTTTCCTTTTTGTTTTGTTTTTTCACTGTTTTTCTTCTTTGTACTTTATACTCTCTTTTTATTTTCCTACCTTGAATTGACTTTAGGCAATTTTACAAAACTAGATAAACAACAAGATGGCTCATAATAATGCAACCATATAAAACCATTGTCGCTACATTCCCTAAATCTAGAATCATTTCTGATTTGTAGGGAAGACATTCAAACCTAATTGATGTTATTGTTCCTTGAAAGCTTTTTGAAATAGCTTGTTAATAAGTATTTACAAGCTTCTTGTAAAGTGTGCAGCTTGGAATCAGACTGTTCATAAGAGAAGGTTCTCACAGAGAATGCTGATTTCTAAGTTCTCATCTGCTGAATTTCCCAATAGGTGGGAAGTCCTAATATAATATTTTGGATAGCATAGATTGGTTGGTCGATTCTGTTTGGAGCAGGTGGCCTCCAAGTTATTTGATCTTTATTATTGGCAGTTTCCAGGCATCTGAGCTAATGCAGAGATCCTGCATAAAAGTGCACTTGGTTGGATCTAATACTCCTGAACTTTCAGTGAGTATGCCAGAGACTAAATGCTACTTTCCAGGTTAGACAAATCATCTGCTCTTTGTGCCTCCATCCAGGTTAAGCTTCCGATTATTGGTTCTCGTCTGATTCCAGAACGTAGGTATCTGAATTGGATGAAAAGAAATCAGTGTGCTGATATATTGAGGGCATTAGGCTTAAGGATGAGCTCCTTTTAGAACAGCACACATTTTTTACGGGGCCTCGCTTTAGTCTTCTAGCCCCACTTCTTGGAAATGGTCTTCCAGGCAGAAACAGAACTGCTCAGTCATGATGGTCTTGAAACGTATCTCAGAAGCATAGTTGGCTTAAACACTTTCATAAGAGAATTAAACATCTCAAAAAATAAACGATTACATTTCCTCTGCCCTTCTTCGGCAAAGAACACAGCACTGCCAGGTGCTTGTGGACGGTTATTCTCAGAATCTGAATTGTGGGAATCCCAGCATACCTGGATCACATTAGATTGCATTATCCTGTCCTCTCACAATGAACAGGATACTTTCTGAGGCAGAAACCAGATGAGAGATGATCAAGTGTATTTAATGGCATTTATTTATTAAGAAAATTTATATGGCCGCCTGACTCATGATGACTCTGGGCAGCTTACAGAAGTAAAATCCCCAATATAAAACCCAGTAACCTCCACCCCTCTGGCGACAACCATCAAATAGACCAGTCTATATCACCCTAGAGGCCACAGGCCCACTGGCAAACCCATGTCTCCAAGGTCTTTCAAAAGAGGATCAAGGTGGGGGTCAATCTTATCTCTGCAGGGATGATGTTACATAGGGAAGGGGCTTCTTTCTTGTTCCTTTAAAACAGGGGTCCCCAACCCCCGGTCCGTGGACTGGTACTGGGCTACAGCATGCCAGCAACCGGTCCGCACAAACAAGTAAACCCCCATCCTTGGGATCAGGCAGCACGCAAAACCACGCACTCTCCGGTCCGTGGAAAAACCTTTCTCCATGGAACCGGTCCCTGGTGCCCAAAAGGTTGGGGACCTCTGCTTTAAGAGACCTGCAACTCTAACATATCCTGCCTCTCCACTCTGGTGAGTTGGGTAAATCTATTTAAAAATATATAAGCATTACTTTTTGGGGACTCTACTCAAAAAAGCAAGTTTTATCATTGGTGATAATCTATGTGGAGGATATTTTCCCATTTATTAGCCAAGGACAAATGAATAGATTTTATCTGGTAAGAGTGTGATTGTTTACTGTTTTTTCCACCATGACCCATCCTGTGTATGGAAAGAAGTAAAAGGGGACAAATCAGCAAAAAAGAAAAAGAAAATAAAAATCAGATAGCCAGAATGCAGCATCAACCTTTTGTGATGCTTAACTCTTAGTCATTTTATCAGATAAAGTCAGAAAAAATGGAGACCATTTATTTATAATCTCTAGGAAATTGGATTCAGGATATTAGTAGCAGGCAGGGCATTATGCTTTCAGAAGGAAGACACCCAACTGCTGCAAAATAACTGGCAGCCCTTTCCACCAGGCTGAAATAGCAAGGGAAAATCATATTTCAGGGCCATGCGATCTCTTGGGAGCAAAAGGGCAAGGTGGTGTAATAAACCCAGTTCCCAATGGTTGTAAACATATTGACCAACTACAGCAAAAACTGAAAATTTCAAAGGGCAGTTTTGGCGGGAGAATGGGGGAGGGGTTGAAGGTAATTCCCAAACCACCTAATGAAACTCATTCTTTCTGCATCCCATTAAAGAGGACTTTTAAAATCTATAGCAAACCATCTAAGTGCCAAAAGTTAATAATAGCAGTGGCGACATTAATCCATGCAATAAGAGAGTGGGAAAAAAGTGAATGTCACAGACAAAACTGACAATCATGTCTCAATGTAACCTTCCTAATTTATCTTCCTTGGATTGTGTATATTCCAAAAGAGATAAAGCTCTAAAAATAAAATAAAAAAGAAAACGTGTTTATATCTTTTCCTGGTTTTCCATTAGCTGCTGAATCTGAGCACTAAGGCAGGAATTGGAGAATGTTGCTATTTTCCCTGGAACTTTTTAAGCCTCTGCTCTTTTCAATTAGCATAATTTTTAATGTAAAGCAAGTTTCTAGCCATTATAAAAGATATAAGAAGGAAATATGTATGCAAATTCTACCCAGCTGTTCAGTAAGAATTAAATCTGCTGGACACTTTCCTGTGCTGTAGCCAATGAATACAAAAAGCTGATATGAATAACAGGTGCTTAGTATCTTAAATTGTTTGAATGCATTTTCATTTTTTTTTAAAGTATATTATTTAACTTCTGGTATTTAAAATAAAATAATGGAACATCATCTCCAGTGCTAGTTTACAGCTTAGAGTTAAAGTTGCGGTGGGGTAGTGGTTAGAATGCAGTATTACAGGCTAATTCTGCCAACTGCCAGCAGTTCGAACCTGACCGGCTCAAGGTTGACTCAGCCTTCCATCCTTCCGAGGTTGGTAAAATGAGGACCCAGATTGTTGGGGGGCAATATGCTGGCTCTGTAAACTGCTTAGAGAGGGCTGTAAAGCACTTTGAAGCACTGTATAAGTGCTATTGCTATTGCTAAAGTCAGAGACCTACCCAGCATTCTGAAGTTCAACTCCCATCAAGTTCAAGCAATATGGTAAAAGTATAGGTCTTGTAGGTACTGCAGTCCAGCATATCTGGGAGATAACAGGATTTCTTCTTTTCATGTACAGTGTTTTTACAGTGTTTCCTCGCCTTTTTAGCCTCCTTCCGTCCTTCTGTGGATCCTTTATTCCCCTTTGTTTTAGCAGTGTTGTTACAAAACAGAGTGATTTCTGCCCAAAGGACTACTTTGACTAATTAGCAATGAATGTAGAACCAACCTAGAACTAAAGAGAAATTTCCTGACAATGAGAACAATTGATCAGTGGAATGACTTGCCTCCAGCAGTTGTGGGTGCTCCAACACTGGAGGTCTTTAAGAAGAGATTTGACAACCATTTGTCTGAAATGGTATAGGGTTTCCTGCTTGAGCAGAGAGTTGGACTAGAAGATCTCCAAGGTCCCTTCCAACTCTGTTATTCTGTAGAAGCTTTTTGTAATCTTGCTCTTTCTCCCAATTAACAATTTATAGCATTTTCTAGAGTCATCCAATCATCACTGTGTCAAAATAATAGTAATGAAGACAGGACAATGCTATGAAGATACTGTAAATTTCCCAGAGCCGCAATGCAGTTGGGTGGCCTATAAATTTAATTAAAGAAATCGGTCCCTACTGGAGAAATGGTGTATATATTTCAGGATTTTGTCTATTGCGTGGCTATGACTCTCCAAAGTCCCATTTCAGAAAAGGATTCCTTGACAAGTGTATTGCTGCAGATTGAATAGTGAAAACTATGCCATTTATCTACCCCATTGAGTGAGATGGTGTCATAGGATATGGCCCACGGCTGTTAATAGATGCAATAAAGTTGAAAGATCTGAGCTCTTCCCCTCAACAGAACAAGTTAGTCACGCCAGATTAAATCTTGCTGCTTTCAGTAAAGCAGATAAAGTTTGAACCTGACTATCTTGTAAATATTTTGAGTGTTTCACATTCACCCATAAATGACTCTTTTGTTGAACCTTCTCCCTGCCACAGCTGCTCTCACAAATACATGCACCAACATTCACTTCTGCAAATTACCTACCATAGTACCTCAGAGGTACCTCAGTGGATTAAACCTGCCCATCTGGTAAGTATCTTCCTCCTTAAGAAGAGTTTCCAATCACCATGAATGAAAGTTAGGTTCAAGTGCTCTCAATGGTAGCCTTTTCAATAGGAGCCGTAGCGGCACAGAATGCAGTATTGCAGGCTATTTCTGCTCACTTCCAGGAGTTCGATTCTCAGCAGCTCAAAGTTGACTCAGCCTTCGGTAAAATGAGGACCCAGAATGTTGGGGTCAATATGCTGACTCTGTAAATCGCTTAGCAAGGGCTGAGAAGCACTGTGAAGCAGTATATAAGTCTAAGTGCTATCGCTATTGCTTTTCTGTTGTGGCCCCACACTTTATTGCTCTCCAGTGCTGGAGGATTACAGACCCCTCTCCCTCAGCAGCCAGAACAGCCCCAGTCCATTAAGTTTTTAACATTACTTGCTAGCAAGAAGTGCCCATCTTGAAGGAGATTTGCATGTTGTTTAGTACTATTTTTAGTCTGTTGTACTTCACTTAGGGTCTTCTGAATGGGTCGGGCTATAAAAATATCTTCCTCTGAGTGCTTGTAGAGATCAGCAGGAAAAAGATTGAATTTTAAATGCTGCCAGATTGTCACTTCTGGGGCTCCAGTGCCAAAATTATCTTTGATTCCTACTCAAAACACAATTTCCTACCTAAGCAATATCCTTAGGTAGTGTCTTTCAGAGTAACCATAGAGAATACAATACGTGGCTTCTTGAACAATACCCAGCATGGAAACATTATCTCCTTGATCAACGTATCTACATTGCTCTTCTCCTGCTCCATATAAAACTGCTCAAATCATGAAGGGCATTTCAGAAGAATTGTTCTGCAGGTAAAATGGTGTCAGACAGAGGAAAGTTTCCTGTAAAATCCCAGCCCTTTTTTTCTTTATTGCAACCTTTGACCAGCTTTTACAATAAAAAGGTTACAGTAAAAAAGAGTAAGAGTTTAACACAAGAATTTGTTATTGAGAAAGGGGGGAAAAAATAGGGCGATAAACCAACACATCTAATTAAACGTTTTGTGCTGTTGGAAACTTGTTGAAGATATTTGGCCACCCAATATGTGAGCGTGGGGTAGGCATACCCCCAAAAATAATAAACATAAAATTTATCTGTATGGCCCTTGTATTTGGGCATCATAGAAAGGGCACCATATGAGTTCATGATTGAGTGTTTCTATCTGCCTGCATCCACAAAGGCAAAGTCTTTGCAAATAAAGAATCCCATGAAATCTTCCCGTCAGTAGAGTTGATGGGTGGGCATCAAAGTGAGCTCTGAAAAAGGCCCATCTATAATTGCTTAGGGTTAAATTGTATAGATACCCCTCATTAGAGAGCTTGTGACTTTCTAACATTTGTGATAGAATTCGGGGCACTGGTGATATCATTTTGTCAATCAATGCTCCTGTTTCTCTCTTTTACTATTGATTTGGCCTTCTCCAGGGTTAATTGGCCTAAATATTCAGGAGAGAGGCCAAGGCTGCAAAGTTCTCCTATATAGCTATGGTGCCAATGAGGTTGTCAGCAACAGAGGCATCGGGCCTGTGCTTCCAGAGCCAGAAGAATTTTGGTTATAGCTCTTCTCAAACTTGCTGCTGAATATTACTATTTAACATAACAGAATTAAATATGCGGGAAGCAATCATGTCCACTGTACTTCATTAATGCAGTTTTAATCGCATTTACATTGTAATGAAATAAAAACCAATGTAGCTTTTGTCTTGGTTGCATTCCTTTCCTTGTGGCCTGTGCTACATTCAATAAACACGTGGAGCTCTCCCCCCCACCAAAAAAAATTGGTTGCACAGTCCTGCTTTCCTCGTGAAAAATCATAGACTTGGTTTAGACCATTGAAGTCTTTGAGTCCAACCTTTAGCTCCATGGAAGGATCCAACATAAAGCATTCTTGGTAAATAGCAGTCTAATCTCTCCAAGCAAATCCTATTACCTCCTTCATTCGCCAATTCCACTGATGAACTGCTGTTTTAGTTAAGAAGGTCTCCCGCTATTGAAGTTGGATGTATTTCCTCCCCTGTGACTTCAATCCATTGTTCAACATTTTGTCCTGAGGGATGATAGAATAAGGTCTTGACCTTCTTCGGTTTACATCCCTTTAAGTATTTGGAGGGTGCCATCATATCTACACATACATATCACATACTGTAGGAACCGTGGAGATGGCCTTGGAGTAACTATTAAGATAACAACACATGCGTAAGTATGTTCTGAGTACAAAGCAAAAGGAAAGTCTTAGAAAGAGACTCAGACTAGCTCTTCCCAAGTCAGACTAGTAAGATTCTGTTACTATAGCCTATATATCAATAAAATATAGTTGTAGTCTTCTTGTGGAATCTATTTCCTGATCTGGGCAATTTCATAGGGTTCACACACAAACACACAGACTTTATTTTCTGAAGCTGTCTCAATTTTTTCAATGTCTCTAGAAGGGTGAAGGAACCAGTAACTTGAAGAGGTGGAAAATTGCCTTTTTTGAAGGTGTTCGAATGGAGGTTGGGGATTCATGTCTCTAATGTTTTGGTTTCATTCCTACACCGAGTATGGGGTTGAATGCAGTAGCCCAAGTAGTTCCTTCTAACTCTAATATTCAGTTATATTCATTGATTTTATCTGATCTGATGGGATTGGATTTATATTTCAAGTTTTTGTTCTGGCATGCGCTCGAGGCAACTAACAACAATTTAAAACTTAATCAGAATCTGAAAAGTGAAGCTCTCTCAGTTGGTTCTAGGTTGCTTCTCTCCTTGATTAGTTTCCATCCGTTACTTCTTGTCCTGCCTTCCGGTGCTTTGGAGAATAGCTTGACTCCCTCTTCTTTGTGGCAGCCCCTGAGATATTGGAACACTGCTATCATGTCCCCCCTCCTCCTTCTCTTCATTAAACTAGACATACCCAATTCCATCAATCGTTCCTTATATGTTTTAGCCTCCAGCCCCCTAATCATCTTTGTTGCTCTTCTCTGTACTCTTTCTAGAGTCTCAATGAATGATTCTCCTAATTATGCTTGGTGCCTCTCAGAATCTTTTCCAGTTGATCTGATTCTTCTTTAAAATATGAACTCAGCTCACTCAGTGAGTTTGGGAATCAATTATCCTGCCATCACTCCTAATCCAGTGAGGCTGGGACTAAATCCAATTTGAATGTTGAATTCATTTGGGAGAATTAAGATCACTGGGTAATTTAGATAACTCATCAACTTTTCAAGATTGCTGACAGGAAAAACTAGGCATGGGAAAACCAAGTATGAAGTCCTAAGAGTGGAGGAAGGGTGGAATGAACTCTTAACTCCTTCCTCTCAAGTCTTCATAGCTGCCAGTAACTCACTGTCAAACAATCTTCTAAACCAGTTCTGGAAACCCATCCAGAATTTTGAATTCCCACTCCCAGCATCCCAGATGAAACACAAGTATATTTTTTTAAAACAAAATTGAAAATGGCCAACAGCCCAAATAACACGTGGTGGCGTTACACAAAGATGGTGTACTATAGCTACATAGAAAAGGCTTCCAAACATCTCCCCTGCCAGGGTTCAGTTCTTTAAAAGCGAACCTCACTGAAACTGAACAGTATGTTGCTCTTCTAGCCATTTGAGAGAATGGCAGGATTGTTGACAGAAGCTGAAGCACAGAGAGGAAGGAGGAGGAGGGAGTTAAGTCAGGCACAGGATGAAATCCCACTGGGCCCAGCTTCGTTTCCCAACATTGTTTGCAATGGTGCATAGACTGTTTTCTGTAGCACCAAGGGGAAGCTTTGACACATCTGTTTCAATACTTCTCTCGGCTCAGGTGCCCTTCTCCAGCTGATCTCAGATGTGGCTAGAGGAGGAAGCACTGCCTTCTCCAGTAGGAGCTGAGACCGCTACATACCCACCCCTCCTGCTCTGTTGTTTGCTCTGCATCACATGGGCGGCTGAATATCTCTAAGGAATGTGCTGCAAACAGCTGGGTTCATCATTACCTGCTGTATTCAGGAAGCTCTGGGTGGCCGCTGCTCATGGTATTTGGCTTCCATGGACACTTTTGTGCTTATTTATTTTTTAAAAGAACAGAGAATAATAGGGGGCGTCAAATTGAGTCAGCGTCACCAGAGCTTAATCCCAGGAACCAATGTTCAGATCTTTTAGCATATGCAGTGCAATCATGGATGAAAAGTACACATGACACATGAAATGCCTTGTCATATAATTGAATGACATAGTTAGCCTACAGTCTGTTCCCCATGGTTGCAATATAAGAGATCTCAATTCCAGATGATTTCATTGAGACATCCAAATAGTTTTCTTGGCAAATAATACAGACATAATTAGCCGGTGCCTTCTTCGGGGATGTTTTGAACCTCCCGGTCTAACCTTAGTCAGGTGGCTTCCTATCCATAAATCTTGGTATCTGGACTGGTTCTGTATCCCCCAACCCCTTTAGTATATCAATCATAGGAGTTTGCATATCTGTCTTCCTTTCTATGCACAATAGAAAGCTATGCCTGGAGCTGGGAAAAACTCAAATTGCTGAAGAACTAGAAATATTTCTTAAGCAAGTGAAGAATTTGGACAGAAAGCAGAAGCAGCAGGCTCCCACAATATCCACTGAAGCATTTATCAGTAGTTATTTCACAAAACCTACTGTTAGCAGAGGCAACTTTCTATCCCTAATGGAAACCCTTTCACTTATACCAGGAAAAACAGTACTTTCAGAAAGTATCCACCTCCATTCTGATATTCTCCAGATTTCTAAGAGTCTATTGTCATCCAAGGATGGAAGATCAAAAGAGTAAGCTTCAACATTTTGGCAGGGCATCAAGGGTTTAAAAAATTCTGGAAGCATTTTAGAAATCCAGTCCCATTTATTTCTGAATTAGTTCATCAACATATTGACTGATTATGGGCCAGTAAGTCAGTGTCAGTTTTCAGCCACCAGATAAATAACATTTCTTCATGAAGATCTATCCCTGATCTGTCCCAAATCTGATCCTTCAAGACTTCCAACATTGCACTCATCACCACTGTAACTAAATTTCCCCACCTTGTGGCAGGTCACCCCTTCTTTTTCCTTCAAACTTTCCCAGTAACAGACCTTTCTCCAGAGAGCTGCTTCTTCACATGATGTATCAGAAGTAGAATAATTTGGGCCTCGTCATTTGTGCCTCAAGTGAGAACTCTGAGCTGCTTTGTTCAACGATTCATTTGTTTTCTTGCCTGTCCATATGGTAAGGGATTGTTTAAATTTCAGATGCAGCACTCCATTGAAAGAAGGCATTCCATATATAAGATAAACTTCTCTTACGCTAAGTAATTTTATGCTGGATATTCTGTCTAGACCGTGGCTGGTCGTGAAAAACCAAACGTGGGGCAGAATCATGAACATGAAGTCCAGAGGACTCCAGGACTCAACTTAAAGCTGACATTACCCAGTTTTATTATGAAACGGATCAGATAGTGGGGGGTGGGGTATTAAAAATGAACTAGGGAAGGATTTGAAGGTAGTAGTCTATCCTCAAAAGAATAGAAATTATGTCGGGGTGGGGGATATAGTTCTAAAAGCATATTCAAGAGAAACAGGAGAGAATTTTTTTAGTTAGCAAACAAGGGTAAAATACTTGAAGATAAAACAATAAGATAAAAAACCCTGATCTTTTTGGATGGGTTTGAGAGTGCTGACAAGGAATCACAAAGAGTGTGAAATTTTGGCAAGAAGATTCCTGGGAGGAGGGGAAGGGGGAGAGAAACTCTCCTTAGGGATCAAGGGACGAGTTTTGTTATCTTAATAAATAAGATACATAATGCCAGAATCAATACTAAAGAACTTGAATGGGTTTTAAGTGATTGTGTCTTAACATGGACTCTGGTCATTAAAGTAAATTGTTAAAAGCGGGACAGTGTTTTGGTGTTTCTTGAGTCTTGTGTTCAGAACACAAGAGGGCTTATGAAATGGGCCGGCTGCCTGGGGAGGATTGCACTAAACTGTCCCTTAATCTCGCTGAGGCAGCAGGGGGTGGATCCTCTTAACTGCAGGCTGATACTTTGGGATGTTTTCTTTCATTTGGGAGCACTTCAGAGCTTATTTGCTTTTAATGTTGAGGGAAATAACAGGCTCCCAAGAGATCAAGCAAGAAACACACAACACTATCACAAACGTTGTAATCTTTTCCTCATCTAAGAGACTCCTTGAAATGGGCAGTTTCCAGACATTTTCTACAAAGCTTCCATTTCCGTGGCTAGAATTAAGTCCAAGACTTAGCCCTTTTCAAAATATTAGAAAGGATCAGGAATGTGTGAGAACAGAAGGTCTGGCAGCAGGCAGATCCAGAATATAGATTCAGGCAGAAATGCACTAGCAATCTACACTCTATATGTTTACTTTAGAGTAACTCAGCTTTGTATTCGTTAACTAATCACAGAGTATGTATAGAAAGGTCCCAGGGACTTACTATCTATTAAAAAGGGGGACAAGACCAGAGAAGGGGATCCTACAAAGCAGCAGCAGGCAAACTCTTCTGTGGGTGGAGACCTTACTGGAGGAGACAATAAAGGAGAATATTTGTAGCTAAGGGTTGAAATGGGGGGTTCTTGGTGCTCTCTGAGCTTGGTTGTTTTCTGGCAGACATTTCATTACCCAAACTAGGTGATAGCATCAGTGCTAGTAGTGCAGTAGTAGTACTATTAGTAATGCTAGTAGTAGCTAGTAGACTGTTAGCACTGGTGCGGTTACCTGGTTTGGGTAATGAAGCATCTGCAAGAAAACAGCCAAGTTCAGAGATCTCCAAGGACCCACACACACTGGAGGAGATTTGTGTTTTATCTGTATGTGCGTTTGAATTATATTGGCCCTTATCACTCATATCAGCTTGCAGAACTAAGTAACTTCCTTACTCCCTACTTCATCCGCCAAGCCTCAAATACTCATGCATGAGTATTCAATGTTGCAATTTTATAGGAATATGCTTTTCCAACAGAACCGATTTTTGAATGTATCCTATTTAAGCACTCCTAAATTTTGGGTTGAGAATAAGGGAGCACCCTTGAACAGAACTGGGCACCAAAATAGAAAATACTTTATTTAAATACAGGTAGTCCTCAACTTACAACAGTTCATTTAGTGACTGTTCAAAATTACAACGGCACTGAAAAAAAAGTGACATGGCCGTTTTTCACACTTACGACCGTTGCGGCATCCCCATGATCGCATGATCAAAATTCAAATGCTTTTGGCAACTGACTCATATTTAAGACGATTGCAGTGTCCCGGGGGGATCATGTGATCCCCTTTTGCGACCTTCTGAAAAGCAAAGTCAATGGGGAAGCCAGATTCACTTAATAACCATGTTACAAATTTATCAACTGCAGTGATTCACTTAACAATTGTGGCAAGAAAAGTCTTAAAATGGAGCAAAGCTTACTTAATAAATTTTGGGCTCAGTTGTGGTTGTAAGTTGAGGACTACCTGTACTTTCCTAAAAAAAAAAAAAAAATAATACATATTCCAGTAGAGAGAAGATCCCTGAGGATGGGCTCCAGCACAAGTCCGAAAGCTCAGAAGACTAAATCTCTGGTCCCAGTGACCCACCCAGATTGGATCCTGCAGAAAATACTTGGCCTAAATGAAACACGCTCACCTAATATTGCTGCATCCTATAACTGCCAGAACCGATGCCAGTGTTGTAATGTGAGAAGCAAGGTTATGCAGTCCTTCAGATACGAAAGGAAAAAGCTATGTTGGAGATCATAGGGGCGCACACCAAACAACTGTCTGCAAGTTCTTAAGGCAGCTGTGCCTTTTCTTAAGATTATGCAGCTACCCTTTGCAAGCTGCAACATATTTCCAGGAAAAGACATGCTTGGCTTAAGGAATTGCCAATGCCTGCTCTACGGGCATTCTTTTCCTCTTCATACTATCCTAGTGTGAAATAGATGTGCATGTTCTCTTATTCCCCTTGCTTTCATTTTGTTCTGCTGTACATAATTGCAGAAGAATTTCATTTGAGCAATATGCTTATATAAATGTACCAAATGGATACGTCCTATGCAAATATCCAGATCAGAGCATAAATTATCCTGCGTTTTCGCCAGATGATTCACCTATAGGTACAAACTTGCCTGGCCATTCAGCACAGATTTTGAGAGCTTAAAAGTTGTAAGCATAGAAAATTGCCAAAGGTTCTGTGGGTGCTCACACTGTGGTTAGATTCGCACAGTTTGTCAGACTGGGCTCAAAGGAACTTGGGCATTAAGGTCTTTAGTGTGTTGTGGGAATCTAATGCACAGATATAGTATAGGGGGTACCTTGCTCAATAGTAGCAACTGTGAGAGGGATCTCGGAGTCCTAGTGGATAATCACTCAAATATGAGCCAGCAGTGTGCTGCAGCTGCCAAAAAAGCCAACACAGCGCTAGGCTGCATTAACAGAGGGATAGAATCAAGATCACGTGAAGTGTTGATACCACTTTACAATGCCTTGGTAAGGCCACACTTGGAATACTGCATCCAGTTTTGGTCACCACGATGTAAAAAAGATGTTGAGACTCTAGAAAGAGTAGAGAGAAGACCAACAAAGATGATTAGGGGACTGAAGGCTAAAAAAAATAAGGAACAGTTGCTGGAATTGGGAATGTCTAGTCTAATGAAGAGAAGGACAAGGGGGGATATGTTAGCTGTGTTCCAATATCTCAGGGGTTGCCACAAAGAAGAGGGAGTCAAGCTATTCTCCAAATAGGCAGGACAAGAAACAACGGATGGAAACTAATCAAAGAGAGAAGCAACCTAGAACTAAGGAGAAATTTCCTGACAGTTAGAACAATTAACCAGTGGAACAACCTGCCTCCAGAAGCTGTGATTGCTCCAACACTGGAAGTTTTAAAGAAGAGACTGGACAGCCATTTGTCTGAAATGGTATAGGGTTTCCGGGGGTTGGAATAGATGGCCTCTAAGGTCCCTTCCAACATTATTATTATTATAATTATTATTGTTGTTGTTGTTGTTGTTATTGTTGTTATGCCAGCCCATTGTCTTAGTATGGTTTATTTGTTTGGGCACAGCCTTTTATGTAAACACAGCAGTGATGTTTTGTTAATCCAGTTTAAGGTTTGGCATGCTATGTGAATCAAGCTCCTGAAAGAGATTTAATTAGCTTGACTTGTTTGGAAGTGGGAAGCAACTGAGAATTTAAGGTGTTTTTTTCTTTATTTGTATCTAGTCTATTACGGTTGTGGTAATGATTATACTAAAAACATTGATTAAATGTGGCCAAACACTTAAATGTGGGGGCTGTAGCCTCTATTTTTGTAGCATCTGTGTTTGGTTCCCAGTTGCCTTGTAATTCTTAAGTAGTGGCCCAACTTGGGTGGCGGCGCCAAACATTTAACTTTTGCTTAATTCATTAATTTCAGGTACATCCTGGGAGGGAGGTGCAGTGGCTGTTAATTCTTTCTCTTTGGGCCAACGTCTGTGCTTGCACAAATTGAACTCTAGCCAGTTCATTCTGGCGCCCCTGTTGTGATGATTGGCCTTTGTGATAATTGCCAATCAATGTCGGAAATGGGTCTAAAAATAGCAGTGGCAGTAGGATGACGTCCGGTTGCCAAACAGCCCCATGCTGCTCCAAAATACTCTCTCAGTAAGGAGAAAGAACTGAAGAGATGGAGAACAAGGGCAGCTTTTCCCTCACCGCATGTTCTTTTCCCACCCCGGACTAGAAAAACATGGTGTTTAAGGCTCTTTAATTCTCTTTTCTCTAGGTGCGTTTATTATGGAAAACAGCATATCGGACTAGCTAGGAAAAGCTGGCAGGATGATAGCTGTCATTTTTCTCTGTTCCCAGAAAGATGTCCTTCATCCTTCCCAAATGAGTAGCTTCCAGAGTAACTGCTCTGGTTGATGTGGATAGCATGTCATTAGGAATCTTGAGGAGCCTATACTGGGAAGGCTGATTTCACATTATGACTGAATTGGGATACGTTTTTGATGATGTCGACCTAAGGCTAGGGAGCCACCGTCCAGCATTCTCCAATTCAACATCCTTTTCTTTTATTTATTTATTTTTAAGCAAAGTTTCTCCTGTCTCCTTCCTCTTTCTCCTCTCCAAATCCTCTGAAGAAAAGAGAATGCTGGCTATAACCATAGCTTTGCCTGTGGTGCATCCAATTCTATGTATGTGTTGAAGGGGAAAATAATAGGGGGTGCAGAGAGAACGTGCCAAGGAGGAAGAAAGAGAAAATAAGAGTGGGCCACAATGAGGGAGAGAAAAGAGCTGTGGGCGGTTGAATATGAGGTGTGTGGTTGGGACTGGGGACAAAGAAGCTCTCATCCTGGGCCCTTTCAACCCTAGGAGCATTGCTGCCAATTCCTGTTTTATTAATGGATTAATTAACACAATTTTTGTATGATTTCTACATACCCCAATCTCATGCCTCTGTTTTTAATTTTTTTTAAAGGTATTAATTGCGGTCCCCGCATGACTTAAGAGGTAGCAGGTTAGGGAAGATGGTTATATTTTGAAGACAAATAAATGGTGTGATTTGGCTAGTAGTAAGTGCTCCAACTACCAGCAGCATTTTTGCTTAGAACCAGGGCTTTTTTTCTCATAGAACGCTCAGAACAGAGTTCCGGCACCTTTTTTGGATGGAACCTTATAGGGTAGGCAAAGTGGGTTGTATGACATGTGTGAGTTCCGGCACCTTTTTTTTTTATACAAAAAAAGCACTGCTTAGAACCATCATAGATTTGTAGAATTGGTAAGGACCATAAGGCTCGTATGATTCAACCTTTAACAGTGCGCAGGAGAATGAATTAAAGCATTCCTGAGGGGTGGCTGGCCATCTTCTTCTTAAAAACTTTCCAAGATTTCCAGGAGCCCACCAACTCCATAGCACACACTATTGCTGTATTGCTGTACAGCTGTTCCTGAGGTCAAGCACACAGAGGAGTAGGAAGACCATTGCCAATATTCAGTCTGTGCCTCCTAATTCACCCTTTGCTAATGAGAAGGGAAAAGAGAAGCAGTGTTTCAAAACTGTCTCAGTTTTCAGCATCCTGAAGGTTATGGGTGGGGACGGAGGGAGGGAGACAGAGAGAGAGACAGAGACAGAGAGAGATTAAAGAAAAGCAAGTCACTGTACCTTCAAAGGATTGGAGAGACAGAAAGCATGTGGAGACTGCAGTAAAATCCTCCATCTGGCAATTCATGTACATAGGAAGTAAACATTTTTTATTTTTATTTTTTTGCATTTAGAGGATGAGCCTCCAGTGCCCTATTTAGCTCTTTGCTTCCCCCATTCTGTGCTCAAGAGTATTGTTTCACTGTATATGCCTGGATGGATGGATGGGTGGGTGGGTGGGTGGATGGATGGATGGATGGATGGATGGATGTTCATCTTCAGACTTAGATAACATGTAGATCAGCATTTCAGGCTGCAGAAGGCTCTGTTTAATGCTTAAAGCAGGCACATCTTTAGAACTAACACAGATGGTCATTTGGTTGAACACAGAGGGCTCCATGAAAAGTTCATCTAAAATGCATATTGAGTTGCCTGCCATTAGCTCTGTTTTCCCTCCTAGTGATTTTTTACAATCCTTGCCAACAGGGAATAGTGGCGCTTGACAGCACAGCACATCTCTGTCTTTTCTAGCTAAGCAGTTTCCAGTTACAGGACCAAGGCTAGAAGCAAAGCTGGGGAGAGCTGCTAATCAAAGGTGACAGTCTTGGGTGAGGTAGGTCAGACCAGTCTGCCTAACTCAGCTCCTTATGTCTCTACATATCATCTTAGGTATGGAGGTAATGGATATTAGCTCATATTGGTGCTGGCAAGTGTAAGAAACCTCTGCCAGTCTTTGAAAAGCATTTTGTTTATATGGATCATAAGGAAACATTAGCCATTCTGCAAGTGCCCAGTTTCCCAAGGGCAAGTAGCAGCTGTTTTGCAACAGCTTAGTTAAATCTAAATCTTATCAATCCATAATATTCTAGGGACAAGAAAGGCTTCAGTCAACTTCTTGGCCCTACTTAATTCATCAGTTCAGAGATACTTTGCTTTTTAAGACAAGGGCTAAGGTGGTTCCTTTCATACACAAAAACAGGGCTGTTTTAAGACTAGCAATGAATCTATGCCATCCAACACACCTAAATGCAAGCAGAAAGCTTAGGTAGCTGTGGCAGATTATGTGTTTGCCTGTGGACCTCTTCCTGCCTCCCAGAATTTGTTATCCAAGGTGACCATATATCTAAATAGCCTGTATGAACAGATGTCTTCCCTCCATTGTGTCCACAACAACCCTACTGTGATAAGCTACTTAGGGTCAACATTTTGTTTACCTTCCATCCTTCCTTTATCTAGCTATCCAAATAGTGAACATGGTGGAATGTGTTTTGGATTCCAGCTGTTCTTCAAATTGGAGATGGGGCAAAGATAGTTTGAATGATAGCTCCTGCAATTTCTTCCCAATATGGGATGATGGGAGTTGAAATCTAAATCTTGTAAATGGATCAAGCGGTTCATCTAGGCGTATACATGCGTGAGTTCTTGGTGAGGGCTTCAAACACATGTGTTCTTGTTTTATGCAAAACCTTGATATTTACATGGTTCTATTGGAGCTTAGGCTGGAGAGGGTGGTATGAAAAAGGGCTGCTGTAGGAGATTAGGCTGCTAATTAGGAGATTCAGGTGAACCCTTGGATGTTGAAATGGGAAATAGCAGAAGGGGAAGGAAGGTCCAATCAATTTTTCCCTGGGAATATGGAAATGGAGCTACTGTGGGTGGCTGATGGCCCCATGGCATTTACAAGCGAAAGCTCCTTTGTAAAACTCAACCATACTGAAAGAGAGTAAACAGCCAAATAGAAGCACTTGTTGACTGAACTCAGAAGTAGAGCAAAGTCAAGTTTGGATGGGGAAAGCCGCTTGGGAATTCCAGAGCGATAGGCTGGAGCAGTGTTTTTCAACCTTGGCTACTTGAATATCCGAGGACTTCAGCTCTCAGAATTTTGAGAGTTGAAGTCCTCACATCTTCATGTAGCCAAGGTTGAGAAAGACTGGGCTGGACAGAGAAGTCATAAGAACATCCTAGAAGAAGATGTAAACCACTTCCAAACATTGCCAGGAACTGCACGGATTTAGTCACCAAAACCAACCTCAACTACAAGGTGTCTTTACAGGTAGTGTTCAACTTACAACTGTAACTGAGCCCAGAATTACTGTCCTAAGTTTGTGGTGATCATTAAGCAAGTTGCCATGTGACCGCACCCAATTTTATGACCTTTTTTTTGCAGTGGTCGTTAAGCAAATGTTGTGGTTAAGTAAACACTTCAGTCATTAAGCAAACCTGTTCCCCCCCCCCATGGGTGTTTTATAGTGGAAATCGGAAATAAACTGGAAATGTAAAAAAAAAAAATGCTGAAAATTGCAGTCATGTGACCACAAGACACTGTAAATGGACATAAATGGGAGCCGATTGCCAAGCACCCAAAATGCACTTATGTGACCGTGGTGTGTGTGTATGTGTGTGTGTGTGCACGCACGCACGCGCAGATGCGCGTACTCATGTGTCCATCAGAACTCCGGAACTGGATCCGAAGTAGCTCTGAGGAAGCCTGTCATAATTTTGTACGATTGCTAAGCGACCAGTTGTTAAAGCGAGGACTACCCGTACTTTTTCTTTTTTTTAGACAAGTGGAAAAAACTGAAATGAAATGCTGTGAAATGGCACATTTTCGATTGCTTTTTATACTCGGCCTTTGAAGAGCGGGAAGAGGTGACCTCTCCTGTAGTGATAGTTTTGGTGGCAGAATACTGACAGTTGCTTCTGAAGATTTTCTCAGTCCCATTCCCAAGCGCCCTAGATGTGTCATTTCGCTCACTGCACGTTGCCATTGTCAAGAATATAAAAGAAGCGGAGGAGGCTGTCTCCCCTCTTCGCTCTTCACTCATTGTTTATATGCTTTAGTGGGAAAAGGCACTGACAGCCAAGGGGAGCTTGCTTGGATCAGGATCTCTTAGGTGATGCTGGTGGGGGGTTTCGTCGCACATTCAGCCATGCTTTACCCCAATGCCACTTCTCCTCAGGGCCACTGATGTGCAGCCGTGGCGAGAAATCGTATGAAATTTACAAAATGGCCTCTAAATGCCTGACAGGTAGCAATTGTAGTTTGTGTCACCAAACCAGCTGTGTATTTTGAAGCACCTTTTAAAAGTTGACAGATTGATTGTGACATGAGCTTCGGGCAAACCATACTTTTTCCGGCTGTGTTTTCTCTCCTTCCTCCTGACCCTCCCCTCTTTTCTTGAGGAATATGTTAAGATGCTTTTTCACATCTGTTCCCGGTTATTCTTGTCCCTGGCATAGCTGTGCAAATGAGCGTGGGTGTCAAAGGGCATCTCTTAAGTATCTGCAAAAAGTTCCTTGACTCCCCCTCCCCCGTAGGTTAATTCATTCAGATACAGTCCTGGCTGCATTTAAGAATGTCTGAGGGGGGAAGGAATGAGTCATGTAGTGCAGAAAGAACCATGCCGGATGTCAGGAAACAGCACAATCTTTATCTGAAAATTATTAAAAAGTATAGAGTTCATGTGCGTTAGTTGTACCTTCACGTTGGATAGATTTCAACTGGTATAAAATAGCCTATTACAATGCAATATGCTCCATCCACATCTAGAAAAAAAGAAATCTGTATATTCTAGGTTTTCATTTGAAATTGCAAAACAAGCCTAGTCTTAAGAACTTGGAAAGTATAATATTTAGATACAATATGCCTACTTATGGGTCATCATTCCTGTCACATTAGTTCTCTATTATCTCTCAAAGAATTAACTATTACACTAGTCACTATTTCCTTTGAAACATTCCTGCTAAAAAAGCAAATTTACCCACAACCATTGTGACTGTTCTAGTCATTAAGAATTTTATCTTTTGCAGACCTCACCACTCCTAACTAATTTGGGTAATTCCAAAAGTCTTTGTCAACATTCTGGCTATACTAAATCTTGCAGGCACAATTAATTTTTGCCATGTTCAGACATTCTCCATTTGTTACTTGTATATATGGATACTGGGGGATAAGGGGTGGGGTGGGAGAGAAAGACTCCATTATTGTTCCTAACATCCTACATCTCATATATTAAATCATTTCAACATCTCTGCACTGAATTGAGATTTCTGAAAGGAGCCCTCAATCTGTAAACAATAGTAGAATGTGCAAAAGCACTCCATACAAAGTGGATGTCTTCTGTAGAACCACGCAGTTCACACATAATGTACTTTTGAACAAATCTAGGTTGCAATGATCCAGAATTTCAATGTGTTTGGCCCAATTACTACAGTTCTATAAAAGGCTGAGCTGGCCATCTCTTTTTTCTGGATAGTAGAGGTAGACTCCTCCCTGCCAACAGGTTCCCAGGAAGGAGCACACTGGGTTGCTAGAAACATCTTATTGGATTCTGAAGCAATGGGAAGTAGCATTGCTTGACAAATGGCATCCAACCTTTTGAAGCACTGTTGTGATTGCTCTTCATAATATTCGTCCCAGTTTGAAGCTTGACATTCTTTAAGATCAGATTCAGATCCCCACTGGTCTAAGAAGTACACTGGGTTATTTAGAGCTGGAAACTCACTTCCTAGATGCCCCTCTGAGGGGAACAAGAAATGCCTATAAAAATAAAAAGAGGGGAAATGTTTCATCTATACACAGTGGGTCACTTATTCATAGTCAACAATGGTAGGTCATCTCACCTATTTTTATTTAAAAAGTGTTCCTTCCCAATCTTAACACTCTCAAAATGTGTTGAGTGAGGTTGTCTCTAGGAAACATAGTAGAAAATGCTTGGGGAAAAAAGTTAATCTAAAGCAGCTCACTGCAGGCTGGTAGCCTGATTTTTTTTTTCAGATTTCTCTTTCAAGTCAGGTTGAAATCCAATATCATACCCCATCTCTTCACCTTGGGCTACTTTACAAGGAGTTAGTAGACTGATACGTGCAAAAGGCAAATGTTTTTCCAGTTCAGGGCATTGGAGCTACTCTAAAGAAGAAGAAAAGGTGGTTTATTCATAGCACACAGACTCCAGATAACCCATTTGAATGGCTTGCAACGCTCTGATGGAGATGCTGGTCTGGCTACGATCCACATTTTTTCCCCTATTGGTTTTGTCCTATTATATTTTTTGAGGATGCACGGCAATGGAAAAGTAACCCAAATACATAACTGTAAAGTTAATAAATCAGCCAATTGTGTGTGCATGTGTGTAAATAGGTGCTATATACAAAGACTAAAGGATGAAGATGCTATCCAGATCTTTAGTGGAAGATTCTTACAAATAGGAGGTGCTCTTTCAGAGGAACACCTGAATTTCCTACAGAAGAGAAACCTGAACATGCCTAACTGCCAAAAGTACACCGAATAGGTAGGATTTATTTGAGGCAGAAAGTGCTGCAGGTGACAAGCCACATAGGGCTTTTCAGATCAATACTAGCACTTCAAATTGTACACACAGAAGCCTATTAGCAAACAATGCAGTACCCGCGACTGTTGGTTCTCACCCGTTAACAACAGGCAGTGCTTTGCATTTTGTACCGATTACAGTTTGGTGAGAATCTTCCCCCACAGAGGCATGTTGCTCCCCCTTGACCAGGCACTTCATATGAATGGGGTACCCCACTGTACTTTGTCAAAACAAGGTCAGTCCAACTTGATTGATTGGCATGTGGACAGAAGAGCCCCTTACTGTCAAGCGGAGCTGCCATTCTGATCTGAGGCTTTGCAGAGTACCGCCCGGCTTGGAGAAGGGACTTGGAGAGGATCCTTCAGTCATTCTCCTGGCAGGAAAGCACTTCCTTGAAGTTCACACATACATTCCCAAATACATAACAAATGCAGTGCACATCTGTCAGCTCTAGTCTGGGCATGGATTATTCATTGGTTAAGAGGCATATCAAAAGCTAAAGCCGATCTGTGACTTCTCAGCACCTTGCCTCCTTCGGGGCTACTTTCCTGTATCAGGAAAAGGGAGAATGCAAAATAACTTATGTTCTGGGAGTCCCTTTGAGGGTTATAGGATTGTAGCCTGTTGGACTGTGAAGTTTACCCTCTAGTTCCAGTGCCAGAAAGAGGGGTTTTTTAAAAAGTCTTTAATGGTATTTGTGGTAGCTTTGACTTGCAGTGTTTGAGCTCTTCTGCTCTTGTGGGAGATCCAGTCCAGCTTAACTAAGGGGTTGCGTCTTCCATCTGAAAATATGGCAAAGTCCTTAGTATGTACAGTCAGCTTAAGCTGGAAGAGACATTGTATGGTATGGTACAATATGGTATAGTATGGTATGGAATGGCATGGCATTTTTCATGTAATATAGCCACCCGTTCCAGTGGATTCTGGGCAACTTACAAAATATAATACTAAATTTGTAGGGGGTTGCTTCCCTCTGCTTTTAATAGAAGACCCCTTGAGTGCAACGTTCCGCCCCAATCATAGTAAATGGGCAGAAACACTGGGAGAAAGACCACTACCCAGCTAACCAGGCCCATGAATGGAAAGCAGTATGCCTTTCTTTTTCTGTTCTGTGTTATTGCATTGAGCCCAAAACTATCAAGCTCCAATTAGTTATAATGCTTGGGGGAAGAAGATTCAGCCAATGAAGATGTGAGTGGCTCACCTGGCTGGTGAATGGTGAATGGCCCAGAGGCCCAGATTTTGAAGGCAGCCTCTAGATCAGGGGTGTCAAATAGCTGGCCCGTGGGCCGGTTGCATCATGCGGGGGCCGCGCCCACCCCAACTCCGGCAATGCAAAAAAAAAGTCGCAATACCTCACAGCACGTCACGTGATGCGGCGAGTTTGACACCCGTGCTCTAGATGCTTCCTGCAGGGGCAGGCAATTTTTACAAATAACTCAAGATGGTGAACATATCCAACTCACCTTCCTCCTCCTCCCATTTCCCCCCACAATAACAACGCTGTAAGGTAGGTTGGGCTGAGAGACAGTGACTGGCCCAAAGTCATCCAGTTGGCTTTCATGCCTGAGGCAGGACTTAGATATGAATCTATAGATTCTATTTTTCTGTATTTGTCTTATTCTTGCTTTCTACTACAGTTTGGACAATGCCTGCTAAACTATTCTCATTTTAATTGTTTTTATTTGAAAAATGGCAAAAAATACAGAATTTAAAATAACAAATTCATAAGAGAAACAAAAGTTAACTGAAGAAAAGGAGAAAAAAACAAGGAAAAATGGGAACGCACAAACAAAAATGAATACAATATTTCTGAATCTTTGCGATGTGAAGGGAAAACAATACGTACTCAGTATTTCTATTCAGTGACATTTGTACACCCAAAGGCAACGTTTTAGGGAAGCAGTAATAATATACTGTAACTAATAAATGGACTTGAGTACATTTAGTCTTAATTGTGGGAGGTTTCAATGTTCTTTGTGTGTTGTGCCAATTTTTAAATCAGAGCAACTTCCCATACTTTTAAATACTTCTTTTTCAATGAACCATGAATTTTAATTGTCCAGTTTTTGCATTATTGGATTTGGCAGTTAACAACAGGAAGTGAATTAATTTCTTACGCTACACTGATTTATGTTTGTACAATTTATACAACATTAAAAATATGAACAATAAACCAACAGCAGGGCTCATTATAAAAGCTTGTTGAGTGATTTTCCTAATTTCTTTACAAGCCAAATGGACTAACTGGGCATTGCCAAAGAAGATGGTAATATGCACCAATTCAGTTGGTGCATCTTGTCAACAAAATATAGTGCAATTTTACTGAACTGGAGTGCTACCTATGACTTGTCTTCCTGATCTATTCCTGATGACTTTCTGAAATAGATTTGAAAGAAATTCTGTGCCATAAAGAGTTCCAATGAGATTAATCATGATAAAAAATCTTTACCATGTTCCCTAAGTTTTTAATTTTCAAGAGACTCTTGACGTTCTCAGTATAACTAATAAGATTGTTTTCCTGGTGTAGGAAATCCTGCCCTTGGGGACCCACAAGCAAGCTGGTAATCACAGGCATCAAATTTCATAAGCTATGATTGGAAGATTCAACTCATGTTGGTCCCACTTCAGAGAATGTTAACTGTGCCTAAAATCTAGTTGTGGTCTCTAATCCTGGGGGTGGGGCTTCAATTTAAACATTGCTGTGGAGATCAATGCTCTTGTCTGTTGTCAGGGCAAAGTAGCTGTTTGCAATAGTAAGCCAGGAGCTACAGAATCAGATAGTCCTCCAGACCAAAACAGAATCACAGGATAAGCTAGAAAGGTAGGATTGCAGAGTGAGCCAGGAATCTAGATTGAAGAATAATGGAAATACTAGAAGAGGGTAAGACATTCCATATAGTTCCCATAATGTTTGCTTCATCCTTGCTGCTGATCAGTTTCCAGATTATAAGCCCAGCCATTCATTGCTCCAAACATGTACTCTTTTTTTCATGTCCTAGTTTATTTCCCATGTAATTTTTCTTTAGCACTGCACTTTGGGCATTAGGTCCATTCATATGCACTTACAAGAAAGAAATGAAATGCTTTTAATGGAAATCCCGTGCATTTCTCCTCCATCTACATAGGAACACATCAAAAGGCAAAAACTCAGGTGCAATGCCTAGTCCAGGGGTAGGCAACCTTGGCTCTTTTATGACTCGTGGACTTCAACTCCCAGAATTCCTGAGCCAGCCATGCTGAGGGGAAAGGGAGAGGTTTCCAAGCTGAGCCATGCTGGCTCAGGCATTCTGGGAGTTGAAGTCCACGAGTCATAAAAGAGCCAAGGTTGCCTACCCCTGGCCTAGTCCCAGCTTTCCTCCTTTGTACTCTTCCCTGTGAGATGAAAACAGGGCCATGGTAGCCCCAGAAGAAAATTGTGTCAACTATTGTATTCTTGTCCTAAAAGAGAGGTGACTGTCCTGAGTATTAAACCTGGTTTGAAGGGGTGACTTTTCTGACTGTTCTCATGCCCTTCTATTTGGCTAGTTGCTCAATTATTCGTAAACATTAGATTGTCTCCCTTGTGTTTGTATTTCCAACACAATTCTGAACCCTATCATTAGTGTTGCAAGAAAGCCAAGGGTCAAACACAGTCGCAGACCAGGTTGCCGAGACCTTCCTTTGTGTAATTAGCATTTTCCCGTTTTACAGAATTATCTTTTTTTAAGACTTTTTTTTATTAACTAAATACAAAAAAAGAAAAAGATTACACATAATTATAAAAGAACAATAACAGAGCAGAAAAAAGAAGCAAAAGTTTACAATGTATATTTACAGGCATCAGTAACTTGAAACCATGATTCATTGTAATCATCCATTGCTGATCAGTTAACCAATTCTGCAAACAGCTGAATAGTTGGAGCCATGTGTTTGTCTTTGTGACACTGAACAATTAGGACTTTAAGTCAATTTTCATGGTTCAGCATTGAACAAAAATCTATTTAAATTTTTAGTTTCACACAATTATCATCATTGTCTGCTATCTGTCAGGCGCAAATAACCAGGAACAAGAGTTGAGTTCAAACCACTAAAGGTTTATTACATGCTATGTATACACAAGAATCTGGTCTATTAATGGTCAAGGCATATTGGCACTAGATAAGAGTTAACAAAATTCCTGGGTGGCATGACTTAGGTTTCTTGTGCCTGCGTAAGGATTCCAAACTGATGACTCATTTGATCTCGCCTCTGCCTGGTCATCTCCTACAGTACCCAATTATCATTTTGTGCTTGCTGTTTTTAAAGGCATATAGGGATTGCTGGTGCAACATGCATCTTGGATGGGAGCCACTAAAACCTGAAAGGGGCAGATAGCCTTGCCTTCCCCAGAGAGGTTTCCTCTATAAGTTTTGAACTTGTAGTTCCCATTATCCCATCGGCTTTGCCAGAAGTAATTGGTGGTAGCTGTGGTACTAGGGGCCCAGGGGGCTGATGTAATGGACTGCAAGCATAACCTTGGGAGGTGGGACGAAGAGGTACAACCTAGACAATGATCTGATAACAGAAATCTGAGTCAAAGGAGGGATGGGGTGGAGAAAGCATTTCAGAAGGGACCCTCCCTAGTTCTCAGGGAAGTAAAGGTAATGGAGGGGAAAAGTGATTTCAGACTTGCAAGATTCTGTTACTGTAAACTTACAACAAAAGTAGTCTTTGTATTCCTAGTTTTGGTTTCCTGGATGGATTACCTGCACAGACTGATATCTCCACAATTGTTATATTCACACAAGATGCTATGCCTGGAAAAATAAAACATACTTTAGATTATCGTGGTAACCTGATTTGCAAACATACTAAAAGGATGTTGGCGTTTCTTCAAGGCTTTAGATTCCAAGATACCAACTCTGCAGGCTGAGGAAGGTGACCTTAAGAGAAATAAATCAGATCCTTTACTAAGGTGACAAGGGGCAAAACTAAGCTTTGAAAGATGAAGGAAATATGCAAAAAAAACCTGAAGCAGATCCTCCCTAATTCATACTAATACATGGGGGAGGGGGAGTGAAGTCAGACTTGTAAAACACTGTTACTTTTTCTTCTTCTTCCATTTAATTATGTCCAGTTCTTAGAAACAGCTTGGACAATTTCTGCAGGTTTCTTGACAAGGTTTTTTAGAAGTGGATTGCCGTTGTTTTCTTCCTAGGGCTGAAAGAAAGTGACTAGCCTAAGGTCACCCAGCTGGCTTTGTGCCTCAGGCAGGACTAAAACTCACAGTTCCCCTGGTTTTCAGCCTGATGCCTTAACCACTGCATCAAACTCTTTAAAAAAAACCCAGAATTTCAGCCTTCATGTAAGTTGATGTCTCGGTTTGGTCTAGATCAGCAGCCCCCAACCTTTTGGGCACCAGGGACTGGTTCCATGGAGAAAGGTTTTTCTGCGGACTGGAGGAGGTGTGGTTTTACGTGCTGCCTGTATCCCGCCAATGGGGCTTCACTTGTTTGAGTGGCCCGGTTGCAGGCATGCCGCAGACCGGTGAGACCCCTGGTCTAGATAGTGAGACTAACACCATCCCACCCCATTTTAGTCTAGTCTAATATTATTGGGCAGTTCAACCAGAGGATCCTCGATTGATCTGTTGCTGACAGAGGAATCTTCAAGAGATGTACTAAGCCTAGTTCTGAGTTCAAACTAATAGTTCAGGTGCTGCTTTGCAAATAGGTGTCTTTCTTGACAGAGACAAAGAGACAAGATTCCTTATCAGTCATGGGAGGAAAAAAGTACCAGTTATCAGGGGAACAGCCCTTCAAGCATGCTTTCTGGGGTTGTGATACCCCATTTTTTCAGAAACTTAACTAGGTGTCACCACTAATGATTATAGAGTGGTGAAGTTCACCCAACACTTGATTGGTCTCATTCTCTCCCCTTCCCCCCCCCACCACTCTACTAATAATACCTCGTGCAGCTGCTCATTCACTTTTTTAAAAAATAAATAAAACAAATCTGGACTTTTGAGCTGAAATATTGATTCTTGACAAAACATATGGGCTAATTATATGCCATACATTTAGACACTCAGGGAATAACTGCACTTATTTATAATATCCTGTATTAGCTGGAGAACCAGATTGCCAGCTTCCCTGAATGCAGAGGCATTATTAATAGCTTCTAACATAGCACACTTCATCTCCAGAGAGAGAGGGAGAGGGAGAGGGAGAGGGGGAGAGAGAGAGAGAGGGAGAGGGGGAGAGAGAGAGAGAGAGAGAGTATAATTAATCATTTAATGCTTAACAGCACTTAACTCCATGCTGCTCTCTACACAGAAAGAAAGAGCGAGTGTGTACACTGTAGACATTAAGCACTTCAGTGTATTTAACTCTCTGATCATATTAAGTGCAGCCTGGAGCCAGCAGGGAGGAGCTGGAGGAACTTCAACAACCTCAGGGCAATGCATTTCATCCAGGACTTGGGAGGAAGCAGCCTGGCTTCTTCCAAAACTACAATGTTCAGTAGCCCTGGCAGCTAGCCAGCACAGAGAGATACTATGGACTGTCATTTGGGGACATCTAGATGAACATGTATTGTCTGTCCACAATGACCCAGTCCTTAAAAATTTTCAGGTGCAAGACTGACTTATATACTGATTGGGTTGGGGACATTGTACAAGCCATAGTTGGTTGGAAGAGGTAACTGCTGGAGGAGGGCAAGTGATCTCACATTTGTTGGGATGTCATTGAACAAATGACATGCATTGTCAATGTGCATTGTTTGCATCCGATGACGTCATAACATACATTACTTAATTTTGGCGCCACTGCAGCTTCAGTGTTGGCTGAGTTCCCGCTGAAGGGCTGAACTATCTGTCACAGCTGGCAAGCAGTCATGGCTAGATTCACACAGGTCCAAAATCTAAATTAAACAAACCATCTTAAAGCTGAGCTCACCCAAGATACTTCACCTGATCAGATACAAAGATAGCATCTGCATTTGCACTCCATGCCAGGCCTGGTTAATTTTGATAAACATATGTTTGTTCACTTGTAATTTCCTTCTCTTTTTGGCAGCTTAATGATTTTTTTTTTTTTGTGAACCCAGGTCATCTAGTTAAAATATGGGTCAATGCATTATGTAATCAGCCCTCCTCCCACTGGATAAATTCACTAACCTTCTGAAGCATATTGTGTGAATCCATCCTATGGTTTATTCTGATCTGGGAACCCAGCCAGTGATATTGTGTTGGCCTGGATCCACTCTGCATCTGTGCCTTCTTAAATTCCATTTCTCTTTCTGTAATTTTCTCCAAAGGACAGTCTGCTTTTCAGTCCATGCACTGTACTGTATCCAACCCAACAGAATGTGGCAAAGAGATTATGTAAAGAGGCTTGAGGCTCTCTCTTTATCAGTGTACTAATTTTTTGAAAATTGAACAGAACAGGCCCAAAGTTGGTGTGGCAAAAGAACATGGGAAAAAATGGGAGTTCAGAAATGGACCAGGTCTGCCTGGGATCTGTGGAACAAAAAAATCCCCCAACCCATCCTGATGGGAAAGGCAGATGGGTAGCTGACTGCTCTATTCAATTTATTCAAAGCTCCCCTTCCAACTTCTTTCCTGTTGCTCACATGTCCCTGAGCAGACCATATGTAAACCACCTTGTGCTTCCCAGTCCACACACACACACACACACACACACACACACACATATATATACGTACTCAGAGAAAAACATAAATACAATATGTTAGTCGGTTACACAGATGCCTGCCTATGATTACTGCTGGTGGTGGGGTTGGAGACAACTTCAGAAGCTAAGCTCTGTGCTGCCTCCCAACCTTAAAACTGCTAATAAGTTTAGGGCTTGTATGGAACAAGCTTGGCCCTCATCATCTACAAGCCTAGCGCATATTTCACACTTTAGGGCATGCTCTTAGAGAGTCAGGTTTCGTGGTGATTAGGAGAGGTTTTGTGCAAATTCAGTTAGCCCTGGGAAAGATAGATTCTACCTGTTTTTATTTAAACAAAAAAAATTATAATTCTTATGGCCCATTTCTATCATAAGCAGCCTGTTAGACCTCAAAGCACTGCAAGACTGCTAGTTTGTCTATCACACGCTACACACACCCATCCCTCTGAAGATCTCTTAGTAGTTCATGGCCTTTCTGCTGCTTTGTGCTGCTGCTGATTTTTCAGTAAGTTAAAATGAAGCTAAGCAATATCAATACAGGATAAGTCAGGAGAGGTGGAAAGGGGAAAGAGAGACAACTGGTGAATAAAAAGTAAAAAAAAAAAAAAAGCTAAACTTTTTTCTGCTTGCTGCACCCATTTTCCCCTGAGCCACGCCTGTGCTCCTCCTGACACATACAAGACTTACTTACGGCTGCTAATTATTCATTCACTCTGAACTTGTGCATTCAGACATTTGGTTATTGCATGCTACGCTATTGCAAACTTCTTTTCCTTTTCCTTTTTTAAAGAAGAGCATCTAAAAACACTAGCTGGCTTTGAAAGACACCGCAGCTCACGTTATGATTGGCACTAGTTAATCAAGCAGGTGACTCCATTTTTTGCAACGCCTTCACTGGCTCCCGGGTTTCAAATGCTAGCAGAAAATGCTGATTGCTCCTTAGCAAGGCACTAAATAACTCACAACCGTTCCAAGATATCTAATTGCCTTTCTCTGCTCATATGAATCTGCTTGGACATTTGGTCCTGCAGGAGGCATTCCTGTCAACTTCTGAGCTGCACATGGTTGAGATGTGGAAAGTGTTTTCTATAATCACAATTAACCCATTAAAGTCCTCTCTTGTCCTTCCCCGACTGTCCTTACAAACTGCTGGCAATAACCCTTCCCCCCCCCCAATCATCTGGTTTCTTGTACTTGATGTTTTAAGAGCCCACTCTTGATTTAATTTTCTCTCTTTTCATTTCTCTCTTTATCTTTATCTGGCATGGTACCTTTTTCTACTTCTTTCATGCTCCCGCTTGAATTTTCAAAGAAAAGTGGTACAAGGAACCTGCACGGGAGCATGATCAATGTTCAGGAGGCTTTATTCCTAATAGGAGCAGTTGCTCTACTCTGTGCCAGGGGACTCTAGTGGCTAGCATAATCTAGCTAGCAGCATCCCCCACTGCCTGTTAATAATGAGCGTAACAGCTGGCGACTGGGGATCCCTCCAAAGGCGGCTGTCGAATTAGGCAGCTGCCTGAATAGAATCTGCTGAAACGTCATTGCACAACAGAGGCTGATCTGCATGTGCTGATCCTCTAGTGGGGGGAGCCTGTCCCACTCCAAAAGGTATGGCAACTAGCATCTCCTGCCAGTTGGAAATCCTTCCTTAATGGAAAAGCTGCCTCAGGAAGTCTCCCCTGTGTCGGCTGCCATTTTACTCTTTTGCTACCTTTCCAGTGCCAGACAGCTATTTTCTACCAAGAGTGAGGAGAACCTGCCGTGGCCAAAGAAGGGAGGGGAGAAAAATGAATTTCACCCTGACTTCTCTTGTTCAGTTTTCCACGACCAAACAGGGAGGGATCCTTTGGACTGGAGGACGTGCAGGTCATATAACCTCAGTAGTTATTACTGAGATTACCATTCTTTTTTTGGTTTTCAGGAAGAACTCTATATCATTGCTCTGTGTAGGGGCTCATGCTGGCTCAGGAATTCTGGGGGTTGAAATTCACAAGCCATAAAGAGGCCATAGTTCTCCACCTCTGTCTTAGAGGGTCCTTTATGGTCTGTAGCTTTAAAATGGGAGAAGCCCTGTGTACCAGCTAGGCACCCCTTTACATTGGAATATGGAAGATTTTATGTCCCCCACCCAAAAGCAGCAGCAGAGAAACCCAACCAGAATGATCTCACCTCAATTTCAGCCCATCAGCAGCCCCAGCAAGAAGACTGGGATTAGATGAAGACTGAAAAGCAGGATGAACTATATTTTTGGCACAAGGTCTGCAGTTAGTCTGGTTGAGATGTGGAGAGCTGCATGAAAAATAGATGTGGCTATGTGGGAAATAGGAGGAGGGGGCTGGAGCTATGAATATTTCATCAATTAATTGCATGCATGCCCCATATTTTTATTCCATCCCTGCATGTGGATTATGCATCCCATAAAAGATGTGAGGCTTTTTGGCAACAAAGACTTCATCATTCCCCCCACCATCCCCGCCTTCCTCTGCCATCCTCCTTCAGTATCTGGTTGCAGGTAAGACTGCGCTGAATGTCTGTGCTGCAGCTTCCTAAAAAAGGAAACGGTAGAGGCTAAAAATATACACAGTGAACAAATCAGTAACATAATAAAGCAATAAACACTTCAGTCCAGTAGTACATTTGGGACACAACATCAATGCAGCCTCAGCCAACAGCGCGTTAAAAAAAGATCAAATCAAAATATCTGCATAGATGTTGAAATATAAAAGAGGTCACCCTGGGAATAGAAGTGGGGCCATTATCAAAAAGGATTTCTGCTGTCCCAATTATGGCTGGGTGTGTGTGGATATATTCCATGGAGGGCCATTGATGTTAATGAAGTGCACTGTGTTTATTTATCTAATTTTTTTAAAAAAACATAGTATATCCAATATAGCAAACACACCCAATAATAAGCCGAAATAATAATAATAAAGGGACCTTGGAGGCCATCTAGTCCAACCTCCTGCTCAGGCAGGAAACACTATACCATTTCAGATAAATGGCTGTCCAGTCTCTTCTTAAAAACTTCCAGTGTTGGAGCATTCACCGCTTCTGGAGACAGGTTGTTCCACTGGTTAATTGTTCTAACTGTCAGGAAGTTTCTCCTTAGTTCTAGGTTGCTTCTCTCCTTGGTTAGTTTCCATCGATTGCTTCTTGTCCTGCCTTCAGGCGCTTTGGAGAATAGCTTGACTCCCTCTTCTTTGTGGCAGCCCCTGAGATATTGGAACACTGCTATCATGTCCCCCCTCTTCCTTCTCTTCATTAAACTAGACATACCCAATTCCAGCGACCGTTCCTTATATGTTTTAGCCTCCAGTCCCCTAATCATCTTTGTTGTTCTTCTCTGTACTCTTTCTAGAGTCTCAAATGATTCACAAGGGCTAGAAACCAGAGTCTAAAACAACAGCTAAAAACAGCGGTTACAAATTTAACAATATTGAGGTGAAAATACTTAAATTGGAAAGAAGTGCAAAGCACACTTACTGATTCCTCAGGCTGGAATCAAAAGATATGTTTTTCCCTGGTCCTTGAAGGACATTGGAGAGGGTCCTAGCCACACACAGACTAGACAAACTTTAACACAACTGGGATGTGTTAAAAACTGGTCAGAGGGATTCTTAGCAGCACCTTTCTTCCAGCAATTCTCCCCCCCAAAAAAATTATGAAAAAGTAACGTTCTTTATTTTTGAAGAAAGCATGGCTTGCTATGGTCATCCCTGCATGACACCCTTTAGTTTGCTTAACCATGGAGGTCTTAGCTATTCTATCCGGACTGTTTTCTTTCAGCTCAGTCAGTGGTATTATCTCAATGGCCAGCAACTGATATGCCTCCAAAGTGGCTAAGCTGAGTGAGAGGAAGAGGGACTCCAAGCATGGTGTCTTCTTGAAGGGATATGAGGGTGACAGCATCACTGGGCTGTCTGAAGATAGGAGGTAGCTGCAATCTAAGAAGAAGTGCTGAAAAGTAATTGTATTGTGATTGTATTGGGCTGTGAGAATAACCTTGGGAGAAGTGAGGAAGAGCCACAGCCTAGACCAGGGGTCTTCAAACTTGGCCCTTTTGTGACTTGTGGACTTCCAACTCCCAGAATTCCTCAGCCAGGCAGGCTGGCTGAGGAATTCTGGGAGTTGAAGTCCACAAGTCATAAAAGGGCCAAGTTTGAAGAGCCTTGGCCTAGACAATAGAGAAGAGAAATCTGAATCCCAAGGAGGGATGCGGATGAAGAAAGCAACTGTCCCTAGATCTTTGGGAAGTAAAAACATGGGGGGGGGGGAGGAAATGCTTTCAGACTCGCAGGTTCCTTTTACTGTAACTTTACAGTAAAGGTAGTATTAGTACTTATGGTTTGGTTTCCTGTCTGGACTACCTCGAAAGGCTGACATCATGTTCTCAAGGATTAAATGTCACTTTTGTGAGAAAGGATTGTTTTGTTCAACCTTGTTTGCTCAAAATGGTTCTGTTAATTCTAGCTATGCTGTTTGTGGTCCTCCATGGTGATGATGGCTCTATCAAGTTTTTTTTTTTTTACTCCATTGTCAGTCAAATAATTGGAAAAGAACACTACCAGCATAATGGGTAGGGCATTGATTGATTGATTGATCGATTGATTGTTCAATCATATGGGAATGGTAGGGCATATAAGTGCCCAAATGTCTTTGATGCCTACTTCCCATCATCTCCAATTAGTATTGCCTTTATAGACAGGACTAATGAAATAGCAGTTCAACATGTCCATTAGATAGCCAGTTAGAAATAACTCAGTTCTCACAGTACTTTGCCATTGACTGCATCTTTTGAGAACTGCAATCTGAAAACATCTGCATAAAAACATTGGCAGTGTTGCCTGTCTCCAGTGTACCATCTACAATAAAGAACTACCTTTGGAGTTGCTGACAAATAACCATCTATCTCTCCTGTTTGCAGTTTTTTTTGGATATTTAGAAAAAAGTTCCTTACCAGCAGTTACTGTAATTAATCTCTCTTTGTCTACAGATCCGAAGGCGTCGCCCAACTCCTGCCACCTTGGTCTTGAGCAGCGACCAATCATCACCTGGTGAGAGCAGATGCATGACTTGATTGAATGAAAATTCCCCCCCTCCCCTCCCCCTATCCAGGAATGGTTTGCTGCTATTCAGTAGGTCAGTCCTGGAGAGAATTTGAATAGTAGTATGTGAGACAACAAAGACTTTAAATCAGGGATGGGAAGGAGATCTGTAGTCATCCAAGCATTACTGAAATATCTTCCCAGCAGCTGCAAGCCAATATTGCTCAATATCTAGACCTAGTAATATCGCAAAATCTAGAACTAGTAATATCTAGATGGCCATGACCAACATCTAGTAACATCTAGATGGCCACCTCTCTCACCCATGCCTGTCCTAAAAAGTTGCTCATTTTTTATATTATGGAGGCATCTTTTCTGACCCCTGAGGGAGGGGATATATGGGGGCCTCACTCTGATTGGTACAAGGGACTATTTCTGATATTGCTGAAACTCTCAAACTATAGCTAAGGACAGAGAGCCAGTCAGCCATCTCTACCCCAAAACATAACTTTTTGCTAAAGCCTTTGCTGTCAATCGGGTTTTTCAATTGCTTTTTGCAGTGCAAAATAGATTACAGAGTATGATTGAGGCTAGGTAATGGCAGTTGAGTCCTGCCTTTATTCATGATTGCACAATTGAGGCTGGGAGGGCTTTGGCCAGCCTCCCATTCCTTTTCTGTACTGCTCCTGGTTTTCAGTGAATAAATTAAAATTAAAATCATTGGATTTATGTTTGGATAAGAGGGATAAGAAGAAGGAATTGAACTAATGAGTAAAACACGTGTGGGCGTAAGAAAACGTAACTCTTATCCTGGACAAGGCATTTGACACCCCCCCCCCACTCGCCACCCCTATGCAACTTTCAAAACACTTGACAAGATTCATACATTGTCCTTAGTCCAAACCTAAGAGTGACAAAATGTGGCACCCCAGGTGGGTGAGACCCTGATGCCCATGTACTATGACTGATGGTTAGAAATTCCGGGAATTGTAATCCAATATATTTAATATTGGAATCATTTTCTTCATTATAACAAATTACACATATTATCTAAGAGGCTAGGTCCGTTTAGCAGGTGCTTTTGCAAGCAGCATAGATTTTCCTCTCTAATTTGGCTGATGTGGAAAACGGGAATTCAGTGACATGGGGGCTGTTTTAACCAGGTAATGTCTGGTTGCCTGGTTTAAATATAAATATAAATCTCCCACAACATTGTGGAGTAGTTGACAACATCATCCCCAGGTATTGTGGAAAATTTTATATGCCAGTTATGGAGGGAGGATCTGCTGCCCTATAGTATACAGAGAAGTGGGTCTACAGGAAAGAATACTATGGAGATGCAGGTGCAAGAGAGGGTCAGAAGAGAAGGTAAGCCCACATTTTTGCAACCTTGGTATTTGCCCAGAATGACACCAATTGAGTTAACATCCAGAGCCTGCTAGAAAATAAGTAAGCCAAGTATTTAGGGCAAATTGTTTTTACAAATGTACCCCAATTTGGCAACTAATTTATTTTGTTCAGCATTCCCCATCCATGCTATTTTGGTTTAGTGTGCAAGATGGTTTGAATTTCACATATCCTGCTTTTGATGAGATCTAGAATGAAAAAGAAGGCCAGAATGCTGAAGTTGGTAAATGGCTTAAACGAGGTTGTGCTAAAGTCAGCTTGTGTTTATAGTATTCCAAACTGTCAGGCTTTCCTCCCAGACTCAAAGGTACATCTGAGATCACTACATCTTCACAAGTGAAAAATGCATGCTCTAGAGTCTAGGTCAGGTACAGAGACAAATTTTCTCCAGCCCCATCCATTTTATCTGAGACTCTTGATCATTTTAGAACAAAGACAGGAATTGGTTTATGGGGCTAGGAAAAGGAGAGAAGCAACCTCTGATTTAGGATTACCAGATATCTGAATGGGCAGTGGAGGATATGAACAATTGGACAGGAGAATAAAGAGTAGGAAGAGGACTCACTAATTCAGGGGTAGGCAACCTTGGCTCTTTTATGACTCGTGGACTTCAACTCCCAGAATTCCTGAGCCAGCATTCTGGGAGTTGAAGTCCACAAGTCATAAAAGAGCCAAGGTTGCCTACCCCTGCACTAATTGTTTAGCTATCTTGGTGTCTGCAACTAACAGCATAATTTCCCAGCAGGGAGAAAGACAATGCCTGAGAATAGTCCGACCAACCTATTAGATCCTGGGAAGACAGTTGGAGAGTGAGGAAGCCACAGTGCCCCCCCTGCCCCACCGATGCACTGTGAGGGAACTCTAAAGAGGCAGAGTCACCTCCCAAATGGACTGTTGCAATGTGCTTTACATGGGGCAACCCTTGAAGAGCATTCAGAAGTTGCAGCTGTTCCACAATGCAGCAGTATGGCCAGAAGTGGGCATGCCTCAATGCATCCATGTAACAGCATTGCTGTATGAGCTGCACTGGCTCACAATAAGCTTCTGAGTGGGTGCTGGACAACTTTTAGCCCCTATGTGGCATGGCCCTGGTTGTTAGCAAGACTGGCTATCTCTGAAGGTCTATGTCTGTATTACTCAAACTAGTGGGATGTTTCAGGTCCCTTCAATGAAGCAGTGTCACCCGGTGGGGCCTTGGAAATGTGCCTTTTCTGTCTTGGAATGTGCCTTAAATAAAGAACGCCCTCCCACTGGGGATATGGATGATCCCCAACCCTATTGGCCTCAGGGAAAGCTGTGAAGGCTGACTTTTCCTCCAGGCCAGGGGCAGGCAACCTGGGCTCTTTTATGACTCATGGACTTCAACTCCCAGAATTCCTGAGCCAGCTATGCTAGCTCAGGAATTCTGGGAGTTGAAGTCCATGAGTCATAAAAGAGCCCAGGTTGCCTAGCCCTGCCCCAGGCACTGAGGCCAGGATGTTGGTAGAGCAGGCACTGGGTAGTCGGTCAGTAGCTGGAAGTAAGTTTTATTGAAGTCTTGATTTGTTAAATGTTACAAAAGTTTAATTTAAAATAAAAATAAAACTAGTTATAAAAAGATAAGATCTATCCTAGGGCTTATAGATTAGGAAAAAAAAATAGGTCAGAGATGAGGATTCCCTTATCTATATTATGTTCCCTTCCCTTCTTTCCCTCCAGGGCCATCTTTCCGAAACTAAGCTTGTCAAGGCAGCAATTGGAATTTACGGCATGCCTATTTGGATTTTTAATTGACTGGCAGGTTTCATTAATGTAAATTGGGAGGGAGTTGGAAAGAGAAATAGCAAGGAAGGGACCTAAGCGATTTATTAAGGTTGGAATAAAGGTGGATATACACATAAATACATTCTTCGGGGTGGGGGCTCCCCAATTTGCCAATGTTTCAGTTAGAAAATCCAATGCAGAAAAAAGTTTACCAGGACAGTGCGGGCTGGGTTCCTTTCTCTTTGAATCACCCTTGCCCCTCAGGCCATTCTAATCCTCGTCTATCCAAATTGTGGGCAGGCTGCAACATTGGCTGTAGCTTTTATTTTTGCCACATCTCTTCTCCAGCTGATGACATTTTCTTTTTTCTGGATGTGGTATCAGCAAAGAGGCCCTCAGAGTTTCTTACTGTTTCTGCTCGTGGTTTGGTGTATAAAATGAGTTGCATGAAAATCCTTCATTTGATGCCTGCTTAATGATACAGCCAAACATGAATACCCATTCTGCTCCCAGTGAAGGAAATAATTGCAAGAAAATGTCCTTCGTATCTGGACACTCTTCTGCTCATTTTCCTATCCCAGGGGTAGGCAACCTTGGCTCTTTTATGACTCGTGGACTTCAACTCCCAGAATTCCTGAGCCAGCATGGGGGAACTATGGCCCCCTTGATGACTTGTGGACGTCAACTCCCAGAATTCCTGAGCCAGCATGGGGGAACTATGGCCCCCTTGATGACTTGTGGACGTCAACTCCCAGAATTCCTGAGCCAGCATGGTTCAGCTTGGAAACCTCTCCCTTTCCCCTCAGCATGGCTGGCTCAGGAATTCTGGGAGTTGAAATCCATGAGTCATAAAAGAGCCAAGGTTGCCTACCCCTGTCCTATCTGGTCAATCTCCCAACAGCTGCATCTGCCCTTTGAAAGACATGCAGCCCCTGTAATGACCTGTACATCTCTCTCCATCTGTCTAAACGTTTAGGAACTTTTCATAGCAGATGACAGATTGGCAAACTATTCCTAATGCCTAGGAATTCTGGGCCTGTTGCTCTCAAAAAGTAAAATTTAGATGCTTTGACAATGTTGAGATTTAAGAGCTAAGAGATATTTACAGTTTAATCCCCCAGTCTAGAAGAACTCAGCATCTAAGTGATAATTATTTTCCAACAATTCATCAATAAGACTTGTTCAAGTAAAACTGTGCCACTAGGTTTCACTGATAATAGAGTAATGCTAATAGGGTGTTAAAAGCTTGCTTTCCCTCACTTCTGCCCACCACTTCTCCCAGTCATTTACAGAGTAATATGTGTACAACTGATCTATGGAAAAGTTACATCTTGAATAGGGAGTCTTCTGGATTGTGTGAAGGAAAAACTCAAAATAGGTTTCTTGTCCTTGTGAAAGGAAGTGTTAAAGGTTTAAATCCAGTTTTATATCTGATATAGAATCTGATACATTCTTGGAATTGACATCTAATGGATAGATTTGAAAACCAATACATAGAAACTTATCTCCAGGCATTGTTTTGACCAGTCAAAACTATCCCCATTCAGGACACTGCCAAATACCATAAGTAACAGCAATATTGAGCACAACAAACTTTCTGATACAAAAATGTAGGCATGTCTCCGTCCATCATTCAGAAAACTGATCCTTATGACACAGCATGTCCCCAATGCTTGGTGCACCAGAGTAGGAAATTAGCAATTCTATTCAATGAATTATAAAATCCTGTTGGCTTCTTTGGGAAAATACTATATCTATAGAAAGATAACTCTAAATATAAGACTATCCGCCAGCATCCGTAGATAGGAAAATATTAGAAAAAACACACACAATTCCTGTTCAATGTTCGGCTTCCCTACTTTGTCATCCTAGGATTGGCAACTCTAGCTGGAAGTGATTCCGAAGATTACCTCCACCAAAAACTATGTTTCCATGTAACACATATATTTGTATTTCTATGTATCTGTCCAATGTCACACTTCAAAAAAAGAATAGGGCCAGATAATACTGTAGGAGGGAGGGAGGGACAGACAGGGTAAGTAGGTAAGTAGGTAGGTGAATTAAAAAATATTAATTAAAAGTAAAAATTTGAACAATAACTCATCCCATTTATAAAATTAATTTATGGTGACCTGGATGAGTCACCAGTCTTCTCTTAGGCAAACCATTCTCACATGCAGAGACAGATTTGTACACACACACACACATGTTCTTCTCCCTTTTTCAATAGAAACAGCACAACAGAAGGAGACATTGAATAGAGAGGGAGTGCAATGAAAGGATAGTTGCATTGGGAGGAAAGATTTGAGAAAGGGCAAGGATAAAACTTGAAGGAGTTTGGGTGAAGGGGAAAGAAAAAAGCTTTTGTTTCAACATGACAGAAATTGTTATGTTTAGCAGGCAAGCAGTTCCTATCATGAAAAAGCTAATCTCCCAAAGAACCCCCCTGTAAGATATTCTTCTACAAATTTCTTGGTTCTCTAGAGCTTCTTCTATTCTTATCGGCTGAATGCAACAAGTAATTATCCTAATTATCTGGGATCAGGCAATTATTTACCGGATACATATTCATTAGACTTGCTCGAGAGGAACAGATGGGTAAAGAATATCCTTTATGGAACAAGGTTGCAATAGGATGATCTTTAGTCCCTTGGTATGTCCACTACTGGGCTGCTTTTGTGATAGTGCTCTTCCGAATGTGAGAGTAGCCACATGAAAAGAAACGGAAAAGCAAGAGAAAAATCCCCATGCTCTTGAATTTGGTTCTTTATTTTCTGACTCAATGAGTTTCAGATTGAATTAGTCCTTCAGGAACACATAAACCTAACATACACTTAATCGAAGTACCAGTTAGGTTCAGCCTGGAACAAAGTACCTCCTTGAAGGCTAGGCTGGGCAGCATCACTGTCGATTGTGGTAGGGAATCCCAATACCCAAGCCAGAGGCAGCTAGCCAGAGCCCTTAGCAGATGCCAAGTTGTCTCCCAGATGGCAGCTTCAGTGTGGCTTGCTGGAAATCTCACAGTGGGCACAGGGAAAGACACCCTCTAGTGTAACCACAGGGGCCTCCTAGGGCTTTTGGAAATCCTTCTAGGATTGCCCCACCACTTAAGAAAAGCAAGCAGCCCAGAAAAGATCCTTTTGTACCGCTAGGCTCTTTGGCATTGCTTCCCAGATGCCAAGTGGCTGAGAGAGACAGTGACAAGCAAGAAGAGTCTTTGCCTGTGGCATGCATTCTCTCTGTTGCTGTCAGTGGATTAGGGAGGGGAGCAGGCTAGAAAAGCTATTTTTGTGCTGCTTGGGCTCCCCCAACTGCTCACCAACTCTAGAGGAGAGTTAATAGTGGAGTAGGAATGTCTATGGAGATTCAGACCATAGTTGTCCCAAAGGTGCTTTTCAAAAGGCAACTGGACTGCCTTGGTTTTTTTCCCTTGAAAACATTTCGCTTCTCATTCAAGAAGCTTCTTCAGTTCTTCAGAGAAAGAACAAGAAAGTCCAGTTGCCTTTTGAAAAGCTTCTTTGGGGCATAGTAGAATAAGGCCATTGGTCTACTCCCATAGGAGGATCTTGTGGTACCAAAGGAGGAAGGGCCAAATCTTTTGAAGGAGCTCTGTGGGAAAAGGCTGAGAGGAACTTTCTTGAAACCTTGGCCAAAGTGCTTTCAGACTAGGTAATATGGAGATCCTTAGATACACTAAGATCTTCTTGACTGTGGGCCAACCATCATGAGAACATTTAACTGGTATTGGGGGAGAAATCTGAGAGGAGTCTTCTTCCACCATATGGACCAAAGCAATTCAAGGCCATCCATTTTTTGTTGTTGTTGTTGTTGTTGATGCAAATTGAGTGACCTGTTTGCTTATGCAATATGAATCAGGTTAGCCCCATGAGCTAAGCAGCTCTATTGAAGAGCCATCTATAAACCTAGTGCCTCTTCATGAGAATTGAATAAAAAATAAGGCAATATAGGTTGGAATTCTTAAATATGTTTTAATAATATACATGCAAATGCTCCAAAATAGAACCCATTTAGTGTAGTGCTTAAAGAAACCACCAGCAGACTAGAATTTGAGAAACCGTGCATTCCTAGCACTTACATAGGCATGAAATAATTGGGATGACTTTGGGCCAGTCCCTCTCTTTCAGCCCTAGGAAAAAGGCAATGGCAAGCCACTTCTGAAATCTTGCCAAGAAAACTGTACATTCATATATTTGCCAAGAATCAATACTGCCCGAAAGGCTCATACACAGAGGCTCCAGAAATAAATGTGTATAGTGTTATATACAGGTAATCCTTGATTAATGAACAGTTGCTTAGCGACCGTTCAAATTTATGCTTGGACCTCTCCAGGATACTTATGACCTGGTTATGAAGTTCCAATAGCCAGCCCATCCACACACCCCCCCCACCCACCCCCCACCCCACCCTGAATAATATAACTGCATTTGGGGCACTGGGCAACCAACCTGCAGTTACAGCCAATGATAGCATCCCAGGATCAGATGGCCTCATTTTACGATGTTTCTGGTTTTCAGCAAAACCCACTCATCCTGAACAATTAATAAGGCTTAACCTAAGGAACAAGTAACACTTAATGAGTGAGTCATTATTTTGCAACCACTTAAGGACCTCCATAAACAACATCATAAAATTGGGTCAGTCACGTTATGACTGTCATAACTTAACAACATGATACAGGCAAACAGACAGACTGTGTCTGTATATGTGCATGTGTGTAAAACAGCACCTTTTTTTAAAAAAAAATGTCCTAAAAAGAAAACTCTTAACATATGCTTTTGTCATCCCACTAAGGCACAAAAAGAAATTCCTAACCATCTTCTTTCTTTTAAGAATCATAGAAAGGAGAAAGCATTTTTTCCCCCTTGCTCGTGTCTATAATCTAAGTAAAAAGATTCATACTGTTATAATAGCCATGTAAATCAAAGCTGCAGCTGCAGAAATGAAAGCTCTATTAACCCTTCCCTAACATGCCTGGAGTCAACAGCAGAAGCGAAGAGACCTCCCTGAAACTCTGAAGTCCCTGGGAAAAAAATAAAAAAAACATTTACCTGATAAACATTACAGCAAAGGAAAAAGAGAGAGCACCTCAATTCTGCCGTCCCTAAAAAGATAAAAGATTTGTAACAGAGGGTTATAAATCTCATTAGATCTCATTAATGATCACAAAAAACCCATCTCATTAAAACTATCTAAATTCAGCATCTTATATAGTTTCCTCCTTTGTTCTTTTTTTAAACTCCTCTATCCGGTGAGCCTACTTTTTCAATTCCCAGAACGTTGTCATCTGGAGTGTCTTTGCAGTTAATCAGTGGCCTACCAAAAAAGAAGCATTTATCCTTTCATTCCAGATATGACTTAGGGCAGTGGTGGCGAACTTATGGCACGCGTGCCAGTGGCGGCACTCGGAGCCCTCTCTGTGGCACGTGCACTGTCGCCACAGCCCCCCCTCCCCCGTGGCCCCCTCCTCACCAGCAGCCCCCCCGGAGGAGAGTCGCCCCCAGGTGCGGCCCGCGCGGAACAGCGCAGCCAAGGACATAGCAGCCGGGCAGCAGGGATAAGACTCTGCCCTCGCGCCCCGTTGCATGCAGATGATGCTGCAGGGCGCAGGCAGAGGGCGTGGCCGCCATAGTCCTTGACTTAACAACACTTCATTTAGATTGGGGGCCTTTTAGGCTTAAACACTCCTTTGTGCAACTGGATTCTGGATTTTCTTACCAACAGGCCCCAATATGTGCGAGTTGGAACAAATACCTCTAATACCATTTTCTTGAGCACAGGTTCTCCTCAGGGCTGCGTCTTAAGTCCGCTGCTGTTCACCCTGTTGACCCATGACTGCTGTGCTAGGTTTGCCACCAACCATATTGTGAAGTTCGCAGATGATACAACAGTAGTGGGCCTTATTCAGAATGACAAGGTGGAAGCTTACTGCAAGGAGGTTGAGGGGTTGGTGAACTGTTGTAAGGAAAACAGCCTAGTTTTAAATACAAGAAAAACCAAAGAGATCATTGTTGATTTCAGAAAAGGCAGGCACAGCCACACTTCTCTGTGCATTAATGATTCACCTGTGGAGATGGTTACCAGCATCAAATTCCTGGGTGTGCAGCTAACGAGTAGGCTGACTTGGTCGCTAAACAGTGAGAAATGGTGAAATCGGGACAGCAGCGCCTGCATTTTCTGCGCCGCATGAGAAAGCACATCTTCCTTCCCTGCCCTGACCACTTTCTACAGGGGGACAATCGAGAGCATCCTGTCATACGCATCACAGTCTGGTTTGGAGGCATCAATGCTTCAGACAGGAAGGCGGTGCAGAGAGTGGTGAGGATGGCGAAAAGATCATTGGCAGTTCCCTCCTACCATCCAGGACATAGCACAGAAGCGTTGCTTGAGCAGGGCCGCAAGATTTTCTGGGACACTACACATCCTCTTCACGACCTGTTTTCCTTGTTTACCTCTGGGAGGAGGCTTCGTGGTATCCGTAGCAGAACTCAGATTCAGCCCATAGTTTCATTCCATACAGATTAACCTTGCGAACTCTCAAGCTTCTCCTTTGCGTTATATATTCAAGATGGACAGTATTTAATATTTATTTGCTTGTATATGTAGGGATGTGGGTCTATATATATGTTTGACATAGTATGTTTAGGTGTGTGTCATGTATATGTTTCACTTGAGAGGGGCAAACTAAATTTCTTTTTTATGTGTGCCATTGTGCCCACAATAAAAATGAAAAAAGGTTATTTTATTTAATATTAGGTATTTATTTATTTATTTATTTATTTATTTATTTATTTATTTATTTATTTATTACCATTCAAAGTTACAATGACGCTAAAAAAAGTGACTTATGACCATTTTCCACACTTACAACCATTGCAGCATCCCCACGGTCACGTGATCAAATTTTGCGACACTTGGCAACTGACTCATATATTTATGAACAGTTGCAGTGTCCCCGGGGGTCATGTGATCCCCTTTTGCAACCTTCTGATAAGCAAAGTCAACGGGGAAGCCAGATTCGTGTGCTACTAGCTTAACAACTGCAGTGATTCACTTAACAACCGTGGCGACGAAGGTCCTAAAATGGGGCAAAATTCACTTTAACAAATGTCTCACTTAGCAACAGAAATTTTGGGCTTAATTGTGGTCGTACGTTGAGGACTCTCTGTATTCTGTTTGGGGATGCATCTGAGGAATGCACTGTGACTGCAAAGTTGGACTGGAAAGGCACATCGCTGGTGTTGGCAGGAAAGAGGGAACAGTCAAGAGGGGGAGCCATTCCTTCAGAAGCTCCGGAAGAGGGAATGGAAATGTCAATATGGAAAAATTCATTTGAATTGCCCATGGGCCATCAGCCCAGCTTAAACTGTGTCCATAGTTACCTTTCCATACAGAAGGAAAAATAGGCTCAAAGGGTTTGCATTTAGCAGAAGCTATTGTTATTCAGCTTTTTTTAAAAAAAATAATAATAATAATCATCCTTCTGGCTGCATAAATTAACATTCTTTTATCCCACAGCTAAGCTTTATTCCCTAGAGCTGACAGGTGAGTTCCGCTTATTTTACAATAATTGTTCCCTTTCTTTAGTCACCCTAATATCCTTCCAGAAACACAATAGAAAAGAATCTTTAATCTTTCTCCCGCCCTTCCTTTCTCAAAGCTCCTTACAGTTGCAGGCGTTATTTTATTAGAAAGGAGCAAGAGCCTCCTTGGATAGATGAAAAGTAACAAGGAGACAATGTGAATCGTTAGGGCTACAGTCTCCTCCCTGGCCTTTTCTGTCTCTCTGGATATCACCTAAAGCTGATTCTTCAGAAAAGCTGGAATAGGTTTTCTGCCCAGCTTGGACCATTGCTTAATAACAGGGGTCTTCAAACCTGGGCCTTTTATGACTTGTGGACTTCAACTCCCAGAATTCCTCAGCCAGCAAGCTGGCTGAGGAATTCTGGGAGTTGAAGTCCACAAGTCATAAAAGGCCCAAGTTTGAAGACCCCTGCTTAATAACAACAGCAATAGCACTTAGACTTATATATCACTTCATAGTTCTTTACAGCCCTCTCTAAGCGATTTACAGAGACAGCATATTGTCCCCCAACAATCTGGGTCCTCATTTTACCGACCTCGGAAGGATGGAAGGTTGAGTCCACCTTGAGCCGGTTAGGATCGAACTCCTGGTAGTAGGCAGAATTAGCCTCCAGTACTGCATTCTAACCACTATGTCGCCAGGGCTAAATTATCTCTCCTCCTCTGAAGTAAAACCAAATCATTGTAATGCACATCCTAATACAGGTAGTCCCTGACTTACGATCACAACTGAGCCAAAAATCTCTGTTGCTGAGACAGTTGTTAAAGTGAATTTTGCGCCATTTTACAGCCTTACTTGCCACGGCTATTAAATGAATCACTGCAGTTGTTAGGTTAATAACACAGTTATTAAGTGAATCTGGCTTCTCCATTGACTTTGCTTGTCAGAAGGCCGCAAAAGGTGATCACGTGACCTTGGAACATGGCAACCATCATAAATATGAACCAGTTGCCAAGCCTCTGAATTTTGATCACGTGATCATGGGGATGCGGCAATGGTCGTAAGTGTGAAAAAAGTCATGTCCCTTTTTTCAGTACCGTTGTAATTTTGAACGGTCATTGAATGAACTGTTGTGAGTCGAGGACTACCTGTATCCTAATATACCTGAATATGAGTTTTCATGATCTTGCCTTCAAGAATGAGGACAGTCTGTGTGGTGTTTTTGCTGTCTTCTGATTGAGTGAAAGTTTTCACAGTCGTATATACATAATTGCCTGACTATTGAATTAGCCATTGTAATGAACCCAATTGATTGAACTATAGACTGATCAACAGGCTAGGTTTGCATAGCACAGCAAGGCATAAAAACATTTAACCAGAATTCAGATTAACCAAACTTAAACATGTTCTGTGAATACAGCTGGTAGGGTTGTTTTTACCTGACCTGGATAAGCATCTTGTCCAACCTTTCTTACAAGGTGGTGGTGGTTGTGAGAAAAAATAGGGACAGGGTCTGTATGTATGACACACTGTACTTGTGGAGGGAAGGTTGAATTAAGTCTAATATAAGTGGACTGGTTTTTTTGATGGGCGAAGTCTGTGTTTTTTCATGAGAAGGGTGACAAGTGTGTTGGGAGAACTGGTGGATAACATAGTTTTTCTGATTTTTGATGCTGGGCGGTGTCAGTTTTTAAATTTAATTTAGCTAATTGAGGTAGAAATAAGTTTGGGGGTGGCAAAAAGAGAATGTGCATTCTGTTGGAGCGCAAGAGACTTTACTCCAGCCCTCAATTATAAGTCTCTCCATTATCTACTTCATGGCCCATTCGTGCCTGTGATCCCACAAAATGTAACACCCCTTGTCAAAGGAAGACTCCTGCTATTCTGGATTGTATCAGTGGATGGGAATAAAAATAAGACTAATGGATTAAAAAAAAAATCTCTCCTAAGAGGAAACCTGACTGTAGATATATTTTTATCCTCAGACAGTTCTGGCTTTTGGAACAGTGCCAGCGTGATAAGTAAATTGCTTGATGCTCAGACTGCAGAATAACTCTTCCACCACCTGCTCACACCTACCTTTTCCCCAGTGATTTGATTCCAGGTTGCATTTAGGTCTGGCATTTAGTCTTTTCACTGAAGTGATCTCTCTGTCATTTCCTTACCTAGAAAAACTAGCTGAGCACATAGCAGTCTAGCGGTTCTAATCATTTGTGAATGTTCTGGTCTCCCCAGATCTGTGGTCTACTCTAGCTATGGGGTAAGGTAGCAGTCACACTAGGTAGCACAATTCTGGAGTTTATAAGGGGAAGAGGAATCTTGGTTGCTTCTGTTAGTGGTTTTCGGCACCACAGATCATACTTTCCCAAACAAGCACCTTCCAGACCTGTAGGTTTACAATTACCATCATTCCCAGCACTGGGAATGAGAACCCACATTGAGGAGAAATGATAGTGGCTGAAAAGGCTGAAAGAGGATGGCTTTTGGTTGAAGAACCTATGATGTCCAAGAAATCTGAAATTGTTAGGTGACAACTTTAGCATCAGAGTGTGTGCTAAGATACCTGAAGTCAACTTCTGCCAACCTGTCAGATGATAAGAAGGTACTTTTAAAAAGTTGTTTCTAAGTCACCTTAAGTTTCTCATCTTGGAAGCTACAGTATATCTAGAGATTGGGGGGGTGGAGTTTGCATCTTGTACATCTAAACTCAATTTAATGGTTAAAGGTGATCTAAATACAGCATAGTGATTAAGGTTGCTGAGTTAGCAATCTCCAGTTCATATTAGATGCACCCATGTCTTTAACAGCAATATTTTTTAGTGTCACAGCCAAGTATCCATTGGAGAGTTATCTGATTTTAAATCTGTTATTTGGTGTCCTGCCATCTGAGAGAACAAGTCTTAGTTTTCTTTTTTTTAGACATATTTTGGAGAGTGCTTTCATGTTGCTTTTGGTCATCTTCAATCAAGGATAAACATATATGGTTTCCTGCTTGAGCAGGGCGTTGAACTAGAAGACCTTCAAGATCCCTTCCAATTCTGTTATATCCAGCTCCTTCTGTCCACCCTCATGGGATTTAGTTACTACTCCCCTGATCATCCTTTCTCTGAATCTGTTCTAATTTCTGTGAGTCCTTGCTCAAGTGAAGGGCCTAGAACTCTTTTAGAGTATTAATTTATACTTCCCAATGTTATGTCACCTGATAACTTGGTAAGTATTCACCTTTACCTTTTCATCCAAATCATTAAGGAACATACTGAAAAACAAAGGACTCAGCACTCAACAGTATATCTTGATATACGAAATGGGAAAACATTACAGGTGGTCCTTAAATTACAGATGTGATTGAGCCCGCAATTACAATAGTAATTTGTGAAGGTCGTCATGTCAGTAATCACATGACTGTGACCGATTTTATGACCTTTTTTTGTAGTGGTCTTTATATGAACCCTGTGGTTGTTAAGCGAACCAATTTTCACTATGGGGTGGGGGTTTTTTGCCAGAAATTGGAAGTAAATGCCAATTTCCGGCAAAACCGTCATAAATTATAGTGACATGATCACGGGATGCTGCAAATGACCATAAATTTGGCTGGTTGCCAAGCACACAAAATGAGGTCATGTGACTTTGGGGGGGGCAGCCATTAAATCTGGGTCATACATACCTTTTTCAGGGTCCATTGTAACTTTGACCAGTTGCTAAGTGATCAGTCGTAAGTTGAGTATTATCTGTAATGCACATCATTTGAATATGATTTTTGAATTATGTCTATTAGTGATGCTAGCTGATGAAACGATGAGATAAAGGTAATCAGCAGAATTTATTCTTAACCATTTCTTGCTGTCTTCTGTTTATTAACTTATCATTATAAGATGCTCTCTAAAGAGACCTAGTGTACACCCTTACCAGGTATCATAGTCTGTTTGGCTTGTAGCTTACTGGATCCTCTCTTCCCCCTTTTTAAAAATAGGAATGATATGTGCTCTTTCCAAGTCAGCTGCTATTTTGCCAGTTCTCCAAAGTTTCTCAAAAATAATACATAAAAGTTCAGCCAAATGATCGGCCTATTCCTTTAGACTGCTAAAATGTAGTTCATTTGGCCTTAAAAATTTAAAATCATTCAAGTTGAAGAGCTATTCCCTGTCAATCTCGAAGCAAATTGACCAATTCTAAGCTGTGAAGTCCTTGGTGTTCTCTGAGCTTGGTGGTTTTCTTGCAGACATTTTATTACCAAACTAGGTAACATCATCAGTGCTAATAGAGAGTGGTTTGCTCTTATTTTTATATATTAGAGGCTTGCCTTGTCAGTGTTGGTGGGTGTGGTCTTGGTAGTTCCTTGATGTTATTTACTTTTAGCTTGCTTCTCTGTTGTTAGTAATTCCTTGATTGGTTACTTCTTGATTGCTGGTTTAAGTGTTAATGTTGATGTTAATCTCTGCTCATCTGGGTATTGATTGCTGATGTGGAGGTGTTTACTAATTCTAAGCATTTCAGTTCTACGCAATGGTTGTCCTGTCACCTGAGCATTTTTCCATTTATTTTATTTATTTATTTTTCTGTTCAGATCTTCAATAAGTTTTTAATGTAGTCATATTAGCTTCCTATATTAGCCTCTTTTCCCCCCTCTCTTTGGCTTTCTGTTTCCTTCTTTAGGAGATCTCATCCCTATTGAGTTCCTTTTCTCATCAGCTTCTCCTTCTATGGTGATCTTACTGATTATTGCTCTGAGTTGATTAAAATCTACTTGTTTGATATCGAAAATATCCATTTGACTACATTCAGTTTTACTTTTCCTTAAAAGGAAGAACTCCAGCATGTTCTTCTTAACATCTACTAATTTAATTAAGTCTTTCCTTTGATTAATATCAAATCTAGAATAGCTGATTCCCTTCTGTCTTTCTCCATCCAGCTAGAGAAGGTTGTTAGCAAGGCAAATCATGCTTGGTAGAGGCTGTTTCTCAAAAGATGGTGGGGTGAAATTTTCCTCCACTATACCTTTTATGTCTCTTTGAAAGATCTGGATTTTGTGTTTGGAAGGCACAGTTCCACTTTCTTGGCTGGATGGGTGAGAGTTCACTCCAGTAACAGGAATGCTTTTGTTTGCTTTTCCAATGATTTTAGTACAGAAACTATTTACAACATTGCAAGTTTCATTGATCTGAATTTCTGAGCAGGAAGAGATATTTTTAACATGTGGTAACACATGATCCTTCTAATTTTCTATTGCCATTGCTCCTTTGGAAAAACCATATCTTTAATTGTCATATTCCAGTTAAGGGAATATGAAGTCATCCCACCAGGTCCTTATTATAACCATTGAATCATATTTGTCTTCCTGTACAAAAGGCTGAAACTCATACTTATTTCCCATGATTTTAATATTAATTAACAAGGCCATGAACCTCATGAGCCATTTCTGATTTTTCATCCAGCGATTTAAGATGTCCCATGTCAGCAACATCCCCCACTTTTTACAGTGCACAAATCTTGATCTGAGGTCCTTAGCTCAGAGTTTTCATTCACAAGTGCCTAATCATCATTCAGATTAGAGCCCTCCTAATTAAGCTTGCCATAATTTTGCCATGTTTTTTATCTGTTCTTGGACGTACAACCTCATTTTATGTCAGCAGTCCATCATCTAGATAGGTCCAGCCATGGTCCCAGAAACCAGTTCCCTCTCATCAACACCCTGGTACAGAGAATCCTCAGCTTATGACCACAGTTGAGCCCAAAACTTCTGTCATTAAGTGAGACATTTGTTAAGTGAGTTTTGCCCCATTTTATGACCTTTCTTGGCACAGTTGTTAAGTAAATCACTGCAGTTGATAAGTTAGTAACACGATTGTTAAGTGAATCTGGCTTCCCCATTGATTTTTGTTTGTCAAAAAGTTGGAAAAGGTGATCCCATGACCACGGGACACTGCAATCGTGTTAAATATGGGTCAGTTGTCAAGCATCTGAATTTTGATTACATGATTGTGGGGTCTGCGACAAAGGTCATAAGTGTGAAAAATGGCCATAAGTCACTTTTTTCAGTGCCATTGTAACTTTGAACAGTCACTAAATGAACTGTTCTAGGTCAAGGACTACCTGTACTACTTAGCCAGGCACTGACCTGAGATATTCTACTTCCTTTTCTGGTCCTCTATTATGTAGTGGAAGGTTGGACAAGAACACCACATAAGCCTCTAGCAGGGGTAGGCAACCTTGGCTCTTTTATGACTCGTGGACTTCAACTCCCAGAATTCCTGAGCTGGCTCAGGAATTCTGGGAGTTGAAGTCCACGAGTCATAAAAGAGCCAAGGTTGCCTACCCCTGCGAGCCTTGAGCAACCTTCCAAGATTTTCAAACTCTTTGGTCGCTGTCCTTTTTTTGTAACATCTGTTCCAGCTTGAATTAGCTGAGGAGAGGTCATTGTTAGTGGACTAGACAAGTATTCCATGTTTTTCTCATGCCTAGTCCTAATCAGGCAGTCCTCGACTTACGACCACAATTGAGCCCAAAACTTCTGTTGATAAACGAAACGTTTGTTAAATGAGTTTTGCCCCATTTTACGACCCTTCTTGCCACAGTTGTTAAGTGAATCACTGCAGGACAAGAAGCAACGGATGGAAATTAACCAAAGAGAGAAGCAACCTAGAACTAAGGAGAAACTTCCTGACCGTTAGAACAATTAATCAGTGGAACAACCTGCCTCCAGAAGCTGTGAATGCTCCAACACTGGAAGTTTTTAAGAAGAGACTGGACAGCCATTTGTCTGAAATGGTATAGGGTTTCCTGCCTGAGCAGGGGGTTGGACTAGATGACCTTCAATGTCCCTTCCAACTTTATTATTATTATTATTATTATTATTATTATTATTATTATTATTATTATTATTATTATTATTATTATTATTATTATTATTATTATTATTATTATTATTATTATTATTATTATTATTAGTTGTTGTTGTTGTTGTTGTATGTTAAGTTAATAACACAGTTGTTAAGTGAATCTGGCTTCCCCCACTGACTTTACTTATCAGAAGGTCGCAAAAGGGGATCACATGACCCCGGGACACTGCAACCGTCATAAATGTGAGTCAGTTGCCAAGCGTCTGAATCTTGATCACGTGACCATGATGACATGCAACAGTCATAAGGGTGAACAAACGGTCATAAGTCACTTTTTCCAGTGCCGTTGTAACTTCGAACGATCACCAAACGAACTATTGTTAAGTCGAGGACCACCTGTAAGCTTCACGAGGCCATGGGGTCTGGTCAGAACAACTTTTATTTTGATTCCTCCTGGTTGTGACTCATCAACTACCATAACCAGCTACCCCAAAACTCAAAAGAGGAAATACAAGGGCTGATTCTGAGCCATTCATCTCCAAAGCATGGCACTGGCAACAGCATTGAAGGGAGCCAATTTAAAGCCTGTATGCTCATTTTGAAAGTTATATTGTCCTTATTTTAATCATTTAAATGTAGGGTTGCCTCTCAATACTGTCATAAACAGTATTTTTCATGTTTATATTCATCCTGGAAGAATTGCCCTTTTGAGAACAAACTCCCGAGGGTTGACTGAGGCTGTATCCAAAACGCAACTACCATTTAGGTTATACCTGCTGGGCAATTTATCTGTAAAGCATCTGAAGCCAAAGTCTTTATGCTGCACACCACAGGCTGCCAGAGGGGAGAAAAAAATATTGTGCCTCCCACCTGGAAACAACACAGGCAGCCGTATCATACTCCGATTACAGTTTCAGCAAGTGGGCTTTTTCTCCCCCCCCCCTTTTTCTTTTTTTAACTTACCGCCTCACACACACACACACACACACCTCCTTCTGCCAGCAGGCACCTGTGTTTGATCTTTAAATGGAGCAGAGATTATTTGAGAGCCATTCCAGGCCGCCTCTCCCACTGCTCCAGGCCCCTCCTGCCTTCGCCCCCATCACATTGCCACGATGTAAAGGTGGATCTCAGACAGGGGAGGCGGAAGAGCAATAGGTCTCTTTTTCAGCAAGCAATAACCTAAATCTGAAGTCAGATTCCTGATTATTACTTGGAAAAATAATTGTCAAGGCAAGGCGGAACTATTTTCAAGACTGCTGGAGAGCCCCCATTGTCATTATCATGCATATGTGTCTGTGTCTGTGTATGTAGTCACACACATACATATAATTTTCTCCTCCTTTGCCCAGGGAGTGGCAGAGTAGTTGTATTAAAAGAAAAAGAGGGAGGGGGCGACAAATCTGCAGAAGTTCATCCTAGTCCTACCTGAGACATGAAAAACTAGCTGGGTGATTTTGAGCCAGTCAGTCTCTCTCAGCCCAGCTCACCTCATAGGCTTGTTGTAGTGGGGAAAATAGGAGGAGGAAGGAGGAGGAGTTACGTTTGCCACCTTGAGTTACTAGTAAAGGCAGAATAAAAATACGTTAAAAAAAATTAAAATGACTTTCTTCTTGCGATGTCAGCAAACGTCTTCTCTCCCCCTTGTCCTTCTCAGAGCAGATTTACAACTTAAAAACAACAATGATTTTTTTTATAACGTTGAAATATTAAAACGTACAGGAGAATCCACCCCCAACCCAAGCACATATACCTTTGTTGGAAGAAAAGTCTTCATCATGGTTCATCCAAGCTGGGAATAAACATGGCAACTGCTTTGGGAAGAAGGTTGTAGTTTATTGGAGAGGAGAGCCAGACAGGAAGATGGTTCTGGCAGCAAGAGAAGTGAAAAAAAAGGACTGAGCACATGTGGGGAGTGGGTTTTTATACCCTCTGAAGCCTTTTGTTTGGAGTTATTTCCTGTTCCTGTTTTGAGGCTATTTCCTGTGTCATGTATTCTGATCTGAGTTTGGGTGTGCCCTTTGGCCTTTGTGAGTTAATCCTACCATGTGCTGTCTTAGGTGGGGTGTGCAGATTTTAGGTCTTTGTCTTCCTAATCTCCTAGCTCCAACTTTCCTGATGGTTTACATCTGCATTTGTACAGAGCTGGCTTCTGCTTGGGGGAGGGAGACCTGGGGCTATCAAGAAAAACTGGGCATGCTTTTCTGTCTCTTTAAGGTTTTTTGAGGAAATATATTTTTCTGCCCTTTTAATATTTCCTTCTCGGGGGGGCTGACTTCCCACACCTTTTTACACACTTGTCATCATTGTTATTGTTCAACTAAACACGATTTGAGGATCTGGTGTTCAAAAGAAGAAGAGGCAATGAGAAAAGATGTGGATTGTCCAAAGAGGCAGGACTAAACCTGTTGGGATCTCTCAGTCCTTAAAAGATTACCCCCCCCCTTTCTTGTTCTAATACTAAATCTACAAATGAGCAGGCAGGACACAGGAAAAGTCTTCCCTCTGGATAGAGTTGTCTATAAATCTTTGGGAAAGGACTACTACACTCTGATCTTTGCCTGCTATTTACTTTTTAAAAGAAAGTCTCAAAGGTGCTTTTTCAAAAGGCAACTGGACTTCCCCCCCCCCTCCTCCCCCCGAGGAAGAAGATGTTTCTCTTCTCATCCAAGAAGCTTCATCAGTTCTGGCTAATGACCAGATGGCTGCAAAGAAATATGATCCTTCCAACTTCCGTCCCCATCCTGTCAGAACTAATCCTTCTATCGCCCCAACCATCCTGCCAGAACGGATGAAGCTTCTTGGATGAGAAGCAAACGTCATTTTCTTCTTCCTCAGGGGAAAAAAAAACAACAGTCCAGTTGCCTTTTGAAAAAGCACTTTTGTCAACCTGGATGACTGAGAATCTCCACAGATATTTTTTAAAGACAGGTGTGTTGAACTGCATTTCCCTTTGACTTTTTTCAATTTGGCCCACACTGCCCCTTCAAGTGTTTCTTCTATTACCCTTGGCATGTTTTAGAAGACTTTTTAAAGATGTTTTGGTCATAGCAGGTGGCAGCCCCTAGCCAACCTTGACTGTTTTAAAAATATATATATATCTAAGGAGAACACCAGGAGACTCCAAAGCAGTAGGTAGACTAGATTGGGAAGTCAAAACAAATCCCTTGGAAGAAAGAAATGGAAAATTACTTCCACCTTGTTCCAAAAACACTCCATGGGTGATGCATCCATGTAAGTTGCCAACAGGCAAAACTGATGTTCTACCATGTTTGGTTGAAGGTCAAGGTCACAGAAGAATGTGGTCAAGGGGACACAATATCACAATATACTGAAGCTGCTGCTGACTTTTGACCTGATTCTGAAATCTTAACAGGGCTGGGTTGTTAAATGTGTATGGCTTATTGTTAAACGGGTGATCACAACTCCCAAAGATTCCATTTGAAGGTAGTCTTCTCAGTGATTCTTTTTGCCCCAAGTTCCAACCTTTCTATTAATTTAGCATATTGTCCACCAGACTGGTTTACTTAAAAGTGCCATTTGGAGCTAGGAACTACTGGCTGTTTTTGGAAGAGTCAAGAAGGGAGAGAGCCTGGCAGTCCAGCAAAAATTCTAGTTCCCATGGTAACATCCTGGTATGTTTCCTGGGTGACAGAGATGCTCCAAATTACGTACCTTTTAGAGCGTGTAGAATATGTCAGGTTGTGTTTCAGTACTTGCTGCTTAGTTTTTTGGAGCAGAAGGAAGACTTTTTAGGAGAAACACTTCTCACACACAACCACACCACCACCCCTTTAAACAAAAGTGTATTTTTGTTTTAAGGCTTTTCAGATATTTTTTGGACCTTAGTCTGCTTCTTTGGCTCCGTTTTTTTTTTTTTAAAGAAAATAACCTGGGTCATCCTTTTCCAGGGAAAAGTCATATCAGGGGCCTGCATATCAGCTCATGATGTTAACATGATGACATCATGGTGATTCATAATCAATCAAGTTGTCTGTACAAGTTGAAATCACCAAGGACAAGTGAAATAGCTTTCAGAAGTTGTGTCCTACTTCTCACTGTACAAGTATGGTATTTATCTTAACATTGAGGTTTAAGAGAGTTTTGTGGAATATGAAATATAGTCATATTTTTTTTTTGCTGTTGATGTAGCAAATAAATATATGGACAGTTATAGAGATCTTTTCAGCAACCATTATTTTATGTACCTATAATTCCTTCAGTGTCCTTTGGGGTATTCGCGGGGGGGGGGGGTCAAAATCAATTTAGCAACCATGATTGCAAACTTAAAAGTTCTACCCGTTTTCTGAGTCCATACACAAAGCACATAAGATCAAAGACATTCACATAAAAATGGGTAGGATTTTGATCATACAGTCAGAATCCTTTTGACACTCCCCCCCCTCTCTCACACACACACACACACACCACTGCAGATGCCTCTGAAGTTCCTATGATTTCAGGCTGTTTTACATTATTTAACTGGGAGCACAATTATAAATTATAACAATCTTTCCCTGGAGAGATACTATTCTGTGGCCGCTGCAATTAGATAATGTCTGTTTTCAAGTATTCTGGGTAAATAAAATGATAGCTGCCTAGTTTATCAAGTAACTCTGCTTCTTCCTGCAGTGGTTTGGAAAAAACAAAAGAAGAAGAAACGAGCATTTTGTTTTTAGAAACAAATGAATAATGCAACAAAAAAAGAGGACTGCTGTATACTCTTTATGTACTACTGGAACTCTCTTGTCTCTTAGTAACCTTCAAATGAGTGAAGGTGACAATTTTTGAATCCACTAACTTAACAAACGTGTCCCAAAACCATTAATCCCACAAGATTGAAATTTCAAGGATCTTTAGACCAGTTGCATTGGCAAAGTTGTGGCCACTGCAATGCCACCCTGCCACTCTTTTTTAGCAGTGGTCACATGACCATAATTTCCAAAGCTCCCTGCCAGCTTCCCACAAGTGAAATCAATAGGGAAATTGGCAGGAGATCAGAACTCTCCTGCTCTCACTGCTTTTTTTTTTAACCAATCGTGGTTAATCTGTTCCTCTGTTTAGATAAGGGAATATCTCTGAAGCGATGATCCAAGGGGTCAGGGGTTGCCTGCTCAAATCGAAACCCGATTATAAAACGTGGGAGAGGGAATTATGCAAACTCCTACTACTGTTAAACTAACTCTAATACAAGAGGCTTAATTTTTCTCCAATGTCTTGAGAACTTGGTCCAAGTTGGGGTTTCCAGATCTGGATTCCATAGACTTAGAAGATTGGGAAAAGCTTTGGGAGAGAAATATTAAACTTACTAAAGCAGCTTCATATAAAGAAAATTTATATAAAATGTTTTATAGATGGCATATGACACCAGTTAGATTAGCGAAAATGTTTAAAAATGTATCGAATATTTGTTGGAAATGTAAAGAAAAACCAGGTACTTATTATCATATTTGGTGGATATGTCCTAAAGCTAAGAAATTTTGGTTTAAAATTCATAAATGGCTAGAAAAGATGACTAAAATACAAATAGAATATAAACCATAATTATTTTTGCTAGGAATACTAGGACTTAATTATGGTAAAGAGAATGAATATTTAATATTACATGTATTGACAGCAGCGAGAATTGTATTTGCCCAATTTTGGAAAAATGAAAACCTACCACACGATCAGATTATAATTACGAAAATTTTAGAATGTGCAGAAATGGATAGATTGACGTTGGAGATTAAAGAGAAAGAGGATTCAGTGTATTTCAGGACATGGGGAAAATTTTATCAATAGTTAGCATTACGCTAGAGCTAAATTATACTTAATTAGTAAGCTTTAACTTTATGACTATTTTCAGCATTAATGATTATAATTGTTTAGTATTGTATTAACTACTGTTATTTAATATGTGTACCCGGATGAGGGTCTGCTTGTTTAAGCATTGGATTTTTTGTGTGGGGGTAACCCCACTACTGTATCTATCCCTATCCCTATTCCCATCCCTATCCCAATCCCATTTCCTAACCCCATCCTTTACCCATATTATCCCTATCCTTCCCATACGCATAGAAAATCTAATAAAATATATTTTTTTAAAAAGAGAGATACAGACAATAAACCCCCTGCTGTAGTATGATGGTCATCCAGATTTTGACTGCCCAGATCAGGTTCATTCAGTTGCATGGACATGAGAAAGGTTCAAAAATATCTGTTGCTTGTTTACAAGGATTATTGAACCCTGGGATTTAAACCTGGACATTTAAACTTCGGCGAGTTCTGGTAAACATTAACCTCTTATTTCTTTTTCACAATTTCGAGCACTTCCGCCTAGCCACCAGCTCCCTCCTTGAAACTTCCAGAACAGATTTCCACATCGACACAAATGTCCTCCCTTCTGTTCTGGCAAAGTTGGAGAACGATTCCTGAGCTAATCAGCACTTCCTCCAGCTTCCTAAAAGAGAGGAGTGAAAAGGTTACCCTCCAAGTGCGAAACCCCTATCCTTGCCTCACCCCCACATTTGGTCTTGCAGTGAGGAAAAAAAGAAAAGAAAAAAAGCTGGTCTGCCTGCAAAGAGCCTGGTATAGAAGGAGAACGCGGAGCTCCAAGGATATCACAGTTGGGAGGTGGAGATTGGCCAGACATCCTGCCAATTATCGCCTGACCCACCTCCAAGACCCACTTAGCTTTAGTTCAGCTGCCAATTTGAGCAATGGTTGGCTTGGCTGCCTGAGGCCAGCAGGGTTTTAATGCTGAGGCATGGTGCCAGTCCAGAGCAATCCCCATGGAGGAAGGGTCTTGGAAATGCCCATTTTGCGAAGAGTTCTGGACAGGTTTTGAAATTTCAAATAATCTTTCGACCATGAATCGGGTCATTAGCAACCATTCAACATTATGACAGACAACCACCCCCCTCCCAAAAGCTATTTATGACCCACCTTTGAAGATCCAACATCCCCCCACCCACAGTCACCTGATTGCATTTTGGGTGCTTGGCAACCAGCCCACATTTACAGCTATCTGCAGCACCCCACGTCACACGGCCATGACGTATGACCATTTTGCCAGCACTTCGAGTTTCTGGCAAAAACCACCCCAGAGTGAATATTTATGACCACTGCAAAAAGTTATAAAATCCAGTCCAATCACATGGTGCCCCATTTAACAACTGTCACTAGTTGTGACAGTTGCAGGTCATAACTTTAGGACTACCTGTATTGCATCACACGTCAGAAGCCCTGAGACGCTTCCGGATCGAAAGAATTAGCCGGTGACATCACTTGTTTCCCAGGGGACACCCAGTTGGGGGTCTCCTTTCATGTCCCCAGCAGGAGCTGTAGTGAAGGACGGACGCTCACCCCACCCCATGGCAGCACACGGGTCTCAAACGCTAGCTTGCTAACCTCCAACCCAGCATCCTAACCACAAGAGCCACCGTGCTCCAGGACTACCCGTAAAGAGAAACAGACTGTTGTAGTGATTCTCAGGTGCTGACCTCAGGCTTGAGAGATCCTGGTTCAAGTCCATCCTCTGCCAGGGGACAACTTTAGGCAAGTCAGTTTTGCTCCACCCAGCCTCCCTTACAGGGTTGTTGTTAAGAGGCAAAATGGGAGAAGAGATTTATATGTCACTCCTGGAAGAAAGGCAGGCTGTAAATCAAACAAATAATCAAATAACTTGATTTGTTCCCGTCCCCTCTTAGCCTTTGACTATGGCTCTCCTTTTACCCCACTCAACTTCACTCAGTGCTCTTTTGTCTTTTGAGGTAACATTCATGCTATACCTCCAGTTCCTCTGCCATGCTGGATGAAACAGGCAGGCCAGTAATACCAGCTTGGTTGTAAAAAGAGGGGAGGGAAAGGGTGATTGGCTAGTTAAAATAAAAAATAAAAAAAACCACAGCGTTCAGCTACCTGCAGAAAATGGATTACACAATTGTTCCTGAGGTCTCCTTCTGGGAAGAGCTAACAATTTAGCCAAGGAGCTTAACTGCTGTACCTCAAACTGCCGTTTTGTTCTATTGGCAATAAAATGGGTTTATCGCCATGGAAAGCTTCACGTGCTCAATTTCTGTAGGACCAGTCGGCAAAACCCTACCTATAACAGAGCTGACAACTAATAAAGCAATAATAAAACTCTCTCATATAATGTAATAAATGACTCAAACGTGGAGGTGCTGCCAGTAAAGCTATTCCAGTCAGCATAAGTCATCCTAAAAATCTCAAAGTACAGCGTAATTGAGCACAACAGGCACTTTGACAAATAAAATCACAGGCTCCCGGCAGGGATTCAGCAAATTGCAGGGGCCCGTGCTTAAGCGGCAAGATTGTGGGAAAAGCCTCAGGTGTTTTTCCAGGCAGCATCTGACCAGGGCTGGCTGAATGTGCAACTCTACCACCTGCTGTCCTGTCCAGCCCTTTGTGAGCCAAGCCACCTTTGCGATCCCTGGGAAAAGGATCACGGGCTGCAGTTGAGCAGGTGGATAGGAGAAGCCACTCATCGGTGGGCCAGAATTGAAGTTTTGTCCGGTTTTAATACTTGAAGCATTTGGAAAACCTGCTAGTCTTACTCTAGCTTTTGGGCCACCGTCGACTGAGATGGGGCGAACATCAAGATTGTAGGGTTATTTTGTTATTGCTAAGTTGGGGTGGGAAATAGCCACAGCTGGCATTTCAAGGTGGCAGAGGGCTGCAAAGAGGAACAAGGCTAGGGTTAGGGGAAGATCCTTGGAGTTGTCTTAAAGGTGGTGGGTGCCTATTTTAGGGATTACAGAACAGCTGACATCTGTCTCCAAGTGGCAGGAAGGACGGCCATCAGCTTTCAGCTGTCCTGGTCAGGAGGGGCCTTACAGGCTATAGAAACAGTCTTTGGCTGGTGGTGGCCTTGAGACTGCAGATTGTCCATCTTTGCTTACTGTAGCTAGATTCAGGATATAGTATAGCCTTACCCTTTACTCTTACACCATTCCAGAGGTGTTTTCTCCCCATGATATTTCTCACTTATCTTCATTTTCTTATTTATCATAACAATTGCGCAGAAAGAACTAATAAGACAGACTCAGTAGGTGACAAAAATGCCAAATCCAGTCTAAACATCTGGCTGACTGGGTAACCAACCCTAATAATAATAGAAATATATGAAAACTACAAAAAAAAAATACAGCTACCTAAGTTAATCAGTGAACTCTCCAGCAAGACTGAATCTTAGCAATGTTGCTTAATGATAATCAGTGGGATGGGTGGTCCAGCACACATTGAAGTGCACCAGGTAATGCAGAGAGAAACACAAAGGAGAAGTGCAGTAGTTGGAGTTAGCCATCTCAGGCACTCCTTGAGTCACACATGGGAACAGCCTCTGTCTGTGCTATTACAACAAGTGCGCTGCACATCGGTCTAGAAACCGAGAAATTGTGATTAAATAAATTCAGGGAAACAGTGAAAAGGTATTTCTGTTGCAAAAATAACCCAGAGTTCTAGGATTTGGTGTGTTGGCTTTACCTTATTGGCTTTAACTTATTGTTCTTCCTGTCTCTTCCTTCTCGGTCCCTATTTCCCCCCCCTAGAAATTGATGAAGACCGGATCCCCAACCCGCTTCTGAAGGTATATAATACCCCTGCTGTTCTCAGACTTGAACAACGGACTCAATTTATGCATTTAGCAGAATAATATTGTGATACAAGAAAGCCTTTTGGGATGATGATGGGGGAACAGAGTTCGTGTATGAATGTATACACTTCCCATAAAAAAAATGCTTACTAAGAACTGAAAGTGAAAGAAGAAATTTCAGAATGCCAGGAAGACCAAAGCACGAACTAGTTCCTAGAGTGCCATACACAGAGCCTTCGTTAGATTGGGATGAGTTTTACTGTCATTGCTCTAATTAATAAGCTTTAATAATGGAAAAAGAGTTAGTTTTAGGGCTACTTGAAGTCTCCAGATAAACACTAGCTGGCAGCAAAGAAGTACAAGAAATCTAGCCCTTTGCTGCCCTCTTGTGGTTGTCTAGATTCTCCCAGCCCTGATCTTGTAGCCTCAATTGTATTTCTGAGATGATCTGCGTTTCTGATTCTGAAGGTACGGGAGGCCAAACCAGACAAAAACCTTATGCTCTTCACCCTATGTTTTCCCCCATTGCTCCATGGGAATGGGGAGAATTATAGACCACTGCAGGTCGTAAATTTGAAAAAAAAGAGAAAGCAAGTGAAGAGGCTTGGGCTGGGTCTAGGATCTAGGTTGTCAAACCAAAAGCATGAGCCCAGAAAATGGTAGCCTTCTATGCACCAGATGATAATGTGCCCATCACAAAGAAGAAGCTGGAATTCCAGATGTTCAAGGACTTTCTTGATTTATTCTTGTTTCATTCTGTAAGTAGCAAGAGTTAGATGCAGCACATAAGCTAGAAGGTTATACATTGCACCCGAATTTCGGCATTTTATGTCTCTTAGGACTTTCTTTCTCTTTCTTCTCTTTGCAGCCAGGATTGTCAATGTCCCCAAGGCAGAGGAAGAAAGTCTCTCGCACGACTCCCACCATGAAAGGTAACTGGTCTAGAAGCCATGTGGCTGTATTGAAGGATGGAATCCATCGTGGCAACTACGATGCCTAGGAAGCAGCCAGCAAGGTAGTTGGCTGCTTTCTAAGCCTCAGAAGGGCTCACTGCTAGATCCAGCAGTTTCTTTGCCCCTCTTGAGATGATAGGGAGGAAGGGGGGGTGGGGTAAGTTTGGAAAGTTTGTCTCACAAGGTGATGCACTTTGGGTTTTCTTCCCACTCTAAATGAGACACGCTCAGCTTTCTTGTATGTCCAAATCACAATCTGACCTCATCCCAATCCCCTATCCTATCCTCCAAACATGAAGTGATGGTGAGGTGAGTAGTAAGTCAAATGCTTGCCAGCCCTCTGCAGAATAGAGCTTGAAATGATATCTTGTTGCTTAAATGGAAGGTCCCACAGGCTGGTTGTGGGTTTTTGGAAGAATACACCTATCTTCTTTCTTGCTATGTGTGCTATAGCAGACGTTGCATCCTGTGATGCTCATTAAAAGAGCATAGGATTTCTTTCCGGATGAGTGTCACCACCTTGTATATAATATACTCCCCATTAGCTTGCAGTATTCAGAACTTGTCAGTCAGTGCTAAGATTCCTTTAGCCTTTCCATGGTTTTGTAAGTTCTTTCCTTCTCCTCCCCCCCCCCCCCGTTGCCTCTCCCCCCCCCCCACCTCCCTGTAGCTTTTCATACATCCTGCCTAATCCCTGCCAGGATCATTTTTCATTAATTTTGCATTAAAGCGTTTTATCTCTTTGTATCGGTCCTCTGCAGTCTCTCCAATTACCAATTCTCTCCTTGGTCTTTGCCTCTGAAGTGTTGCAGTGCCTCGCATAATGCAGGATGCCACTGTCAGGCTGGGATGGGACTGCAGCAGCCACTGCAGAGGAGTGCAGAGATCAGCATTAAAAACCTGTCAGAAGTTTCTAAATTAGAACATGTGAATTCAAGAAAAGGGGAAATTTCACAATCCAGGAAATAGATACAAGAATTATCATTGGCCTCCGAGTTTCAAGGTCAACAAGTGAATGCCTATTAGGGATATTATTACTCCGAAGCCTAGGTAATAGGAGTGTGGAGAGGAGCAAAGAGTTTCTTACAATAAAATAATCCTCTCCTAGTGATGCATTCCACCTACAGTGGTTTCCACATCATTGGTGAATAACTGTCTTCGGAAACCTGTTTACCATAAGTGTGGCCCAATTTCCCAAATTCTCTAGCCACTAAAAGTATTTGTGAAGCCGAAGTTCACATATTCCAATATCTAAGTGACTGCCACAAAGAAGGGGGATCAATCAATTCTCCAAAGGGTCTGAAAGCAGAACAAAAAGCAATGGATGGAAACTAATCAAGGAGAGACACAACCTAGAATTAAGGAGAAATTTCCTGACAGCGAGAACAATTAATCAGTGGAATTGTTTGCCTCTAGAAGTTGTGGGTGCTCCAACACTGGAGGTTTCTAAGAAGAGATTGGACAATCATTTATTTGAAATGGTGTAGGGTTTCCTGCTCGAGCAGCGGGTTGGACTACTAGAAGATTTCCAAGGTCCCTTTCAACTCTGTTATTCTGTTAAAACTGCAGGCCACTTAAACTGTGTAAGACTAACCAGTAGATATGTTCCTTAATGCATGAGAACAATTTGCTGTTTCCAGCAGAGACTTTAAAAAAGGAAACATTTCCATAAGAATCAGTTCATCCCGAGATCACAGTTTTCATGAATTCTGCCCATCCCTACTTTTCAGAGCTCCAGCTGATGGTTGAACACCATCTTTGCAAGCAGCAGGGAGATGAGGAGGAAGAAGAAGACGGCGCTGAAGCACAGGAGTCACACAGTCCACATTGCTGCCCTCATGCCAGCACAGAACCTGCCCACAGTCCCGAGAGTTGCCCTTTGGCCCAAGCCCACGTCCAGCTGGAGTCCCAGGAAGAACCACACTCTGGCCTTGAAGAACGTGAGTATGATCCCTATCAGTGTAAGGCAAGCCAGGCTTCCTTGGAGCATCTCACTTGTACCCACTTCCAATGAAGAAGGAAGCCTGTCTAGATTGCTTCAAGACTTGACCCCCACCTGACCACATGTGTGCTTTCTTCAAAGAAAATGGTAGTCCAAACCTAATCAGGAACCTAAAGCTCTCCAGATGTTACTGAATCACAGTTCCCAATAGGCCTGGCCTGTGTGGTGACATCTGAGAGCCACAGATTCTCTACTTCTACCAAAATGTAGAAAAAGATTCCCTTAAATTCACCTTTCTTTCATGAAGGAAGTTCATTTTCCATGGAACAGGAAAATACTTAATAAAACAGTCCCTGAAGCATGTATTTTTTTTGTTTATCCAGTACATTCTCTTTTCATTAACATCCTAACCTTATAAGGCCCTCCCAAGCCATCAGCTCTGGTGAGGGAGGATCAGGGTCCCAAGTTCAAGCTTAGATATTTTTTTCCCCCCTCAGAAACAAAGGATCATGATCGAGAGCAGTAACAAACAAACAAAAAATGGACTCAGCAACACCAACGGGACGATAAGAATGCAGAGCAGGATTTGATCTGGGCTAATTTCATGCCTTAATCCGTGCCGCCCAGGCTGACACACACATTAGACCAAACACATTCTTCAGAATTTGCACTTCTTTGAATATTGCCCTGCTCATTTTGACTCAAAGGAGAAAATGCTCTTCAAAGCTGTACCTATTTCAAAGGAAATGAAAGCTGTGTTAGATTTTTAAATGCATATGTACCTGTCTGTGCTTGTATACGGTGCCTATCTGTGTGTCTAAATAGAGATTTTATGCACATTTTTAAAAAATTGCCAATCCAAGGCAGGACACACTAGAACCCATTATATACATGGCAAGTTAGCGCAGGCCCAGAAAATAATTGATCTGTCCCAAACTCATTCTAGGAGGCCAGAGTATCCAGATTTCTTCAATTTCCAGTGGTGACCTAAATTATTATATGTCCTTTATCCCCCCCCCCCACCAAACTGAAGAGGAACAGCTGAGAAATAGGCCTTTCCTGCCTGTAGAATCCAACTCTGTCATTCAAGAAATGTGACCTTAGCTCTGCATATTGACACAATCCTACAATAAGATTTGTGGGTTCCAACTTGGACTTCTGGCTTCTTTCCCTAATGGCCAGGCAGGCTGCTGTTGCTGCGCATTGTAGCTTAGCGGCCTGGGGGAGAGCCACAAGTTCTCCATCACCAATATAAGCCAGTGTTTCATCAAGATGCATGTTAAAAGTCTTGTTGCAGATTCCTTTGATCAACTCTGCAGGTGGCAGAGCACATAAGCCTTCCTGCTATTTTTGCTTAATAAGTCGGGAAACAGCGGCCTCTAGTGGCCAAAGGCTAATGTGATAACTAGGTTGTTTTCGGCTATAGTACATTTGTGGGTAAATTCAAGCTATTCTAAGCTCATCCATCGCCCCAGGTGTTTGCCCCCAAGAGGGGAAGATTTTGATCCGTTGCTATCCCAATAAATAATGCATTAAGAATTTTTTTGTTTTTAATCAGCCTGGAATCCCTTACCAAATTCTCACAGCATGAGATTGCTTTACGATGTGGTGTCCCTGGATGATGAGCATCAAAGAATCACAGCAGCAGCAGCAGCAATAGCATACCAATAGCTTCTAGGTTTATATACCGCCCCACAGTGCTTTACAGCAACTCTTTGGGTGGTTTACAATGTAAGCCTTATTTGCATATTGTCCCCAACAATCTGTGTCCTCTTTGTATCAACCTTGGAAGGATGGAAGGCTCAGCCAACCTTGAGCCCCATCAGGATCAGACTCCAGACGGTGGGCAGAGTTTGCCTGCAATGCTGCACTTTAGCCACTGCACCACCAGAGCAGCACATCCTTTGACCTTTCAAAGGGGAAAGAAGTTGGAAGTTCAGGGAGAAATATCAGTCACTGAAAGAATACAGTCTGGGCTTATCCCAGTCATAGAGGCAGGCTAAGTAACTTTCTGGTGCATCAGTAACCTAGGGGTGTCTGTGCCCCAGCTATTCACGCATCTTGTAAGAGACCCACATCTTTGAAGAAAGCACATCATTGGCGGAAAGTCAGCAGTTGGCAGACACTCAATACTTTCTTGCATTTCACAGGATGTAATCAGGCGCCACTGTATTTCTTTCAGTCACCCACAATTCAGTATATAGAAACATCTACTCGAACAAAAAGAATTGATCGGGGTGTGTGATCATTTGACTTTTTGAAATGATTAAATGGACTTTCGGCACTGAAGAGCGTTGTATGCATGAGAAAAGGAGAGAGTGTGTTTGTTTTATTCATTCATTCATTGATTAGGGCTTGCATTTGTGTTCTCCTTTTCTCCAGGAAATATATATGGCACTTCCTTCCCATTCAGTTTTATTGTCAAAAATAAACCTTGTGAGGTGGATTAGTCATTAAATGGGATTCATGACTAAGTGGGCATTTGAGCCTGGATCCATCCAGCACTTTGATCACACCAGATTGATGCAATGTCATTACAGTGGATGAGTAGGTGGGTGAGTAGGTTGCTGTGCATACTGAGGCAAATGCATTTTTCCTGTAGTCTATGCATCTTGCCTCTGCACCTCCAGATAAATCAAAAACTTTTTTTTGTAAATGTCCCTTTGAATTAGTCTTGACTCCTGGTCAGTGCCTGGACAGATCTCTGCAGTTTTCTTCACAAGGTTTTTCAAACATTGTTTGCCCTTGCCTGCTTTCCAGGGCTGAGAGGGAGTGACTGTCCCAAGGTCACCCAACTGGCTTCATGTCTAAGGCAGGACTAGAACTTACAGTCTTTCGGTTTCTAGCCTGGTGCCTTAATCACTACACTAAGCTGGCTCTCTTCAAAGGCTTAGGCAGACCATTTTAATTTAGAACTCAACAAATTCTGGATGACTGAATTGCAAATGAAGAGACTTTAAGGAGTGGTAGGAAAGATGGGGTGGTTTTTTTTTCTACACTGCCATGTGGATGAATGGGCAACATGGGGAATCTAATTGATGTAAATGATGGTTGCCAAAAAATGTAGCAGAAAGATTTAATCTAGATTAAAAAGCCTGCAGCACAAGACTGTACAAATCCATTATAAGGTCAGAAATGCAAATAAGAAACTAGTAATCATGTTGATTCTTATAATTTAATGTGACAGCATTCTGCAGTTAGGCTACGAGACATAAGGCAGAGAGTGTAAAATGTTGATTTGCTTGAGGCAGGAAAAAAATTGGGCTGGCTCTGCAGAACACAATCTGGGTCAGAAACTGTTAGCTGCATACAGTAAAAGAAAACACAAAAAGTCTCCTATAAAGATTAGCACATTGCTTTTTTTGCAATAGGATGAAAGAAGTTCAGAGATGTTGCCATTCGGTTAAAAATAAAAAGACTGGCATTTGTGCCTTATCGTGTTGCTTGCAGAGCAACTCCAGGAAATAAGTATAGAGATTTCCTGCAGATACCTTAATAGTTGCACCTCGTCTATCACTACCTTTCTTATTTTTCCTCTCCCTCTTAACATGTTTTTTTCTTTTAAAAAAAAACCCTCCTAGTTCAGCTCTCCCATAGCTTCTAGGTCTATTGTCCATTACTCGTTCCACTGATCCAGATCAGTGCACTCTTTTTTATTCAGAGCTTTATACATCATCTTTTCATCTACAGCTCCTATCCCAAATTTTCACAAACAGAAAGCAAGCTGCATGGCTTTCCCAAAACAATTTTCCTTCAAACTAGTTCCACTAATATGGGGGCATCCATAAGTGGACTTTCCTCCTTCTGAGACTAGAATGTTTGTGAGGGTTCTCCTGCAAGACTAACCTGGCATATCTGCTTTTCTCTTTCAACAATGATTGGCATAAATACCAATGAAGGAGAATATTTGTAGCTCAGGGTTGAAATGAGGGGTCCTTGGTGCTCTCTGAGCTTGCTTGTTTTCTTGTAGACGTTTCATTACCCTAACTGGGTAACATCATCAGTGCTCAGCAAGCAAGCTCAGAGAGCACCAAGGACATAGATACAAGTTGGATTGGGAGGAAGCTGATGGGCAGGGCTGATGAGGGATTCTGACTTGTTCTTCAGGTCCCACTGCTAATCCCAGAGAACTGTCAGGGAAAAGCGACACCTGCAGCAGTACCTAAGGAGAAGTAGTTTTAAGGAAATGGCTAATTAAAAAAAACAGCTCTTAGTACAAGGAACCCAGACGGAAAGAAGGCAAGCAATTTTACAGCTTAAGTCAGTGATGGCGAACCTTTTAGAGACTGAGTGCCCAAACTGCAACCCAAAACCCACTTATGCATCGTCGAGTGCTGGGTGGGTGTGGCCCATTGGCTGGGCGTGGCTGCGGTGGTAACGGCACACAGGGTGGGACTAAACAATTCAATCAATCAATTCCAACTTTGCAAGATCTTTTTTTTTTCCGCAAGAAGTTGAAATTGACTGATTGGACCTTTTTTTTTTTTGCACACGGCGGCGGAGGCCTAAAGCGAAAAGGTTTTATAAAACCCAGCTGAAGGCCTAGGACTGGGGCGACAGCACGTGTGCCCACAGAGAGGGCTCTGAGTGCCGCCTCTGGCACCCATGCCATAGGTTCGCCACCACTGGCTTAAGTGCTCTTAGCAAGATTTTCTGTTGCACTGGCACAGGCGCAAGAGAGGCAGAAAACGGGAAAGTCCTCTTGTTTCTCAAAATACTGTTAATGGTATAAAAATGCAAGCTGCAGCCATTTATGCTCTTGCTTACAGAAACGTGTCTTAGTTTTTTGTTTTCTTTCCCCAAACTGATTGGCACCATTGCTACTTTGGCACAGGAGTCCTGATAAAAGCATAAAACCCTCTCCCTGGTATTTGCAGCCAGCAAAAATGCAAAGTCATCCCCAAAGCAGGTATACTTAAAGAACATTTAGCCTCGATTCCTCCCCCAACTCTTCCCTCTGTTTCCTTTCCCCATCCAAGGATTTGGTAAACTAGGAAGGAGCAGAGAAGTCCTTAATAAATTGCAGCTCTGCAGCTGATAGGCGGAAAGACGCACAAATGAGTGTATAAAGGCTTAGGTCAAGGATAGGCAACCTTGGCTCTTTTATGACTCGTGGACTTCAACTCCCAGAATTCCTGAGCCAGCATGGCTCAGCTTGGAAACTCTCCCTTTCCCCTCAGCATGGCTGGCTCAGGAATTCTGGGAGTTGAAGTCCACGAGTCATAAAAGAGCCAAGGTTGCCTACCCCTGGCTTAGGTTGAAATATAATTATCACCACTAGTACTGCTAGTATACTAGTATTATACATATCTACAAAGAAAGAAACAAAAGCTCAGATCAAAAACTTTATTCTAAAAAGTGACTCATGCACAATTTAATTTTTTTTTAAAAAGCACCAGTTTTACTCTCTGCTCTTTCTTTTCAAAGTTGGAAAGCTCTACCCACTGAATCATTTCTCCCTAAAGAAACCGTAATACTGAATTATTTGGAACTCTGATCTCTCTGCTGAGTATGGGAAGTCAATTATTCTGCTAATGTATGCAGACTTATCTGTTATACGCCACCTTTGTTCTGAAAGGCAGCATCTAGATCAGTGGTTCCCAACCTTTTCTATACCCCGCACCCCTAGAACGCTTCTGATATATTCTCGCACCCCTTACAAAAGTTCAAAATAACGGCAACAAAGTACGCATATACACTATAATTTTGAAAACCCAAGTTTTCGCACCCCCTGGAATATCGTCTCGCACCCCTGGTTGGGAACCCCTGATCTAGATACTTTTAATATATAATGTTACACGGTAGATTTATTTATTTATTTTAATGTTTTATTGATTTTCTAATTTTACACTTAAGTGTTTAAAAAGCAACGTGGCGGCTGAGTTAATCGAAAATTCAATGACATACAAACATCTTTAGTGCAAGTCTCCAACTACCACATTAAATAGTTCCTCTCTTTTCCCCTTAGTATTTACTGTCTCATATTTAAACTAATACAATTCTTATTATATCAATTAAATAAAAACAACATTCTTACATTTATCCATAATTTTTAGCTTATACATATCCTGCTTATTTTAACATTCAGTCTTTATGGACAATCAATGTCCTAATTAGTTTTTCCCAATTTTTAGTTTCCCATTAATATTTAAATTTAACATTTAATATTTATAATTTCCAAGTTTTAAGTGACCAAAGTTCCCTTTATCCCAATTCATCACAAAGTCTAATATTCAGGATACACGTCTTTATCTATTTGAATACATTCTATTTCTCACCACCTTACATCATCTGACTAATAATGCAGAATGTTACACGGTAGATTTAATTAGCAGCACGAGGATGCTTTCCTGATTTGTTTTGTTAGCATTTGCACTCTTGAAGTGCTCCCAGATTCTTCTCCTTGCTCTTTTTGGGGGGAAGGGGGCAGCCTCACAAAGATGCACACACCTGAAATTGCCTCGGCCCATTGACATAAATGAAGAGGGTGCATCCCACTCAAAGTCTAAGCATCCCTGAGCTGGTGTGGATTGATTTCTTTTGGTTTATTTCCAGTTGCTTGTAGGGCTGCCTCCTCAATCAATTGAGGGATGGGGATTGATGGTTCACGGCCCACTAGTGACGGGTTTTAATTGCTGTCTACCCAACCCCCTTTCAACAGCTACAAGCCATCTGGAATCCATCTATACATACCTGCCCAGGATGTTATGCATAACAGTGCCTGCTTATTGACAGTACATCTCATTTGCCATTTCTTTTCTCAGTGACCTAGTTTTGGAGAGATTCACCAGGAACTCTTGTCTTGACAGACTTCTGGTCTTGTCTTGTCTTGTCTTGTGTGTTTTTTTTCCCCTTTCTTTGAATTCTATATCCTTTCGTGTTATCTACCAAGATTGCCATTTTCCGGTTTCTCCCCTCCTCCTGATCCCTTGCAAATGAAAGAAAAATCCCCCCCCCTGCCCTTTTCTGCTGATCTCCCCCCATGGATTTTTTGGAGCAATTTTTTTTTTGTTTTGAACAGAGGGAAGAGTCACAGAAGCTTGCGGTGCAGAGAGCTCTGACAAAACAAGGTCTTACTTGAGCTCAGAAAAGCAAGGGATTCATATATCACCGGAGAACTCCGTGGAAAAGGACAAGCTGCCCAAGGAGTAGGTACAACCACGTATCAGGGTGGAGGTGGGTGAGGGTGGTTACATTCAGACATTTCACCAAACTATACTTGGTTTTTTTGTTGAACAAACTATTCTTCTACATGAACAAAATAATTGCAGCTTGATTTGCCAAACTCTGAGGAACGGGACATCCCTAACTCTTGACTTGATCATGGAGAAAATCCATATGGTGGCCAAGAGTCAAAAATTACTTAACGGCACATAATCACATAATTAATCAATCAATCAATCAATCAGTCTTGACTTGCATCTCTGATTAGAGATACAGGACACCAAAGCAAGCAGGAATAAGCCAGGAAATGACAAACAAAGCATTCTCATGTACATATCCCACAAAGCCAAAGTGTCACGTAGTAAGCCAACAAGAGTTCAGTCTGGAACTGTGGTTTACTATCTTAAAACTAACCATAGTTTAGTCATTGGCCATTCTCCCTGATTCACCCAGCACATTAAATTAAAAACAAAATGCATAATGGCTTAATTCAGCCTTAGTTCCGAATTGAATGGGCCAAAAAGAAAGTATTTGGTCTTTTCTAAAATTATTCCACCTATTTTTCCCAACGTGTTTCTTGAAACCTTGAAAATAGCAGCTCTTTTGTCTTTGGAGATGAAAATAGGCTCAGCACCTTATTCCACAGAAACACAGAGACAAAAATCCCACTTTGAGAAAATTCACCTTTTTAGTGCCGACTCGTGACTGTTGCTTCTTAGATATTTGGTGGCTTCTGCGGGCTTTTCTTGAGCTAAACCTCCCTACTTTCTTTGATTCCAGCCAATGACAACCTCCTACCATGTTTAGCTATTCAAATTGGGCTTCATTTTATTTTTGGGGGGGGAAAGTCATCTTACAATGATGGGATGGACTGTTCACTGCTGTACAGATTCTTTACACAAAGCAATTTCTCTTTGGCTTAGTTAGTATATCAATCCTCTTCCTGCCCCAGATAGTAGCGACTTTAGCAGTAGCAGCACCAGGAGGAGGAGTAAAATCCATTCTCTTTGCAATCTAGTACCAGTAATCCACGATGTTAACTTCTGAACCTGGCAGGCTCATGAGAACTCGGGGGGGAAAAGGAGCAAAGGTTTTGACAGACTCCTCGGCACCCCACAGCAAGGAAAGTCTGTATGATGGCTAATGGAGAGTGATAATTATATTGCTATCATGTTAGGATACTCTTCTACCAGGATACTGGTAGAAGAGTTATATTGTGTAGCCACTCTCTTATCTTACAGGGACTGACTACATCTTACAGGAATAAATGAATATAACAGAGCTTAAAGGAATAGAAAATATTTCCCTCCCTCCCGGCAATCAGTCACTTTTCTTGGAAAATTGTTAATCTACCAACACACACACACCCCGTTTCACACTCTCCCCTTTTATGGAAGGTGTTTGGTAACTAAACACCCAAAAGGCTTCAACAAACTTTTGCTGGCTCTATAATACTTCAGTTTATGCTTTCATAGGTTGGGCAACCAGCAGTGTGACAAAATTGCGTTCAGTCATGCACAGAGGAGTCAGACCCCACCAAGATAGGTCCTTGATACATTTTCAGAAATCGAGTTGCAAAAATGGTCCCCGCGATTGAATAAGTCCAAAATTGTGTCTCGGTGGGCAGTGAATTGAATTGAAACCGTCCTGGCTCTTCATAATAATTACAGTATTATCTCCTGCTTGCTACTTCTAAACTACTGCAGATACCAGGGCTTCTGCATTCCTTGGATGCAGGGCAGGAAATTGACATCTGCAAGCTTGGCAAGAATAAAATCCTGAACTTGCTAGGTGTCAGCCAGCAAAAGATGCATCACTTTCCTTTGGGGAACGCCCATGATTGTGGCAGTCAATTCTCCTTTCAGCTTGGATTAGTTCAGCTCCAATCAAGCCGGTGAAAGAGAACATCCTGCTGCTAGGCTCAGAGCTGAGACTAATCCAAACTGAAACTTGCTTATTTCTCAAATGCAGGGAGGGGGTTAGAGAAGCGGGCTTCATAGGAGGCCTTTCATGGGGCCCGTCCAACCTGATAGCCAACCTAAAGCTGCATACATCTCATAAAACTCTCCCCAAATCCTTGGGAGCAGCAATAAAGCTGGCTCGAAGATGCCAGCAAAATTCAGGGCAACCCTCTGATCTCTTGAGGCAGAGGTCTTCAAACTCGGCCCTTTTATGACTTGTGGACTTCAACTGCCAGAATTCCTCAGCCAGCCATACCTGGCTGAGGTATTCTGGGAATTGAAGTCCACAAGTCATTAAAAGGGCCAGGTTTGAAGACCCCTGTCTTGAGGGAAAGGAACAAGAGATGGCAGTCTTATTGGATACACCAGGGGTAGACAACCTTGGCTCTTTTATGACTCGTGGACTTCAACTCCCAGAATTCCTGAGCCAGCATGGCTGGCTGGCTCAGGAATTCTGGGAGTTGAAGTCCACGAGTCATAAAAGAGCCAAGGTTGCCTACCCCTGGGATACACTTTAGATATAATCAATGGGTTCCTCTCTGAGGAAGGGGATTGATTCATCCCTCTAGGCAGCAACTGACTATTTTAAATATACACGTACGGTTGACTATTGAGAGTGGGTCAGTGGAGAGGGTGGGCTGCAGGCAGAAGAAGAGTTTCCTCCCCATACCTGTTTGTTGGAGCAGCGGGAGCTTCTACCTGTTTGCTGTCCATCCATCCATCCTTTCTGTTTGGCATTCTACCAATGGGGGGAACAGATTCTATGCAGATCGCACAAGCCAAGGGAGACTTTGGTCCTACCTTTTAGTCAGCCCAGGGAACAAGCAGAAGTCTACCTAAAAACATGGCTTGGTTTGGAATGTGTCATCTTGAAAATGCCCCCCTCCCTTTTGGGTAAATTCCCATGGTTTTGTTGCAAAGAGTGTGTCTGTAACTTTTTCTCTCTCTTTTGTTGTCATCTTTTCCTCTATAGGTGATTCTCTCCTGGAGGCACAGAGTTACAGCTGGACACAGGGCTCATGCATACCTGAGAAATATCACAAAGCCCTTCCTTCCTTCCTTCCTTCCTTCCTTCCTTCCTTCCTTCCTTCCTTCCTTCCTTCCTTCCTTCCTTCCTTCCTTCCTTCCCTCTTTTTTTAAACGATTGTGTTTTTTTAAGGATTTCAATAACTCGGTCATATATCTGTAATGGTCCCATCTTATTTTTTAAGTGAAAAAACACTTTCACCCTTTTGGGTTTTGTGGTCAGACAGTAGTAGGGGTTTGGCTTAGAGCACTAGGCAGACTTTAATCAGAGATGGAAAAACCTCTGCACTTGGCCCTGAGTGGCGGCCTAGATCTCCCACCCAGCAGCTGTGAGGCTGACAAAGCCTTCGGGCAATTCTCTACCTGGTTGGATTATGATCTCTGTCACTCCCAGCCACGCTGGACAGAGGTAATGAGAATGGTAATCTAGCATATGTGAAGGCAGACAAGCTGGGAAGGTGAGCTTAAGCCTAAAGCTAGACTACTGTAGATTCCAAGGGTGAGGCCCTGACTGAATTTCCTGCTGTGCATTCCCCTGCCTTTGGCCCACGCTGTGTCAAGTGTGAAAAAAGAAACAGGAATTCTACCTCCTGGTTTGCCACTCTTTGTGTTGTTCCGTAGACAATCATTAGAGGTTTCTCCTTGCCAACATGATATAGTTTACCTTTTCTCCCCCTCTGCTGTCGAATAGAACTGAGAGAACTTTCTGTAATATTTTACTCCTTTGGCCAGTTTTTCTGTCCAAAGCTATCGCCCTCCAAAGTTGCTTGAGATTTCATCTCCCCAGGTTTGCAGTCTTATGTGGCCAAAAATCGGGTCAGAGGAAGGTTTCTCTAGGCCTTGTTTTCTACACTGTATGATATTTTGATAGCTGTCTACCGTTTTCTGAACCTTGTATTTGCTTTCTGCTCTAGCATAACTTTTATGTATGCTGGGGCCTCTTAATAGCTCCCTCCGAGCATGCATCGCAAGGCAGCAAGGATGCGTACAGCAGATTTAGGGTGATAACAAGATGGACTGCATGCTCGTATGCACAAGTCCTTCTGCAGCTGTGCTTCACACCACAAAAGCAACACTTTTCCTCTATTCGAGTGAAGAGACAACCTGATTCTTGTCATGGCACTGTGCCTCACCTCGAAGCCTCATCTGGCCACTCCAACAGCTGGAAGATGAGTAGAAGAGTCTGGGAGTTTCTGCATGTGTGTGTGTTCGTGTGGGCGGAATACACTTCTGGCTCCTGGAACCGTCAGCAAAGCAATGGGAAGCAAAGGATTTGGAGATGGGACACGTTGCTTCGGGATGCATGGTGTAAAACCTTGAAAAGAGCCAAGCCCACCTGGGAAGCTCTCAGTACGGCCCCAGTATACTCACAGGTGGGCCACACAGTTACTAACCTGGACCTGAATAAGAGAATTTCCTCTTCTGGTGTTGTCGGGCAGGGCCCCTTTAGCTGTCTTCAGGCCCATCTCTTGGTTCCAGTTCTATTCTGCTGAATCCCGCCTCCTTATTAGTTAAGGAAAACTGGGCAGCTGTGGTCCTTTCTGAAGCCTCTCGATTCCCCTTCTAGTGGAGGTACACCCAACAGTACCATCCAGCAGTGCCTTCCGAGAACAAACCAGCATTTCTGCTGTCACACCTACAGGCCTCCGTTGCACGTATGTGCAAAAACCCTCCCAAGAGTTGCCATGCAAGTATTACAAGATCATGAGTGCTGGGGATACAATTTTTTTTTAAAAAAAAATATATGATAAGGAGTGTTTGCAATAGCTGCTCATTTTCCCCTTCTCGTTTTAGATGTACGACCAGTGTTTTAAATGGTTTTAAAAGTTAAAAACCAGCAGTCCTTCCAATGATGTTGAACTACACTTTGCAGCCTCTCTTGCCCTTTGATCGGGCTGCTAGAAATGGAAGTTTGACAGCATCGGAAGGCCCACCTAATCCATTCAATACGAAATACATTCAAGGCTGTCATGGTTGAACTAGTTGAACATAGCCTAGATGAGAAATAGACTACATGTAGTTGGTCGGTGATGTTTGGGGAGGGGGCTTTTCTTATATTAATTGTTCGCAAAATAATCCCATCCCGGATGATGAGGTGGCTGCAATCGGGAACCGTGTGAAAGTTCCGAGCAAACTGCCTGCTTGGGAGTGTCCTTAGTCCTACATTGCTGTATCTTTGAATTGGTTTTACGTATCTGGACTACAATGCTGGACTCTGCATCCTGACTCCCCCACCTGTGAATCCTGCTTCTTTATTAAATGGGTCATCTTTGCTTGCTTTGCGAGTCCTTAATCGCTGGCTTTGCCAATGTGGTTTGTGTAGTGTTTAAACCCAACATGGATACAGTCATTCGGCATCAACATTCAGAATACACTTAACAACCCTTTCTCTTGACTTACAAGACTGGGTCCTGGTCCCAAACATTGATACTACTGATTCTGCCCTGATTATAAATCCTTCTGTGATCAGAAGCTTCCCTACAAAGGGCGCACACTTCCAAGAGGAAGCTTATGCTGAACTCGGGCTGCGAGAAATGAAAAACATGCAACAAAAAGCATTTGAAAGCTCCATCTGAGGGAATCTATCTAGTGATCATTGCCCAGAGTTGTCTGCTCGTCCCCAATTTTTATATGCAGCTATTGGAAATACAAAATTCCTTATGGCCATCTTGAAGCTCAACAAGTGCATAGAGCAGCTGTCTCCTGGATGATTTCAAAAGTTGTTTAGCATTCCCCATTGATTTGCTTGTACAACTCCAAGATCAGCTGAGTATATTTTCCTGTAAAAGAAATCTACATATTCAGTGCATTTTCAAATGCTTCCTGAAAAACATGTATAGGATTAGGCTATAAAGGCTATAAGGGCAGAGCTGGGTATGGTGTTCTGGATCATGGAACAGGAAAAGGATGAGAAGACTTCACTTTCACTTTTCAAGGCAATATAATTAATACAGCCCTCTCCTTTACCCTCAAATAAAGCAGGGTGAAGTCACCCAATGGCTTCTAGAAAGATCTAAACCTGGGTAATCACAATCGCAGGTCACATATTTCTGAACTTTCAACTTACAGCTCTGATTATGATGGGTGGGACAGATGGGACTTGTAGTATCTGGAGGGTCAGGGATTCTTCTCCCCCCCCCCAATATTTGGAGAAATTTACAGGTAATCCTCATTTAGCAACAATTGGGACCAGCAGCACTATGTAAGAACAATTAAAGCAGTGAAATGGCTTATCTCTGGAAGTTGTGAGTGCTTCATCACTGGAGGTTTTCAAGAAGAGACTGAACAGCCATTTGCCCGGAATGATATGGGGATCTCCTGTTTAAGCAGGGGGTTGGACTAGAAGACCTCCACGGTCCTTTCCAACTCAATTCTATGTTCTATCATTAAGCAAAGATGTCACTAAGTGGGAAACCAGGAGACCAAACTGCTTTTTTTACCCCCATTCCCCACCCTTTAGAATGCTCAATCTGGCACAGTGCATGATAGCCAGTGCAACTGCTACCTCATAATTTCACTGCAACTTCCCTTAAAAATTAGAGAAGAATTTCCAAGAAGGGATTTAATGTTTGTATTTACATTCATTGGAGAGCAAGGGATTACAAGAGAGTAAGCAGGCACAGAATGGGGAACACACAATGAAACCAATGCTGTGGTTTAACAGCTCTGAGCATATTTCACAAACAGTCCAGTGTATTTCCCATTGTATGCCTGCCTACTCTCTTGTAATCCCGTCCTCTCCAATCTCTCCACTGCAAGGGAGGGGGAGAAAAAACACAAGTGATTTCTCTAGGTAATCTCTCCTGTATCTGATGTGTTTATTTTTCTCCCCCTTCTCTCTCACAAAAAAGAAAGATTGGAGAGGAAAGGATTACATGAAAATAAGCAGGTACACAACAGGGAACACACTGGGCTGCTTGCACAGTATGCTATGATAGATTGTGTCTGTGAAGGGGGAAGTGGTATGATAAAACTACAGTGAAGTATCAGTATCCCAAAAAAGAGGGAGTACATTCCAAGAAAGGGATCAAGACAACATAGCATAGCCTGGAGCTGGACTGGAAGCAGAAAAAGAGAGTTAACATAGCCACTCCCTAGAATCTCCAAGGGTGTATTCATTAGGATTATAGTAATATAGTTTAGTTTGGCAAGGTTGTATGGTGTAAGCACATTAAAAAAATGAAGTTTGACTGGATTGTTCTATAATCTATGCCATTCTTGGGCTGGGCCTGATATGCTCACTAGTGTCACCATATTTCTTTCTATATTCCCCATGGTAAGCCTGCCTACATTCTTGAAATCCTTTACTCTTCAAGCAGTTCACTTTGCAAGGGAGAAAAAAAAGAAAATTCCATCTTTTATTAATGTCAAAGTTTGTGAAAGGTTTTGCTTAGCATATTACTTTATTGTTTATTCCCTGCTCATTTTGCACTGCCCTGACCGTTCTGTTTTCAAAGCCTGTTGCATAGCATATAATATCACAGTAACATTGGTAACTATTGTTGTTAAGAATGGAATATTATTTCAGCAATTGATCTAAAAATCCTGACTTTGCTGCTCCACACCAAATTAGCATATTAATTACTAGTACAAGCTCTCTTTTCACCTGCATATCTACCCCAGAAAACTGGCTAACATCTCTCTCTTAATCTCTACAATTGGATGAAATTATTAAATGTCTACGGCAACTCAGATACTTTCCCCACTAAATTCTTAAATGTTTGAATTGAATTCTATGCTCAAGCATATTTTTAAAAACATTAAGAGAAACTGTATATAAATGAGAATCCTTGTGCAGATTTTTAAGCAAAAATTAGAAAATGAATGTAGGTGTTCAAACTTGCATGAGTATTTGCAAAAGAGCTAAAAAGGAATTGTATTGACAAGAGCTAAAAAAAAAAAAAAAAGTTGACCCCACCTCCCTTTTCTACGAAATTTCTGATAAACAAACCAGGAGTCAAAATGCTTGTTTGATTTTCCCCCTCATTTTATTTTATTTTGCTGTTTATTGGTTTCTTCTTTTTAAAGTTGCTTTTACATGCGCATAATTTGGAATTTGCATTGGAATATGGAGCTGTTATAATAAGAATCTGACTTCAAGAAACAGAACAACAACAAAAAAAAGTTACTGCATGGTAGAAAAAATTATGTCCGAGGTACAAATACATACAGAGTTCCAAGGACCAAATGTGTTGACAGATTATTTACAAAGTTGTGGGACTGAGGGGAGAGGGCAAGGAAGTTGGAAATGCAAACAGGAAGTTTTGCCCGAGTTGAACGCTTGGAGAACGAGCCAAATCAGGATGAAGATAGCTCCAATCCACTATGATCCTTGTTCAACCATGTTGGTCTCCAGGAAAACGTTCAGAATGTTAGATTAGGTGGCATAGCCGAAGAAGAAATAAAGGGCAAATTTTCAGCTACATCTCCATTTTAAAAGAAGAATCGACTTGGATGAAAGGCGGGGGAGGGGGGACTGAGGCCTGAATCTTGGTTGTGTTGTTGGCCTAGCTGCAGAGTCAGGGAGAGTGACATTCATTGTGAAGAAATGGACAAGATATCCATTCCCACCATAGTCACTGTGATACTCTACTTTTACTTATGTATATTGTACTTAAATGGTGGCTTTTCCGGTTATTCAGCCATCTCTGTATAGAACTTCTTCCTCTGAAGCTTATCCAAATACGATGTTCCCACCCTGAGGCTGATCTGAAAAAATAAAACCAACTTATCCTATCTTCTCCTTTCTTCTTGCAATGCCCCGCAAGAAGATAATTATTCTGTAGCTAAAGAAACGTAAAGAGATCATCGGCAATGTTGGCCCAATCAATTGATTTTTCATAGAGGATAACCGGTTCGCCTTTTTTTTTTTTTCCACTGTTCAGAATGAAAAAGCCAACATTTGGGAAGGACCATCTAAAATCAACCTTTGCGTTCAGTAAAACCATCTGGGACAACACAACTAGAACGAACCACTTGTGCCTGCCCTTAGAAGCCAATCACACCAATCCTATTCTCCCCAGTTAAGAAGATAAAAATCCCTGCACATAGAATACATACTCTCCACTCGTGTCCTAGTGTTGTTGTTGTTGTTTTTAACAGATTGAGAGTTTGATTTGGGGAGATTTCATTTTGTGAATTCCTCAGGGTGCTCTTGAGCTGCTCTGTACATGTTTTCATATTCCTTAGCTCTCCCTAAGATTTCTCACAGTTGCCCTGTGTTAATTATGCCCTAAGACACACAGATGTACTTGAACATGGACTAACCAAGTTCCTGCCACAGATTAGCAAATGCTGTAGAATCACACAATTGCTTTCCCATATGCCCAATTTGCTTCTCAAATTACATCTCCCAAGCCATTTCTCAAGTTTCTTGACATCTACCACTGCACCCAATGCCCTTATCCTGACTGTAGCATTTCCTGCTCTGCACGCTTGCAGTTGTGTAGCATTATTGGCAGCTCAGACTACTGTAATTTAGCAAACATCAGTATAAGTGAATGCGAGTGTGCCCAAAATGGGAATTAGCCAACCTCGCTGTTCAATAGTAATGTAATAAAGGTATCTCAATCTTGTAGAAGAACTTCAAAGATGTCCCTGCTACGAGTCTGACAATGCTCCACAGTCCTAGAGCCACATCCATCTAATATGGATCCTCAACAAGTCAAAACCATGCTTCTGTTCTAATTTGCTGCTAAATGTGAAAGAGGTGCCAGGACTTAAGTAGCAACCAATCATTGGATCTGGAAGACATATCTTCACATTTCAGATATATGGAATGATCTGCAGCTTGAGACAAAGACCATCTGCCCTTGGTGACAAGTATGATGTTATTACTTAGCAGAGCCCTAACGTTACTCTGTACTCCTGATTCAGGTTAAATAAACCCTGGTCTTTTGTTCTCTTCTGCTGGTGGGATGCCCTTCTCAGAACTCCCTTTGTCTGCAGGAGATCTCTCTTTTTCATCCTGATGTCAACTAGGCAGAGTAACATCCATGTTTGCAGGACACCACAAGAAAGACCTTCAGATTGCTAGCAACCAGATGACCACTAAGGAATATAAATCCTTCCGCTCTCCACCATTCAGCCAGAACTGAAGAAACTTCTTGGATGAGAAGCGAAACATTTTCAAGGAAAAAAACCCAAGAAAGTCCAGTTGCCTTTTGAAAAAGTACCTTTGGGACAACCATGACCTGGATGGTTGAGAATCTCCATAGACACAAGAGAGAGACAGGCTTTCTGTCGAAGGAGCATCTAAGCCCACAATCGCAATGAAAAAACAAATGCTGAAATCCTGATGCCCACAGATCAGAGTGATGGCTCAAAGGACACACTACTATCCCAGTGGTCCCCAACTGAGTGCTTTCTAAATGAGTTGGACTACAATTCACTTCAATCCCCAGCCAGCCTCCTCTGTCTCCCACCCACCTCTCCCTTGCCATCCCTGTCAATTCTAGATGGCCGTGCCGAATAAAGATGGTCAAAGTTGTAGAGCAACACATTCGGAGAGCACCAGGTTGGGGAAGGCTGAACGGAGACACTGTGAACTTTCTGCTCCTCAGATCCTAGCAGTTGTGAAATCTCTTGCGGGTCCAAAGTGTCCTGGCCTCCATACTGCAAATTCATAATAGCAGGGATTGAGTCTATGAATAGGTAAAGAAAACACGACTTGAGTTTCAAGATCAGGACTGAAGAGCTTCTGCTTGGAAAGAGAAGATTACCTTCCCTTGCTTATCTCTCTGAAATGCTGGAGTGACTGGTTGGGACAGGGCAACGTTTAACGATGTTGGGGACAGCAGGTGAGGTTACAGCCTTTGGTCACAGTATAAGCTGTTGCCTGAAAGCAGGGAGAGGTCATGTATTTGAGATCTGAGTCGCTCTGAGTTAATGCCGCAGCAGTTGAAAATTGGGACGTCTTCAAAACCAGGAGACAGAGGACAGGGATCACCTTTACCCATGCAAGAGGCTGGATGACAGAGACAGCAGGGATGTTGCCCTATGGGGGTGAATTTCATTAGGGGTGGAGGATTGCTGGGATCCAGCCACTTGAAGCCTACTTCAGAGGCCATCATGCAGGGATGAGAGTCCCCACCCTCAGACACATACATGCCTGCCATGCTCAGTTAAAAAAAAACAAAAAACCCTCCTCATACTCTTCACCTACAGTACAATCGCCGCCATTCTTTGTTTAAAAGGGGGGGGCAGAAAGTGGTGAGAGTTGCCTTGGCAGTCGCTTGGCTGGTTTGGCAGTGAAAAGCCTTACCTGGGCTGTTGGGCACGAAAGGGAATTGGGTGACCAGTCCCAGTGTTAACCTGGCCTTTTGCCCACTTGCACTCAGGGATGGGAGGAAGCTATACGGGGGGGGGGGAGGGAAGGTCTCAGTCTTTCATTCTCTGCAACTCAGGGATGGGGCAGGCAGTGTGTACTGTGTGATGTCGACATCGTTGACTCGGTAACACTTGCATTTATCAGTATTAATATTATTACTAGTAGTATTGATGGTCGCATTCATGTCACACCCTTCTCGAGCTGGGGAGGGGCTCCCTCCCTGTGCGGATGGTGCTGAGTCGATGGTATCGAAGACTTTGGAGTAAACTGTGTTGAAAACCTGCCGGTTAAAATAGAAACAGAATTAAAGGTGGACTTGGAGAAAAATAATAATAATAACCGGATCCTTGCCAGAAGAGAAGTCATTGCAGATGATCTGCTCTTCTCACTTGGAATGAATAAGCCACAGGATTTAGTTGCTACAGATTGCTTTAGAGCAGGGGGTCTTCAAACTTGGCCCTTTTATGACTTGTGGATGTCAACTCCCAGAATTCCTCAGCCAGGCACGCTGGCTGAGGAATTCTGGGAGTTGAAGTCCACAAGTCATAAAAGGGCCAAGTTTGAAGACCCCCTGCTTTAGAGCAGCCTTCCTCAACCAGGTATCCTTCAGATGTATGGGGACTACATCTCCCGGAAGGCCTTGACAGCAAAGACCGGAAATCAGAAATCCAGCCCACCCAGATAGTAAGATCTGCTTTCAGGTATCCAAAGCTCAGTCCTCATCGACAGCAATCCAGCAAGTTAAGCCAATTTTAGTTCTCCCTTTTGGCATTTGAGGTGATGCTTTTGTGACCTCAGGCCAGTTTTTATCTACATAGCAGACTGCAGAAGGGATATGTAAAGAACAACACCTGCTAGGCTCGATTCGATATAACATGTGGCGAACAAAGTGAGAAGCAGCCTTATGTCTGTGTCTCATGCCTGTGCCTTTCTAGAGCAGCTTTCTGAACAAGCTGAGGGAAGAGAAGACTAGACAAGGGAGTCTTTTGATCAATGAACCCAAAATAGAAGGTTTCTCTCATCCTCCACAACCACTGGCGAGTACAGAAACGGGGCCAGACAATGTCACTGTAGACCTTAGGCATCGTCATAACCGTAGGCTTCCAAGTTAGATTCTATACACCGTATAGCTTTCATAATGTGATCAGCACACAGACACAACTTTATATCCTTGTCTCATTTTTGAGGTATTTGAGGATTTGTCGCCGCCTCAGACCTTTCCCTGCCTGGGCCATTGACTGGCGTTGGGTATTCTGCCCACAGATAATCCAGTTTTGGTGAACTCCCACTATCCCAGGATACTTGCAACCATGCTACGTTCACCAATGGAGCTGAAAGTTAGTTAAGGGGGAGGGGGAATGTCCCCAAAGACAAAGCAGAATGACATCAACCAGAGATGGAGTGAGAATGGTCTTCCCAATGGCATGAAATTTTATCTGCCAAGTTTCTTGCTTGCTACCTGCTATTAATTGCCTGCTATGTAAATGCCTTAGATAAGGTTGGGTGGAAGAAATGTTAAGTATTGTGTGTTGTGTTGTGTTGTGTTGTGCTGTGCTATGTTATGTTATTGTGGTGGAATGGTGTCTGGAGTCACAGGAGAGAGGGGCTCTTTCCGTGACAGCAGAACCTGGAATGCTTAGTGGGCAGAAAAGAGCAAGGTTGGACTCTCCCATAGCAAATCGGAAAGTATATCTATAGTTACTGCTTTAGTCTGGCAAGATTCTGTTTGTAGGTGAACAACAATAAAGGAGCTACTCAGAAGTAACTTCATGTGTCATTCTTGGTTCTTTGGGCCTGAAAGTTAACGTTGTTTTAATTTTGATTGGCAGCTACCCAGAGTTTGGTATAAAATGGACAGCTATATAAGTGTTTTAAATAAATCAATAAATAATGAAGAGTCCTGTATCACACACACGCCACACACAAAATAACCCTCCTCCATTAAAAATAATAATAATAATTAAGCCTCTTACGGAGAAGGAAATCTGAATGGGAATAAGAGTCAGAGACTCAATATAGGATCTTCCCGATTCCCTGCTTTTCAGATGGAATTATCAGCACTCTCTAGTCAGCAAGAGCTGGGAAGCCCTTACCTTGCTCCTCCCATACGCAGTGCTATTCCACATTGCCATTCTGATTGTGCCGATTTTCAGGTGTGCTGGCCTCCTCCTCGCAAGGTGAGAGCTCATCAATAGATGTCTGGTTGGTGATTCCTAGACCGAGAGGGGATCAATCAGAAGCATAGCATCACAGGTAGATCACATCTAGATCTATCTACTCATAGTTCTAGATCTATATGCACAAAGATCTAGATCCATCTATTCCTAGATACAGCTTTAGATCTATCTATCCTTGGATCTAGAGAGATCTGGCCAGGCCCTGGGTCAGAGAAATCCTTGGAAGATCAGGTGGCAGTGAAGAGGCTGGCAAAGAGAGACTGTAGGAACGTATAAGAAAGCCAGCCACAGAAAAGATTCCCAAGGAAAAAAGAGGAAAAGGCAACCATTTGGCAATCAGATGCAACACTTGGGTAAAATGAGGGAGAAGACGTGAGGTTATAGTGGGCCAATGATGGTACCAAATGGACCAGTCCTTAAGAGTTAGATTAGGATTACTGTTATTTATTTTAAAACAACGTCCTGTATTTTCTGCTTCAGACCAGAGAGAAGCTGTGCCAATGATTTTTCAGGGATTTGAGGGGATTTGAGGGCTGCCACACAAACACACACACCTCACAATGGGATGGCAGGAAGCTCTATGCCCTGAGCTGCCCAGCCTCCTGATTTAGTAAACAGAAGAGTATGGCAGGAAGAAGAACTTGGAGGTCTCTCTCTTCCGGAATGGAACTTTGAAGTCCCATGCTCTGAGAACATTTTTAAATTTAATTGAAAATTTTTTTTTGAAGGAACAGGCAGCCTATACATATGGGATGTGTATAGACATCAAGAAGTCAGAAACCAGGGCTGATCACCATGTCGACATCTAAAAATGATCCTTTTCTTTCTTTTTTTTCTTAACAGCTTAAGGAAGGGACAGAAAGCCTTTAAGGGGACCTGAATGGGAGAATTTCTCCAACGCTCCCTCACTCCATCAGCGTTTCCATACCGCTGGAAGCTCGTTCCTTCCACTTCTGCTTGTTCTCTTGGATGTACTTGCTCCAGGTGGAACGGAAGCTGTTGATGTCAGCGTTGATGTCGCCCAGCTCAGCGTGCTCATCTACAGAAGTCTGACGCCAGGTGGAACTGTGGGCAGTGGGATACAGTCAAGAACATGTTTGCACATCCCCAGAGTGGTCATTGCAAGGAGCGATTGTGGACATTTCCTCTCCTCTCTTCCCTGTGCTGGCTTCTCTCGAGTTCTTCCACTTCACATCTTGTCATCACTACAGCTCTGTCTTACAGCTCTCTAGCACAGGGGTCCCCAAACCCCAGTCCATGGACCACTCCCGGGCCGCGGCATGCCAGCAACCGGTCCGCACAAACAAGCAAAGCCCCATCCGCAGGATGCAGGCAACACACAAAACCACGCAAGTCCGTGGAAAAACTTCTCTCCACGGAACCGGTCCCTGGTGCCCAAAAGGTTGGGGACCTCTGCTCTAGCAGTTTACTCTTTAGGAACTGTCTAGTTACATACTTTTATAAAGTATGAGTTTGGGGGCACATTCCCCCCTGAAAACACCTGCTTTCCAGGCACGAAACATTTTTTTCAATGGGCAGTAGGGATGCAGAATCATCCCCAATTTTTTTAAAAAAACACCAAACTTCCATTCCTCATTTGGACAAGTTTCCCCATCGATTCAGTAAACTCAGTGAAAATGACCCTACACACCATATGTCTCTATATCTATCGCTCTTCCATTTTTTTTACATTAAAAATTCCATTTCGAACTGTATCGTTGACGGGCTTTCAAAAGTCACATCTTCAAACAAAGTGACAGGAGATTCCATTGCTCTTTTAAAGAGAGAAAAAAAATGTTCGGTACGAAAACCTTTTATCTTATTCAACGGCATCATTTGGCCTTAACAACAGGGTGAGATGAATATCTTCTTTGCCTGGGAAACATGTGCTGACTCTTTCTCCCTTAGTCATCACTAAGGATAGGACAGGACTGTATAAGGCAGCAGTACAACCTCTGCTGTGAGTTGTGGCCCTACAGGGGGATATTTATACAAAGCCCTGATATGGCTGCCAGCTGGGCCACTTGGCACTGGCATTCTGGGAAATTGGGGGGGTCCATCTGATCTCACAGGCTGCTTGCAATCTCTTTGGCCCTCATCTTTTGCTCTGTCCAACAGGCAGCATACTTTCATGAGGAAAGTAGTCCTCAAGGCCCCGGGACTCACCATGAGAGAACAATCTTAAAGGCATTCTCCCACAGGATTCATTACTGCTGTTCAGTATTGTCCATTGGGCAATGCTATACACTCTGCTTTTCACCTAGAGATGCATTGCACCAGCCATACAAATGTATTTATTAAATGTATATGCCTCCCGTCAAGCGCAGGAAACCAGGGGCCAAGGAGGTTCAAGTGAATTCAGGTTAATTGCATGCTAGCACTCTCTATAAAAATCTGAACTACTAACAGTCAAAGCAAATTGGAGGTAGATAAGAGTCAATGGAATTCAAAGTAGGCTGGAGTTAGATCCCTTGTGGTCATGAAGGGATTCGAGACTGATGGCCTGCTTGACCCCTCCCTCGGGCTCAGCCTGGTTATCTCCTTCAATTCCCATCTCATCAAGTCTCATCTGTCAAATCTGGGGCAATCAAGATCATTACTACAGGGCAGGCTTTGCCTTCCCCTGCAGGGAGAGAATTTTTTTGCAGTGGTCCACCATCAGTGGTGCACGCCAAATATCACACCTGCTCTTCCCAGTTAGGAGAGAAGCTGCTTATAAAGAGATGTAGAAATCTCAAATGTCAGGCTTCGGGCAGCTTCTGTCACTCAGTAAACAATTCCAAGCTAGACAGACAATCCACCTTAAAGCCACTTTCTTATATCCAGTCGAGAATATAGGGGCAAATATGCCTAAGCGTTCCGTGGCTTTTTTCCTCCACCTGACGTGGCACAGCCTGGCAATAGAAAAATACACAGAAGCAAAGTCTGGCCCCTGTAGCTGAACCAGTTCCAAATAGGCAAAATGGGACAACTCTCTGCAGCCATCTCGCCATGGCCAGCTCACCACAGCCAACTCACCACAGGACAATTTGCTGTAGGACAATTCCACACGGGATAACTCAATGCAATAAGAGTTATATACACCACTGTTTCTTCGACCTTATTTCCATTGACAAAAATGGAAGTCATGTAGAAAAAACAGTGGCGGATAACCTTTATTGCATTGAGTTATCCCGCTTGGATTGTCCTGCGGTGAGTTGTCCTGTGGTGAGTTAGCCACGGCGAGATGGCCGTGGCAAGAAGGCCACGCCAGGTTGGCCGTGGCAAGATGGCCGTGGCAAGATGGCCGTGGCGAGATGGCTGCAGCGAGTTGTCCTAGACCCCCAGATAGATAGGGAACTGGATGGCTGCAAAAGGATCCATGCCTTCTCCAATCCATTTAGAGAGGAAGGAAAGGGGGAAGGAATGTATGACTACATACCATCAAATTGTATCATTACTATAGCTGATCATAGTCAGCCAGATGTTCAGACTCCTTTTGGCATTTTTATCCAACTATCAAATCCTGGAATAGGCTGTTGTTGTTTCATAAAATCAAAGGTGCCATTGCAGAATGTGAGCTGTTCCAAGTACAGCTGCCTTTTGCAATTGAATTATTATGCAATTGACATAGTATGGTTTATTATTATTATGGTTTGTCACACAGTCAGCCAGATGTCTAGACTGGATTTGGCATTTTTATCCACCCATCGAATCCTTTCCAAGGTTATTGTTATTATTTTCTGCTTCTTTTCAGACACCGAAAGAAGGGGCTTGCAAAAGATCGTGCATGACTTTTCTGCAGGCAGGGTCAGCTCCCAACTGGGGGATGAAGGTATCCTTCCCAGTGGAAGAGGTGAAAGAAAATACTGCCCCAGACAGCTAGGCCGAGACAGAGGAATCTTATTTGATGCTGCCCAACTCCAAACATCACAATATACCAGACAGTATAATAAAAACAATTATCATGTTCAAAGGCTAGACCAGTCAGAATGCCATCAGGGACTCAGAGAAAACAGTTTCTCTTAGGAGACAGTAACATTCCCCCCCCCCCCAGAATTGTGAACAAGATGGAAGGCCAAATCATCGCTTTATCTCGGGAACCTTTGGTCATTGAAAAGCAATCTTCCACCTGCTGATCTACATTAGGGAGGTCAGACCAGAGAGTTGGAATATTGGGCAAGTAGGACAAAACCCTGAGAAGAATTCATGTCTCAGCCACTTCAAGATGTGTGGACTTCAACTCCCATGGCTGGCTGAGGAATTCTGGGAGTTGAAGTTCAAGATGTGTGGACTTCAACTCCCATGGCTGGCTGAGGAATTCTGGGAGTTGAAGTCCACACATCTTGAAATAGCTGAGATTGAGAAACATTGCAAGAAAGAATGCCAAAAAGGTTCACTCCACCCCCATGGCTGCATCTCCCTCTCTTCCACAATTCTCCATCCCCACCAGTAAATACCAACCTGCTCTGCTGGCTGGACGATTTATTCTTGGAACCTTCTTCCACTAATGGGATGACCATTTTCTCCGCGACATCTGTCAGAACTTGGAAAGTGGGTTCCACAATAAAGTCAATGAAACCTGTGGAAGGAAAAGAGTGTTAGGGACAGGGCCATGGACTTTTCTGTTTTCCTCTGAAGGGTTATACACAGAGTGCAATGAGGACGGTTCACTTCGCTATCCCTGTGGCAGGAGAACATAAATAAAATAATGTATGGAGGATACATTAACATCTCTACTACATCAAGGGAGGGAAGGAAGAGGCAGTCAAGGAGAGCTCCACTGTGGCTTACAGTCTGGGTTTTTTTTTATCACTCACCAATCTGTGACTGGGCCACCAGTGTGGATGTGCGATCACATAACGGGGAGAAGGGCAATCCCAGCTCAGCTTCCTTGTCTCCCTATAAAAAACAAGGTAGATAAGAACCAAGTCTTGCAGTGCAATGGCTGAGTCAGACATTTAATGACACGGCATAAGTAAACCAATCGGTTATATTCATGATAGGTGTTAAACATGGCTAGTTTTAATTTGATCTGTGGCACAGACGTCATGCAACCCCAGCCTGTGGAATGCTTCAGAATTCAGTGTATGATATAAACCCAGAAAATGGACTAATCGGCTCACCAGGTGTAACATGCAGTGCAAACTCAGCCACAGTTCATGCATGGAATATAATCTTTCCCTGAACGCTCTAGAGACTTGGTGAAACCTGACAACTGTGGCTTTGTTTGAATAAAGCAAGTGTCTGTGACTACTAAGAAAGGTGAGCATGATTTCAGCAGTCCTATTCGGCCTCCGAGCCCCAACATTATAACCCCTCTGAGGCAGAACCCCAGGCCTACCTGGCGGAAGAACTCTTCCATGAGAGCTTTGGTCCATCGGCAGTGCACCGGCCACTGTTTGGTGGGGTGGCTGATATCAGCCGCATGCAGCAACAAGGAGAGGGCTTTTGATTTGTCAATCCTGGGGAAGGAGCAGCACAAGAATAGCGAGAATGGGGTCAGATCTCGCCCCTGGCATAACGGACCCGCAAAGGCACAGTGTCCCAATTGGGACAGGCAGCCTCCCGTTTGCTATGCCACGCTCCAGGCTCTCGCCTTTGCTCTTGTGTAGAAGCCTGATTTAGCAAGTCTCAACACCCATCCCATCAAGGAGCAGAATTACCACTTACTGTGCACATCCTTATCCCAGAGACCTGTTTTTCCACTGCTGTTTTATAGCTGATTTTTAAAAATAAAATAAAATAAAACAGGTATGCTCCTTAGGCAACAGGAGGAACTTCTGCCACCTCTTACTTTATGCTCCACCCATATATGTGAAGACCTTGACTTTTCCCCCATGCCCTCTGTGCATGCCAGAAGCAGCCAGGAAGGAACATGGGCAAGCTCAAAGAACTGTTGATTATTATTCCGACGAGTTCAGAAGGTGCTTCTTCACTGGAGGTTTTTAAGAAAAGACTGGATAGCCACCTATCTGAAATGGTATAGGGTCTCCTGCTTGAGCACAGGGTTGGACTAGAAGGCCTCCAAGGTCCCTTCCAGCTCTATTCTGATTGATCGATAGTGTTTCCAGATGTGGCTCAGAAAGTCCTGTTTTCCCTCCCCTCATTGTTTCATCTACAGTTCTATGTCTGCCTGCCTGCCTGCCTGCCTGCCTATATCTATCTATCTATCTATCTATCTATCTATCTATCTATCTATCTATCTATCTATCTGTCTGTCTGTCTGTCTGTCTGTCTGTCTGTCTGTCTGTCTGTCTGTCTGTCTGTCTGTCTGTCTGTCTGTTGTCTGTCTGTGTCTGTCTGTCTGTCTGTCTGTCTGTCTGTGCTGTCTGTCTATCTAATATCCATCCACCATCATCCATCCATCCATCCAATCCTCCATCTATCTATCTATCTATCTATCTATCTATCTATCTATCTATCTATCTATCTATCTATCTATCTATCTATCTATCTATCATCTATCTATCTATCTATCTATCTATCTATCTATCTATCTATCTATCTATCTATCTATCTATCTATCTACTAAATCATCCATCCATCCATCCATCTATCCATCCATCCATCCATCCATCCATCCATCCATCCATCCAATCCATCCCATCCATCCATCCATCCATCCATCCATCCATCCATCCATCCATCCATCCATCCATCCATCCATCCATCCATCTATCTATCTATCTATCTATCTATCTATCTATCTATCTATCTATCATCATCTCAAAATATCTGTAAAGGAAGCATTGTCCACCCTCACTCTGTATTGACTTGGTTGTCAGCATCATCACTAAAAAAAAACTGCCTCGGGTTAGCTAAAGTTTTCTAATGTACTGCAGATTTAATATGTATCTGCAAACCTCCCATGCTTTTTATGCTTTCAAATACATTTTTTTCTATTACATATCCAGGGGTTATCATAGCAATTTTTTTAATACATGCACATGCACACACATACACACACGCAGCCCTCCTTTTGCCATTTACCGTTCCAGCTGCTGCAGAGACGTTTTCATGGACTTGACTTGCTGGAAGTGACAGGACATGTCTGTCGCCAGAACCATTTCAATCACGAGGGACCGGAGCTCCCTGCACACCATGAAATGAAGAAACACAGCCACCATCAAACACGTTCCTCCTTATGTGTTTCAACCTCCAACATAAATGCATCTTGCAGATACACCAGGAGGAATCCCCATTTTTAGTGACAAATGGGGGGGGGGGAATCTGTCCATTCCGTTACCATGAGTGATCATATTTGAGTTGATACTCTGCAATCCCAGAAGAAAAATTCTGTCCCAAGAGGACACAAATATCAAAAATGCTTGAACATCAAATAACATTGTTGGCATGTTTAGCTTTTGATGTCGTCTTTGATAATGACAGTCATGTCTTTAACCTTTTTTTTCCTGGGGGGGGGGGCTGGGAAGGCTCAAATACCATTAGAGACTACACAAATGCCTTCCTTCTATTCAGTGTATCCCCAAAGATAATATATCTTCACGCTGACTGCTTTGCTGCAGGAAGTCTTTGGAAACCCTATCTTCCCAGCAAGTCCTTTGCAGTTGTAATACATTTAACAGAAGGAGTCTGCCAACTTTTATTTCATTTTGTTTCCTGCCTGTGAATGGATTTAATAAGTAATCATCTTTGCGGTTGAGCAGCTGAGCTTAAACATAATGCAATAGAATTTCAAAACTTAATTTTACCATGCCTCCAGAATATCTCTCTCTCTCTCTCTCTCTCTCTCTCTCACACACACACACACACACACACACACGGATCCCAGAAAATTCTAATTCAAAAGTCTGTACAAATTCCTATGTAAAGTTCATCACAATGAGTGTACCAAATGTACCTGAGAGAGGATATTTGTGCTCCGTTTCCTGCCTCCCCTCCCCTCCTTCTCCTCCCCCACAAATCTTAGATTGCAACAAATCTAAAGATTTATTGCTCAAGCAACAAAGAAGTGGATTCTCAAAAGTGATAAGAGAAAGGGGAGCTGACGTCAAGAAAATTAGACTATTTATCATAATAATTATTTACAAAGCCTCATGGGCCCTATCAGCTAGGCTGAGGGAATATTGTAACAATAAACATGGGCCCAAGATGAGAACATCTAGTGCGTAAATTGTCTTGAATTTGGAAATAGTTTCAAACCTGGGTGTCAGGCAGAAATATATGGTGCCGGCTGAAGCTGTCAATCAAGCCAAGTGGAAGGTGCTGGCACGATAATGAGGCTCTCGTTCAACCTCTCAAGGATGAAAAGAGGTATGTAGGAGATCCACAGAACAAGCCTGGCAAACAACTTTGGGATGGATGCTGGTAAAACCCCAAAACCTTTGTCATGACTGCTTATTAGTCTTTGCAAGACTCTATGAGCAGCTATGTACGTACAAACGCACAAACACAACCCCGTTAGGGAGTTCCTTGCATCATGCAAGAGGACAATTTGCTACCTTTTGCTATTGGTCTGGAAGGCCGGTTCCAAAAACCAAGGATAGGTGATCAGAGTTCTTATCCTCATACCATAAAGTGTCTGAGCAACAACTGAGAACTTCTAAACACTACAAATGCACTGCCTGGAAAGGTTTTGTACGTTTGAGTCCTTTTAGCTTCAAAATGTCTAGAATCATAATGCCTAAAAAAAATAAAATTATTTCTGCTACCATCTAAGCCAGACATGTCAAACACAAGGCCCGGGGGCCAGATGCGGCCCGCGAAGTGGTTTCATGTGACCCGCGAAGCCATCCTGGAAACAGTGAGGGAACGGCCCCCGCTGCCTTGGCCCTGGCCCAGGCTGGCCGGGAGCCAATGTACAATTTTGTGGTGGCCATCTATGCTGAAACGCATTCAGTCTTAGCTCCACAAGGCCGTCTGGAAACAGCGAGGAACCAGCCCCTGCCGCGTCGGCCCCGCACCCTGGGTGCATGCTGGGGAGGCTCCTCCAGTGGAGCATGCCTTGGCACTTGCCCTGGTCCCACCCCCTTCTGCCAGAGACCCTCAGATCTGTCCCACTCCTGCCCAGGCCCCCTTGACACGAATGATGTAGAGCTGGCCATGCCCACCCAGTAGGCCACACCCACTCCATCCACACCCACCCAGTAGGCCACACCCACCCTGGCCACACCCATCCGCCCCCCCGAGGGCAACCGCAATGCTGATGCGGCCCTCAATGAAATTGAGTTTGACACCCCTGATCTAAGCAAACTCTTCTTATGTACAAGCCCACTGATTTTGAGATGCTGGGGTCTCTAGAATATTCCATCAATCATCCTAAGGAAAGACATGACATCCCAAACTGGAGATATTCAAAAATAAATGAATATCAGATGGAACTAATTAAAGGTATTTAGAAGGAGTCCCACATAAGAGGAATTGAACAGTTAACAAGATTATAAGCCCAAGGCCACTTACTAGAGGAGGAAGCTGAACTTAATTGTTGCCCTTTTCTCACAACAATGTATAAATGCACAGCATTTTGCAGGAAGAGGCCATCGTGTTCCAGTTAACCACAAAGTTGACCATCAATTTGCTGATTTCTGCCCTACTCTACCCCACAATGCCTGGACCCTTTTGAAGCATTTCTCAGTGAAAACATGCCCTGTTTTTCCTGAGAACATGGTTCAGTAGAGAAAGAAGAGGATGAGGGCTCACACAAATTCATCCTTGGCCAGGTTAACAAGTATGTTCATCTCATCTTCCTGCATCATGCGGAAGACGGCGCTGATGTGGTGGTTCTCCAGAACTGACCGGTCATTGTACAAAATGGCTGTATCTGACCTGAAAAAAGAAGAAAATAAAGCAAACACAATGTCAAGGGCAGGGATGAATGATCTTGCTTTTTTTGAGGAACTGGTGAACCTTTCAACATTTTGGTTAACTCCAAACATACCAAATACAATGGCCTACAGTGGCTTATCTTTAATTGTGTGACAAAAAGAGGCCACGGAGGCCTCAAGAAACCAATACAGTTCACTTACTATTTGTTATTGTGCATTCTACAGGTCTTTCAGAATTCTCCATTCCTCTAAAATGACACTGTAAGGTTAGCAATGGAACATCCACGTAACGATGTCTTTACTTACTTGGTCTGGATGTGGAAGCTGTTGGTGGTACCCGTGTGTTCATAGTCATGGATTGCAGCTGCAAAGATAATGGCTAGGGCCTCAATCTCTGTCAGGCAGTGCTGTGGAGAAAGAAGAAGCAAGGGAGATTATCAGCATCTTGGGGAATGAAAGGGTGATGTCTGGAAATAACTCCAGACGTTTGCCATCATAAATGGAGGACATGTTCTACGATAGGGGGGTCATCCCTATGACCAAAACTCCCCTGATTCCGTAACCTTTCTAGATCAGTTGTTGTCCTATCTGTGGCATAAATTCTGACTTAAAACCTACTTTCCTGGAAACAGACACTATAACAATTGCACTTCCCGTGGCAAGAAGAGAAGCAGCAACAAGGCACAGATAGATACCTATCTTACTGTTCTTTGGTACATATGTATGGCTGGGTATGTGCAATATAAAATAAGATATACAGATATAAAATATAAATTTGCTCCCACATAGGACATATACCATTTCTCATCTTAGGATTCCTACCACAAATATGGTTTTGTGTCATTCCAAAGAAAATTTCTGCTATCTGATATTTAACAGAATAACAGAGTTGGAAGAGTCCTTGAAGGTCTTCTATTCCAACCTTTTGAGCACCAGGGACTGGTTCTGTGGAGAGAGGTTTTTCCACGGACCAAAGGGTGTGTGGTTTTGTGTGCTGCCGGCATCCCACGGATGGGGCTTTGCTTGTTTGTGCGGACCGGTTGCTGGCATGCCGTGGCCCAGTACTGGTCCATGGACTGGGAGTTGGGGAGCCCTGTTCTATTCCAACCCCTGCTCTGGCAGGCAACTATACAATTCCAGACAAGTGGCTGTCCAATCTTTTCTTAAAAACGTCCAATGATGGAACTCCCACAACTTCTGGAGGCTAGTCGTTCCATTGATTAATTGTTCTCACTGTCAGGAAATTTCTCCTTAGTTCTAGGCTGCTTCTCTCCTCAATTAGTTTCCATCCATTGTTTCTTGTTCCTGCCTTCGGGCGTTTTGGAGAATAGGTTGACCCCCTTTTCTTTATGGCAGCTCTTCAGATATTGCAAGACTGCTATCATGTCACCCCTAGTCCTTCTCTTCATTAAACTAGACATACCCAATTCCTGCAACCTCTCAAAGCTAATGAGTTCCAGATGTGCTGGGAATACGACCACCAACATTTTCAGTAAGTATCATTCCCATGCAGAGCCAACTGCTGGCTACGTCCTTCAAAGCCCAAAGAGAAGCAGCCTAACTTAAAGGCTGTGCTTTCCCAAATAAGTCGGTCCTGGTTTTAAAAATCTTGGGGAAAGTCCTTCCTTCTGCCTTGTCCTACCTAGGTGGAACTTGTTGCTTCCTGCCATGAGAACTCCCCTTTTCAGAGAGAGAATTGGTTTTCAAGATATTTTATTTGCTGGAATGCATTTTAGCAGGTCGGATCACTGATTTGTTTTAGGGTTTGTTTGGGTTTTTTTTACCTGATATGATTTTATATTTTAATTAAAACTGTGTATTCATCTTGTAATAGAACATATAGAATTTTTGCTTATCACCCTATTTTTTTTAAAGACGGGGGGGGGGGAGAGGACACAACTCACTCAGCGGACATTTGCTGACTGCAATCAGTTTTTCCAATTCCTGGCTTGGTGCTAAACTGGGAAGACCTCTAGAGGGCACTGTTGCTTCCTGTATGTGTATGGCGTTTCAGCGAGTTTTGATAAAGAATAATTTGGGAGCAAAACAGCTTGTAGGTCTCATTCCTGAGATTTGTCCTAGGTACCGTAATTTATGTCAGCCCAGCAGAAAGTTAGGCACTAAAACCCAAGATTCGAAAGCTTCTTCAGACCCAAAAAGCAGAATTAATTTTCTAAGCATGTAATATTAACATGCTTGAGGGTGAACAAATGGGACATTCACTGAAGCACCCAGTCCACAGGATAGCCTTACCACCATGCCAGTGCGAAGCAAGAAGCAATGTACAGTCTGGGTAACATCAGCAGCATGTATCTGATTGTGATAAGGGTTCTTATATTTCCCATAACCAGCCTCCAGTGCATCCAGGAAAGTCATGAGGTACACCGTGGGGATCTGCAAAACAACAAAGACAAGGTGACCCTAGGCAAGACCTGAAAATAGCTGCAAGCTTAGATATCTTCTATTGAGTCTGATAGTTGATCCATCTGAAAAGCCATGGTGGCACAGTGGCTAGAATCCAGTATGGCAGGCTAATTCTGCTGACTGCCAGCAGTTCGATTCTGAATGGCTCAAAGTTGACTCAGCCTTCCATCCTTCCGAGGTCGGTAAAATGAGGACCCAGATTGTTGGGGGCAATAGGCTGACTCTGTAATCTGCTTAGAGAGGGCTGTAAAGCACTATGAAGCAGTATATAAGTCTAAGTGCTATTGCTATCTAGCTTGGTGCTACCTGTATTAGTCTTTCCAAGCACGTCTTCCAGTTTTGATGGATTATAACTCCTCAGCCAGCATGGGAAGTCTGATTTGAGATGGTTGGGGGTTGCAGTCCAACAAGGTCTGAAATGTAATCTGCCTAAGTAGTGGTGGCTCTCCAGTATTTCAGACAGGAGTTTTTCCCCAATCCAATTTGGAGATGCTGGAGACTGAGCACAAAACCCTTATACCTTGGCTTCTATGCAGAGTAGGATTCCCCTTTTAGTATATATGATCTACTGCTGTGTTTTTCCAGCTTGGCAAGTTTACGATGTGTGGACTTCAACTCCCAGAATTCTCCAGCCAGCAACTGGTGATTGGAATCACAATAAGCCACAGTTTGTTCTCATAATGGTTTGTTGAAAAAGCCAGAGTGACTTAGGTGGTACAAGTCAAATTATGGCTTAGCATTTGTTAAAAATGGAAGTTTTAAAGGTAGAGCTAGACGACTGTAGCTTTATCATGAATATTCAGAACCCTCTATCATCAAAGCAACATCTCATCTGGAAAATGTTGAACTGTTTGATTCAGGAGAAGCAGCTGGTCTCCTGCTGAGGTTTTGGACTATCATTCCCATAACCTCATGCCACTGGCTATGCCCATGAAGAATGATGAATGTTCAGATATAAACTGCAGGAGTTTCAACCAGGTTTCCATCATTGTAGCCTTCAAAAAAAAAAAGCCCTGGTAATTTAAGCAGCATATTAAACCTGTTTTAATGCAAGAAATTATTATTACTATTTTGTTGATGTCCCAGCAAGTTGCAGCATCCAGCCAACTTTGGCTGCTATCAAAAAGAAAAAAGAAAGAAGAAGAAAAAAGCTAAATGGAATCAGATCTGCTTCTTACAAACCACTTCTGTGGACAGCAACAAGGTCCATATTTGATTCAAGAGAGTCTTTACCTTTTTGACTCTTGGAAATTTGGCAAAGTAAAAGAAGCATGGGCATTATCTAGTCCTCAGTCTGCTTTCAAAACATTTACCTCAAGTGCTCAGCTCCTTCCCTGGCAATCCTTTGATTGGGGGGGGGGAGAGGGGAAAGATGAGAAATGACCCCACCCACTTCTGACTCTGGATCTGATCATAGACCACTCTGGCTTCAGCCCTTAGCCTCCAGAACTCCTCCCCAACTGATCACTCCTATAAAAATAGGATCCCCACACACACACGCGCACACACAAATATACTCCCTCTTCTACTTTAAAAGCAGCATTATAGTGCTGCCCTAACTTCTCACAATTTGGAAAGATGATTTAATCCGCAGGCACACAATGGTTACCTGGATGTGCTTGGACCCCTTCGTTTCTTACCTTGAAGCGGCTGTTGAGATTGTGGCGGGTGAGCAGCTCAAAGACAATTGTGCGCAAGGCATGGTCTTCGCTCACCTTGTTCAGTGCAAAGACGTCGAAAAACCAGAGGTCAAGAGTCTAGGAAGAGAAACAGAGGCAGAGTGAAAGACGGAGCAGGAGAGGAGGGTCAAATCTGCCATACCTACTAAGCAAAGGACTTACCTCCGGTGTAGGACGGGGAGAAAAATGGGGCAAGGATCCAAAAGAAAAGGATGTTTTTTTAAAAGGGGGGGCGGCTATTAGATGGAACTTCATGTGAACCAAGAAATCCATTTCTAGGTATTAATCATTCCTCTAATAAATAGGCCTGTCTATCTGTCCGTCCGTCCATCCACCTCTACAAGGACATTGTACACACATAATACACGTGTTCATTTATCGTTTACCTACTGTCAGGCTCCACAAACCAAGAGAGACACACAGAGTTACTTCTAAGCAATTTATTATTCTTCGCCTATAGGCAGAAATCTTGCCAAACTAAAGCAACTACTTGAATCATTAAAGATATTTCTAAGAACTTCTAGGGGAGAACTCTCTTGACCCTCTTCCTCCCAAACAAACTATATAAACTAGTCTTTGGATCCTCTGGAATGCAGCTCTTGCCTCCAGGGAATCCAGACTACATTCTACCACACACACACAGACAATCCTATTCCAAATTACTCCAGGTGGTTTATAATACATATCAAAGAGAATTCCTCTAAGCCTCTTCCTTCTTGAAGTGGTTAATTAACCCCTACAGTGCGGATTATTGATTACTGGTGAAAACTAGGACTTTCAGGAAAACTTTGCCTCCAGTATCCTTTTTTATAGAGCGGATAGTAGGGAATAGCTAGAAAAGTGTGACTCATAAATACTGACCCAATGGATGGCTTGTGGTGATGGGCAAAAATAGCCTTGGGAATTGGGGTGGGGTGAATGACAGAAGCCTCCCCTCAAGCAGGAGAAACCACCGATGCAAAAATTAGGAATTATTACCAGAGTGTAAGCCTCATTACATCCAGCAGACACTTACACAGATAGCATAGCACTGTTAACAGGATCCTCCCTCCCAAAAGAATGGTTACCTTCAGACAGTTGATGACCGATTGGGAATAATTGGGTCCCACAGCTGTGTACGTTCGGCGGAACATCCTGTGCAGTGGAAGACACAGTCAGACGGTCCCTGGGAGATCTGGCTTACTTGCAATTAGAACCAGCTTCCAAATCCCATCAAGCATGCAAGGGGCATTCGGCTTTCTCCAGGCAGGGCAATAAATTTCAGGCATGTCGAATTTGAGCCTCTTCTCCAGAGATACTACGAATCAATAGCCCAGTAGTGTTCCAGACCCATGTACAGATTCCCCAGGCACAGGAGGATATATAATAATTTTCAGTTTCAATTTTCATCACTATCATATGCATTTTTATCTACTTCCTCCTTTCCACTCGCTTCTTTTCATTATCCCAGTTCCCTTTCCTAAACTAGAACTAAGATACACTAGAACTAAGATACAGTCTCCTGCACAGATGCCCCAGAACAAAGTCAGACCCGGGTTGTCCATTTGAGCCCCTTCGATGCCCTCCCATCTATCACCCCTAACCAGCATGCCTAACCATGCAAATGGAGGGGGGGAGGGCTGGTAAGTTGCAGAACAAGAAACCAGAGATGGGGTTCTCAGCTGGGAAAAGCTATCTTAGGACAAAGTATTCTCTTTCCTCTTGTCATCTCATGTGAATCATTTCTTATTCAACCACACAAGCATTGTCCCTCATCCCTCATACCCTATTCTATTCTAGTTCCAGGCAGTCCGGGGAGAGGCAAGACGAACCAAACCTTTCCACAAAGATGCCAGCTTGAACAGCATGCACAATGCTGCGAAACTTGGGTTTCTCCTCCGAACGGCGCCCCTTGGCCCGGGTCTGCTGGGTAAAAGTGGAGGCCAGCCAGTCTCGCACTTCAGAGGGCACAGCATCAGATTTGATCTCTTGGAGTTCATCTTCTGTGTCCAGAATCTTCCTGAAACAGGAATGGTGCCAGTGGGGAGAGGAAGGACAGATGACAAGCAATTAGAGGCAACGTGCGTCACAATAGGAGACAAAAGCTGCAATTACATTGCCCCCCAAAATTCAAAAGAAGCCCAGAGAACAACAGTAACACCGGCACTTAGCCTGGTTTTCAACACTGATGGATCATCTTTTAAATGTTGCAAGAAATTTTGAAAAATAAAATGAAGGGATGTTTAACTCAAGTCTCCATAACATTGCTTATATTAACCCAGAGGTCTTCAAACGTGGCCCTAGTATGACTTGTGGACTTCAACTCCCAGAATTCCTCAGCCAGCGTGCCTGGCTGAGGAATTCTGGGAGCTGAAGTCCACAAGTCATAAAAGAGCCAAGTTTGAAGACCCCTGTACTAGCCCATGAGTAAGATGGCCTTAAGTCATACTTTTTTGTTCATTCGTTCGTTCGTTCGTTCGTTCGTTCGTTCGTTCGTTCGTTCGTTCGTTCGTTCGTTCAATCATTCATTCATTCATTCATTCAATCAATCATCAATCAATCAATTTCTATAGTTATCCATCTCAGGAAATGACTCTGGGCAGCTTACAATTTAGAATGTATCTTACAATTAAAAATTTGAAAAACATTTTAAAACAATAAAACCAGTAGAAAACATTAAACAGCCAATTCAAAATACGCAAGAGCAAGGTATTTGGTCCGTTACCAATAAAGCCAGGAAAAGGGGGAGGGGGGCTTGGTGCATTCAACAATCCAGGCTCAGGAACATAGCCAGGTTTTTAAGGCCTTACAAAAGGCTAATAGGGTTGGGACCATTCTAATCTCCGAAGGGAGGATTTTAGGTGCCCCAGTACTAAAGTAGTATGTTTCCCATTATTCTGAAGGTGCAAGAACAGCTTCAAGGTGAGTAAAGCTGTTAGGTTTTCAAGCATTACTTTGGAAGGAAGTCAGATGACTGATAGAAAGTAAAAACACCTAGAATAAAGGCCCAATAGGGATCAATCCAGTGGTGGGATTCAAATATGTGAACAACAGGTTCTCTGTGTTGGATGCCGCTTCTGGAAGTCCATTCTGGGCCTGGGCAACAAAAAATTAGCTCGGTTCTGCCGAACTGGTGCAAACCGGCTGAATCCCACCACTGGATCAATCATGGGGACACCAAATTTCACAGATAGTATTGTTCTGGCAACTTAAATATGGATGAAGGGCAACTCAGCAATAGGGAAATGTCATCAGTGCTTCTCTGGACTTTAGATAGAGATGAGCTGTCTTCTAATGTGCTCTTACTTGGGTTTCTCTTAGTGTCTCTGAGAAAGTATTTCCTACAACTTAATAGAAAACTGAGGAATGAGTTTGTGATTTAGATAACAGCGTGTACAGTACTTGACTGACTCTCTGGATTCAGTGCATCCAAGGTTGGTGAGTTCTTCATATGTCAGTCTGCCACTAAGGGGAACCACATCCCTTCTTAGTGCCAACATGAACTGGAATCCAGAGGAAGATCCATCCATTAAAGGCTTTCAGAGTTGGTAAAACTCAGCAGAGCTTCTGCCAACATCCAAGCCAGGACGCTAACCACCACTGTCAAATTTCTGCCTGACGGTGTCTGTTGCCTTACGAATTCCCCATAATTCAGTTTATCCCAGCTTTCGTCAACCTGGGTGCTCTTCAGGTGTATGGAGCGATTTCCAGAAGAATTTTCAGCAATGGAATGTGAAGTCCCTGAGTCTGGAGGCTGCTAAACTTGGGGATGGGCAGCCTATCCAGGGGCACTCATTTTGATTTTGGGGAGGGAGGGAGGGAAATAGTGTTGGACCAGATGGACACCCAACAGGGCTTTCCCAACCCTTCACCCTCACCTGGTCTCATCAATGTAAACTGCTTCAAGCAAAGAAGCTGTATATTCCAAGTTCTTCTTCAGCTCCTCAATATTCACCTCTCCTGTCTCCAGCTGTTTCACCATATACCGCAACCTGCAAATCAAGGGGGGGAAAAAATGAGAGGAAGGGAGTAAAGTAGACTGGGGAAAACTTCTTTCCTTGGCTCACCTGCTGTAGAGCATCTCACATTACAATCCCACCTCCTCAAGAAAGAGCCATCCAGAAAGAAATCATATTCCAGTTATTTGCCACTGCTGTGAGAAGATAATCTGAAGGAAAGTGGACAGGGCTGGTCACCTTTCTAGAACTTGCAACTTCCTCAACCATCAACTGCTTGATCAACTTACATCAAAAATGACTCTTTAAAAAAAAAATGCAATGTTCTCTTGGAAAATGCTTTGCCTTCTTACACACTCAAAGGGAATGGAGGGAAGGACAGTTTCTGATAGAAATGCACTACATTTGGGGGGTTAATACTGGACACAGGGTAACAGCATTCACTATAAGAGGATATGTTAAACTCCATTAGAAGATGGAAATAAGGCAAAAGAAACCCAAGTCCACATCTCTGTCCAGCCATGAAACTCATTGGGTGATCATTGGCCAGTCACTCTCATCTCCCTTTCAACCTATCCTACTCACAGGGTTGATGTGATAATAAAGGGGCAGGAAAAGGGATTTAGAATGCCACACAAAGTTCCTTCAAGGGATAACGGGAAGAAAATATAACAAAATAAACAAACATGTAGGTAATTTCCTTCTTGATCCTGAGCCCAGCATTATAGATACAAAACAAAAAGCAATAGCAACAGCACTTAGACATATATACCCCTTCACAGTGCTTTACAGCCCTCTCTGAGCGGTTTACAGAGTCGGCATATTGCCCCCAACAATCTGGGTCCTCATTTTACTGACCTCAGAAGGACAGAAGGCTGAGTCAACCTTGAGCCGATGAGGATTGAAGGAATCGAATACCTGGCAGTGTGAGCAGAGTTAGCCTGCAATGCTGCCTTCTAACCACCGTGCCACCATGGCTCCCAAGTTGCTTGCCTACAAACAAGTCTTCTTTTCTCCTCCCTAGCTGCCATCAACCAAGAAGACCGTTGGGTCTTTTCCATCCACTGCTGGGAGTCTGAGATCAGTCAATTGAAAATGGTAAAAAGGATGCTAACTCCCACCCACCCACCCACCTCCTCGTACGGTTTTCATCCCACAAGGGATGTGACAGACCCACAAAGGCATTGGCAGACATTGCAAAAGATCTGAACAATCCACGCAGAAGATGGAACAGGCCAGTCTTCTGCTGCACTATACGGCAAAGCTGGAAGCAAAGATTAGGGGTGATTTCAACTGAATGTTAAGACAGGGAGCAGAATTCAGCTCTAGGAAAAGAAAAACTGTGGAAAGCCCTTCGACAATTAAACAGACTGTCTTGGGAGGGGGCATGCTCTCTTTTCCTGGAGGTCTTTAAATAGAGTCTGGCTGGTTGTTATATCAGCAAACAAGGAATTTTTAAGGTCTGTATAAGTGCTGTGCAAAAGATAAAAGGAACCTCAGAACACACGAGTAAGCGCTTTTAATAATAATAATAATAATAAAGTTGGAAGGGACCTTGGAGGTCATCAAGTCCAACCCCCTGGTCAGGCAGGTAACCCTATACCATTTCGGACAAATGGCTGTCCAGTTTCCTCTTAAAAACTTCCAGTGTTGGAGCATTCACAGCTTCTGGAGGCAGGTTGTTCCACTGGTTAATTGTTCTAACTGTCAGGAAGCTTCTCCTTAGTTCTAGGTTGCTTCTCTCCTTGATTAGTTTCCATCTGTTGCTTCTTGTCCTGCCTTCAGGCGCTCTGGAGAATAGCTTGACTCCCTCTTCTTTGTGGCAGCCCCTGAGATATTGGAACACTGCTATCATGTCCCCCCTCGTCCTTCTCTTCTTTTAGCCCTTGTCCACAACTCTTTAAAACTAAATACATCTTTCCTCAGGCTCATCCTCTCACCTTTAAATCCCAAAGCACAGCCCTATTCTGCACTAATCTTCAGGGATTGGGCAAGATGGCCTTTCCAAAAATCTTCCCAAATTCTTCATTTTGACATGGACAGTTCTGTATATTTATATAACAGGAGGGAATTTATCTTATTCAACCAGTTCTAATAAGCCTGCAGCTTGTCTTGAAGATGGCTTCTACGTGAGGAAGGCAGAAGGCCTGCCAAGGGCCAACTCTATCTGTCAGCAAGACTCCTTATATAAAAAAATGGGACAGGATTAATCTGCAAGTGCTCTTTTGCTCCTGTGACAACTTTGGGATCTGTTTTACTCATACACCTGGAGAAACTCTCATTCACCTTTCTTCTAGTAATTTATTTCTTCCAATTTTCAACTTTTTCCCTTTTGTTCAGAAGGGAACAACAAAAGTGGGTTTCCTTCTCATCTGAATGCCCCCTCCTGGAACTTGTTTCACCAACTGTATTTCTCTTGTGACACAATGATCCTACCTGTTCTGCAGAGAGTGGGCTAATATCAACAGCCTAGCCAAAGCAAAAGATAGGTTAGGTCATGCAGTTCTGGCCAGTTCTTCGTGTGCTGCTAGTTAATAACAGGCCATCAAGCTCAGCCAGGCGCTTCGTCTGTAATGTTTCACTTCCAATTAATCAGTCCTATTGTAATGCATGAAAGACACTGACAGGAAAACAACAAACACCACTTAGTCTTTCAGTGAAACCAGAGGAGCACATCATTAACACATGAGTGTCTTTTGAAGGAAATGGAAAGTGCACACACATTTCTTGGGGACAAAACAACATATCAACAGCAACACAAGGAAAGCTGTAAAACAAGGAGCTTCGTGTTGAGTCCTCTCTTTGAACTTAGAACTTCCCTTATCCAGCACCCTTCAGATGCACGAGTATTACAATTCCCAGGATCCCCAGCCAGCATGGCCCAACACTACTGGAGAGTCAGCTTAGGGGCTGCTGCTGAAAAACACAGAACAATTCAGGGCATTTCTTATATGGAAGCCTATGTTCTTCTACGCTGGAGAAATGGAAGCACAACAGGATGATGACAAAACAATCGCATCAGCTGCGCTACATGTTACAGGAAAGATAAATCTTGTGACTGAGTTGCCATTTTCAGGGACAGCTCAGTGTGTTTCATAATCCACTGCCCGGCCCTCCGAGAATTTTTTATGGCTGCAACTGCTGAATGAGAAACCGTCACCCTTCCCCAACCTTTCCTTTTACCATCAGGGAATAAGGCTTCTGTCTAATTTTTCCTTGCCTAAATTAATCTGATGATGTACCAACAAGGGGAGGCTAATGATAGGCAACGTGATCTCCCCGTACTTGAAAAAATCTCTCATTTCGGAGGACCCCTTTGCTGGAGAAAGGGCGGCACCAGAGAGTAGAAGGGAGAATGAAAGCAAAATGCATCCACGCAGCAGGAGCTTTGCTGTGACTGGATTACAAAAAGGCGGAGAGTAGCAGATAGAGAAGTAAGGTTTAGCTGGTAATAGACTGAATGGGGGGCGGGGAGAGGATGTTGGGGCAGGGAATACAAAAAAAATGCTCTCTAGGGCCCTCAAAGCCGATGAAGGATGACCCAATCAACAGGAGGCAAACTTTGAGAGCCTGGGAGATTAAGCTTAATGTTTTTTGAGTGGGCTGAGGACTGAAGTAGGAATTTTCATGTTTTTCTCCCTCTAGATTTTAGTGTGGGTGAGACGTTCATGCTTTTTTTTAATGCTATGTAAAGGAAGTCACAGAAGGTGGCAGCACTTACCCAGCCTTCATTGACTGTAAAAAAACCAAGCAGGATCTGGATTAAGATCTGGTTAGTATTGGGATGGGGGGGGGGTAATCAGAAAAACCTATTGTGAAGTTCGCAGATGATACAACAGTAGTGGGCCTTATTCAGGATGACAAGGTGGAAGCTTACCGCAAGGAGGTTGAGGGGTTGGTGAACTGGTGTAAGGAAAACAGCCTAGTTTTAAATACCAGAAAAACCAAAGAGATCATTGTCGATTTCAGAAAAGGCAGGCACAGCCACACTTTTCTGAGCATTAATGATTCACCTGTGGAGATGGTTACCAGCATCAAATTCCTGGGTGTTCAGTTAACACGTAGGCTGGCTTGGTCGCTCAACAGCGAGACACCAGGGCCTGCATTTTCTGCGTCACATGAGAAAAGCACATCTTCCTTCTCCTATCCTTACCACTTTCTACAGGGGGACGATCGAGAGCATCCTGTCATACAGCATCACAGTCTGGTTTGGAAGCATCACTGCTTCAGACAGGAAGGCGGTGCAGAGAGTGGTGAGGATGGCCAAAAAGATCATTGGCAGTTCCCTCCCTCCCATCCAGGACATAGCACAGAAGCGTTGCTTGAGCAGGGTCCATAAGATTATTTGGGACACTACACATCCTCTTCACGACCTGTTTTCCTTGTTACCTTCTGGGAGGAGGCTTCGTGGTATCCGAAGCAGAACATCCAGATTCAGCCATAGTTTCATTCCATACAGCATTAAACTTGTGAACTTCTCAAGCTTCCTCCTTCCATTATATATTCAAGATGGACAGTGTTTAATATTTATTTGTTATGTATATGTAGGGGTGTGGGTCTATACATATGTTGTATATAGTATGTTTAGGTGTGTGTCATGTATGTGTTCACTTTGAGAGCAGGCAACTAAATTTCATTTTTGATGTGTGCTGTTGTGCCCACAGTAAAAAATGACAATAAAGGTTGTCTTATCTTATCTTATCTTATCTTATCTTATCTTATCTTATCTTATCTTATCTTATCTTATCTTACCTTACCTTACCTTACCTTACCTGACCTGACCTGACCTTATCTTATAAACCTCAGGGCACTAGGTGGGATGGCATTAAGTTTGATGGAAAGAGTATATTGTGCAAACCTACTTTAAATATGCGTGGTATAGTGTGCTGTCTTTGAAAATTCAATTACCATGAAATAACAACACAAAGACAGCACTCATGTCACCAAATTATTCAACATCTACTGAGCTTCAAATGCCAAAGGAATTAAATCAGTAGATGTAAAAGCAGCAGGGGCTGTGTGCCGATAATGGGAAACAAGAAAAAAATGTCATCATCTATTAAGACACCTTTCCCAAACAGGTGTCTTTCACATGGTGTTGAGATTACTACTCTGAGGAATACCTAATCAGCCTGTCATCTGTAAACACTGATAATGTTAGGCCCAAAATCTAAGGAAGACATGTGGTGATTCTTCCAATTGGAGTTCTTTATTGTTCCGCGCCTATAGACAGAATCTTGCCAAAATGAAGCACTCCTATCTGCAGACTCTGAGAACTATTAACTATTAACTATTAAGGTTGTCTGTGGAGATTCTCAGTCATCCATGTTATAGTTGTCCCAAAGGACATTTAACTATGCACTTTGGGATGAACACCCTTCGAGTGATGTGGGACTATGAATGGATTTCCAAAACAATTGCAGCCTACAGAAACCATTTGTGCTTCAGTTTTAGATGCAGACTACACAAAGTCATCTACAATAGCCTTTGCCTGTGTTCAACAGTGAAGGCACACAGGGCAGAAAACATCCTGCGGAAAGCACAGCTCCACAACACAGTCCTTTCAGCAGTTCAAAGAAGGCTCCACACCCATTTGTACTACTCAGGTGACCCCGAAGACATAGACAAATCTCCAAGTGGCCTCAATGACTCTCTAAAAAATGCAAATGACCAGCTGTCTGCAAGGAATTAAAATCCTTCCATCCTCCACCATCCACTCAGATCTGAAAAAGCTTCTTGGATGAGAAGCGAAACGTCTTCAAAGAAAAACAAGAAAGTCCAGTTGCCTTTTGAAAAAGCACCTTTGGGATATTAAAGAGGTGGTGTCTCCAACCTCTTTCTCTCACACAAGATATTTGGGTTGATCTGCCTCTTATTCCTCTGGAATGTACACTCTCCATCCTGGGTGTTCAGCCTACTATACTGCATCACAGATAAGGGTATTCAAATATATGCATCAGTTTCAGGAAGGGTTAAGGCACTGGACTGGCACCGGGGAGACCCAGTTTAAGCCCATCCTCAGCCATGGAAGCTTATTGAGATAACTTTGAGCCACTCATATTGTCTTAGTCCAAACTTGCTTGATTGCTATTTGTGTTGTAGGAAAAAAAATGGGCGGACCTTTACACTTAACAACACAAGTAGGTAACAAATTAGATCAAATCAATTACTTTGGAGGCAAAATTATATGCAACTCAGCTGGACAAATTTATGCCAAAACACACAAATTTTTGCTCTGGTTGCAGACTTATTTAAAGGTAAATATTCTGTATTGTGCTGCAAATGGTTAAACTTTTAACGTTCTATGGCTGCTTTTCAACTTTCTAGATCATCAGATAATGTTGTACATGGTGTTTGTTTTTCTCCCTTCAAATAATACCAAAAAAACCTCCCCTGATGGTGATAAGCTGATTGTTTAAGAACAGTACATCTTTCTGGCCAGCTTCTAAGCAATGCGGCACCCATGGGGTGAAGATATACATTTGATCATTAAATGGTGCTCCCAAAATAACATCTTCCCAAGCAGTGTATTTTTGATTTATGATGAAGTGTTGTATTTTACGATTTATAATGAATGTATTTTCATGTTGTTTATGATCATGATTATCACTATTACTTGTATGAACACTAAGAGCTTATGCATCGGAGACAAATTCCTTGTGTGTCCAACCACACGTGGCCAATAAAGAATTCTATTCTATTCAGTAGAGACAAGGGGGGCTTGGGGGAATATAAGGGGAGAAATGAGAGGCTTAAGCATTACAGAAGCTTAAAATATCTACTTTATTATGTATTTATTAGATTTATATCCAGCCTGTCATTCAGGAGATCAAGACAATGTACACAGCACTCCTCCTTCCTACTGTACTCTCTAAAATATTGAAAAATGAAGGGAAATTCATTTTTCGAGAGGCATGGGATTTTACAGATGCAGTGAATATCTTAAGCTTCTGCAAGGCTTAATATATAAATTTTGGCCTTCAATTGCACCAAAAAATAAAAAAGACAGCTTGACAAACTGCACCCAATCCTTTGCCAGATCACATGTAGCCTAGGAGGCCGCACCTTTTCAACCCTTTGCCAAGAAATAAAAGGTAAATGTAAAGATTTCCCTGTCCAGTCATATCCAAGTCTAGGGCATGGTGCTCGTCTGTTTTTTGGCTGAGGGAGTTAGCATTGTCCAAAGACATTTTCCATGGTGATGTGGCCAGCATGGCTACAGGCCAAAGGCGCACGGAGCACAATTGCCTTTCCACTGAAGTGGTACCTATTAATCTATTCACATTAGGAGAATCTAGCACCTCAACATCTTTTTTATATTATGGGAACCAAAACTGGGTGAAATGTTCCAAGTGTGGTCTTAACCAAGGCATTGTAAAATGGTACTCACATCTCATGTGATCTTGATTCTATCCCTCTGGATAAAGAGTTTAAAGTGTTTAAAGGTGTTTAAAGTGTGCATCACTTCAAAGGGCTTAAAGTGGTAGTCTCATATCAATTTAATCTTTAACTGTTCAAATGTTGACTTTAGTGCTTTTGTGTTTGTTCTATGCAGTTAACGAATCCCTTCTTCCCAATTCATGCTAGTAGTGTCTGGCTGAAAAACATTTGATACGGGCATAGGTTTTGTACAGCTGATGCAAACAGATAAGGTCAATGACCCCGATTTTAGATGCAAACTGAAGATTCTGCATCTTGGGCAATTAAGAGCAATCCCATAGATACCCTTCATCTCCCAGAGACATGTTTCCATGCAACCAATCTTCTGCCTCGTTTGGGAAAGGATGACTACTAAGGAGAAGTATTACCACGTGCCCTGCACCTATTTGCCTGGAAGAAAGCCAAATGCTTCATTGCAACCAGATCCCCAAACTTGATTTATCATCCAAACTACTCACACAAAATGAAATATATAGCACTGGATAATAGACGACCAGTTTTTTTTCCTAATAATTCATTTAAAGTTGGGGAAAGGGGGTTGTCCATATTTTTCTAAGTCTAGGTTGGCAACCACATGAGAGACACAATCAATTATTTGAGATTCTGCAACTAAGTTCAACATTTCCGCTGACAATGTGGACTAATGTGATTGTGTTAGGGGGGAAAGCCCAAGGCTTAGGCCATGGCTGTCTAATCTTTTGGCTTGCCTGGGCCACATTGAGTGAGGAGGAACTGTCTTGGGCCACAGATAAAACACATATGCCAATAGTTATTTAAATCAGCGCTTTTCAACTGGTGGTATGCGTACCACCTGTGGTACTTTGCCACGTGGCAGGTGGTACGCGACCGTCCTAAAGAAGTGTAGCAGGGAGGGGAATGAGCTGAAGCAACCCAAGCCTGAGGGAGAGGCAGTCGCAGCTGCAGGTCTGTCTGGGCTGGTAGAAGCCCCAGGAGCCAGCAGGGCTCCAGCTGATTGGCGCTTCCAGAAGCAGCCTGGAGCTGGAGGTGAACTGAAGAAAAAAAAGGGGGGGAGAGGAGAGGCTATAAAAGGAGGTGGTTTGGGCGGGAAAGGGGGAAAAAAGGAAACAGGGAAAGAGGAGGAGAGCTCAGCAGGCAGGGAGGAAACAGGGACAGGGAAGAAGCAGCAGCTGTTGCTGGAAGAAAAGGTCCCCTGGTTCGTTTTCTCCAGCCAGTAGAATGCAATCAGTGCTGAAGCCAGCAGACGAGCATGTCAAAAAGGAGGTGGGTTTATTTAGTTCTGGATCAGCTGGCAGCTTGATTGGGTTACCATAAGGATTTTTGTACAGTTTTTACAGCATTTTGTAATTCAGAGGCTCGGTTTGTGTGCTTTGGTTACTTAGTCTGTATTTTAGGCTAGCAATGAGTCCAAAGTGTTGACTTCCATAGGTTTAATCCCTTTAAACAAATGTAATTAGTTTTGCCCCCTTATCTTGAGTCTGTCTATGGCTTTTAGAAAGTTTTCTTTGAAGGTAAACAGGTTTAATTTAAGGCTAAAGCTTTTCACAATTGCCGGAGCCTTTCAGTCTCGGATTGCAACATTGTGACACGTGACATACCTGAGGCAGCTTAAAGACAAAAAACACCAGAGTTTATGTGTTTCTTTATTTTGTGAGCCTTTCTTGCTTTGCACTTGATTCCTGTGTCTTTAAGGGTATAGAGAAGGGATTGGGGGGGTGCATTCTTACTACACTGTGGAAAGAGCTCAGAAGCGAGAGAGGAAGAAGGGCCGACCAGCTAGCTCAGGGGTCTACAAACTTAGCAACTTTAAGTCCTATGGACTTCAACTCCCAGAATTCCTCAACCAGCCATGATGGCTTAGGAGTTCTGGGAGTTGAAGTCCACAAGTCTTAAAAGTGCCAAGTTTGAGGACCCCTGAGCTAGCTGGTAGTGGTGCATATTAATAAACATGGATAAATTCATCATACATTTGTCAGTGCAAAGGAAAAGGGATTCAGCAAAGGAACAGCCACCGAAGAAATTAAAACTGGTACTTTTTTACTTTTTCCCTACAGTTTGTAATATTTTATTAGCTTATAGAATAAAATACAAAAATACAAAAGCAAATAGTAGGACACAGTGGGGAGGGGGAGAAGGGAAAAAGAACAGACTTCCTCTGTTGCAGTAGAAGGAAGCATTAATATCAAACCTCAACTTTTTACTTTTCTATAATATTATAAACTAGCCATTTCTATAACAACAAATGAATCTAATCAGTAAAACCCAACCCCCCCCCCTTTTTTTTTTTTGTCATCAAGTTTTTGACACCTTGCTAAGCACTGGTGGTACTCAAATATTGTCATGTCCTAAAAGTGGTACAATCTGTGAAAAGGTTGGAAAGCCCTGATTTAAATAACTTCCTTTATTTTTTTAATAGAGATATCACCCTGCCAACAAAAATACGTATAGTCAAGGCCATGGTTTTCCCAGTTGCAATGTATGGCTGTGAAAGCTGGACCATAAGAGGCCTTTGAACTATGGTGCTGGAGAAGACTCCTGCGAGTCCCTTGGACTGCAAGGCGATCAAACCGGTCAGTCCTAGAGGAGATCAACCCTGACTGCTCTTTAGAAGGCCAGATCCTGAAGTTGAAACTCAAGTACTTTGGCCACCTAATGAGAAGGAAGGACTAACTGGAGAAGAGCCTAATGCTGGGAAAGATTGAGGGCAATAGAAGAAGGGGACGACAGAGAATGAGGTGGCTTGATGGAGTCACTGAAGCAGTAGGCGTGAGCTTAAATGGACTCCAGAAGATGGTAGAGGACAGGAAGGCCTGGAGGAATGTTGTCCGTGGAGTCGCGATGGGTCAGACACAACTTCGCAACTAACAACAATAATTTTTTAAATATTTTTTAAAATATTAGCTGTCAAGGGCTGCATGTGGCCTATTGTCTGTGAGTTGGACACCTCTGGCTTAGGCAGTGAAAGGCACCATGTTGAAAGCATCAAGATCTTGAAGGAGAGAAGTGGGCATCATATGCCCTGCACTGCACTTCCATCCCCACATTCAATGTACCTTGCTGTCCTTAGAGTTAGCAGAGCAGGTCAACCCATTGTCAGTGTTCCCATCTATCATTTTCAGAGAATGACAACTGAAATAACATCCTGATATAGTCTTCTGTAAAAAGGCAGTGTCTGTAAGAAAGCTTTTTTTTTTGCAGACAAAGCCACCACTTCCTAAGTTGACATGTACAAGCACTATGCTTTGAAAAGAAAGCTGCCATAGCCACGAAATTTGCAAAGAAGGGCCTGCTTCAGACCACAACCTCTATCACTGTAGCACAATCTATGTTAGACTGAGTTAGCCAAATTTGGACAAGAACAATCATTATTGAGCAATGAAAAGAAGGAAGGGTGACAATTCATGAGATGTTTATTTTTAAAAGAACATTTTCCCCGAGTTAATGACCATTATCTTGCAAGACAATAGAAGCACCCATTCATTTCTTTTATGTAAACGTGTTTTTCAGCATGAAGACCAGCAATAAAATGCTTAGTCTAGAGATCATGTTTTCTGAGTTATTTACCGAATACAATAAAGGCAAATATATAAATAGTTGCATATAAATAATATGTACAACCAGGGTGGAGGGAGCTTTGGTTCTTTCACAGTAGTAGTTTTTAAATTGTAATTCTCATTGGATGGCCCATTAAGAACAAGCTGGGTATAGCAATCCAACAATTTTTTCATCTAAATCTACATTTATTCATTTATTCATTCATTCATTCATTATTTAATATGTCACCCATCTCACTATAAAAAGTAACTCAATAATAGAACGCTGGCTTCCAATTACAATTTCATACGAAATCAAGTGGTATTGAATGCTAAGGTGTGTCTCTCTTTCTTTTCTACTAGTTTTTAAAAATTATTGATGCTATAATCAAGCCAGGAAAACCACCAGGTGGAATTAAAGGGAGAAAAAAAAAGGAGACGTACAAAAGTGTAACAAGAGTTTTGGCTGATTACAGTATAGATCTATCTAATCAGCTGCATTTCCTGTTATGCTTTCATAAGTCTTGATTTTTACGATAACAGATTGTATGTTTGGAAATAGCAATTCCTTATACAGTTGATAACCTTAAGGATTTAATCATTTTAAAAGCTTAAAAAATAATAACGTATTCTACAACAAATCACAATCATTGTTCTCTTTAAAGTGGAATCTCATCTCTGGACTATATGGCAGTTCACACTATTTACTATAACTAAAAATATTCTCTACTTTAAAAAAGAACTAGGTTGCCATGGGGGGAAAAATCTAGTTTAATTTTTTGCCTCTTATGGTAATTTTTATGCATCTGTACTCTGAAATGGTTCAGCCCAGACACAGATTTACAATACCTTAAAAAATAACTGATCAGGAAAATCCAGGCATTGCTTAGAACAGTATTATCAGTTGCTCCCTAGAATGCAAAGGAATGGATTGGCATGGGAAATAGCAAGGGAGCACCAGACTAATTTCTGTTTATTCACCCTTGAATTAAATAGCTTTTTTGTTTCTTGCAATAGATATACAATTTTCCTTCTCTATCTTCCCCCATTTTCTATCATTCATGTGCACACCCACACCTGTTAGAAACATTTCTCTCTCCAATTAATACATCTTTAGCCTCCATCAAGCTGAAGTTTTTGTATATTTGAATGTAATCTATGAGGTGTTTTTTTTCCCTCTCTCCCCAGCTGTCTTGATATGCATATCTGTGCTTTCAAAGCACCCTTCTGAAGGATTTACATAGCTCAGCCAACTGCTGTGTTGTAAAAAAAGAAATCTTCTGGGCTTTTGTTTGTTTGTTTCCTTTTTTCTTCAAAGGGCCTGGGCTACACAAATAACAGAAGTCGCTGAGTAATGTTCCAGAGATTCAGGCTTCTTTGCTGCAGATTAAGCCAAAAGTGGGAAAATAATGAAGAAAATAAACATGACTAGTTTACTTTAGCTTTCAAATGAATTTGCCATATTTCAGAGGCCAAAGCAGACCAAGGCAACATTTCTGTGTCAGTATGGAATTTTGGAATCATGTTGCAGGTAGTTTCACAAAATGGCTGCCAGAGGAAGTCTGCTTTTTCACATAATGAATGGCAGGATGGATGTAACAAAACAAAAACCTGATATATCATCGTCTGGCCCTATGAGACAAATGAGTGGGGCGGGAGTGGGGCGGGAGTGGGAGATGAAGGAAACTTTGAAAAAAATTCCCAGGGACAACATGGAGGGAATATCAGCCCTGATGCCTGCAAACTTCTGTTCCTGTCCCCACAATTTCAATCCAGGCAGGACCAACAGAGAATCGTTCTTCAGTGGAATTTAATTCCAGATTGCCGAGTTTCGGTGCAAAGATTCCATCAGCTCTTCTGGACTTTGCTACCCGTATTCTATTGCCATGGCAACACCCCAAGAGACTCAAGATACTGAACAGGGATGGACAGATGTGTTTGCGTGTTGGAGGGGGGGAGCAATGCAACATTCTGAGAATACCTAAGGCTTTTAAAACTCATGCTGGCAAACACAGCAGCCTTTTGCAGAACTTTTGAGGTGACCATTCATTGCATTCATTCTCTAGAGGCCACTCACATCCAGTGTTTGCAGGAGATGTTCTGGTTTGGCCTACTTAATAGCCTTGGCATTCAAATCCCCCTTCAACATAATGCATACTCTCAGTGAGGCCTACCTTATAAAGATTTTTTGTGACTACAAATGGTACGGAGGGACCTGAAAACCACCTTGAGTCTTTGAAAAAGAACAGGATATTTGACTGTGCTAATCATCTTTCTCTAGCTTTCCTTATGCCATCCATCTGGTAAACTCGCAAGATTTGTTTTTCTCGCCATGTACTGTACATGTATATATGCGAACTAGACTGTGTTGTTTTTTGTGTCATAGAATATATGTGGGTATGTGGGTATATGCAACTTTTTTGGTCATATTTACGTAGTGTATATTGTAGTGTATATTATGTAGCGTATAAAATGTATACATACATTTTAATGTATGCCAATTAGTGTACATTTAAAGTACAATAAAGTTATTCTATTCTATTCTATTCTATTCTATTCTATTCTATTCTATTCTATTCTATTCTATTCTATTCTATTCTATTCTATTATTTCCATTCCATTCCATTCTTTCCTTTGCTTTACAGAGCTGCAAAGGTGGTAAATGTAAGGATTGGTCATAAAGTTTTTTTTTCATCACCATCATAACTGTGAATGATCGTTGTAGGAGGCAGTCGCTAAACAAGGACTACCTGTAATAAAATAAAACCAATTGGAAGATGAAAGGATGGACATCTGTGTATGGCAACAATACACCCTTGCAAAATCCAGTTTAACCTTCTTTCCTGCAAACCAAACATAGCTTTTATACAAATCTGTGAAGGCATCTTGTCTGGCTTCAGTATTGCTAATAGCAAGAGCACTTAGACTTCTATACTGCTTCACAGTGTTTTACAGCCCTCTCCAAGGAATTTACAGAGCCAGCATATTGCTTACAACAGTCTGGCTCCTCATTTTACCAACCTCAGAAGGATGGAAAGCTGAGTCAATTTTGAGCGGATCAGGATCGAACTGCCGAACTGCTGTCAGCCAGCAGTCAGAAGTAGACTGCAGTACTGCACTCTAACTGCGCCACCAGTGCTAAGAAGGTTTTGCTGTGCTAGAGTTGGTTGGAAATAATAATAATAATAATAATAATAATAATAATAATAATAATAATAATAATAATAATAATAATAATAATAATAATAATAATAATAATAATAATAATAATAATAATAATAATAATAATAATAGTAGTAGTAGTAGTAGTAGTAGTAGTAGTAGTAGTAATATCACATGGCCAGAGTGCTGATAATGATCAAGGCACAGCTGCTCAAGCTTTCTTTCTTTCTTTCTTTCTTTCTCATTGAAGAGGTCAAGAGATATGAAGCACTCCTCAATAGCCTAGTGCAGGGGTCTTCAAACGTGGCAATTTTAAGACTTGTGGACTTCAACTCCCAGAATTCCTCAGCCAGCAGAATTCTGGGAGTTGAAGTCCACAAGTCTTAAAAGTCGCCAAGTAGAAAGCTTCTGTGTTCACATGCAGATGTTGCACATTCATATCCTTGCTTTGAACTAGACCAGTTTGCATCCCATCCAAGCACACCTGCAGAAATGCCCTATTGCAGCACAGGGAGACGTCTCTCCTCTGTGTGAAGCCCATCGGCTCTGAGTCACTTCCCAGCTGAGGCAGCCAATCTGGAGGAAAGGAAAACAAGATGAGACATTCCTCCAATGAACTACCAGCTGAAATTATAACCCTAATGCCACCTCAGGGCCTTGTGCATATTAAGCAGCACTTGGCAATCTGGCTTCCAGTGAGGATTAATAGCAATTTAGTGTGTCCCAGAAGAGCAGAGACAACACCACAGCCTGACTGTCACCGCCGGATGCCAAAAGTCAAAGGATCTGACATTATCTACAATGGAGGAATGGATGGTGAAGCTCAGATGGTGAAGTTGATAGCTTTGATTAGAGAAAAAATAGAAAAAACAAAAGTTATATTGTAAACTTAAAGTAAGAGGTACATGTAAATTTATACTTATTGCAAAAGAAATTTGGAAGTTATTTCTTCTTTCTTTTTGCATTTTTGGCTTTGTTTTCTCTTTGCTTCTTTACTTTCTTATTTTCTCTATCTTAAATAGTTAGGGTTTTTATTCTTCCATATTTTATTTATTTGTATGATGAGAACATGACAGAAGAGAAGTAAACATATGCACACAATCCATGTAATTACTTTTACGGCGTTATGGCAGTGGCCTCATAACTGGATGTCCAATTCTGCTCTCCTGGCATTACTTCATGCAGATCTTCTAGGGCAGGGGTCCCCAATCTCCGGTCCGTGGACTGGCACTGGGCTGCAGCATGCCAGAAACCAGGCCACGCAAACAAGGGAAGCCCCATCCACAAGATGAAAGCAAATGCGAAACCATGCCCCCTCCGCAGAAAAACCTCTCTCCACGGAACCGGTCCCTGGTGCCCAAAAGGTTGGGGAACACTATTCTAGGGAACCAGAGAATGCATGTCATGGGGAATCTTGCACAATATGTTTATAGCTTGCATATTAAAAAAATCTCCCATATTAAAAGTATTCCACGTTTTTTATATTCCATATTTTAAAAAATCTAATGAAAAAAAGATTAAAAGTTGCAATCTCGTTCAAGGCACACAATCTCATCCATTATAGGTATCTAGGTGGAAACCGGTCAAAGAGAGTGCAGAGGGGCTGGGAGATCAATGGCATTACAGCACATAAATTGCAGCCCAGTGAAAACCGAGTGGGGTCAAGGCTGTCAAAGACCAAGCAACACAAGACATTACAAGAACCCTCCTTGCCCTTTTTGATTATGTAAGCATCGTTATGGAAAGCAGATGAACCTTTAAAAATGAAAGTAACACAAGAGGAGGATCTTGGAATGAATCAACCTATAGATGTCCCAAAAAAGTCTTTGGTGAAGTGGGACAATTATCACATCAAACTGATGGCAACTTTCAGTGCAAAGGGCAGAAGGTAATTGTCCATCCAGAGTAAAGAGGGAGATCTTTCCTGGACTGGGGGGTGGGGGGTGGGGGTTTACTTTAGGCTCCATGTAGATAAACGGTTCCATGCTTGATGCCTAATGGGGACTGGGGGAAAGAACAAATTAAAAACTCCTTATGAAGGAGGTGGCTAGACTAAACCTTCTCCCCACTACATGCTAGGGTTTTTTTTTCTATATAGGAAGAATGAAAGAAAGAGCATATAAAATCCCTCTTCCCTGAGCTAAGTTTAACCCAGCACAGTCCTTCACTCTGCCAACTGTAGGAACTAGATGCATCAATGAGTAAAGCAGTAAACAGTAATAGTAATAGTAAATCACCCAGCAATATTATGCCCTTCATCACAAAGGAGGGCAATTTCATCATCATCCTCACTACTGTAACCACAACAGCCAGAAAGTGACTTTGCATTAATACATATGTCTGAGTGAGTGTGGGTCCACATATTAGCTTCAGTCTGGACTGTAATTGTCCTAAGATGAGTTTATTTCACTGTTGTTTTACCATTTTCTCTAATAAAACTGAGAAAGCTTAGCCTTTGAATCTTGAGAGGCACTTTTTTTTTGAATCCTTATTGAGGATTATTTTAACATGAATCAGAATAAAGATTAATGAGTCAATAGAGGTATATATTATCCCCCACAGCAATGTAAAGGAGAGATGGTTAAACTGATCCTTTTATCCAAAGATGAGAATACATTTGAGCTAGCTTCTGTCTTGAAATTGCTTCCAGATGTTGTACTTGCAATGAAAAAGAAAATGAAAACCTGATTTTGTGTTTGTTCATCAGACAGGTGTATTGTTAGAGAAATGGTTTGTACATATTGTTGTGTAAAAGCAAAAAGTTGGGACTGATGTTATCTTCTACTGTGTTAAAGAGAGTCGGAAGTTGGTGCCTTTTTCTTCCTTTTTCTTTTCCTACACCATCTTCTTTTTCTTTTACCTTCCTTCTTTTCTAATTCCCTATTCTTCTCCTTCTTCTTGTGCCATATCCGTTATCGGACGTTGGCGATCATGTTGGCGATCCTGTTTTTATCAGCAGCCGCACGAAAAAGTGCTGCTGAGTTTTGTCCAAACCAGTCCCTTAGATTTTGAAGCCATGATGTTCTTCTTCTGCCTGGACCTCGTTTGCCTTCAATCTTTCCCTGGAGGATTAAATGGAGTATGCCGTATTTTTCTGGGTGTCGCATCACATGTCTGAAATATTCTAACTTTCGTTTTTTAATTGTTTTGATGATTTCCCTTGGCTTTCCCAGGCGGCTTATCACCTCCTCATTTCTGATCTTGTCAACCTATTACTTTTTTAAATTTCTGTTTGTATTTTATATTTTGATAAATCAATAACATTATTTTAAAAAAATTTTAAAAAAAGAATCTTGAGAGGCACTGACTGTATTTTGAAGTTGTTTCCAGCACATTATGTTTTGCTTTTCTTTTTAACATCCCACACTTCCTCCAAAAAAAGTTCATGTTAGTGTGCCAGGTCTTCTACTCATGTACATACATGCACACAAACCCAAACACATAACCCAAACACTGGGAGAACATTAGACGGGGATAAAAGAGAGAAGCAATGGGCATTTCAACAAGTCCACAAAGGGCTAGTTTGAAACACTACCAGAGATAAGCAAAATTTAGGACTAGAGGATTTCCTGTCTTCTTCACTGTAAGCTTAAGGTTCATCATCCAAATGTCTATGGAGATTCTCTGTCATCCAGGCCATAGTTATCCCAAAGATGCTTTTTCACGAGACAACTGGACTTTCTTGTTTTTCTTTGAAGACATTTTTTCACGTTTGTTCTTGGATGAGAAGCGAAACGTCTTCAAAGAAAAACAAGAAAGTCCAGTGGCCTCGTGAAAAAGCATATTTGGGTTCATCATCCAAGTGAGGTGCAAAATCCAGTAGGTGGGGAATGGACAAACATTTAAGCGGTCCACACAAACAAGCAAAGACCCATCCGCGGGATGCAGGCAGCACACAAAACCACACCCCCTCCGGTCCACGGAAAAACCTCTCTCCACGGAACCGGTCCCTGGTGCCCAAAAGGTTGGGGACCTCTGCTCTAGCTGACTAATGTCTCGTTCATTTATTTCAACGTTGGAGTGAGAATCAAATGGCAAGTAAAACCACGAACTCTACTTTGAATGACTTGGAAGAAATGAAATGAAGTATAAATAAATAAAGGTCCCTTATTGGTAAGAACATCTCTGGAGGATAAGAGCAAATTTTCACCTAAAATTATATAAAGAAATCTGGGGGGGGGGGAATCCAGAAAGAAGCTAAGTTTTACTTTACTAAATACATCCAAGAATTCTGAATTTTGCTCATTATCTAAAAATGCAACCCACATGATTTTTTTATTTTTTATTTTTTGCTTCCGCACTTAGCACTCTAGAGACTCCATAGGTAATCATCATTAAGGCTATGAGATCATTTATTCTTTAGTTCTGTTTCCAAAGCAGATTGATGCTGCTGACAACTGGGATTAGGGCATCAAAAACGCAGGCTGTATTTTTGCATTATGCATTCACGGTCTGTATTTTTAGGTGAGTAATAATTACCTTGGGCAGACTGGGTGAGGTGGCTTGGGCCACAGCAGCCACAGCAGCATTTTCCGGCTTCACAGACTCGTGATTGATTCATTGGCCAGAGCATCTCCCTTGCTGGCTGTCAAGTCAGCCTCCCATCCTGAGCAATTTACACAGCAAGGCTGCAATCTGGGTTTGCTATCTTTTCAATTAGCCTAGGAAGGTGGAAGGCAAGCCGTGATGCTGCCAAAGGGGATGAAAAACACAACAAGTGTTTAAAATGCTTCAGAACTGACAGCAAGGGCAAAGTCAAGGAGACGACTGTCTGAGACATGCTCCATTCAGGAGGAAGATGTTTCCCAATGCACGGACCACCCAGGTCCTTCTCCCTTTTCCAGCCAGTAAATTCTACTGAGCAGCATTACTAAGCATCCAACGTCTGGTTAGGACTATATTCAGATATCATTAACCTCACAGAATCAGTTTATAAGGCATTTCTTGCATTGTGACCAATGCAAAAAGAGCTTCTACAGAATAGCATTTCTCAACATATCATATAATGGCCTCACATCTCCCCACCAAGGATATATAATCTGGCTTCTGCAACCATACCAATTCCATGCAAATACAGGATGGATAGACTAAATTTCAGAAAAATCTTAGCAACCATTAAAAGCATCAGAACCATCATTTTCTAGGCCTTACCCTTGTAAAGAGGTACTTGAAAGTTGTTCACAGCTGTGAACAACTGTGGCAAGAAAGAGCGTAAAATGGTCGTTAAGTCAAGGACTACCTGTGGTGTTGTTTACCTGTTAGGAACCAGCTTTAAATGCAATCATTCAGGAATGTGGAACTACATATTTTTTAAACATTTGGTTTCTAGCCTAGGAACCAGGAGACTGGGAGTTCTAGTGCTTCCTTAAGCATAAAGGAATGCCTCCCAAAATTTCAGATTTTTTTTCTCATTTATTAAGTCTCCATAAATTAAGTCCTTCTATACCAGTGGTTCCCAACCTTTTCTATACCCCACACCCCTAGAACACTTCTGATATATTCTCACACCCCTTACAAAAGTTTGAAATAATGGCAACAAATTATGCATATACACTATCATATTTGAAAACCCAAGTTTTCGCACACCCCTGGAATATCGTCTCGCACCCCCAGGGGGTGCAAGCACCCCTGGTTGGGAACTCCTGTTCTAATCTATAAGGATGACATGACTCTCATTAGGATATGCTTTGTTTCTGCATTTGAACTTTCTGTTCTCCACCCCATCAAAGATTTTTTATGCATCTTGTCAAGTTCAGTTATTATACATAGCCTCTGTTCGCCTCTGTTAGCACCTGCCAAACGAAGCCTGCAGCTTCCTATCGTTTAGAGACTTTACCAAGGCTAAATCTGGCCCTGGCAGCACAGATGCCTTTCAGATGTTTGCAACATCTGCAATCGTCTGCAATCTCTTGCCACTAGTGCTGATGGGAGGAGGCCAAAACCCACTAGTGGGTACCTGGTTATCCATTCCTCCTACAGAGGAAGTTCGACGGGAATTCTTTTTAATAGGCTTGTACAAGATTGTGCTGTTGATAACATCCCAGAACTGCAATTATTAATAGAACTGGGCAATGTGCTGGATTTGGTTTGGAAGAGATGCTGTAGGAAACATAGGAGTGCAAATGCATTAAGAGATTAAATTACATTAAAGCGGCCACACTTTATTCCAGGATTACTGGGATAAAACCAGTACTGGGCTGTTGTGGGTCTTTGCCGTACTTCTGAGTCAAATCTGCAGCAGTCCACTATTTTTGCTGTTAAATTTTATCATGCTTTTTATACATTCCAAAAGCTTCACTGAGAACCCATAATACAGGGAATGGCTTTACGCTGGGTTTTGTTGTAATCTTACAAATCTTGTGTAAAGCATGCCGCTACTATAATCCCCATACTGTCTAATAATAAGAGAAGTTTGCAGTGAATCCAATTAGGAGTAGAGGTGTTGAGTTTCTTTTCTGGGCCCCACTAGTTTTTGCTTGCAGGGAAATGGCATTTCTTGCCAATACCCCATTGTTGCTACTTTGTCATGTCATTGTTTATAGTCAGCCTGTACAATCTTCTTGCAGCAGTTAACTAGAAGGTCCACTAATTTTTCAGCTTCTTTGCAGAGGCAGCATTTGCTATCTATTGCTATCTTCTCAATTCTGGCTTTGTATGCATTATTATCATCATTTCGATTTGTACGGGCCTCCCATCTCATCTAAGTGACTTTGTCACGAAGTTTGAATTTCATTACTATCAATCCTGAGGAAGAATGATGTACTTGCATAAATTGAATCCAGGGAACTGGCCATACAGTTCTTTTGCACAGGGAAAGATTAGCCTACTCCATAAGAATACAAGGAAGTTGCAAGTAACCCAATTTATAGTAGAGACTACACCTGGAGCACCCACCATCCCAGCAGAACCAATGAAAGAAGGCAGAAAAGCACAAAGTAAAGAAAGCTTGCAGTGCCTGGAATTATTTCCAATCCATCTCATGCCTTGCATTTTATCCTGTCTTTTTTATATACAAGCTGGCAAGCATACCTAATAGCTTTTCTTCCTCCTAACAACAACCCTGTGAAGTGGGTTGACCTGAGAATGACGGATCCCAAAAATCATTCAGATGGCTTACACACTGAAGAGTCTCCTGATTTCTAGGCCACCATCTTTCTTCATCAGGATACCAAACTGGCTCTATATCCATCAATACGTTGCCCATTGGAGGATATCTATGTGTTTGGGCCTGTGGCTCTGAATATTTCTACTCTCCTGCTTTGTATTTGCATGTCTTTGACTGTAAGTATGCATCTCCCCCCCCCCCAGGAGTTAATCAGCACGTGTGCATATGCGTTGCTTGGCAATGTAGGTATTCTTACCCTTCTCCAAGTGTTCCATCAGCATTTCTTCATATGCATTCACTTTCTCCAAGGGTCTAATCAGGATGTGTAGAGACATGTTGTTTCTATGGGCTTGTGGAAGGGTCTAATCAGGGCAGGTGAATATATGTCATATCTGTTTGTGTTTTGGGCACTAAACAGCACAAGATGGACTATGTAGAGCTCTCTTTAGCAACATTTCTCTCCTGGGTCAAAGGACTAGGTCTAGGAGATAGAGAATGGAGCAATCATCCACATTCTGAGCCAGTGCCTAAGGGCCTCTCCCAAAGGGAGGACTTTTTTTTTTTTTGGCCAGCCTACCATTAGCACTACATGTGTTTACCCTCCACTTGGTCCTGTTCTGTTCCATTTTCAGAACATAATAAAGCAGAACTGGCAAACAGAGGTCTGGGCATCTTTACATAATTTCCTTCCACCATTTAATTGGCTTGGAAAGAACAGAAAACATCTTCTAACCTGGTCATCCCCATCTGGTCTCTCCAAACATGCTGAGACTACAGTTCTCAGGATACCAAACCAGATTTTGGTTTTGCTATCTTCCGGTAGCAAAAGGGGATTCTGGAAGTGGCAGTCTCAATCTTATCTAGAAGATGGCATATTTGGGGTTGCTACCGCAACCCGGTCCTCATCATATCACTTCCAAAGTAAATCCCACTGTGTTTAATGAGGCTTACTCTTAAATAGGAATGTACAAGATTTCAGCCTTGATGCATTAGGCAGAATATTCCAAAGCAACAAGTAACGACATTTATTATATAATAAAAATCTAGTGTCACGTCTTGAAAACATGAAATAGATTTATTGAATCTATTAATAGAAGCTGGCATTAACAACAAGACAGCTTTTCTTTTTATTACTTGATAATGACAGGAAACAAAAGTGGGAGGTTCTTATGACCTGCCCATGACAGAATTGCTCAGTTGGCCTTTTTAGGAGAACCAGTGCTGGATTAGATGTATTAATAACCATTAAGTATCTTGGGCAACTTTAGCTGATCATCACTTAAAGATACAAAAAAGACAGACCACTGAGTCTGGATACTTTATAGCTATTGTTAAATGGATGGACTGATAACACTGGCCCTTTCGTTCATTACTTTAAAACAGCCCTGGAATCCACACCAAGTATCATTGCCTTCGTTAATAAAAGAAAGCAACCTGGAACCTCAGTCTAGAGGAGGAAAAAGGATAAAAATGGGGAACTGGGCAAACACTGACATCCTCCCCCGCAAATGGATCAGAACCAGAGAGATATGTCCATGCTTCTCTCCTGCTCCCAGGGAATTTTAGAAGCATCCTGGGACTAAAAGATAGAAGGGTTCCATTGGTTGATTGAAAACAAAGGCATATACCCTGTTAAGTGTCTATATCTTTGTCGTCTATATCTCCTTCCCACCCACAAAACAAGGATCTGTCCATTTCTAGGGATACTGAATATGGAGAAAGATGGGAAGGTGACCCCACATGCATTACTAAGTCCCATATTTGAAATGTTGCCATGGTGATTCATATTCCCTCCCCGTCGTGTTACTAGGTAACTACTGAAAGCTGGCTCTGAGCACTGATCCAGCAAGCATGCTTGCCATAAGAAAAGAGTGTTTGCTTTGTGCTCACAATGAGCAGCTCATTCCTCCCCACGCCCACCAGGGTCCGTGAATTTGTCATCCTTTGGTAGCAGTCTCTTCATGTGGGCCCCAGTCACGAGTTGATCAGCTATATTGTTCTACCACAGAGCTGAGGTCAACAAGTTTACAAGATGCTGCCTCGCAGTTTTTCTCTTCTTAGAGCTGATACCTACTCCGTTCAGTTTTCTACAGGATAAAGTTTCAAACAAGAATTCATGCCTGCAGAAATCCCAAACCTGTAATGGAACGTGTGGATGACCTTGGGGGACAACGGAAGAGATGCTGCCTAGGAAACAATCAGACAAAAGAGGTAGAAGTCTCTAGTAGGTTAATGGTATATATATATAAAAAAAATTTTTTAGGAAGGACCCACCCTAAAGGATCAAGCACTTAAAAGTGGCAGTGGGAAGTCTGTCCTTTCAGACTTGCAAGATTCAGTTAATGTAGCCTTACAATAAAGTAGAATTAGCTCGTCTAGTCATGCTTCCTGCCTGGTTTACTTGGAAGGGCTGACAAAACCACAAAACCATCTACAATAGTTTAAAAATCCCATTAAAAAAAATCCTGATTTGTGCTCTTATTTATTTTATTTTAGTGTGGAAAGAAAATTCCCACCCTGCTGGGAATTCATTTAAATCAGGAACGAGGAAAGAATTGAGACATTTGGGTCCTTTCTCAAAAAAAGGGAGGAAGGATCTTAAAGGCAGAATCTAGGGGACCAGAGAGAAAGCCAACCGTCTCTTTGACAACTAGTTTTCTGTTTGCACACATCCAATTACACACTTTGAAATGACATGTTCCAGAACCCTTTTTGGACATGTTGTTTTATAATGTGTTTTGCTGAAATCCTAAACAGGCAAAATGTGAAACCTTAGCCAAGCTGAGAAGGGGCAAGCAGACTTCAAGGCACTGATCTCTGTTCACTTAGGGCAGGGGTAGGCAACCTTGGCTCTTTTATGACTCATGGACTTCAACACCCAGAATTCCTGAGCCAGCATGGTTCAGCTTGGAAACCTCTCCCTGTCCCCTCAGCATGGCTGGCTCAGGAATTCTGGGAGTTTCATAAGTCAAAAAACAACAGAAGAGGAACAAATCAATACCAAAGAGGACACTACACAATCCTACGTACAATCCACTGAGAATCTTGATGACCAAAGAGTGATTTTAATTAAAACACCTGTAATGTCAAAAGCAACAGGAATTGATCTGCAAATCTGAGCCATTGAGAACTGTGATAACTTGGATAACCAACCAGCAATCATAATACTGGACAAAATTGATTACGCTACTCAGATGACAGTGGAAGAAGGAAAAGAGAAGTATGACCAGACTGAATTGATGATAAACATGTCTAATCAAACATTGAGATTCGATGATATAGAGCAGGGGTAGGCAACCTTGGCTCTTTTATGACTTGTGGACTTCAACTCCCAGAATTCCTGAGTCAGCATGGCTCAGCTTGGAAACCTCTCCCTTTCCCCTCAGGATGGCTGGCTCAGGAATTCTGGGAGTTGAAGTCCACGAGTCATAAAAGAGCCAAGGTTGCCTACCCCTGACTTAGGGAAACCTTCCTTGACTTCCACGGAGTCCCTAAATATTGCTGGACTACAACATCCATCACCCCTGGTCGCTGGGCATATTTACCTAGGATAATGAGATTTGTCAGCTAATGTACATCTAGAGAACCAAGATGGGGAAAGGCACCTGTAAGTCAATATAAAATAAAATAAAAACGAAACAATAGAGCAACCCAGTGCTTCTGAATGCTGTGGACCGTAAATGCCATCATCCTCAATTGGCATGGACAATATCTAGAATTAAAATTTGTCTGCCCCCATGCTATAGTTAGGCATATTGTGTATTTGTGGTGACTCACACCTGTTTCTCTGGAGAATTCTGCTGCTCCACTACTGAAGTTTTATGAATATATAGCTAATAAAACAGCCCAGCAATGACTGAAATCACTGCACATGTAAAATTAGCTTGCTTTTTTTTGCAAAGCCATCATAACCTTTTGACAAAGCTCCAAGAACCTAAAGCAAATTTATGCATGAACTTTAGTGCTACACCAACTCACACTTCTTTGAAGAAATGCAACAAAATAGACTGAGCCTGAGGGCAAAGAGGTAACAGTGTCCCCACAGTTCATTTCAGAATATTTTTATCTTGAGCAGGAGGCAAGAAATTATGAAGCAATCCATATTATATATAACATTTTACAACATTCCATTTCTTTGAAGTATTTCGTGATTCGCGATTAGGAAAGGATGATTACAGTCCTGTGCAAGCTTACTCATCAGTAAGCTCAGTTGACTTAACAGGACTTACTTGCATATAGATCTGCCTGTCAATCATTCCTGAAGTAAGTCCTTTTGACACTTTATTAGAAATTTGCTGTCAAATTTAATTAATTTCTTTTAATTTATCTGATGAAATAATTACATTGCACTGATATTTTACTATTTCAAATGCTCCTTGTAAAAAAAATTTAGATCCATTACCTAATTCATGTAAAAACATATGTGTACCCTCTCCCCCTAGTTTTCAATGCTTCTGATCCTATCACCAAATTTACAACTATTGCAAATACTTGTAATTTTTCATATATTTCTTTTCTGGTTGTTTGATATTCTATAATTTTCCTATTTCTTTCTCAAAAACGTGTTACAAACAAATACATAAATAAGAATATATAGTATGCATTCTCTTAAAGTGAAAGTCACGGGCAAATTTTCAGGTCCTTCCTGTACTCATCCAACCCTTTCAGCGAACATGGGAATAATGCATTTCGCATTTCTGTGAATTTGGGAGGAGAATTAAGGAACAATTTGGGCCAGTCACCTTCTCTCTGCTCAACCCATCTCACACGGTTGTTATGGGGGGGGGAGGAGATGGGAGGAGTTGGTCCTAGCATTCCCTTGAGTTTAAAAAAATAATGGCAGGATAAATACGATGAGATAGATAGAAATAGAGATAGAGCTATAGAGATAGAAACAGATGAGAGAGAGAGAGAGAGAGAGAGAGAGAGAGAGAGAGATACATGATAGAGATAGAGATAAAGATAGATGATGGAGATAGAGAGATAGAGATAGATGATGGAGATGATATAGAGATAGATGATGGAGATAGAGAGATAGATGGAGATGAGAGAGACAGAGACAGAGACAGACAGAGAGAGAGAGAGATGATAGGCTTAAAGCACCCTTAAAACTCATGGAAGTGCCCAAAAATGAACCTACTGTGGCCTTTTAGCCAACACGAGTGCACAATCTTCTCCTGAAGCAATAAAGCAATGAGGACCTTTCAGATCTTGATAGACTACAGCTCCATCACCACTGATCATGCTGGCATGATTGATGGGAAATGAAACTCCCCAAACGTCTAGAATATCTCAGCCTTTTGTACAATTCCCAGTCCCAGTATTAATTTGGTGTCCTTCCTAGGCAGATTGCAAAAAACTTTTTTAAAATGCACAAATGCTGCAGACAATGAAGTTTTTGCCTTTGTCTTCAATGACAGGAATCTGCCCCCAGGAATAAAAGTGTAAGCTGGCATCTTCAGAGACACTGATGAATGGGACAGATTTGTCAATATAAATCCTTAACAGGCAGTTGCCAAGCACCTATAGGGATTCTGTTATCAAAAATAAATAGGACATTTATAGTTGACTCCCTAAGAAATGCTATATTCTAGTGGGAAAGCAAAGTTAGTTTGTTGGGAAAGTAACAAACCATTTTTTTTTCAATATCTTAAAAAGGGGGGGAAAATAATATCAAACCTTAGGAGTCTAAGCCTGTTTTGCTGTACTGCAATCCTCTTAAATTAGGATTGGATTATCATTCCCTAAATGTTGCACATGCCACCCTAGTTCCCAGTTTGCAGTGCCCAATCCCAAGACTGCACTGTCAAAATTTAAATGAAAATGGTAATTCCCAGCCAATTACTCCAGCAAATTGAAAAAGAAAATAGATTACACCTGCATAAAACATACAGTAACCAGTTTTTCATTTATTGCCTCCCTCTATTTGCTTTGCAAAACAAAACAAAAGCTCTAAAATTTTCTGCCCTGCCCAACTGATGATGTCACTAGGGCTTGCCCTTTAAGTCCTTGGAGGAGAAAGCATCATATGAGAGTATGACCTTCAGGCTGAAAAGTTGTGCTTCTCGTATCCCCAAATCCAAGGCTAATATGAGGGATGGCGGGCTTTTTGTTTGATTCTGAGTTTACCTCTGTTGGGATTTCATAATTGCTCTCCATGACTTCCCAAGCCCTGTTCTTCCCCATTCCCCACAGCTATGATTACCGGTTTCTTCTTCTCCTTCCTAAAACATAAAAAGGTGGCATCTTGTCTTGTCCTTTCATTCTGAACAGTGACATAGGGTGGATAAGTAGACCATCATATAACAGAGAGAGACAGAGGTGGAAGGGACCTTGAAGGTCTTCTAATCCAACCCCTGCTTATGCAGGAGACCTTATACCATTTCAGACAAATGGTTGTCCAGTCTCTTCTTATAACCTCCAGTGTTGGAGCATTCACAACTTCTGCAGGCAAGTTGTTCCACTGATTAATTGTTCTAACTGTCAGGAAATTTCTCCTTAGTTCTAGGTTGCTTCTCCCCTTGATTAGTTTCCATCCATTGCTTCAGGTGCCTTGGAGAATAGGTTGGTCCCTATTTTTTGTGGCAGCTGCTCAAATATATGCCTGTCTTTCCTAACATGGTATGGTCTAAACATATTCAGCTTACATTCCCATCACTCCAATAAATCTGATAGGATTTGTACTTAAAGGAAGCCAAGTTGGAGAAATGGGTATAGGTCATAGTAATTTGTAGCAAGAAAATAGGATCCATAAAACTATGGTCAGTATCTCTAAAAGCAATTAAGTCTCCTAGCTACCAAAACACTCTTTTAAGTGCCTTAGATATGCTTGACTTTTAGAAAGTAACTTTAACCAAGAATCCTGAAGCACTTCAAAGACAAAGCAATTTTGTTTTATTACCATTTAAGCTTGCGTGCATTACAACCCATTTCATTAATGTATTATATCCATTCATAATGGATCCCTGGTGCAAAATGCTATCCTAGAACAATGGGCCCAATCTAAGCTCAATAGCAGCAAAACACTTGGTCATATAAACCCCAGTTAAAGTTCAGAAGACAGGACTTAGTCAAAGAAAAAAGTGTAACTGCAGGAACCCACTTCTTACCTGATGATGGGGCCCTGCATGTGAACCCGCTGGATTTGAATAAATTCTTCCATGAGCTATTGAGAAAAGCCTCAATATCCATAAACAGCTTCAGATTTTGCCCCTTTCAACCCCAGAAGGATACAGTATAGTTACCCAGGGCCCAGTCCATCTCTCGTTTGCTAGCGACATCCCTTGCTTCTTCCTTAAACTCAGCTAAAATAGTATTTCACAAGGGATCTGCAAAAGTTATGTTACTTTGCAGGAAACAACTATGAGCCAGAGCTTTTGAGTTACTGAGAGCAGCTGTGTGAGAGAGCAGCTTAACAGCACCCAGCAAAGACAGAGGGGAAAACCCACAGAAACCATTTAAGGCCACCACTGGGGGGGGGAGGGAAGGGGAATGAACCTATGTGCTAGAATATACAAAGGCAGATTTCAAAATCCAACCACTGGCTATTTTTGCCTGTCAAAAAACATTTATCATTTATATCATAGAAACATTTACTGAACAGGGGCCATGTGGGTTGGGACAGTGGCTTTCTCAAGAAGAGGGGAGGGAGCCTTTGGAAATACCCTGGTTGTTTCAAAAAGGGAAGGGAAAAAAAACAGCTTAGACCTAGCCAGAAACAAATGAAAGGTCTGAGAGACCATCAGCTTCTTTTTAGCAGAATGAGATGCAGATGCTCCAACACTGAAAGTTTTTAAGAAGAGATTGGACAACCATTTCTCTGAAATGGTGTAGAGTTTCCTACCTGAGCAGGGGGTTGGACTAGATGACCTCCAAGGTCCCTTCCACCTTTGTTGTTCTATTCTATTCTATTCTATTCTATTCTATTCTATTCTATTCCATTCCATTCCATTCCATTCCATTCCATTCCATTCCATTCCAATATTCTATTCTATTCTATTCTATTCTATTCTATTCTATTCTATTCTATTCTATTCTATTCTATTCTATTCTATTCTATTCTATTCTATTCTATTCTATTCTATTCTATTCTATTCTATATGCTTGATGTGTAAAAAATATGGGTTAAATTCAGGTGGCCTTTTCATTCCTCTCAGAATGTCTTTCTCCCGGCAAAGCAGCTTGAAGGCCAAAGGGAGAAAAGTGTGTTGAAACGCTTCTGCTTTTCTGTAATAAAAAAAGGAAAATAAGCAGTTTGCACAGTCACAGCCATTTTCCCTTAAGCATTATTTTCCAAAGGAATAAAAGAAAATACCCGATTTCTCCTAGCAAATATGAAGCACCCAATTCGAAGGGGAAGAATGCTTTGAGAACAAAACGTGGCAATTGCGGCAGGTCCATGATAAATCTGTAGCTAGCAGCTTGACTTGCAACCCATTCATTCATAAGATTGGGCAATCTTTGGCTTCAGATAATTCATCCTTCTGCGATTCCTCTTCACTATTTTTGAGAGAGAAAGCAGCCCTAGGGGAAGCCTCCAATCAGTTTACCATAGCTAAAAAGAAATATCCCTATTTCCTAAAACACATATACAGTAGAAGAGAAAAAAGTTTTGACTCTGCTCGTATACTGGACACAGGCTATTTCCTCTGCATCATAGTCTCACCATTGCAGTGTTTGGTCCCTTCAAAGCTTATGTCATGGGTGCCGATTCCTGACCAAAAGTTTTTTCCATCCCAAATTTGTTACTGCCTGACATCTAGTACGCCATAATCCCTGAAAAAGACTTGGTCAGTTGCTAACTACCTTATTTTTATTCCACTCATCTTCAGTCATAATCAGCAAATGTGGGTCAGGCAAGTTGTCCTTTTGCCATACTGAAAAAATTCAACGAGACTTAAAAGTTTCATCAAGGATCCACATTTGCTCTATTGCAGCCTTCCCTCACATGTATTCTACATATGTTGGACTACAATTCCCAGAATCCCATTGGCAAGTTGGCTGACTGGCTGGCTCCTGTTTCTGGGAATGACAGATCAATATATATGGATGTCCATGTTGGGGAAGGTTGTTTTATTGCCAGAAAGGAATGTTGGACCTTCCCAAGCTACCACCTTAACTAGTTGGCAAAAAAATCACTAGAGCATGATTCTAGAACTACTCCTTTCTGTAAACACACTCCCAAAGATTCTTATCCACGTATATTCCTTCAACATTTTTTTTTTTAAAGTCTTCTTTCCCAATTGAGGACACTCCACAAAATTGAATAAGTACAGTGAAAGGCTTCTCATGGGACATATGCCTTGGTGCATCTAGCTTCTCGTAATCCTTCGGGGTTGCTTTGAAAAGGGCAAGAAGGGAGTTTGCAGATCTTCTTCATAACATATAAAGAAACAGGTCAAATGTTGGTATCCTTCATGACTTGCATGCCAGCTTAGGAGCCCACAGATTCTGCCCACCGACACCTCCTTGTCTCTCAGCATTTGCCTCTGCAAAGATCATTGAAGTCTGCTTCCTGACCAGGACAGTCTGATAAACAAAGCTATCCTTCCCACATCTGCTTGTCAGAGCTTGGTAGAGAGAGAGAAAAAAACAGGAAGAGAATCCAAAAATTTGGGGAAGCAAAACCAAGGATCCCAGCCAGCAGGCAGGAAGTATCTGGCCAGCTTTCATTCTCCTTTCCCTTGCTTACATAACTATTGTTATGAGACATACTACTGGTGCATTGTTTCGAGTTAAACTGAACCACATAATCTTATCATCACATTTCCCCAGAACAGAAAACAGAAAGGCAAATTGCAGTTCTCTTAAAGTGCAACTTCCAATGATCGCATGCAATACGTAAGAAAACTTCCATAGGCTAGAGCTAGATGAGCTCAGTGGCCCAACTAACCAGTGGTGGGATTCAAATATGTGAACCACCGGTTCTCTGTGTGGATGCCGCTTCCGGAAGTCCATTCTGGGCCTGGGCAACACAAAATTAGCTACTGGTTCTGCCGAAGTGGTGCGAACCGGCTGAATCCCACCACTGCAACTAACCCATTACCATTGACATGGACAACCTATGGCTCTTCAGATATGGATCCACATTTATTTTCCTGCCTTGCCTAGGGAGGCTAGGACTTGAAACTGGGTCGCAGACTAGTGGAATACACAGGGTCCTGCTGCCTAAAACCAAAATTTCATCTAATCCAGTATTTTTGTTTCAAATGGGGTGTCATTCTTGGGTTAATGTCATGGTTCCAATAGATGAAACCAGTAAAAGAACTTCAAGGCAAGAATTCTTCCTTAAAGAACATTTTATTTAGGAAACAAAGTATCGGCACTTACATAGTTGAACCCAAGAATAAGATTCCCTCCTCCCAGATACAAAGTAACAAATTGCAATTCCCACCCCACAAGAGCTGTCATAACTCACATTCCCCAATTAGCACAAAACATGGGCTTTTCTCTCCGGCCTCTCAGCCTGCCAAAAGCTTATCAGAACATGTCCTTGAGTTCCCACACTTCTACATTGTTATGGCTAGCTAAACCTTCAGGCATTTACCCCATTCCCCCCTTCTACATCTGAACTCTAAATGAATAGAGAGGCACGTTACTAATACTGTTTATGATAGTTAACTATATCTATTATTGTTAGTTAAATACATGTACCCAGACAATATGCTGTTTGCTAAATATTGAAAATGTTACCTGGGAAAACCCCAACCCCAACCCCAACCCTAACCCAAACCTCAATCCTAGTACTGACCCCATTTTATCCCTAACCCTATTAAAACTAATAAAATTTATTTTAAAAAAAAAAGGCACGTTAAAAGCAAAAGTAAAAATGGCTGCTGGTTCTCAGTTGTCAGAGCGACGATATCCATTGTCACAGCGTTGACATCGGGCTTCTAATAGCAATGTCTGCAGGGGTCCCATACTGAAAACAATAACTATTGTGTTTTCTGAAATTCCTGTGTTGCCGGCTAATTTAGAACCTGCAGATACAGAGGCCCAGTATTGTGTTAATTTAAATTGTCCCCATTAATTCCAATGCTAGAGGTAACTTCTCAATTGCCACAGTAAAGCCAAGTGACAGGAGCATCTTCAGAATTCAATGCACAAAGGGATTGCTTTTGTTGGACAGGTTTTATAGCCCTGCAACCTCTTTTCCCCCCCTCTCCTACTCAGAGTTGCTAGGTTCAGGCACCAGCAAGGGAAGGCTACATTTTCTACGGTAGCAGGCACTGGGCACCTGCTATGACAAAAGAGGGAAATAATTACTGAACAGGGTTTAACCACAGAAAGTTTGTTATCTCACAATTTATAACAGTAAATAGAAAGAGCTACCTTATCTAAACAGTCTCTTTCAGATGTTAATTTAAAAATGCAGGTCAATCACAGGACGTCTTATCTATTCATCTGTACAGTCCAACTGAATAGGAAGGCTCTCTTAAGTTGCAGTCTCCGCGTATTTGTCAAAAGTTACAGAAAGAAACTAATGCTTCTGGATAGGACCATATTATGGGCTAGTGAGTTCTGCACGCTAATTAATATATGTAGCCACAAGGAGGCTGACCCTAAATTAAAATGATCCCCTCCCTCCCATCCATCAAAAGGAAGATCAGACAGGGAAAAATATTAGTTGACATTACTTTAATATGACCTCTCATTTTACAGGCAAATTATGTGGGAGGGGGAAACTTTGTCTTCCTTTGAGATCGATCCTGTATATTGAATTAAGAGCACTGCATTTCAAGTCATGTCTACTGAAATTCTGACCATCCCTGAATCAGATGAGAACACAGAAAACAACATGTGCTTATTTAAAGACATGTTATTAAATAAGCTTTGCAATTACACTGGGGAAAAATTGATCATACTATTCAGGTACCTTTTGCAAAATGTATTCGACTTGTACTCATGTAGCTTGATCTTTCCTTCTTTACCTCCCTCCCTCTTTCCTTGAGTTCAAGGCAGTCTATGTTATTTTCTACCATTTAATTTTGTTAATTTTTGTCTCAATTACCCTGTAAGATAGGTCACATTATCAGAGAGAACAACTGGGCCCTGCTCGCCTTATGGAGACTTGTATCTGTGTTTCCCCAAGTCCCAATCCACAATCACTACATCATGCTAACCCTCTTGTTCCTGAGTTTCAATAAGCTATACAGAATCCAAATAACTCTGGCAATAACTGCATGTTCATTTCTAAAACTGTGTTCAGTTTCCAATATGCTTAGACAATAACATCAGATTTGATATGATCTTCGGTTGTTTTCAGCAATATTCTCCAACCTGGTGCCCTCCAGATGACCTGGACTAAAACTTTCCAGAATTTCTGATCATACTAGAGGTCCAAATGAGGAACGTTGGCAACAGGAAAAGTGGTTCTGCACTGGCTCACATTCTTTGTTGCTCTATTTTATTGCAGCACTACTTTTCATTGCTGCTTCTCGTGGGCTGGAATTAATCATATCTGGCATATCATAATGCCCCAGTAGGATGCTATTTACTGAGCAGCCCCTCTATTTTCTCAATGGATTTCTCGTCACCCTGGGAAGCGCTTGCCTGTTTATCAAAACTCCCAGTTAGATAATGCAGAAGGGTCCCTGCAAGTTCCACAGAATAGTGAATGGAAAAACAGTGAATTCCTTCCATTTAGGAACTTCCTCTCATAATTAATTAAACCAAAAGGAAATGCATTTCTCAAGAATACTTGCTGGTGGAGAAATAAGTACTGAGCATTCAACACACTGGAACTTTCGCTGAATCCCAGATAGACCACCTGCAGTTCCCAATATGATCTTTTGCACTTCTTTGGGCCATTTCAAACAATTCAACCGAATTGCAAAAAAAAAATAAAAAAATCTGACAGTGTAGTTCCCTGCTATTTTGAAAGACCTGAAAATTGCAGTATACCATAAAATGGGCTTACTGTAATAAAACCACCCCCTGACAAAACCTTGAAAAATTAGAAAATCCTCAACTTAAATAACCCCCAACTATTTGCTATCAAAGCCTCACCCCTGCGATCCTTGATCCCATCAAAATGTTCACCACTTAACAGCGTCTCGAGTGGTTTACCATAAAATTAACAGAAACAACAAAATACCGAATGATAGGGAAAAGGAAAATAATCATCATTACCAAGCAACATTCATACAGAGAAGACCTACATGAAGATATCCCTAGAAATATCATGGTATATGATTCATGAATTTGAATGTTTACTGGCATTTATTCACCTTTTCACCCTGTCCAGATGCTGGTTCAGAACTTGCACAGCCTCCTCCACTATGAAAAAAATAGAACTGACTGTCCTCTGAAATTATTTTAATTATTTACTTATTAAATTTATATGCTGTCCATCTCACTGTTGAGCAAATATTGGTGACATCCAGCTTCAAAACACCTGATGGGCCACCTGTGTGCTTTAAATAGATACTAAAAAGTACAAAACAGTGCCTTGAGGATCCCTACATTACAGGCAACCAAATGCATCACACTGTAACATGGTGCCCTCAACCCCAGCTCTAAAGACAATCCAAGAAAACATGAGGTCAAAAGCAGCTGAGAGACTGAACAAACTCTTCCCCTAGGTCAGGGGTCTTCAAACTTGGCCCTTTTATGACTTGTGGACTTAACTCCCAGAGTTCCTCAGCCAGCATGCCTGGCTGAGGAAGTCTGAGGGTTGAAGTCCACAAGTCATAAAAGAGTCAAGTTTGAAGACCCCCTGCCCTAGGTGATCCTCTACCAGAGTAACCATAATTAATTTTGTCCCCAAATTCAGTCTGAATGAGACTGAAAAAGGTTGAGATCGTTCTCCTCCAATAAAATTTGCAGGTGTGCAGACACCACTATCTGCCCAGAGTCACCTTATAGAGGAGATGGGAGGGATAAAAATGTAATAAATAAAAAAAAATTAAAAATTATCTCAAACCGCTTTGCTTTAAAAAAAAAAAAAGGCATGTCTGACTGAGCTCAGGTTGATAAATTTGTCTGGAGGCCAGGATTTTTTCAGGCCAATTATAACACAACACAATAACAGAGTTGGAAGGGATCTTGGAGGTCTTCTAGTACAACCCCCTGCTCAGGCAGGAAACCCTATACCATTTCAGACAAGTGGCTGTCCAGTGCTTTATCTCATTTACTGGCAGTGGATCTACTCCATCATGTCCAAACACATAAATTGTTCCTAGATTCATCTAGTTAATGGCTAGATCCCCTGTCAACCCCACGTCTTGAGGTTCTCCAATACCATCCTTGACAACCAACTTGGTCAGAGAACTCATCGGGCAGCAAAGATGGGTGGTATACCTCCAACAATAAGTCTACCTTGTTATTTCAATGCCAGGAAAAAGCCTTTATAGACTAACCCAGTTTACCATAGAGTGAAAAAGGCCTACAGAGGATAAAAGTCCACAGCCATCTATAGTATATGCTCCAACTCTTAATACTTAATTCTTCTCTTCTGACATGAGAATACAGCAAATGCGGCTCTTCCGAACTGGCATTTGCAAAGAACGCTATAGCCATTACCAAGCAAAGAAAGTTTCAAAACCTGTTACTGTGTTAACTGCAATGCTGATATGTAGACAGCTACCTAATATCTCTTCAAGGGAGGGGGTAATACATTCACATCAGAGGCCCACTTAGTGTTGTGATTCCTCACCAGCCAGTGGATCCGGCAGCTGAGTCTGAGGAATCAAATGAGGAGGAGGGGTCTGGAGTGACATTAGAGTCAGAGGAAGGCTCTGAGGAGCTCCAAGACTTACAGTCGGACGAGGAGCCTGGCCCCTCTACTCGCGCTCAGGCTGAGACACAGCTGTGCTGGGAGCCTGAGTTGGACAGTGATGAAGAACAGTTGGGACAAATCCAGGATGCACGAAAGCACAGGCAAGAGAAGCCAGTAGGACAGAGGAATGCAATGGGGTGGATCCAAAGGCAAAGGAGAAGGCATTAGGAAGCCACGCCTTGGCTGAATTATAAAAGGGAAGGTGTGGGAGGTGCTGGTTGCCAAAGGCAACCATTCATGTTGAGGATTGAGTTTCTGTGGACTATGTTTTTTTGCCTTGGACATTGACTCAGGTCTGTGAGAATAAAAGGGGTTGGTTTTTTCTTGCGGCTCCTGCCTGTTTCTTGGAAGAGGGGTGAGCATAACAAGGACTCACGTAGGCTGGGACAGAACACTTAACTGGAGCGTTACAATCCCACATTTCTCAGTGTAGCACAGATTCATTTCTGAGGGACAACTGTGTTTTCCAGAACCATTAAGATCCATTCTCAATCAAGCCGATGTATCAGCCCAAAAAGCATGTTCATTCTAAAGAACATTTAGAAGACAAAATCAGCTTCTAGTTGTCCCTTCTTTGCTGTGGAATGATTCAGATTATCTCTTCGTGAGATTGTTTTCAGCCCTAGTTATAAACATTAGCAAGTATTTCTGGAATTGTGCAAAAAAGGGGAAAAATAGACTTCACCATGGAAATTATGAGTATCTTCACCATAAACCAAAGCTAGTTTACAGCAATTGTTTATTTATGTATTCTTAAACCCAGAAATAAATGAATAAATAGCCTCCCCAGGGGAGCCTGGGAACTGTGCTTCTGTTTAAAGGGATTAGGAATCTCTGAGGATAAAGAGAAATGGGACTTTTTTTTTAGCACAGTAAGGATTCTTTGGAAGTACCTTTTACTGCATTTGATCTAGGCATTTTTATATTTTCCTCTTCTCCTGTAAAACCTGCCTGAGGACGATGTATCTTGTTCCTTTTCGTGCTCCTTAATAAAATAAAATCCATCCCCAAGACACATGAATGCAAGTTGCCAAAGAGGGTTTCTCTGCTTGCTGGAATCACTTCCCTCCTTTCTCCCCATCCTCTGTTCATGTTAGGAAGGCAAGCATAGCCCTTCCCAAAACAGCTCCTGCATAGCCACTGGTTTCCAGAGCGTGAGGTAGCAGCAAGAAATAGACTGTTAAAAGAATAGTGACGGTATGTACCAGGGGTAGGCAACCTTGGCTCTTTTACGACTCGTGGACTTCAACTCCCAGAATTCCTGAGCCAGCATGGCTCAGCTTGGAAACCTGTCCCTTTTCCCTCAGCATGGCTGGCTCAGGAATTCTGGGAGTTGAAGTCCACGAGTCGTAAAAGAGCCAAGGTTGCCTACCCTTGGTATATACAGAATGCCCATTTCACACCAACAGATACACAGAAAGGCACTAGCTCAAAAAAGGGCAAGTGAGTCTCCAAACTGCACTGGTGACTACATAGACATCAATCTGTGGACTCATGCAGCTCCCTGACCAGGTACTAATCCTGATGAACAATTTCACTCCCCTTCCCTTCCCTTTGCCTAGACTAGTTGGGTCAAGCAAAGGGCCCTTGAGGACAGGGCACAATACCGCCTCCTTGAGAGATGACAGAACCACCCTCTCTCAAGAAACTACTAACCATCACCCAGACCCATTCATGAATCTCCTCCTGGGCAACCTTAACCAACCAAGAGGGACATGGATCTAACTCAGCTAACAACTGCAAAAGCCCTGTCCACTTCCTCAAGTGCACAGGATCAAACTGATACCTTGCAAAACCTAGATGCCTTCCCCAGTCTCCACTGGTGCTGCCCTCAGTCGAGAGCTGAGTGAATTCCAGCACATCAAGTTCCATCAACTCCACTATCCTCAAAAAGTGTGAGGTTGAGGAGCGCTGAACTATGCAACCAGCTTTCACAAGATATGCTTGCAAATGGGCAAGTTGACAGCATTTTCTTTTTATTTCCATTGGGGGGGGGGTTTGCGGGAGAACACCATTATTTCAAATGTGAGGTTTGAGTTGCCTTTTAGCAATTTAGGCTGGCCAATTTTGCCTTCCCCCAAACATTGTAACAGCTGTCTGCTGAAAAAGCCTTGGCGGTCGGGCTGCTCGGGGAGTTCTCATGAACCAAACTGACCTCAAAGTCCCAGCTGAACTGCTGGGGTATGGAACAGGAAGTGCCGTGTGTTTCCTCTGTCACAGCATCACACCACCATCCCAGCCTTGAAATATGTCTATGGAGATTCTCGGTCATCCAGCCCATGGTTGTCCCAAAGGTGCTTTTTCATGAGGAAACTGGATTTTCTTGTTTTTAATAATAATAATAATAATAATAATAATAATAATAATAATAATAATAATAATAATAATAATAATAATAATAATAATAATAATAATAATAATAATAATAATAATAATAATAATAATAAAGTTGGAAGGGACCTTGGAGGTCATCTAGCCCAACCCCCTGCTCAGGCGGGAAACCCTATACCATTTTGGACAAATGGCTGTCCAGTCTCTTCTTAAAAACTTCCAGTGTTGGAGCATTCACCGCTTCTGGAGGCAGGTTGTTCCATTGGTTAATTGTTCTAACTGTCAGGAAATTTCTCCTTATTTCCAGGTTGCTTCTCTCCTTGATTAGTTTCCATCCGTTGCTTCTTGTCCTGCCTTCAGGCGCTTTGAAGAATAGCTTGACTCCCTCTTCTTTGTGGCAGCCCCTGAGATATTGGAACACTGCTATCATGTCCCCCCTCATCCTTCTCTTCATTAAACTACACATACCCAATTCCAGCAACCGTTTCTTATGTTTTTGAAGACGTTTTTCTTTGAAGACGTTTCACTTTTCATTCAAGAAGCTTCTTCAGCTCTGACTGGATGGTGGGGAATGAAAGGATTTTTATTCCTTGCAGACAGCTCTTTGGGATGAACACACTTTGAATGGTGCGGGAGTATGAACGGATTTCCAGAAAACATTGCAGACTACAGGAACCATTTGCACTTCAGTTTGAGATGCAGACAACACAGACCCAACAGCCTGCATCTGTCTTCAACAGTGAAGGGACACAGGGCAGAAAACATCCTACAGCCAAGAAGGCTCCACACCCATTTGCACCACCCAGGTGACCCTGAGGACACAGGTAAACCTCCAAGTGGCCTGAACTACTCTCTAAAAGAATGCAAGTGACCAGCTGTCTGCAAGGAATATAAATCCTTCCATTCCCTACCATCCAGTCAGAGCTGAAGAAGCGTCTTGGATGAGAAGCGAAACGTCTTCAAAGAAAAACAAGAAAGTCCAGCTGCCTCCTGAAAATGCACCTTTGGGATGCCCAGTCTTGAAAGTTACACTTTATCTCCCAAGAATTCTGAAGAGAATTCCCAGCTCAGTTCCCCAAATGAACTGTTTGTTTACAGGACACTTTCTGAACTTCTGGAGGTTACCCTTCCATATACCCCTCTTCTCCCCTCCTGTCCCTTCCATGTGGCAGAATAGGTGCTTTGCTGGCTGAACCTAGAGCGTCCAGCTGAACCTAGACCTTCTCGTTGAACCTAGAACCTCCTGTCACCCAATGGGCCTTTCACAGGAAGCAAGAGCCGATATGCCCTGCAAGGTGATCACCCACTTCCTTGAATCATAAGCCAAGATTAGGAAAGCTCCTTTTTCAACCCTCTATTGCATGGAATTATTCATCTCATATTTCCAAAGTCAGCCAGGCCAAGAAAAAAACTGCCTTAAACCAGAGATCCCCAACCTTTTGGGCACCAGGGACCGGTTCTGTGGAGAGAGGTTTTTCCACGGACTGGAGGGTTCGTGGTTTTGTGTGCTGCCTGCATCCTGCGGATGGGGCTTTGCTTGTTTGTGCGGATCAGTTGCTGGCATGCCGCGGCCCGGTACTGGTCCACGGACCGGGAGTTGGGGACCCCTGCCTTAAACCACAAAGGAACAGGGAATCAAGACAGGAAGAGTGGATTTTATAGTATTATCAGCCCCCCAACACTCCACCAAGTTTTTCCAATGAAACTTTTCTTTCCCATTTATAAGCAAAGCAAGGAGCAAGGGGTCAGGGCCCTCGGTTCCTCTATATAAGCTTATATAGAACTAGAGTCAAGCTCATAATGGTGCCTGAGAAGTTCAGGATGTCCTTTTAAGGGATTAAAAAGGAAATAGACAGAGATCTCAAGGCTCTTCCATTTTTTCCGGTGGTCGAAGAGAAATTACAAGTGGATCAAATCTAGAGTCTCTAGAATAGGAAGGGAGAAGCCACAACCTTCCAGATATCACTGGATTACAATTCCCACTGTTCTTGGCCATATGCCCCATGGGTGGAGCTGATGAGAGATGGAAAATACCTAAAACATTTGCACTGTTAAAGCTTCTCTGTCCCTGTCTAAACTGAAATCAATCAAAAGGTTTTTTATTTATTTATTCAGACCGAGCCCTTTGGTAGTAGGCATGACTTGTGGCTCATCAAATGTGCTATTTCACAGGAAGGCTTCAAACCTAATGAAGAGATTATTAGAAAATAAAGGGTGTTTTTTTTCCTCCCTCACAGGCAAGTTCCTGCTAGCTCCTCCAGTCTACAGCTCCCTGGCACCGCTCCCCCTTATTAGCACTAATCAGAATTGTCAGTCTCATAGCAATAAACTTGCAATGCTATTTAGTTAACGGCATTTCAAGCTCAACTGGGAACTAACAGCATCACGCAGCCAAAATCAAGGGTAGTGCCAGAACCAGATGTGTAATTCAATTGGGTACATTTGCTTTCTGTGGGTGTAATTTTTGGGATGCCAAGAGCTCTAATTGCACAATATAAACCCAATGGTTTGCATGTGACTTTGCATAATTCACTCTGCTTCTCCCAGAGATGGAGAAAAGGACCGGAAATCAAGCCACTGGAAAGCTTGTTCAGCTTCACCCACCCTCTCTGTGAATTTTCACCAGGCACTTCCCACTCACTCTAACGTGGAAACCTGCAAAAACAAAAAGCTAAAAATCCCAGAATGCTAATTTCAACTCTGCATTGTCCAAACCAGTGGTTATCATCACGGCACTCTGGAGGACACACACATCCCCCAGCACCAGCTATATATTCCAGACTTAAGTTGCTCTTTGAAGTCACATTCCAATTCTCCATCTTAGAATTCATGCAGCATTTTAACAAGAAGCTGGCCGTCATTTCACATTCACCTTTGAAAGTTCTAGAAGAAGAAAAACAAAATCTCTTATTGCCACTGGAATATCTATGGAGATTCTCAATCATCCAGGTTGTGATTGTCCCAGAGGTGTTTTTCAAAAGGCAATTGGACTTTTTTTTTTGGGGGGGGGTGTTCTTTGACTGCAGGAAGGATTTATACTCTTTGCAGACCAGATGACTGCAAAGAATACAAATCCTTCTATTCCCCACCATTCTGTCAGAATTGAAGAAGCTTCTTGGATGAGAAGCAAAATATTTTCAAGGGGGAAAAAAACACCAAGAAAGTCCAGTTGCTTTTTGGAAAGCACCTTTGGGTGCACCTGGAATGGTCACTCATAAAACCTCCAATGCTTCTCAAAGATAGTCCTAAAAATCAAGTGTGACTAGGAGCTAAGGATGTATTTAGCAACCAGCTCAATACAGAATCAGCAGAACAGACAAATGCCTTTGAAATAATAGAAAATACTTGTTGCTCGGGTTTTAGATTTTTGGCAGTGGTTTCTGAACGTTACATGTAAGAAACCAGACCATCCGAACTGCCAATCAACAAGAGAACCAATCAGCTGCTCAGAATTTAAATATAGCTCCAAACGAACAACCAATCGCACGGCCAACTGACCACACTGGCACACAAAACATTTACTGGCTAAGGAAAATAGGACAAGAAAATATTGCTGCTGATGATGTTACCTAGTCTGGTAACGAAACGTTCAGAAACTATATTGAAACAAGCTTGGAGAGCAAGCCACTGCCAAAGTCAAATGCCTTCCCTATAATTAAGGTATAGGATCTGTTTTCTAGAGTTCCACCCTTACTGCTGCCGATCAAATCCAACTGAGAACAAGAGAAAATCTTACATTCAAACGGAGAGTGATCACCCAATAAAATGCAAAAGGATTCATTTTATATAAAAAGTTAATAGGGTGGTCAAAAGGAGCAATACAGAGATCCATCCTAACAATACTAACATAGGCCACTCTCAAAGCAACAAGTGCCTTTTTGTTAACCAGCTGTAAAGTACCTCAGTATATATATATATTTTAAAAAAAGGAATGGGGGCACATGTGTCCTGTAGGCTGGCTATCCTGTTTTAGGAGAGGCACCCCAATGGCTCTAAGAAATAAGCAGCTTTAGCTAGTAAGTTCCAGGGGAAAAAAAGTCTGAAAAGAGCTTCAAGTATTGATATTGTAGTCAAGTGCAGATTTTGACTTAAAAGGTCTATAATATAGACGGCCACGTGGATTGGCTGCCTGGGCCTGCTGGAAAGAGATAACAGGCAGAAGCTATGGAGCCGTTCTCCTGTTCAGCCAAGTGGGAATTTGTAATAGCACAGCAGTGCTGGCACGGCTCTGCCGTGTCAATCAATCTTTTGTGGGCGGGCTTCCCGAGAGACAATGCTGGGCCATTGGAGCTTCCGCCTCAAAATGACTTAAAGAGGATGCCGAACAGGGCTGCGTAGTTATTGGATCCATTTTAAAATGGCTTGTTCTTAGCCAAATAAGCGTTTTATGCAGAGATAAAACAAAGATGCGCCCAAGAGAAGTGGCAACACAAGGCTCCATCTGCACAGGAATCTGTGGAGCCCAGGTTTAAAAGATAGCAAAATCCAAGCAAGAGTTCCAAAAGAGCCTTTTAGCAAACGTTTTGAGCTTGGGTTCAGGATCTGTATTTTAGAACAGAGGTCTTCAAACCTAACCCTTTTATGACTTGTGGACTTCAACTCCCAGAATTCCTCAGCCAGCATTCCTGGCTGAGGAATTCTGGGAGTTGAAGTCCACAAGTCATAAAAGGGCCAAGTTTGAAGACCCCTGCTTTAGAGGAACAGAAAAGTCTCCTTTCAAAGGCTTTCACCCCCAACACTGACTTCTTTATAGATAGTCCTCACTTAACAATGGCAATTCCATCAGTTTTGGTCACCACGATGTAAAAAAGATGTTGAGACTCTAGAAAGAGTACAGAGAAGAGCAACAAAGATGATTAGGGGACTGGAGGTTAAAACATATAAGGAAAGGTTGATGGAATTGGGTATGTCTAGTTTAATGAAGAGAAGGACGAGGGGGGACATGATAGCAGTGTTCCAATATCTCAGGGGCTGCCACAGAGAAGAGGGAGTCAAGCTATTTTCCAAAGCGCATGAAGGCAGGACAAGAAGCAACGGATGGAAACTAATCAAGGAGAGAAGGAACCTAGAACTAAGGAGAAACTTCCTGACAATTAGAACAATTAACCAGTGGAACAACCTGCCTCCAGAAGCGGTGAATGCTCCAACACTGGAAGTTTTTAAGAAGAAACTGGACAGCCATTTGTCCGAAATGGTATAGGGTTAGCTGCCTGAGCAGGGGGTTGGAATTGATGACCTCCAAGGTCCCTTCCAACTTTATTATTATTATTATTATTATCATTAACTGAAACAGTCATAAAGTGACCATGCCGCATAGCAATGGAAATTCCAGCACTTCCAGTTACTGTCATGAAGTGAATCTCTGCAGGTCATTAAGCAAAGACGTCATCGCAGGTCGTTAAACAAAGATGTCATGTGGCTGCTATTGGCAACCTCCTGCCAGTTTCCCCATTAACGTGGCTTGTAGGACATTGTTGAAGAAGGATACAAAAGGGGGATCACATGACCACAGGATATCGTGATGGACATACAGTATGATGTTTTATTTATCGGTTATATTATGTTGTACACCACCCAGAGCCCCTCTTTGAAGGAGGTGGGCGGTTTAGAAATATGCAATATAAATAGGTATATAAGTAAGTAGAAGGACCAGTTGCAAGTACCACTCATTCAGCACCATCATAAGTTCAAAGAATGAGTGCTTGTTAAGGACCATCAGTCCTGATCTCCATTCCTGGCCCCATCTCCAGTAGGGATTTGACCTCTGACCCCCTGCAAAACAAGAGGCGGGACAAGTTGAGCTACAGGAGGCAGCGTTGAACTTCTTCTACTTCTGCAATGTCAGATCCCCAGCATTTCTGAGATGGCATTACCAGATACCTTCACTGGGGCTGTGTATGGCCCCTTTGCCTTTCTAGGTATGCTGCCTACTACACCCTCGTAAAAGACTAAGCTGAGAGGAAGCCCATCCTTGTGGGGAACCTGAACAGACACAGCGAGTTCCTATTTGCAGTCATAAAAAAACACCAATCTCTGACGTGTTATAACAGGGGTCTTCAAACTTGGCCCTCTTATGACTGTCCTCCTCCACTAAAAATTGTAAAAAATTGTAAAAAATTGTAAAAAAATAAAATAAAATAAAAAAATAAAAATAAATAAAATAAAATAAAATAAAATAAAATAAAATAAAATAAAATAAAATAAAATAAAATAAAATAAAATAAAATAAAATAAAATAAAATAAAATAAAATAAATAAAATAAATAAAATAAAATAAAAAATAAAAAATAAAATAAATAAAATAAAATCAAAATAAAATCAAAATAAAATAAAATAAAATAATAAAATGAAATGAAATGAAATAAATAAAATAAATAATAAAAATAAAATAAAATAAAATAAAATAAAATAAAATAAAATAAAATAAAACAAAATCAAATTAAAATAAATAAAATAATAAATAAAATAAATAAAATAAATAAAATAAATAAAATAAATAAAATAAATAAAATAAATAAAATAAATAAAATAAATAAAATAAATAAAATAAATAAAATAAATAAAATAAATAAAATAAATAAATAAAATGTTGGAAGGGACCTTAGAGGTCATCTAGTCCAACCCCCTGCTCAGGCAGGAAACCCTATACCATTTCAGACAATGGCTGTCCAGTCTCTTCTTATAAACTTCCAGTGTTGGAGCATTCACCACTTCTGGAGGCAGGTTGTTCCACTAGTTAATTGTTCTAACAGTCAGGAAGTTTCTTCTTAGTTCTAGGTTGCTTCTCTCCTTGATTAGTTTCCATCCGTTGCTTCTTGTCCTGCCTTCAGGCGCTTTGGAGAATAGCTTGACTCCCTCTTCTTTGTGGCAGCCCCTGAGATATTGGAACACTGCTATCATGTCCCCCCTCGTCCTTCTCTTCATTAAACTAGACATACCCAATTCCAGCAGCCATTCCTTATATGTTTTAGCCTCCAGTCCCCTAATCATCTTTGTTGCTCTTCTCTGTACTCCTTCTAAAGTCTCAACATCTTTTTTACATCGTGGTGACCAAAACTGGATGCAGTATTCCAAGTGTGGCCTTACCAAATAAAATAAATGAAACAACTAGTCTGCAAGAACCAGACCAGACTGGGTAGATTTCAAGTAGCCCTCCAACAATGCCATCCAAATTACACTCTGTATAACTGCAACCAATTTTGTAGCAACACTTGACCTTCTGGGCAAGCAGATGAAGCTGGACTCTATGAAAATCGTAACTAGAGTCGCAATTTCACTTAACATGTGCTTTGCTTAACAACCATGTTGCTGCTCCTAACTGTGGTCGCTTAACAAGGACTGAATGGTAAAGGTTGCATAGATAAAGGTATAAGAAGAATAGGAATTTCTCAGCAGCACCCATCACCATGCTCTATGATAAGGCACCCTGGGAACTATAAACTATCAACAAATCTAGAAAATGTGGGTGGGCTCTCCCTGCTCTCCAAGGAACAACCACAGTCAGTAATACTGTATCATCCAGAAATGTGGCTGGTTGTATAGTGAGAACTGTAACAATTTCAAAGAACTTTTAGACCAGCTGGCAGAGAGATTTGTGCCTCTATCTCATTTCACACCACAAACACTTCCTACAAACAATGGTGGCTGTAATATTTACAAAAGCACGGGAAGTGTTAAATACAAACCCAAGTGAGGTGGCTTGGGGCAATGCTACTCTTGAATGCACACACAAATGCTTTCCTATGAATGAAGACACAGAACAGCAGCCCTACCGATTTTGGTAGCTGTGTGGTTAATATTGTGGTCCAATGAGAGGGACAAGAAACACAGACAAATGAGTATTCGGTAGAGCATGTAGAAGCAGGACCCTCCCCTCTTTCCTACAGTTTGTCCTTCATTTTAGTGCATAGCAAAACAGGGGAAATGTCAGGGAGATGACTGAGAAGGGTCTAGAGCAAGGTTGTCAAACTCGCTGCGTCACATAACCTGTCACGACCTATCGCGACTTTTTTCCCCTTGCTGGAGCTGGGGAGGGTACGGCTTCCGCGTGACGCATCTGGCCTGCAGGCTGGCAGTTTGACACCCCTGGTCTAGGGTCTTAGATTGATATGCAGCTGACATTCCCACCCAGGATCATCAACCACAGTTACCTCAAATAACCCGAGCCAGAGGAAAGATACATGTAAGCTTGAAGACTTCCAGAGGGGAACCTTGGTCCTCTTCTTGTCTCTTGTGACATGCTTGTCTTCTGGCCTATTGGTTCTGACCTATTTGCCAGTGTCTATGTCACAGGTGGCTTAATCATGGTTGATTGAATACCTGGCTTTTGACAACATGCTAAGCCACAAACCATGGATTATAAACTCCACTGGCTGGATCCACACAATCTGCTATCCTGAAGTTAAGCAAGTCACATTAGGGCTTAATTTGATGATGTGTGAACCAGGTCACTGACTCTATGGCTACATATTCAGGTTCTGCCATTCCAGAGAGAGGCTCCTCTCTCCAGCCTTTACCACTGGACTTGCAAAAAATCAAGGTGTGGAATTCTGTGTCTGCAAAGAGCAGATGGCTTTAAAACAGAGAGGTCAGTTAATTGCACAGAGGGAGATTTCTGACCACAGCTATAAATGAGAGCAATTATTGAGATCACTGCTGTTGGAAAACCTAACTCAGGCTGGCCATCCAGAAAATAAATAAATAATGGTGGATCCCCAGTGGCTGAATCATTTAATCAGTCTCATTCAGCAGCCAGCATCTTCTCTGGCAGCAAAGAAGCAGGAGACAGTTAAAAATCAATAGCGGTGATATATTTAATATAAATCACAAACAAGAACCATGGTGGACCATTGCTGGCATCAGTTAAGGTTGGTCTGGGCATTAATTAAATGGATAGATGAACAGCAGATGAAGGAGAAGTAAGCCTGGAGAGGTAATGCCTGGAGACGATGAGGCATCATTCCTTACGAAGTGGCCAGGTTTACTCTCCAAGTAACTCCTAGTCACTTTTGACATTATCTTGGCAACTGAAAGTGCTTGCCCACTTCCAGGATTAAAAAAAGCAAAGCAAAACAAAAACCTTTCCGGTCTTTCTAGCACCCTGCTATTGGTCTTCAATCCAAATACCAACCAAGGCCTGCTTCGCTTTTCTAGCTCTACCAAGGTTGGGGAGAGTGTTGCTATTGCCAAATACATAATGCAGGCCATTTAGAACAGAGGTCCCCAACCTTTTGGGCACCAGGGACCGGTGCCATGGAGAAAGATTTTTCCGCAGACCAGAGGGGGTGTGGTTTTGAATACTGCTTGCATCCTGAGGATAAAGCTTTGCTTGTTTGTGCGGCCCACTTGCTGGCATGCTGCGGACCGGTGCCAGTCCACAGACCGGGGGTTGGGGACCCCTGATTTAGAAGACAGAAGCCCAGCTGGGCATTATAGTGTTCCATTATGATTTCCTAAGAGGCTATAAGTAGAATGCATAAATTAACAGAAATCAAAGCAGCACTAAATAAAATCCTTGTATAAAGTCTCCCGAAACATTCTCGCCAACTATACTTACAGCTCATAAAGGCTTACCATCTTCTAGACATGCCCGGTTCCCAAAACAAGAATCTGTTCCAATTCAGGAATCCAGCCCACTCCTCATTCCTTTCCTTGTGCAGGAAATGGAAAATGTTTGTCAGAAATGCTGCTTCTTGTCTGCTATCCATTAGGCAATTGAGTTGCAGCTGCCGGGTGTTCACCGAGGCTGCTAATATGGTTGGCTTGTTTGTTTAATTGGTTTTATGTCACTAGCGATTTTAAATATAATTGCGGGCCACTACAGCCAGCAATCTCATTTGTGAGGTGTATATTGTTGAAATAAGAAATGAAACTAGAAAGACCGCACGTTCCCAGGCACAGGTAAGAGAGAAATGCCGTACAAATACATAGTTGTTAAAAACTATAGATGCCCAAAGATACTGTTTCCATGTCACAGGAACCAGGGGTGGCTTCACATACCAAATCACTTTGTGATCTGGTTTGGCTTAGCTAGGGCTCCCATAACTGGACTGCAAAAAGTTACCGACAAACCTTAGATGGGCAGCAAAGTGAATATAAGGGGACTCTTACATCTTTGCTGCCATCTTTTTGGTCAATGGGATTTTTGCAATATGGATCTGGTAGCCATAAACTTAGCACAAGGTGTTTGGATTATCAAATAAAATATGTGGCTTCATGTGGTGTGGGAAGCCAATTGTGTTTGGCAAAGTGCGGTTAAATGGCATGGCATGGCCTGAGTGTAGAACCCAACGAATGTGGGGATCAGGCATTGGGTCACTTTTTTGTCCACCTATATGTGAGGAATTAAATAAAAGCTAAACAGCTGCAAACTGGGAGGGAAACCTTGATTCAGAGGTTGTTGGAAGTACAGCTCTTATCACCCCAATTTAGTCATGCTAGTGAGGGTTGATGGGATTTGGAATCCAGTAACCTTTAGAGAGGGACAGTTCTCCCACAGACCATGATCGCAGCATCAAAGCCAGTATGTAAGAGCAAGGAAGAAACATCTGGATTAAGACTCATTCTCAGCTTCCTAAATCATGTTTCAGGAAGTGTAAATGTCCAGATAATCTCTGGGTTTATTCCAAGAAATTTTCAACGTTCTCAAAGGCTGTTCTGAAGCTCCCTTTATAGCCAGTGAATACATACTGAATTATGTATTCAGTACTCATCTTTCCTGCAAGCTTACAGCTGATTGCAGGCTTTTAATAGGTTTATAATACGAACGACATCGGGGAAACTGATCCAATTAACACAGAAAACAAGCATGCTTTTGTTTGAGCTTTGTGAAACCTTGGAATTTCCTTCTGTGCTCCATGCTGCTTCTTGTTTCACACCTCAGTAACAGAGGAACAGGTGCATTCAGACCAGACCAATATGCTTGTATCAGAAAATAAAAATAACACAGAGATTATTAGCCAAGTTTTCATCACTTTTCTGAGCACAGTGCTCAATCCATTTTGGAATCTGCATCTTTTAGCCTGCCTGCTCAGATCGATGGGGATCTGCAGATCTCTGTTAAGTTTTAGTCCCAAAAGCTAATTCTGGGACGGAGTTTCAAAGCTCTTTCCAATGTTTTTCTTCAACACCTCAGCCAAGGTCAACATGTAAAAGTTGTTTGAATGTCCCAAACTCTAGCCCTTGCACTGTAATTAGAACCTCAACACAAGCACTGCATCTCTTTAGCTGGGACAACAATGCTGATTGCCTGGCATAGTTCCTGGCAACTCACATACCTGGCAGAACACTCCCATCTCTCTCACACACATACTTAACAAGAATATTCTAAGAATGCACATCAATCAAAGAGCTAGTGGATTCAGTGGACAGCTAGTTGGGAATGACCATTAATCAAGCAAGCACAGGGGTTCTTGGCTGCAAAACACCACCGTTTAGGAATGGATCAGGAAGGAAGGAAGGAAGGAAGGAAGGAAGGAAGGAAGGAAGGAAGGAAGGAAGGAAGGAAGGAAGGAAGGAAGGAAGGAAGGAAGGAAGGAAGGAAGGACTATGGATTTCACTTGGTGTACTGGCCAAGCAGAAATAGATTCCAATTCAGGAAGCAAGTGGCTAGACATGAACAACTTCTCCCAATCTGAGCATCTTCAGAACTATAAATTTATATTCTCAGAATTCCCAGCTACCTTGGTCCTTGATGAGAATTCTGAAGTCCACACATCTAGAATTAAGCTAATCTGGTAGGGCAGGGGTGTCAAATTGCCGGCCTGCAGGCCAGTTTTATCATACCGAAGCCGCACCCACCCCATTGCCGGCAATGCAAAAAGAGTCGCGATAAGTCGCGATATGTCACGTGACATGGCAAGTTTGACACCCGTATGGTAGGGTGTGTCAGCAGCAGAAAAATAATAATACTCCATAAAACGAGGGTAGCAAAGAGATAAAGAACATTCTCATTCTTTGTGCCTTCTAGCAATGTAGTTGTCTAGATTTCTACAGACTGGATATAACTGAATAAAATTTGGGGAAATATACTGTAGCCCCTTTTCCATCTTCAGAAGCTTCACCATAGAGCACTGCCTTAAGGTGAACCAGAAAAACATGCCATCAGGCAGAGAGTTCTTTCTCACAGCATGTTAAAGGAAGTCTTTTCTCATCCCTGAGTTGGAGAGAAGTGTACCAAAATAAATGTTCCCGCCTCACAGCCCACCTATATTTCACCTCACGGTGTTGTTACTCTGGCACAATTTACTGCAGGGGCAGTTTCAGGGCACTATCTGATGGTTCCTCTGCCATTTCCCTCTCAACTCATGATCATCTAGCAATAGGAAAACTAACCAACAATCACTCTCCAAAACCTGTGATGCGGGGGGCTGGGGGGGGGGTGAGGGTTGAACACTCAGTGTGTTATTATTTTACCACATGCTTCTTTGATAAAATTATCACCCTCAGAGAAGATCAATAAACCTGTCAGGGAAATAGCAGATTGATATACCATACAAAATCATTCAAGCGATAAGACTTTTTGTATTTTCTAAGTAGAAATTTTCAATGAAATAAAATATACACAACAAACAAGAACAAAGAGAGAGAAAAAAGAAATAGACAAACAAGAAATCACACACACACACACACACACACACATTAAAGAAAAGGCATACAATTGTGCCTTCTGCCTTTCTTTCTGTAAGAGTAATTGTCATTTTAATCTTTTCCTCAGCCTCTTTGTTTCATTTTTAATCAAATGATAAGATTTGAAATATAAATCAGGGAAGCTCAAACTAGAGAATTCTCAGTGCTATTGTGTCTCTGGATTTTTCTTTCCTTTCTCCCTATTGAAGCTAATTCTATCTGCCCTGAAACATTTTTGGTCAAATGGAGTCTCTTCTCTCTCTCACCCATCATTCTACTTGTGTGTGTTTGCATGTAAGTATCTTATGCATTTCTCCTATTTTTCAGTCTCCCCCAGCACACTCACCATTATACATAATAGCAATAGCAATAGCACTTAGACTTATGTACCGCTTCACAGTGCTTTACAGCCCTCTCTGAGCAGTTTATAGAGTCAGTATATTGTCCCCAACATTCTGGGTCCTCATTTTACCTCGGAAGGCTGGAAGGATGAGTCAACTTTGAACCAGTCGGGATCAAACCCCTGGCAATGGGCAGAGGCAGCCTGCAATACTGTATTCTAACCCCTGCACCACCCACCAGTTCTAATCTTTCTCTCCAGCATCATAAAGCATATTTATCCTTTAATGCAAAGATAGCAAAAACCTCGAGGGCAGCAAGTGATGCTAAGCAGATGCACGCTGGGTTCAGATCCTTGGAAAGGAGCTACTGCAAATCCCACCTAAGAACAAGACAGACATTTATTAAACAAACTTTTTTTTTAAAAAAAAAAGGATAGCCATTCATTTGCACTGCTCTTTTGCCAATATGCAGGCTGTCCCATTTGCCGTTGCCTCTTGGCGGGCCTTTATCTTTAGTTTCAGCAGACCGACAAGCAGTCCTGGCTGCAGCACAAGCTGCTGAGTATTGAGCCAGCTGCAAGGATTCCAGGACCCACAGGAGCTGCCAGTCCCAGCACACTTTCTTTTAATTACTCGACCCAGACTGGTGATTAAAGTTCTGTTCTGCTGCACCTGGAGCTGCAGGGAGGGCTGCCTATTAACTTGACTCGAGATAAGCAAGAGTCAAGGGTGACTCTGTTTCATCTCTGTCTGGACAAATGCAGGGCTCTGATGAGCCTAACAAAGAGCAGGCTGCAGCACAGCTTCCTGTTACATGGAAGATAAAAGCAGCTCTCTCCACCTGGGCCTGGCAAGCAGGCTTGGGTGAAATTGCTTCTCACACTGAATCTACCCCCAGTGGGAGGGTCCAAGTCCTAAATGCGGTGGCTGTGCAAAGTCCAAGCAAAATTGGCTGCTGAGACCCAAGTGTCTCTGTGTGGATTCAATGTAATTCCTTCTTCCCTTCTTCCTTTGTTATGGAACCCAAAGCTCAGAGTAGAAAGCCACCAAAAGCTATTTTTCAATAAGTAGCACACTGCAGCTTAATTTTTATATCCGGCATTTCACCCTCCGAGGCCGAATTCTTACTAGCTGTTGACTTAATCCGTATTCTTTGAGAATCTCTTATGGTCAGCAGGCACTATTAATTTTTTTTTCTAACACCATCACTATCAGCAAAGATTAGAACTATACCTTTAATTGAGATCCTAAGCGTTCTCATCATCCTTTTAGCTTGAGCTAAGTTAAATGATTGTGAATGTACACATCACACATGCACACACAAACTTTAAAAATCAGATTTGATATAACCTGTAGTCTAGATATTTAATTTACATCATCCACAAGCATTATCTAGTTTAATCCTTGATGTAAAAAGCTCCAACTAATGAAAATGGGGGCAGTTTTAAACTGGTTTCTAAGATCTTACAGTTATAATCAATTAACTTTTGCCACCAACTAAGAAGACTTTAAAAGACTAGACAAATTAATGATCAAGCTAATGCTGACGAGATTGTCTAAATACATAATAGGTAACTTTAGACTAATAGCAGCAAAACACAAAGGGGAGAGTAATAATTACACATAAACCTATCTTGCAAATTTCTTCCCTTTCATTCTGGGAGCAGAATGTTGAATGACATGTGGAGTCCAACAAATTCTTTGGATGTCCTTCCATGTATGAACATAGTCTCAGAAAAACTCTTAACTAGGGCTGAATCAACTTATTTCCACCCAACAGAATGTTTTTTTCTATTTTTCTTTTCTATAATGTAACACTTTCCAGTATACTCCAAATCCTTCACATATTCTCAATATAATTTTGGGAACAGAGAGTAAAAGAAAGAATCCAAAGGTGTTTATTTTTTTCATGGTACCTGACTTGGCTCAACAGCAATCACTTTCACTCATCATGTTATCCTGACTTGTAATCTATTCAAAAAGGGATGGAATAGCACAACACACAAAGAAACCAAACAAAAAACCCGAACTCACCAAGCGTAATCTGAATGAATGCAGCCATTAACTGTTTAGTTAATTTGGCGTGTATGAACTCAGCCAATAACCACAAATAAAACATACAGTTTAGTCAACCAAAAACTAACCATACTGTATGTCAAATTAGAGATAGGCAGTCTTTGGATGGTCAAGGACCATCTTTAGTATTTTTGGGGGGGGGGCATGAATTGGTTAACACCTTATAATATCTGTGGACAGAATTAAATTTGGGAAGAGAACTTAGGGGTTTACTTTTTTGAACACTATAATTTATTTTAAAGTATACATCATAATCTTCATGCATATCTTTTCTCAAAATGATGGGAAACTACAAAAAACGAATCAGAGAAAGTAGCTGATTAAAATTGATGCAGTTTTTGAAGCAACCATTTCTATTTTTCAAAAATATGTGGGACTCTGGAAAAAAAACACCAGGCTGCTTTAAATTGTAGAAGAGATATGTGGTGCTTCATCTGAAATTTTGAAGCTCTTCCTTCCAATAATGTTTGAAGCATGCATAACCCTAAAATAAATTGTGCTGTTAGTTTACAACAATCATGTTCAAAAGGGTTTTAAAAATGCCCAGAAGGGACACGTGCAGAGATACGTCAGGAAGCCAAGACCAAATGCATCATCTTGGCACTTCACTCTGATTATACTTTCTTTTTATGCTGTACATGTTTATTGTCTACTCTACTGGCAATAAACAGGATCGATAAACTGAAATGAAGTAAAGCATATTTACTACCACTGGAACGGCAAATAAAAACCTGTTAATAAAACCAACTAAGAACACTAGTCAGTTAATAAAATTATTCCTAACTTGCTTAAATTCCATGGTTACAAAACCTATTGGTACGAGATGTTATAAAGCAGGTTTGGAGGAACTGTGTGCCCAGTACAATTCAACAATTGCCACTGTCTTGTAAAACTTCCCTAAGTTTTTATGGCAAGGGAAAGAGTGTGTATTTTGGTCTCTACACATTATCCTCAGCACTTTCACAAAGATCTCCCATAAGTTGAATTTCCACGGTAATGCGAAAGGAAGGAGGACATGGGACTCAAGAATAAAACTGTATAGGAAATCATGTTCCTGTCAATGAAGACATAGAAATGGAATTGTACCAGCACAAACTAATATTACTCAAGCTAGCACAAACTGTGCTAGGCTATGGAACAAAAGAACACATGCAGCGTGCAACTTAGAGTTCTGTGCTCCGGTGCGTGTGTTAGAACTGCCTATAATGGTTAAGTAGCACATGCAGAAGCTCCAGGCTGTCACTTCATCTTCCCTTCAGAAATGCAGGATCAATGCACATGACGGAACCTTCTGAGATTTCCCACCCAACCACTTTCACTTGGTTGGCCGCCACCATTTGAAATAAAATGCAAAATTCATCAGAAAGAAGAGACACAGCGAGAACCAAATGACTAGCTGTTGAGCCAGTAAAACTGATACCAGTACTTTTTTTTTTTAAACAAGTTTTATTAATTTTTCAATTTTTACATCAAGGTGCTTAGGAAACAACGCGGTGATGGGGTAATCAATTATCCAAAAGTCATAACCAAAGTCATACATGTATAGCTCAAGTTAACTCCTTAAAGATTCCCTCTCTATTTCCCTCAATTAATATAACATATTCAAATTAATACATTTCTGAATAAAATTCAATCAATCAATAGGATTTATCAATAACATTTTACCTATACACGTCCAAATCCTGTTTTTAAGCTTTACTAAATTCCAAACCATATTCCAATTTAGCCTTAAATAAGCATATTGTTTACATTTCGGGTATCCCTAATTTCCCTCATTTCATAACATAATAATTATAATGTCTAAAATAAGCATCCTATTCCAACAATTACATTCTTACATTTCCCAAATGTATTCTATTTCTTATTCAAATTAGTCCTCATTTACTAATACCATATCTTCCATTGTCACAATCCATTTCCTTGTTCTCATTCCATTACAAGGTAATTATCATACTTAAAAAAACATATTATTCCAAAAAATACATTCTTACTCTATTTCACTTATATATTTTATTTCTTATCCTAATAGCTTCTCATTTAAAACCTTTTTCATATTACAGTTCCAAACTATAATCTAACCAATAATTTTCATCTCAGTTATAGATCTTAATCCTAAACATTAAATCAGTCCATATCTCTAAAAAGCCTTTAGTTTTCATCTCGGTTAGTATTAAATCAGTCAATATCTCTAAGAAACCTTTTTTACCCATTAAGTAAAGTTTTAAATCCCATTTTTAAATCTGACTCTGGCTTTCTTTTTGTGCCAGGCAGGTTTCCATAAGAGAGCCTCTATATCAGGGGTAGGCAACCTTGGCTCTTTTATGACTCGTGGACTTCAACTCCCAGAATTCCTGAGAGGAAAGGGAGAGGTTTCCAAGCTGAGCCATGCTGACTCAGGAATTCTGGGAGTTGAAGTCCACAAGTCATAAAAGAGCCAAGGTTGCCTACCCCTGCTCTATATCATCGAATCTCAATGTTTGATTAGACACGTTTATCATCAATTCAGTCTGGTCGTACTTCTCTTTTCCTTCTTCCACTGTCATCTGAGTAGCGTAATCAATTTTGTCCAGTATTATGATTGCTGGTTGGTTATCCAAGTTATCACAGTTCTCAATGGCTTAGATTTGCAGATCAATTCCTGTTGCTTTTGACATTACAGGTGTTTTAATTAAAATCACTCTTTGGTCATCAAGATTCTCAGTGGATTGTACGTAGGATTGTGTAGTGTCCTCTTTGGTATTGATTTGTTCCTCTTCTGTTGTTTTTTGACTTATGAAATAGTCAATTGCAGTCTGGAAATCAGTTTGAAGTTTTGGGACAAGGGCTTTCATTCTAGAGTTCACTTGCTCAGTAGCTTCAAAAACAAATTCCAGTATGAGTTTGTAGTTAAGTTGTGGATAAGGTTCCTCCATCTCATTGTGTTGTACGTGATGTTGAACACAGGCCTCTTTGATGTTGATCTGTTCCTCCTCTGCTATTCCTTGGCCTATGGATTGATCAGTTAAAGTTTGAGGTTCAGTTTGTAGTTTTAGAATATCATCTTTAGTTTTCATCCTAAAGTTCATTTGCTCAGTAAATTCCAAGATTTTTTCCAGTATGAGATTATAGTTAAGCTGTGGGTAAGGTTCCTCCATTTCAGTGGTGGAATAATCTTTTAGTCTTTTAGTGGAGGCTATATTTAATAACAGTCAGCCAATATCCACCTCCACAATTTCTAGCAGTTAATTTCACCACCCAGCTGTTTCAAATTCTTTATCTTTTCCCTTTTATGATAATTTGAAGGTCAAACCCAGCTTCAAAATCAAAGAGAAAATGCAATTGCAATGTCAGTTTTCACCACAAGATGTCCCCAGTAGGCTGTAAAATCTTTTCCCAGATACCAATGAAGTTTTATCCAGTTAAAAAGTAAAAAAAGTAGAAAAAAACAATATTCTCCAGTTTAATAAGTAGATAAAATAGTAAAATTCTATAGTAGGGATTTTTTTGGGACCCCAGATTATCCAAGAATAGAAATAGTGATTAAAAATTAATTATTATTTTTTTCTTTTGTTTCCAAAGCTTGTTTTCCCAAGTAAGCAAACGCTGCTCTATCAAAGCAGGGAAATAATTCCAGGGGCTTTTCACAGGGAGATAGTTAGAGTAGAGAGAGGAAAAGAAGGGTCTCACCCAGATCTTCCACGGTGGTTTTTTACGCTTAGATGTTCTTCTGACTTTTGGCTGGAACGGCTAAGTGATCGGCCATGTTAATGGCCGATCTTTTCTCCGTCGGCCCTAAGGAGCTGCCTCGGACTGCGGAAGGAACTGCCACCCTTCTGCAGTCAGACGAGGGTCCTCCTCAACAGTGGTCACCTCTCCAGGGCGACTTTCGACCCTATTTAGGGTCTACTGGCAGAGGGAAACCGGCCAGCGAAGAGACAAGTCTCTCCGCACGACCGCCAGCGCCGCGATCCGGAACCAGAAGTCCGATACCAATACTTTTTGAGGCCCAATAAATCACTTTCACTGGATTTTTTGGCCCATATCTGCACATCTCTTACATTATTATCCATGAAACTCATGTGGACTCCTTGGTCAATATTCAGTCTTTTTCAAGCCAATGCTGTCCAGGCATGCTGGACCGAAACTCCCAATATCTGCTGATTGAGGTGACAGGAAGACATTTGGAAGATACCAGCTGAGCAAAAGCTGAGCTCTACCATGAAGTTGGACCCTTAGCTTAGCAGCATGGGTAGTTGAGGCAAGAAAATATCCCCCTTACCTAAAAGCACTGCATTTCTGGTCACTATACAATGTCAATAGTAGGAGAACAGGAATATAATGCTTCAACATGGGGTTGTCTTTAGCCATGACTATTCTCCCAGAATTTCAGGCAGCAGTTCAGCTAGTCTGTGCACAGAATAGATGCCTTTAATCGGTTCCAGCTTATTTCTCCTGCCTTCTTCTCCAGGGCCCAGCAGGTGCATGCACAGCATGCAATAAATTAGAACTGCTTTCATAAGAGGAAATTAGGTTGGAAAGAGAGAGGGAGTAGGAGGGAGAATTTCTCTACAATTCAGTCCTGAAAAGCAGCTGCCAGAGGAGGAGGTGGGCAGGCAGGGTGTGCAAGAATCAATTGGATCGGCTATGAAAAAAACTTCTGGAAAGACTGAAGAATCATTTCCAGAATGGTAGGCAGCATGGCACCTGCTGCAGCAAAAGTGATAAAAGATCTTGGTGGCATCTCAAACTTACTGTTAATCCTTCCCCTACCACAGAACCCTGGGAGTTTCTGCTACAGAAAGATGATCGGGTAGTGAGTATACAAGAGCAGGGGTCCCCAACCTCTGGTCCATGGACTGGTACCCGGCCGCGGCTTGCCAGCAACTGGTCCACACAAACAAGCAAATCCCCATCCATGGGGTGCAGGCAGCACACAAAACCACGCACTCTCTGGCTCATGGAAAAACTTTTCTCCACAGAACCGGTCCCCAACCTTTTGGGCACCTCTGTACAAGAGGACATACCATTTCACCACTGCCTGCCCAAACAATAGAAAAGAAAATCCTTTGCCTTGCAGCACCATCCCCAAAAGCCTTTTTCACCAGACTTGGAGGAAGAATATTTATGTAACATCCGCTAGCTATATTTCTGGAGGAGAGAAAAGAAGCATAGAAGAACCAGAATCAGCATATTAGAAATTGTAGGCTTCCAAAGGCTGATGGCTGAAAAGATGTTTGACTCAGTTTGGAGCCCCAGAGAACTTATAAAATGACTTTCCAAGGGGAGCTGTGGTCCTCTCTCCTAACTGTTATCTCTTATGCCTGATTCAGTATGGATGCTCACAAGCAGAGTAAGAAATTCATTTTAAATCAGAAGAATTGGAGTTCCTGCGTGTTGAATCTCAATTCCCATTACCCTGCCAGAGTTGAATAGGACTTCAAAGCCAACACATCTTGAGAGAATCACACAAAGGAGGGGTGGTTTCAATATCAGAAAACAGGCAAGGAATTTTTCAGGACCCTGGATAGCTCCCCATACATTTTGATCGGAGAAACAGACCTTCTGGTTTAACTAAAAACTACCAACGATCAGGCTACTCTGGGGATTTACCGTGGTGTTGCTCCATACCATACCTTCTCCAACCTGGTATTTTAATTGCAACTCTCCTCATCCAATCAATTTTCCTAACTGCCTGACTGGAGTTTTGGAGACCACTTGACTGAAAAAAAGATACTCTGACTTCATATCTCTATGATGAAGCCACACAATTACATGCTTGGGATGAACAAACTGAATGGCCAGAAAGTTTCACTGCCAGAAATGCTAACAAAGATGGCAGTGGCTCTACCACTTTATTTTGCCTGTGCTAAAAGAAGATGAAATCTGGCGGTTTTTAATGGGAAATCTTCATTTAAAAGAAGAGCACAGCCAGTCTTTTATTATTTCTGAAGGCTTTAAACATTTATAGTACTTGTGTAGCCTTCCTAATATATTCTGTTGTTAGTATTCAGCCAGTGTTCAAGGAATAATAAGCCTTTCTGCCTTTTTTGCAAGAGCAGAGCCTTAGAAGAGAAGAAAACCCAGAGGCCCCTCTGTTAAAAGAGCTGTGCAAAATGCAAGTGCAACACGAAAGCAAAGACTCTGCCTCAAATAATTCCATATCTTGACATTCTCACAGATGCAAGCATGTAAGCCATTATCTTTAGGCATGATGGCCTACAGGTGTCAACATGGTTGTTTCTATTAGAAGTCATGTAAGAAGGCATGAAGTTTCTAACTTCAACAGTATAATTGTACAAGTGCTTTACTGCATGTGTATTGCCACTGTTGTCAGCTGTTTTCAATACAGTACTGTGTGTGGAAAAGCAGGATATAATTTGAAATAATAAAAATGCATGCCTGACATTCAAATACAGAAATGTATCTAGCAGTGTATTACACGTGTGCAAAATCTGCTCATTCATTGTTAACTACATAGAGCCTATGTGATTACAATGATCTCTTGACTCAAACAATTGTGGCACATATTTGTTTTCATGAAGGAGAATCCAAAAAGTAATGTGATAAGTGGAAGGATAATAATCTGTATACATTGCATTAATAATTATTAATTAAATTAATTCATTGTTAACTACATCGAGCCTATGTGATTACAATGATCTCTTGACTCAAACAATTGTGGCACATATTTGTTTTCATGAAGGAGAATCCAAAAAGTAATGTGATAAGTGGAAGGATAATAATCTGTATACATTGCATTAATAATTATTAATTAAATTAATTCACTGTTAACTACATCGAGCCTATGTGATTACAATGATCTCTTGACTCAAACAATTGTGGCACATATTTATTTTCATGAAGGAGAATATACAAAGTAATTTGATCAATGGAGGGATAATCTGTATACATTGCATTAATAATTATTAATGATAAGACAAAGATGAAATCTTCTGAGATCCTTTCTTCAGACTGGCCAAAAGGATTGAGGGAATTACAAAAACAAGGTGGAATATTTTGAGATTTGGCTAAATTTGAAAAACCTACCACACAAAATTCAGATCATCTGAAGGGGCTTATTTATAAATGGCTGATGAAGTGCAATTTCAATCTGATGGCACAATTGAAAATCCCAACAATTTTGGAAAATGATTTATATTGGAATAAATTTTAAAGGTGGGTTTTTCATTCCAGCCTATCTTCTTTCTATTACTTTATATTCTCACAAAGTATATTCAACTGGCTTTGTGCATGGAAATAGCTGCTAGGAGTTTTTATGCCTCTCATTGGAAATTACAGTCACTTTCATAGAAGGATGTGGAAATTAAATATGTGAGTATCAATGTCAAAACTAACTTCATATTTAGAAAACAATCTGAAATGGAATTTAATTTAATGTGAAAATTATTTTTAACTAGAAAATTATGAAAAAGTTCATAGCACGCATTTTGTTTTTTCCTAATGTAAAACTAACATTTGATCTCCTTATGATCTGTTCAATTTGCCAGATTTCTTACATTACACAGAAATTATTGTAATTTGTAACCTAAGTCATTCTGGTTATAGTGCTAATTAATTAATTTGAATATAGACATTCTAATATTTAACAGCTTTAAACTGACATGAGATATTCTAATATGTATATTTATACTTCATTTTTAATTTTTTCATTCATTTTACAATCTTTATAATTCTTTTTCTCTTGTTTTTCTTTGATTGCATCTCTAAATCTAATAACGAAACATTTGGCACCACAAGTGAGGGTTAAAAACACAAAAGCAATCTGTTCTGCAGTTTAAAATATCTATTTTTACTGAACTTTTTTTTTTTTACTCAAAATAAGATCTAGATTTGGGAGATGGCCATTCCTGATAGAAATAAAGCCGGGAACAGAAAAGAAGGAAACATTAAACTATTAAGTAGCCAAATATGAGTTTGCTGATTGAATTCTTCTATTATTACATTTGGACAGTCAAAATTCCTCAAATCAACCCCTGGGTTATTAGCTTAAGATGCCAAAAGGAGATCTAAAAAAGAGGGGAAAATCACCTCCAGTCCTTACTAGATCCAATCCAGAATCCCCAGTTTACTCTGAACATGATGGATGGTTACTAATGGCCACTCAATGTATTTAACCCCATGGCCCCAATTACCACTCCCCAGCAGCTGTGCCCTTTTCCTGTAAAAATGTAAAAATGTGCTCAGCCCAGCCTGAAATGACTTGTTAAGGCACAGCAATTTATCTTTGCTTTTTTAATTTTCTGTACAATCCTTATTGGGCAAAATATTTCTTTGCAGGCTCTAACGTGCTCCGTAAAAATTAGCCCTTTTAGAAAGATGTATTAGGCAATTAGCAAGCTCAGAAAGATAATCATTTAATGCGGAAGGCAGGATTGACTTCTTTTTTCTTCAAAAGGGGAAAAAAATTGGGGTAATGAATATTAAGCTTTTTAAAGTGGATGAGAACACCTCTGCAGTTTGTCTTAAACCAACTAGCACCCGTTTGCAAAATGCTTTTTAGATCTTTAAGAAATAAAAACATTTCAATTACCTTGGGGAGGGCTTCATATTAATTCTATCTGCACAAGCATTATCGCTGATTACTCCCGTATGAGCATTAATAATCACAGTTTCTTCCAGCTAGATGTTCTTACCTAGAAAGAGAACCCATTTTCTGTCTTTCCAAGCTTGCTAAACCAGAATTCCCAATGAGCTCTACCCACGATTACCAATACGGTAGTAAAAGGTAATATGAATTACAGAATATAGAATAACTGACTTGGAAGGGACCTTGGAGGTCTTCTATCTAGTCCAACCCCCTGCTCAGGCAGGAAATCCTATACCCTTTCCGATCAATGGTTGTCCAATCTCTTCTTAAAAACCTCCAGTATTGAAGCTCCCACAACTTTTCTGGAGGCAAATCTTTCCACTGATTAATTGTTCTAACTGTCAGGAAATTTCTCCTTAGTTCTAGATTGCTTCTCTCCTTGATTAGTTTCCATCCATTGTTTCTTGTCCTGCCTTCAGGACTTTGGAGAATAGGTTGACTCCCTCTTCTTTATGGTAAACCCTTAAATATTGGAACACTGTCATGTCACTCCTAGTCCTTCTTTTCATTAAATTAGACATATCCAATTCCAGCAATCATTCTTTATACGTTTTGCCTCTAGTCCCCTGATCATCTTTGTTGCTCTTCTCTGCACTCTTTCCAGAGTCTCAACATCTTTTTTATAATATGGTGACTAAAACGGGATGCAATATTCCAAATGTGGTCTTACCAAAGCATTATAAAGGGGTATTAATACTTCACATGATCTTGATTCTATCCCTCTGTTAGTGCAGCCTAGCACTGCATCGGCTTTTTTGGCAACTGCAGCAAACTGCTGGCTCATATTTAAGTGATTGTCCACTAGGACTCCTAGATCCCTCTCACAGTTGCTACTATTGAGCCAGGTGCCACCTATACTATACCTGTGCAATTGGTTTTTCTTGCCTAAATGTAAAACCTTACTTTTTTCATCATTGAATTTCCTTCTGTTAGATAGTGCCCAATGTTCAAGTCTGTCAAGATCCTTCTGTATCTTAAGCCTTGCAGTTCGCAATATCTGGAAGGCTAGTCAATTATTATTCCTGCTGTACCGACTCCACTTCTAAAGAACTATTCAGTCCATTTGTTTCACTCTTCCTCCAAAGAACTTAAACAAAGATTTCCCCACATTTATTTACAGAACTACCCTTTCAGATCTGTTTGGTTGGCTCAATGACTCCCAAGGTAACTGGATAAAGACTTTAATTAATTCAAGATTATGTACCACAAGCAGTTGAAACGATATGGAGATGGAGAAAAACACATACATTTTATGCATTCTAACTATCATTACTTGCTGGAGCATTTCTGAGAAATCATTGTCTGTTACATGCTTAAAGGTAAAGGTTTCTCCTGTCCAGTCATGTCTGACTGTAAGGGGTGGTGCTCCTCTCTGTTTCCTAGCCAAGTGAGCCAGCATTGTCTGAAGACATGCACACTGCCATTTTATAGGTGATTTTCCATTTGGATGGTCCAAATATGCACACATCCACTGATGCTATTGTCCTAGACATTTCATGGAGACAACTGAATAGAATGTTTTTGACAACAGCATATGTAGAGGCAATTTGTCATTGTGTTTTGGGGAGGAGTTTTTTTTTCAACTTCTTAGTCTAGCCCAGGGGAAGGCAACCTTGGCTCTTTTATGACTTGTGGACTTCAATACCCAGAATTCCCGAACCAGCCATGCTGAGTCAGGAATTCTGGGAGTTGAAGTCCACAAGTCATAAAAGAGCCAAGGTTGCCTACCTCTGGTCTAGCCCATAGCCTTGGTGGCCTTCCACCCACATATGATCCAGATTCAATCCTACTTAGCTTTTCCAAGATCCTTTCAGATGGGTTGGGTGTGTGCCACCCACTTGCTACTCTTACATTGCAATTAAATAGGTTTCAGTATAGTTTCCTAACTAAATACATAGTTTGTTTTTAATAATCGCCATAATATCATGTGAATTTCAGGAACTGCATTAAAGACTACTGGTTCAGACTATGGGAGTACAGTGGTACCTTGATACTCAACTGCTTTGAAACTCATCAAATTTGGTACTCAATGCATTTTGACATGAAAATTTTGTCCTGGTACTCATCATTTGTTTGGTGCTCAATGGACAAGCTGCAACTTGTCGGTATTGGCTGCCTTGTGACTCGCTACATTATTCCTTATGGGAAAAAATTGTTTGGTACTCATTGTTTTTGGTACTCATCATGCCTCCTGAAATCATATAAGGATGAGTACCGAGATACCACTGTACAATAATGCAAGGAAGGCATCTGTGATATCTAATGACATGGATGAAGAATCCCAATTTTTGCCCTCCAATTCAAAACCTTAAATACTTATTCAAATGCATAAGTATTTTTTTTAAAAAAAATCAGCTGCAGAATAGTTAGTACCTCATTATAGTTTTTACCATACTGTTTTCATTTTCCAGTTCCATGGATGTGTAAAAATTAATTTTCCTCATTCATATTAGTTGTCTTTAATAAATCCCTTTGCACATAGAAACTGAACAAATACATCAAGAAGAGGGGGGGAGGTGAAAGGAACAAAACAAAGTAATTTCATTAGGAAATATGTAGGAGGTAAAAGTTATGGGGGAGTAGTTTTTCTGTTTTCTTAAGATTGCAGTTTCAGTTTTTCAAGTACCCAGTGAGGTTAGAATTTCCAACAAAGGTTTTTAGAGTGAAACTTGGTGAATAGATTTTAGCCTACTGAAAAATGCCTTACTGGTTATATCTCAGGACATTCCCCTGTAAATGTGTTTCCACTAGAGCAATGTGACTTCCCTCCATGCTATTTCCCCCTTCAAGACCACCCCCTGCACATATATCCAAACCTCTGGAGCAGATCTGTGGAAGTTTGGAGGGGGGTGGGAGAGAGATGGAATTAGTTGCAGCAGCAGATGGCATTCCCCATCAGAAGGATACCATGGGATTCAGAATTATGAACAAGGGTAGCTGTCGTGTCTCACAACAGCTTGCATGTGGAGACTGCCAGGAAATCTATGACCCCATTGGTTCAGGTGCACAACATTTTCAGCAGACAAGTCGATTTTCCTGACCCCCATAGGTTACCTACACACATACATACTGTATACACCCTTTCACGTGGCAAATGGTCACAGAATGCTGCTTCCCCAGGGCTACCAAGAAGCCATGTACATTCCTGGCTTCTAGTTACCAACTGACATTGTACCTTAGTCTCCCAGATTCTCTAGGTAAACAAATCTGAAGCACCAGACTGCTCCCTGAATGATTAAGAATTTGAGGCGAACAGCAGGGCTCAAACACGACATAAAGCGACACAAACTTCTTAAGACTGGGAGACTTTACTGCATCCAAGGTAGAATGGGCTCCTTTGTGATTCCATGGATTCAGCATGCAAGTTGATTTTCCTGGGCGCGGAATTAAATATCTGTATTACCATTTCCTCGCTGGCTCATGTTCTTAACAGAACAACAGAGTTGGAAGGGTGACAACATCTATTATTACTGATGTCATCTTACATTTGTGAAGCAAAAAACTTGCACAGCCTGAATTATAACTGGCTGGGAAAAGAGCCAAACACTTAGCTGAAGACTTAGCTAGGGATGCCTAGATCACCCTTCATCTTCAAAAGGCTGAGAGGCCTGATTACAGCATAGAAGTGGTAACGCTTTATGTCCCCCCCTGCATTTTGCAATTGATTGAAATTTTTACTTGTACATTATATTTGGAATAAAACTCCAAACAGCTAGCAAAACTTTAAACCTAATGTATATAATAAGACTATGCCCAATTTAAAGATATCCAGAAAAGCTAAATTAACAAAAGTGCCGTATTCACCCTGTACTCATCAGGGCAATCTAAAAGCCTTCATTAAAATCTCCTTTCTATATGCTCTGGAAGGAAGAGATAACAACCAGGAAAAAGCAGCGAGCAGAAAAAAGACAGAAGGGCAAGTGCCCCCATTTGCTATTTCCCCACTGCAAAATGTCCCTTTCCATTTCTGCTTAGCAGATGCTCAGCACAAATCCAGACACCAAATCTAGTTCATTCCTAAGCTTTTTGTCTGGGGATGGGCAACCTGCAGCTCATATACTACCAGTTTTCCTTGCTTTAAGGCAGCTCAGAACTCTGATGAGAGTTATTAGTTCCATTTTTGTGGTGTGCTGCTTAAGGCCATGAGGGAAAAATGGAATGAAAGAACAAAAAAAGATGAGCCAGAAGGAAGAAAAAAAGGGGGTGCCAGAGAAAGAATGTGTCTATGTGTTTTGGAGTTGATCCAACCTACTCTTTGCTTTAGGTCCTCCCACTATCTCTTCAATACGTTCCCCTGAGAGATGTGCAACTTCTTTTTAAGCGTGTCTCTTTACAGTATATCCATCTCCTGCAGTTGTAAGTCTCTACCCTCCATGCAGGATTTTAGGAAGGCCACTAAACCAGCAACAGTCAGTGAATAGCAAAATCCCTAATCACCTACTCACAGGTTTGTCTACATAGGATTTGCAACTAAGATCAGTAGGACGGTTCCCACTTTTCATAAATCAGCAGGCTACAGTTTCCTTCCAGTCATGCTATAATTTTTCCTGTCATGCCGCAGCAGTGTGCTGAAGGCCTGTTTGGAGAAGGAAAAGCAGCATCCTAAGAAGAGAACCAAGAAAAAATATTTCTGGAATTGTTCCTTAGTACAGAGATCTTATTAAAGTGAGTGTTGTATTCTTGTGTTATTGCCTCATTCATTCATTCATTCATTCATTCATTCATTCATTCATTCATTCATTCATGATAAATGCAGCTAACCACAACTAAAATATCCAATACATCATAAAAAGCCAAACACATCAATGAAAAAGCAATGCTAAAATAGCGAACAATGAAAGGCTCAGCAAAGGAGATGTGTCTTAGCAGCTCTCCTAAAGACAGAAAAATGGGGGGAGGGGGTGTCAAAAGCAATTCCTATGGAAGTCCATTCCATAACCTGGAAGCGGCATAGGAACATCTGTCTCCAATGTATTGACAAGAAAGATCTCTGGAAGTGTGGGCAGTTTCAGAAGAGCTTCTTCTGTAGACCTGAATTCTGGATAGCTTTCAAATCTGATGCTGATTTCCTATACCAATGTTTCTCAACCTTGGCAACTTTAAGATGGGTGGACTTCAACTTCCAGAATTCCCCAGCCTGCAAATCTGACTGGGGAATTCTGGGAGTTGAAGTCCACCCATCTTAAAGTCGCCAAGGCTGAGAAACACTGTTCAAAATTCAACCATACAGTTTGGTTGGCTTTTCATCAAAAGCCAACCAAAATTGCACAAAAGTCACTCAAAAAGGAGTTTGGGTGCTGGATACTTTCTAACGATTCAAGGTAAAGTGATGGGAAGATCAGAGTTGATTTCATTTTTATGAAGATCAAAACCAAAAACTGATAAGACTACTACTGTGACTTCAGTACTACCAAAATTCCACAGCTTGGGTTCATCATTCTAAGATCTGCATATGTCTTATGAGAAGATCACAGAACTTTTATCAGCATTACTTAATTTCATGGGGTAAATTTTAAAACATGTTTACATTTCTTACAATTCCTTATCATTTCTTACAAAGATAAGAAATTTTCCTAAATGGGGAGAAAGCTAGGTTATTTTGAAAACACGTTGAGATCACCATAAACTGAGGGGAATGAGCAACAACACTCTAGTTATGGGTTTAGATGCAGAAGGTATAATCAGGAAGCACAATTCAGCCAGAATATATTAACATTTTTGTGCCATTCTCTCTAGAAATTAATCTCTTCACTGAACAGCTGGAAATAAGACAGATCACCTCAACCATGAAAACAGACAATTGACTTTTTAAAAAATGACATATACATATGTATCTCAAAGTCTATATAAATCGAACATCACTAAACCACATCATCCAGACTATCCTACATATCCATTAGACAAACAGATAGAGAATGTCATTGAAGTATTGAGACTGCACGTCTTAATTTAAGATGCCTCAAATTTGCTTGCTTCAAGATTGCAGTAAGCCAGCTCCATTCTCTCCCAGTACAGTTTACTTAAATAATGAGCTCTGACACAAAAAATATACATCTCTCCCTCCTTCCATTTAAAATTGTAAAATATGCACACACGGGCATGGACAGAATAGAAATCTAAACAAAATTCAAGTTAAACATTACTTCCTCCCCCTTTTGTTTGTCATTACAGTACTCCTTTAAGCCTTAGGGTTAAGCTGGGTTAAAAAAAAAAGTCAATGAGATAATTAAATATTGCCTTAAATTGCCAGAGTGATTTTTTACATGAAAGAGTGTGGGAGGGGGGTTGGGGGCTGGGAGAGGGTTTTTTATTTTTGCACGTATTATTATAACGTAAGAGCCGTGGTGGCGTGGTGGCGTGGTGGTTAGAATGCAGTAACGCACGGTACTTCTGCTGACTGCCGGCTGCCAGCACTTCGGCAGTTCGATCCTGACCGGCTCAAGGTTGACTCAGCCTTTCCATCCTTCTGAGGTCGGTGAAATGAGGACCCAGATTGTTGGGGGGCAATAGGCTAACTCTGTAAACCGCTTAGTGAGGGCTGTAAAGTGAAATGTGTAAACAGATAGATTTGGGAAATATAGTCCACACATGATGCTATCTGATGGTTTATTGAAGCTGTAAACTATGGTTTGTAAGCCCCAATAGATAGTATTAGATAGGGGCCCTGGTGGCACAGAGGCTAAAGTGAAGTATTTGCAGATACAGCTGGAGTTTGAGCTTGATGGGGCTCAAGGTTGACTCAGCCTTCCATCCTTCCGAGGTCAGTAAAATGAGGACCCAGATTGTTGGGGGGCAATAGGCTGACTCTGTAAACCGCTTAGTGAGGGCTGTAAAGCAGGGCTTTTCAACCTGTGGTACGCGTACCACTTGTGGTACATTAACAAGTGGCAGGTGGTATGCAGCCCTGCCTAGCCAAGTGTAGTGGGGGAGGGAAAGAGCCAGCGCAGGCAAAGACTTACAGTGAGAGAGTCCTCTGGAGCTGCAGTGGCTGGGGAGAGACAAAGGGCCCAGGCTCAGTTCTGGCTCACCCTCCCCGATGAGAAAGAGGGAGGAGATGGAGAGTGGAAGGATTCTTATGTGCTTTTGTGACTTTGAAGTTCTGGGATTTGTGCAATGTGGGCTTTGTGTTCTTAAGGAGTGTTTGGCAATTTCTATTTGGCTGATGGCTGATGTCTCGTGTTAGCTTCTATTGCTCTGCTATTGTTAGCTGTAAGTTTTGCTGCAAGGGATTTTGAAGTATTTTTCTCCTGAATGGATTTTGCCTGTAGATTCCTTTACTTATGAATGGAGCCATTTGGGGAGGCTGCCTTAGCCGGCAGCCAATACTTACTACATTTTTTTTTCTTCCTTACTTTCCTTTCTAGCCAGTAGCTAATTCTTAAAGGGAAATGTGCCTTTTTAAGCTAGTTCACTCAGCAGTTTGTCTTTTCTGTTTCTGGAGGCTTTTCCTTGTTTGATGAATATATGGAAGAGAAAAAAATATGGGGGGGGGTGTTTTCAAATTCTTCCTTCAGAAGGAAGTGGGCATGAGAAAGAGGCAGGGAAGGAGGGAGGGGGGAAGTCCCGCCTTAGCACTTGGCCACCAGCAGCCCTGCCATTGACTTTACTTGTCAAAAGGTTGCAAAAGGGGATCACATGACCCTGGGACACTGTGACCATCATAAATATGAATCAGTTGCCAAGCATCCAAATATAAATCACATGACCCTGGGCATGCTGCAATGGTCATAAGTGTGAAAATGGTCATAAGTCATTTCAGTGCAATTGCAACTTTGAACAGGGTTTTTTTGGGTCATCAAGTTTTTGACACCTTGCTAGGTGGTACTCGAATATTGCCATATCCTAAAAGTGGTACAATCGGTGAAAAGGTTGAAAAGCCCTGCTGTAAAGCACTGTGAAGTGGAATATAAGTCTAAGTGCTATAGCTATTATGGTTTGCATTTCTCTTAATCCTTTTCTTTAAGCGTCAGCTCATGCTCTGAAAAGATGGCAAGGAAATGAAATGGCAGGCACATGCTCTTTTTATTCTTTCCTATACAAAATGAACTGATTTAATTGTGTTCTAAAGGCTTGCTTATAATATATATATTATTTCTCAAAATAGTCTCATTTGGCAGGTATGTGGGAGGCAACTCACTTATTCTCTAGCTGAGTCCCATTAGGTATGCTTTCTTTTAAATCAGCTTAAAAGCTGGCTGGGGTCCAGCAAAGTTTTTAAAAGCAGAGAAACCACACGCAGAAAATCATGGAATTTCACTGTAATCTACAGTGACGTTATGATTTGCAGGGGCAAATTTTCCAGAACACAGAACGGAACAAGGAAGAGAAGGAAAAATAAATCTGTTTGTTCTGGAAAGGTTCTTGCTATGCCATCCTGCCATTGCCGTTCTGAGTGAAGATACAGTGGGTGAGATTGCCAAAATGGAATGGATAAGGTTGTACAAGGGCTCTCAGAATGAAACTTTCTGAGACACTCTCCTGAAATAGTTAATCTGAACAAGAGCTGAACAGAGGTATAAAGTTATAGCTCATTTTTGTTCATTAGTGTCTTCTCTATCTACAGCCACTTTCCTGGTATCTTATTTTTATCAGGAAGTAAAAAAATGTAATATATCGCTCACTCTCTTCCATATCAAGTACAGTATATGAACATCACCCACAAATCCATCTATGAACAAAATACTTGTCTTACTGATAATCTGTAGAACAGGGTAACCTGATCTTCTGCCTCCTTTCTCACTATAAATACACATAAAGCATTTGTCCCACTCTTTGATTACTAAAGCTTTTAAAGCAGGATGCAGAAAGCCTATGGGGGAAATTCCATGTTATAATAAAACCATCATCTAGTCTTCTCCATTCTAGCACTTTCCAGATGACATTGATTAACACTCCCGTATTCTCCATCAATTCTAAACATCTAAAGTCTGGAAATTATACTCCAGAACATCCAGGCTGGAAAAGGCTAATAGAAGTCAAGTCCAATGCTCTCCAAAAGAGGAAAGGAATAGTCACTGTTAGAGAGGATAAGCAGTAGGTGGAGAAGTCAATGAAGACAGCTAACTTAGCTTCTTCTTCAGAAAGGGACATTGGAACTCTCCAAACCTTTCATGCAAATAAAATAAAATCCCGTAACATTGATGCTTGTTGCAATGAGCTCAGGTGAGCTTTAACGCAGGCCAGTTTTACAGGCTTTGGGTTAAGCCACAATATGGTTTGTTTGGCTTGAATTACATTTAGGGTTGCCATGTTTGACTCAGTAACCCACTTGTAACCATGCCACTGTAAACACTAGCAAATTGATGTGGGCATATACATTTGTGGAATCTATTGCACAGGCTGTTATTCTGAAGCAGAGTTGTACATCCACTCTAAGCCATGAGATGGGGCTGCAGGAATATGGAAAAGAGAGGGAAATAATACAGACAGTGATAATTACTTCCATAGTGGCTATTCAGAAATTGTCAAAAGGTCAATTCTCATAGTTCACACAACCAGATTACTAATTTAACCTTCTCAGAAGGATGCCTACTTCTATTTGGGCTAGTCTGAAAGCACCTTCCATTTTTCTTAGTTTGCAGACCTGCTATTCAAACTAAGAAGACTGCTCGGACAGGCAGGATCTGAAGCTCGGATGTCCTGGGGAGATAAGTAAGATCACCCAGCTTTCCAGCTATGGGCCAAGCATAAAAATGAATGGATGGAAATGTTGGTTTGGAAGTGACAGAGTGAAAAATATTACAAGTAAAGGAGTATCAGCAGCATGTCAGAGTATGAATAGTAATCTCCCCAACACACACTCCCAAGAGGAGAAACTGCAAAGACCTTTGAGAGAAGACTAGTACTTTTCAATTTCAGTTCTCACTGCCTCTTTGCATCTAACCTTCCCCATCAGGATTTATTCTTGCTTTCCTTGCCTGGCTCTCCAACGTCAAGTGAATTTGGATAGCAAAGCAAGCATGCCTCCAGGGAGCTGCTCTATGGCCATAATAAATTGGACTGAACTGAACTGGCCCCAGGGCTATTAAAGCCCGACACCCAGAGAAAAATAATTACCAGAGCATTTGTTCTAGTGACAAGGATTTGGGGAAGAGGTGGGATTTATGCTTTCAGAGATCTCATTTCTGCCTATAAATCCCTCTTTCCCAAGCCACTCTTCACAATAAGTGACTTTTGCACCCACAGTCTTACTTTCTTTTTCGGTTCCAATTCTTATTTTGGCTTCTGTGGCACTGCAATCTGCTAAAGACCCTCTGCAGTTCACAACAACAAAAGTACAGTAATAAAACATCCATGCTTTAAATCTCTGGCACTACTCATTAATTGGATCAGGGCACAAATGATTTACTGAGAGGGCTCTCATCCAGCATCTTAGAAAGTAAATGCCAATTAGGGTAGGAGAAAATGGTAAAATAAAGGAAGGAATGGCTTACGCTGGTAAAGCTTGGCTGAGGGGATCTGTGGCCTTCCAGATTTACACTTTATTTCCCCGTCAGCTATGCTATGCAAGTCTGATAGAAGCAAGTCACAGATTCCCTATACCAGGGGTCTTCAAACTTGGCCCTTTTATGACTTGTGGACTTCAACTCCCAGAATTCCTCAGCCAGGCACGCTGGCTGAGGAATTCTGGGAGTTGAAGTCCACAAGTCATAAAAGGGCCAAGTTTGAAGACCCCTGCCCTATACCTTATTCAGATTCCATTGGTTAGAAAGATACAAAGGGTTCTTTCTCAAGTTGGTCCAGCAAACAAACAAATCTAGCCTAGAAGCTTTTATAGGGGATCATCAAGTAAACAAGTACTCCTCGACTTACAATCATTCATTTAGGGACCATTTCAAGTTACAACGGCACTGAAAAAAGTAAGCGATGACCGTTTTTCACACAACTGTTGCAGCCTCCCCATGGTCACATGATCAAACTTTGGACTCTCAGCAACTGGTTCATGATGGTTGCAGCGTCCCAAGGTCATGTGATCCCCTTTTGCAACCCTCTAATAAAGCAAAGTCAATGGGGAAGACAGATTCACTTAACAACCGTGTTACTGACTTAACCACTAGAGTGATTCACTTAACATCTGGGGCAATAAAGGTCGTAAAATGGGGCAAACCTCACTTAACAACTATCTTGCTTGGCCACAGAAATTTTGGGCTCAATCATGGTTGTACGTTGAGGACTATCTGTACTCTGGCTTGTATTCTTGCAACTCTCTCCTTTGTGCAGAGTTCAATGGTGGTGGTAGTATTTTATCTTGCTTAGCAGACCTTGGCAAATTTAAAGCTTAATCATCTGAAATTAGCTACAAATGCTATGATTTGCTTAAAAATGGAACGGCTTGACATAGCCCACAAAGAGGGATATTGTTGAAGATGATGGAATTTGCAGAGAGGGATAAATTAACTTCTTAGACTAGGGAAAAAACAATACTGTATCTATATCTATGGCTGACTAGAAACCCTTTATAGACTTTTTACACGAAATGATAACAAAATGCTTTTACATTTTGCGGTTTTGATGATTAGAAAAAGTGATAATAGAAGAGTGAGCTTTTTTTTTTTGTAATCATAGTAAGAGATAACTTTGTAATTCTACTTATATTTGCTACAAAGAAAATCAGAGGCTTCCTTCTACATCTTTTTTGTTCTTTCTTTCTTTCTGCAACTTTGCTTTTTTTTCTTTCTTCTTTCTTTCTTTTCTGCTTTTACTCTTTATGTTTGTGTTTGTGTTAGTTTTCATGCTCTTTGTAAAACTTTTAATAAAAAAAAATATAGGTACAAAAGAAATATAATGGATCATCTCCTTTATTTGGAACACCTGGTTCACATGTTCACCGTAGTTGACACCTGAATCTTTTCTGAATACATTTCCCCCCCCCCCCAAATTTCATTGACTTACGTATTAGGCATTTTCCTATCCAAATTAAACTGCTCCTATTAATCGCTATTTTAATTACCGATTATATTGGACTGGATTCCAGGAAAACTTGCAACAAAGTGGATGAGAAACTGACCAGAAGTAAAAAGTTGTCTCAGCAAAGGAAGGTCACCCGATTACTTTCTTAGGTGGCCATATGCATGGTTCAAAAACAATCACAAGTCCAAGCAGCATAATGTGGTCAGAGAGAGAGCTATGCCCTCATTCCTCAACTTTGCCTTGGCAATCAACTCATCATGCTGCTGTCTCCCAGCCTCAGTTGTGGCAGATAGTAACATTGGTTAATGTCACAGGGTTGTTGTTAGAATTACAACTAAATAATGCAAGTGCTACATGCAGTTCAGAGAACTGCCATTAAGATCCAGGAGTCAAATATATTCACACCATCTCATCCCTGTTGAGGATCGAGAACACAAGCTGTGAGGAGATAATGGAAAAGAAGACTTTGTCCCAACATCATCCTACACACACACACACCCACACACACACTTCTCCCCTAAATTCCAGCATACCGTCCCCCAATCTAGTAGCCTCCTGGTGTCTAAGAAGTTCAACTCCCAGAGTAACAGGAGTAACAACCAACTCTTGGGCAGGGGGCTTCTAATCAGAAATGGCTAAACCAAGCACACTTTCTGGGCATCCCAAGACCGATGCAGTGCCATCTTCAGTGTTTGAGATCTTCAAGCCAGAGACGTGTATGGAGATTCTCAGTCATCCAGGCTTTGGTTGCCCCAAAGGTGCTTTTTCAAGAGGCAACTGGGCTTTTTTTGTTCTTCCTTCAGAAGAAAGTCCAGTTGCCTCTTGAAAAAACACCTTTGGGGCAACCAAGGTCTGGATGACTGAGAATTTCCACAGACATTTAGCTATGCACTTTGGGATGAACACCCTTTGAATACAGAAGCTTCTTGGATGAGAAGCAAAACATCTTCAAGGAAAAAATAAGAAAGTCCAGTTGCCTCTTGAAAAAGCACCTATGGTTCAAGCCAGAGAACACAACAAAGGCCAGCTTTTCCCCGTGCAAGAACTCAGCAGTTGTTTCAGAAATGGCAGAACCTTATAAGTGGTAAAAAAAAATACCTGCCAAAAGAAGCAGAGTTGTCCATTCTGTTGGGACAGAAATTTAATTTTGCTTTCAGTCTAGGATTCCCACTTACTAAAAAGTCACACCTGAGCTCTCCCAAATCTGGTCTATAGAAATAAATTGTGATTATACAATTCCTGCATCATCTGAGAATTTGTACTTCAAGCACATTGTGGAAATTCCAGGCTAGAGAAAGCTACTCCAGGCTGATCTCAACAGTGAGAGGTTTAGTTCCAATCAAAGAGCAGAACTTGGAACTTGATGCTTTTTATCTTGCCTTACTGGGACAGAAGGAGGATGGGGTGCAATGGCTCAGCAGTTAAAAAGACATTGAGCTTGTCAGCTAGAGCTGACAGCCCGGGTTTGAGACCCGAGCTCCATACAACAGGGTGAGCTCCCGTTACTTGTCCCAGCTGCTGCCCACCTAGCAGTTCAAAAGCATGCAAATGCAAGTAGATTAATAGGTACTACTTCGGTGAGAAAGTAACAGCATTCCGTGTGCCTTTGGTATCTGATTCCCCAAGAGTCAGACACAACTGAATAGAGGAAACCTTTACTTTTTTTTTACCGGGAGAAGGTCACGCTAGAAAACCCATTAGCTGTGACCACCGCCAGGAGCAAACTATAAACGTGAATTTGTATTTATTTATTTGATTTCTACAGATGCTTTAAGCCAACCAAGTGACTCTGGGTGGCTTACAGTTCTAAAATTATAAAATGATTTAAGACAATTTTAAAAAGATTAAAACAGTCAAAACCTCCACAAAATAAATAAATAGAAACAGCAGCCTTGATGATTAATCAACGCTGATTAATTAATATTGAGCTGGAAAAGGCTATGTTTTTAATGTACTCCGTTAAGTAGAGCTCTCTATAAGGGAATGGAGAAGCAAACATTCCTTAAATGGGGTGGGAGGGGGAGAGAGTTTCAGCAGCCTTTAGTAAATGGATTTGGAATAATCCCAAAATGTTTTGAAAGCTAATAGGAATTATTTATTCCAATGCCATTCTTGCTGTAAGCTCCAAGAGGAGAGACAAGAAGCCATTAAGGTCATGATGAGCCCATCAAATTCATGTTCCTAACACAATCATTCTATTAGGTGAAAGAAAGCAGGAAGCAGCAACAGTATCTACAGTTCTCACAAGCTTTGTCTCTTTAGGGTGTGTACAAAGTGCTAAGAAGTACAAAGGAAGTGGGGCTTGCATAACGCACAATAATACTGCTTTTATCACTCAGCTCCCTTTGCCCCCCGCCCCCAACACTGATAGAAATCAGGCAACAACACTGTTGCTTGGCCAGGCATCTGTCAAGCACTGGGGAAATCAGGAGATTCAGGCAGTTCAAATGAGTTTAAAGATTTACTGCAAGCTTAAGCTCTCTACAAGAATCTGAACTACTAACAGTCAAGGGAAATGAGTGGGAGTTAAGAACAGAAACTAATTCAAGGTGGGCTGAACTTAGATTTCTTGTGGGTGCGCAGGGACTCATGACTGATGATGCGCTTGACCCCTCCCTCAGGCTCAGCCTGCTTATCTCCCACAGGCATACTGTTATCTGTGTAGGGAAGATAATGGAAATTAAGCACAGAACCATACGCATACACAAACATTGTATTTTACACAATTTATTTCTACCCACAATCAGATCAAATACTATATAACTGAATGCACACTAGTAAATCAGCAAAGCGTTTTTATATGCTGGTTCCACTGCTGCATTCTCCACATGCATTTCCCTGTCCCAAGGACGAGCAATAACACAGAGAGAGTTATAAAATATTTTCCCAGAACAGTGCCAGAAAGACATTCAACTCCTAAGTTGTTAAACTACATTCAACCGTGGAATTGAATCCATGCATATCTAGAACCTAATTTCAGAGTTGCAGGAGGTTCTCAATATGCTCATGAAAACCAAACAGATTAAGTTCTCTTCTGGGAACAACTATCTAGCCAACATTTGTATAAATTATGAAGAACGTGCAAGGCAGGTTTTTGCTTCCAAAACAGGTGCTATTTTTATTGCTGTGGGGTTTTTTGTACTGTATTGTTGGTCTTATTTTGTAAAACCTCCCCAGAGTCAACTGGAATGAGGTGGCCTATAAATTCAATAAGGTAAACAATTGGCGTGGGTCTTACAAAACCTTGAATTACTATCATTCCCATTTACACAAATACAATGGTCTTGCATAGCTGGATCTCCATCTGTCTGTTTACACCTGCTACATGGCTAAGTCCTCAAACTGAGGTGGAAGAACCATCCCAACTGGTATCTGGTTATCACCAAATATGTTTCTTCTACATTTTTGACTAAAAAGGATTTTTATAACAACTGAATGAAAGACAATTCAAGGAGCATCCCTCATTATGTGGAATATCCTACCTGATTTCTTCCCCCCCCCCAACTTGGCATAACACAGAAGAAGAAGAAAAAAGGCATCTGTATGAATAGCTTAATGACGGCCCCATTGGTGAAATTGATTTAAGGTTTAATTGAGCCATATGATTAATATCTGTCTTACCACCTAGCGCCAGCATCTTTACCACACGTTTGTCTGGGAATACAATTAATCCAGTCCAACCCAAGGCCATGATTTGTGTTAAGATGAAATGAAAACGCATACTAAGAGCTGGCTGTTTGCTGCTTAGAGTAAGAACAGAATTGTTTTGTTGAGGGAATAATCTCAAAAGTTCACTGAGGCAGCAGGAGAGTGTGAGGTGAGCAGGAGTGCAGGAATGTAATAATAATAATAATAATAATAATAATAATAATAATAATAATAATAATAATAATAATAATAATAATAATAATAATAATAATAATAATAATAATAATAATAATAATAATAATAATAAAGTTGGAAGGGACCTTGGAGGTCATCTAGTCCAACCCCCTGCTCAGGCAGGAAACCCTATACCATTTCAGACAAATGGCTGTCCAGTCTCTTCTTAAAAACTTCCAGTGTTGGAGCATTCACAGCTCCTGGAGGCAGGTTGTTCCACTGTCAGGAAATTGTTCTAACTGTCAGGAAATTTCTCCTCAGTTCTAGGTTGCTTCTCTCCTTGATTAGTTCCCATCCTTTGCTTCTTGTCCTGCCTTCAGGTGGTTTGGAGAATAGCTCTTCTTTGTGGCAGCCCCTGAGATATTGGAACACTGCTATCATGTCCCCCCTCGTCCTTCTCTTCATTAAACTAGGCATACCCAATTCCAGCCACTGTTCCTTATATGTATGAGAGGCATGGCATGAATTGAGGATGGTACACAAGGGTGCAGCGTGGAATGGAGAAGTTGCAAAGGAGTGTGCGAGTGGCTGGAGTGTGCAGGACAGTGTGCAGGTGAGGGAGAGACTTCCCCCCAGAGATTTGTGACCTTCTCTGTCAGCTTCCCCATTTATTTTCTGGAGAAGCTGGCAGGGAAGGTTGCAAGTAGCGATCACGTGATTGCAGAGGGCTGCAACTGTCTGTAACTGCAAACCAATTGCCAAGCACCCACACTCACAATCACACGACCAGAGGGTTGTTGGGACAGCTGGAACTCTGAGGCCTGGTCATAGCTACCATTCACTCAGAGCAGTCGTAATTTTGAACGGTTGCTGAATGAGTGATTGTGGGTTGAGGACTACCTGCATTTCTATTCCAGAGGGAATTCAGGATAAAACAGTGCAACAAAATGCATGCCCAGCAATAAACACAGCAAATAAAATCCTTCAATGGCTGAAATTTTATTTCCCCTCTGCAATATTTGCCTATCAGAGAATGGGCTGCTGCACCTGGAATCAGAGGTCCCTCTTCGGAGAGATAATATAGACTGGGTAATACTCTCTTATCGCACTTCAAAGAAATTTTTCCCAGTACATGAGGAAAAAACAACTTCAGGTCTCTAAGTTAGGATCAGCTTGAACAGTTAAGTGTAACTTCATGCCCTATTTTCATCCAACAGATGTAGCCTCTCCCATAAGACTGATTTACATTACATTACATTGTGGATACGGCTTTATATTGCAGCCGAATACAGAAACACCTCCATGCAGTCTGGAACCCTGGATTATCTAGATCAGGGCTTTTCAACCTGTGGTACGCGTACCACTTGTGGTACATTAATGAGTGGCAGGTGGTACGCAGCCCTGCCTAGCCAAGTATAGTGGGGAAGGGAAAGAGCCAGCACAGGCAAAGACTTACAGTGAGAGAGTCCTCTGGAGCTGCAGATTTTACTTATGAATGGAGCCATTTGGGGAGGCTGCCTTAGCCGGCAGCCAGTACTTACATTTTTTTTTTTTCCTTAAGTGCCGGCTGGGCTCCTTACTTTCCTTTCTAGCCAGTAGCTAATTCTTAAAGGGGAAGTGCCTTTTTAAGCTAGTTCACTCAGCAGCTTGTCTTTTCTGTCTCTGGAGGCCTTTCCTTGTTTGATCAATATATGGAAGAGGGAAAATATGGGGGGGGGGTTCAAATTCTTCCTTCAGAAGGAGATGGGAATGAGAAAAAGGGAGGGAGGGAAGGGAGGGAGGGAAGGAAGTCCCGCCTTAGCAGTTGCCAGCAGCAGCTCTGCCATTGACTTTGCTTGTCAAAAGGTTGCAGAAGGGGATCACATGACCCTGGGACACTGTGACCATCATAATATGAATCAGTTGCCAAGCATCCAAATATAAATCACATGACCCTGTTGCTGCAATGGTCATAAGTGTGAAAATGGTCATAAGTCATTTCAGTGCAATTGCAACTTTGAACAGGTTTTTTTTTTGTCACCAAGTTTTTGACACCTTGCTAGGTGGTACTCGAATATTGCCATATCCTAAAAGTGGTACAATCGGTAAAAAGGTTGAAAAGCCCTGATCTAAATCATCTAAAGATGCCCTCCTGGATAGATTTTCACACTGCATACAAGCTTATCTATGGACATAACTGCATCAGGAGCGAGAGTGGGGGCTGGAGAGTGAAAAGCTACATATCTTCAGGCCAATATGCCTGGGGCAATTCTAACTGGAATATTTGGACAGAGCTGTGAAGAAGAACCACATCAAAAGATTCAGGCAAAATGGTCTGGCTTCAAAGACAAGTATGGCTGCTTTGAACTGCCCACCGTATTCAGCGTATACCAAAGAAGCTAAACAATCCTAAGTCCTACATTTCTGCAATGAAATCCCTCTGTGAAACTGAGAAAAGAAACAAGGATCTTGTGTTATGGGTCTCCAGCAAAAGGGAGATTTGGTAAGAGCAGCTTCTTAGCTCACATTCTTGATCACTTCGCCAGGTATAATCTTAATTGATACCACCCAATCACGGAATTCAAAAGCCACTTTGAAACCCTACATAAATAGAAAGGCAGGGTGTAAATCCAGTAAAAATAAGAAATAGCATTGTAAAAATAATCAGATAGGCTTCTGATTCAGGGAGAGAGGAAAAAGGCTGATAAAAGTCTTAAGTGATAACAGATAATCTGGAATTAATATCAGAATTAATATTGGAATTAAAAGAACGGACTATATGCCTGTTGGGTGTACTGTACCTGATTTTGCCTTTCATGGTGCTAGAAAGATGGCATGTATTTAATTAATCAGAATAGCAGCAACACAGAAGGAAGCTATTCCCAACACCTCTTTTTCTTCAGCACTAGAGATCTTTCTGTTCTGATTCAAGAGCACTCAACTTTTTTATTGCAACTGTTCTTGTTTTCCAATTATCTGCTTAGTCTGGGGCCTGCTGCAAGAAAGAATTGGCTAGCTATCTCGTACTCCAGATATTCCGCATAGCCCCCCCCCCCCATAGTAGGTGAACTTGTAAATGAGGGAAGATGCAGACCAAGAGCTCAAATGGATTTCTACCTAATTCCTCTCGTGTGCCCAGACACTCCACACTTCTGTGCACATCCACTCATAGAAACATTTTCACTCACAAAATCCAAAAGAAACAGAAGTGAGCTGCTGAATGGGATTTTGGAGCTTGGACCTGTGATATTTGAAGAAGATTATCTGAACAGCACATGTCAGGCAATGAGAGAAAGCAAGCATAACTTGCTCTCCTTAGAAGCTTCCAAAGGCATCTGGTGTGCCACTCTTGGACACCTCTAGAGAAACCTCTAGCCTGACCAAGCAAGAACATATTTCAGCAAAAGAACTTGACAGAACCTTTCTGTTTACCGTATCTAAGGAACTAGCCCCTTTGCTGATGAGAAAAACCTTTGCAGTGTCAGAAATCTGCTTACGCCCTCTGATACTTTTAATAATGGGTGACGCAGAAGGTTCGAAAGCTCTAGGGGCCTCCAAATAAAAACTGAGAGTAAAAAAAACCCAATCCTCCAGCATTTGCTCACCCGTTTTTTCTGATTTTAAAATGAGTTGAGGTTGGTTTCATTTACACAGTAAAAGTAGTCAATGGTGAATTGTCATTACATACAACAACAGGCAGCCTATCCATCAACCTTCTCAGGATGGCAAGAAATACAGTGGATTCAATCCCAGAATGGGATCAATCTCCATCTTGGCTTTGTTTGTAGAGAAGGAAGGAAAATTGGATGGGAAGTGAGGTTTTAAGTGCACACACTGCCCATTCTGATCATTATTATTTTTTTGTAATCTCTGAGGTCCTTTTCTTGAAATAACTCTAATTGAAGCCAACACACTGTATGTTTATGGAGATTCTCAGTCATCCAGGTCATGGTTGTCCCAAAGGTGTTTTTTTCAGGAGGCAACTGGACTTTCTTGTTTTGTCTTTGAAGACGTTTCGCATCTCATCCAAGAAGCTTTTTCAGCTCTGACTGGATGGTGGGGAATGGAAGGATATATACTCCTTGCAGACAGCTGGTCATTTGCATTCTTTTAGAGCAGGGGTGTCAAACTGCCGGCCCCGTGGGCTGGATGCATCATGCGGAAGCCGCACCCACCCCATTGCCGGCAATGGCAAAACAGTGCCGATACGTTGCACGAAGTCACATGACTTCGCGAGTTTGACATGTCTGTTTTAGACAGTCATTGAGGCCATTGGGAGGTTTATCTGTGTCCTCAGGGTCACCTGAGTAGTGCAAATGGGTGTGGAGCCTTCTTGCCTGCAGGATGTTTTCTGCCCTGTGTCCCTTCACTGTTGAATATAAATCCTCCCATTCCCCACCATCCAGTCAGAGCTGAAGAAGCTTCTTGGATGAGAAGTGAAACATCTTCAAAGAAAAAATAAGAAAGTCCAGTTGCCTCCTGAAAAAAGCACCTTTGGGACAAGCCAACATATGGCTTTCAGCTTTTAGGAAACCTAGACTTAGTTCACCCCTCGCAGTAAGCCAAATTGTACTTGTTTTGAATTAAGTTATGATGACAATCCAGCCATTGTGATCTATACATCCTGACAAGTGGTTTACCAATTTTTGGTCTGCAAAACACTGGTGCTAATCTGTGAGGGTCTGCAGGTGATTCATACGGAGAGAAAGAAAGGATAAATTGATGACAGGTCCTGTGAGCATACAGTGACAAATACAGGTAGTCCTCAACTTACGACCACAAATGAGCCCAAAATTTCGGTTGCTAAGTGAAACATTTGTTAGGTGAGTTTTGCCCAGTTTTACGACTTTTCTTGCCACAGTTGTTAAGTGAATCACTGCAGTTGGTAAACTAGTAACACGATTGTCCAATTGAAACTGGCTTCCCTGTTGATTCTGCTTGTCAGAAGGTCGCAAAAGGTGATCACATGACACCGGGACACTGTGACCGTCATAAATATGAGTCAGTTGCCAAGCGTCTAAATTTTGATTATGTGACCATGGGGATGCTGCAATATGTCATAAGTGTGAAATATGATCATAAGTCACTTTTTTCAGTAACTTTGTAACTTTGAACAGTCACTAAATGAGCTGTGGTAAGTCAAAGACCACCTGTATACTGAGGTTTGTGAGAGCATAAAAAATTATTAGAAAGAACCACATTTTATTATTCCTTCCTATACAGGCTTGATTCATATCAAACATAAACTATACTAAAAAAAAATTTAAAAAAAAAACATGGGTTATATGGTGATCTGCAAAGAAAATGTATTAGTTTACATAAAGAAAAAGGTAAGGAATTGCAAGTTTAGCATGACGGGTAAATCCAAGCATGTGTGATTTATTCAGTCAACCATGCTTAAGCAAACCATGATTCAGCACAAAAGAATCAGCACAGAGTTTCTCTCTGCCATGAATTTCAGCAGAGAGTTATACAACGGATAGCAATGGATGGAAACTAACCAAAGAGAGAAGCAACCTAGAACTAAGGAGAAATTTTCTGACAGTTAGAACAATTAATCAGTGGAACAACCTGCCTCCAGAAGTGTGAATGATCCAACATTGGAAGTTTTTAAGAAGAGATTGGACAGCCATTTGTCTGAAATGGTATAGGGTTTCCTGCCTGAGCAGGGGGTTGGACTAGATGACCTCCAAGGTCCCTTCCAACTTTATTATTATTGTTATTGTTGTTGTTGTTGTCGTCGCCGTTGATGTTGATGTTGTTGTTGTTGTTGTTGTTATTATTGTTGTTGTTGTTATTACTCTCGGGTATGCTTGTATGCTTAACTGGGCTATTGAAATAATTTTTGGCATTTGTGCGATATAGTAAACCATAAATTGACTAAAAAGGCTGGATTCACACCATATGCTAAGTCCCTCTAAGCCAAATTAAACATGAGGCTAACCCAGCTTAGCATGTCATGCCAATGCAGCCACTAGATTGTCATCTAAAACATCGTGCATTTTAAGACGACAGCCAAAATGTTTTCATTCAGAAAGCAGACGCTTAAAGGAAATGGCATCTGTGGTGCCAGACTGTCAATGATCCATCCATCCAGGATACTGAACTTGTCTTCACACACACAGAGCATGTATCTGCCAATCATCCTTTTCTTTTTTTTTCCAGCAACAGCGGCGGCAACACAATTTTGCCTCCCATATCCAGTCCTGCTACCAATACAGGTACCACTCAACTTACAACCATTCATTTAGTGACCATTATGATGGCATTAAAAAAATGACTTACAACCAGTCCTCACACTTACGATCGTTCAGCACCTCTCAGGTCACACGGTCAAAATTTGGGTCCTTGGCAACTGGCATGGATTTGTGAGGGTTGCTGAGTCCTGGGGTCATATGATCACCATTTGCAACCTTCCCAGCCAGCTTCCAACAAGCCAGGTCAATGGAGGAAGGTAGATTTGTTTTATGATCACATGCATCAGTTAATGACCATGGTAATTCCTGGTCAACAATCATAGCAAAAAGGGTCATAAAATCGGGTGCTACTCAGTTAAGAATGGCCTTGCTTAGCAATGGAGGTTCCGGACTCAGTCGTGTTCCTAACTGTACTAACTGTACAGACCTCCACCTGTCTAAAAATGACAACAATTTAGCCACCAATCAAGAGAGCAGTAGATCAAAAACGAGGGAAAGAAGGTAGAACAACTGGAGCCAATTTTGGCTTCAAGTCAATCTTCCATCCAGAAGTGATAATCAGAGACATGAAATTAGCAAGGTGGTATATCTACACACGCAATGAAAGAAGTTAGGCTTTGGATGCACTTTGCCCATCAGTGAAACATCAAAATGAACTAGAACGTAAATATTGGCCCACATTGGCCCAAGTGGTTGTGGTCACGGGTTTCCTAGAAGGTTTCTGGGATGGGAAAATACCTACCAAGCTGTTTTAAATCAAAGATATTCTGGATTCCTCTAGTCAAATCCAATCTAAACTTCAAAACCCAGTCAGAAGTTGATTCTTTATCCTTTAAGAATAGAGGGAACCGGGAGAAATTACAAAGAGCAGCCCATTCCCTTAAGGGAACCATAGGAAGCCCCACTAAAACAACAGAATTCCAGCAATATTGAATTTTTTGAGTCCATTACCATTAACTTTTTAAATGTAGAAGAGAAGCCAGTGAAAAATTAAACCCCTGCCTACAGGCAGGGTCCACGAGCAGTGATTGTGGAAGCCTTTGCTATTTTCCCACTGCTATGCAATCACAACTCAGCAGAGGGATTCAGGTGAGGCATCCACAGTGCTTTTTTGTAGGATCCCGTGTGATTTAATTCACCATTTAGAAATTGAACCATTTTGAGAGCTATAATATTTCCTTTAGAGGGGCAATGATTATGCTATGAGACTAGAAACCAGGAGGCCACGAATTCCAGTCCTGCCTTAAGGGCAGAATTTCTAATGTACTGAAAAGGTTCTTTAAAATTCAGGAGATATTTCAGACCCCACGTTTCTGCCTTGAAAGTAGCCCATGTTGAACTGTATAGAGCACAGTGAAACATCAGGAGCTCACCACAAGAAATGTTTTATGACATTTTACATTACGTCATACAATGCTTTGTGTCCATTCTTCCGTCTTAAAATGTTTTATGAAATTGCCAAATTTCAATTCATTGAAACCGTGGGTCTTAGATGTTTGGACCCATTCTGTAAGTTAGCCCATTTGAGATACCTTGATTTAAAAAAACCGTTTGCTCTATGATTCACTGCTCTGTCCACTTAAAGGTTAAAGACGTGAGAGTCTTAGTGACACACAGATATAACAGAACATATGACTAGAGTTATTCAATGCATCTGTAATGCTATAAAATGCTAACATTTTCTTTGAAAAACCTTAATTATAATCTTTTAAAAGTTGAAATAGGTGGGGTTTTTTTTATGTTTTTTTAAAGTGCTGTATTTCTCCACTTTCAACAAAAAGGGCAAAATGAAAACACAAACAGCTTTGGGGCTTTGGGCAGAAAACAAATGGGAAAGTAGCTTGAAGATATGAAGGAGCTGTCAATATCAATTGCAGACAGGGGCCATTTGGAAGATCAAAGAATGACAGTGAAAAGCCAGGAGCTCTAGGGGCAAGAGTGTTGGTGAGGGATCGTGGGACCCTGCATAGCTTAAATGAATTTTCGATTTGATTGAATGAAGCTGGTAAGGACAAAGACAAAGAACCGCACTACGATGGGGCGCCAAGCAAGGCAGCTTTTCTGAGCCGCAGGCAGTCGGGAACTGACCTGTAGCGTTGCTAGCCAGGTTTCTAGCATTCAACAAAGAGGGCTCCCTCAGGGTCAGAATAGGCATCATGAGAAAGAAAGTTAGGAGCTGATAATAACACCATCCTTCCTTGAACCCACTTCAATAAGTGGTGTTTCAGATGCTGGAATCTATATGGCTCTGAGGCCATGCCTGTGAGCACCAGCTGAAGAGCGTGTGACACAGGCTACTAGCAATAGCAATAGCAATAGCAGTTAGACGTACAGTATATACCGCTTCTCAGTGCTTTACAGCCCTCTCTAAGCGGTTTACAGCGTATTGCCCCCAACAATCTGGGTCCTCATTTTACCGACCTTGGAAGGACGGAAGGTTGAGTCAACCTTGAGCTGGTGAGAATCGAACTGCAGGCAGCCGGCAGTCAACAGAAGTAGCCTGCAATGTTGCATTCTAACCACTGCGCCACCACAGCTCATACTGCACCAATGTTCCCACACACTCCCTGAAATTTTCAAATCCCACAGCCTTTATTTTTACACACAATTCCATTAGAGCTTGTTCAAAACAAAAGAACCATTTACCATAATGAGAGTTTCATCCTGAATAAGCAAAAATGCAATACTGATAGCCCTCATCTTTTGATCAGTTGTTTCACAACTGTTTGCAGTCTCAACAGGCTTGGAACGGGTGCTTTACAGCTCATAAAGCACTCCCAGCCATCCTCAAAAGTTGCTTCAGCTTCCCAATCACATTACCACATTCTGAGCACTAGGTAACTTGTTTGTACTTATGAACGATTGCTAAGTGCTTTGTGATCATGTGATCTCCACTTGCAATCTTCTGAGATGGCTTTCCCCAGAAAAGCAATAGGGAAACCAGCAGGGAAGACTGCAAGGGGAGAAGATGTTGGATTTGAAGTCTGTTCCCCCAGAACACAGAGAGATTTTTTCCTCTGCTCCATGCAGGGAGGGGAAATCACTCAATGTGCTGGAGGAATGGATGTCAAATTTGGCAAAAACACTAGTGAATGCCAACACTATTACAATCATTCTCCCTGGTGGGGCATGAAGAAGGTGGGGTATGGTGGGAGGCTCAGACCTTCTCCCAGCCCCAACACACCTGGGAGGCCCAGACTTTCTCCCTGGCCGTCTGCTTAAACAATCCACCCAGTCAAAGACAAAGAACTGCACCACGAAGGGGTGTCAAGCAAGGTAGCTTCTCTGAGCTGCAGGCAGTCGGGAACTGACAACCATAACTGGGAGAGTCAGGATTGCAGTTGTTGAGTGAAGCAGTCACATGGCGTCATGCTTAACAGCTGCTTTGCTCAACAACTGAGATTCCAAGCTCAGTTATAGCTGTAAGTAGCGAACGATCTAGACCAGGGGTAGGCAACCTTGGCTCTTTTATGACTCGTGGACTTCAACTCCCAGAATTCCTGAGCCAGCCATGCTGAGGGAAAAGGGAGAGGTTTCCAAGCTGAGCCATGCTGGCTCAGGAATTCTGGAAGTTGAAGTCCACGAGTCATAAAAGAGCCAAGGTTGCCTACCCCTGATCTAGATAAAACAGAGGAACATTCAAAAACAGGACCACTCTCTGCATGCTTCAATCCAAGCTTAGCTGTAGTCAAAAGGAAAGAAAAATCACAAAACCTGGACCTAGAACATGTGAAGTGGTAACAAGAGTGCTTCTAAGCATATGCCAGTGCGCCCTACCACACCAGTAACAATATCTTCAATAAAGAAGTAGAGAAAAAGAACAGCCATTTCCATGAAAGCTCACCCCTTTTTCAGACTGTGGCCCATTTAGTGATGCATGTAGGAAGGTAGAAGGGGCCAGCAGTGAAACTAAAGTTGTTCGGATTTAATCGGAATGCTAGAATTCATTTCCCCAACTAAAGTTCTCACTATTGTTTTCCACGTCAATTAATAACTTTCCCCTTTGGCCATACAGAAAACGAATCCTCTTTTGGCAATCCAATAAATGCTTTGACCAAGTAAAGGATCTGATTGCATGACATCTGAAGACTCTTCCTACTCTATTATGACTTGTATTATTGTAATATAACTTTTGAAGAAGCAGGGGAGGCCACATGCAGCCTGTTTCCCAAAGACCTCGGGTTGTACATCCCTGTCTTTTTTTTGGCCATCCCTTGAAGGTTTAATTTTCAATTGGGCACCCGGAGATATTAAATCCTCTCTCCTACAGACCTGTTTCCCACATCTCCTTCCCTTTATAGTTGGTGGGGAATTAGTAGGCAGACAAAGCAGAGAAGATGCTCAGATATTCTTCTCTCGTTTCAAAGGCAAAGGCATTATCACAAACCTCATACAGCCCAGCAAAGATTAAAAGGGAAGAAATTGTTCTCTTCTTGCTTCCTACTTAGGCGAAATGTATTTATCTGTCTATTCATTAACAGTGGAGAGATGTAATGTACTGTTTTAATTCAATTTTGTTTGTTTGTTTGTTTCAATTTTTTTTAAAAAAAAAATGGTTTAAGTGGTCATGGAATGGCCACCAAAACAAAAATTGCTCTCGGGCAGGTCCATCATTAACCTTCTAACTACTAGGACTCAGTTCCTGGGGAGATGGGGTGGGGAAAAGCAGAAAAAGGGGGGGGGGAGATTGGAAGATGCCGCAAAGACTTAATTCATTTTGGGTCACTACAACCTAAAGCAGCCCTTAATGAAAACAAAAGAAGGATAATTAACATTTGGCAGACAGAGCAGACAACTGGAACATGATCAGATGAAGAGATTTCTTTATTTATTCATTGCAACATTTTCCTGTCTCCTTTCTACTGGATACACATTGAACATTGCCTCTTAGGAACTTCTGACTCACAGAGGGAACCAACCACCGAAGAGCCGTGGTGGCGCAGGGGTTAGAATGCAGTAGTGCAGGCTAATTGTGCCGACTGCCAGCAGTTCGATTCTCACCGGATCAAGGTTGAGCCTTCCATCCTTCTGAGGTGGGTAAAATGAGGACCCAGATTGTTGGGGAAAATATGCTGACATTGTAAACTGCTTAGAAAGGGCTGTAAAGCACTATGAAGCGGTATGTAAGTCTAAGTACTATTGCTATTGCTATCGAGTTCATTGGGAAACTGAACGCTGCCCAGTTGCTCTCTTGCAATCTCATCTACTTCACCATGTCCCTTCATATGAAGATAAAAGCTTGCCCCCCCCCATAGAGAAAAAGGAGGATATTAATACAATATATCAAAATTTAAAATTGGGAGCACTAGTCATGGTTCCTCTTCAGTGGATGTTCACTAATGGAGTTCCACCAGAATATGTTCAGTCCTCCACAAACCCCAACTAGTTCTTGCCACTAGGCAGGAAAGCAGAGTTGCCAAAACACAATAACTGGGTTGACACCACATGCTAAACCAGCCAAACAAGCTCCATCATGGGTTCACCTTCTCATGTCTTTCCATCACCTTCAAGATCTGGAAAAAGTCCATCCATCTAAAAGCAGCTTTGAAACTAACCATGTCTCACAGTCCTGAAAGACAGACATGCTGTGTTTTGGTCTATTATTTCAGAAATATAGAATCATTCCTAGGAGACACATTCACATTTGGCTAGTACACTTTTCAGCACTCAGCTACACTAATAATACATTAATGCTGAATACACTAATTCAGCACTCAGAGAGGCTGTTTCATCTCCGCTTGAAATATGTAAACAATCAGTGATGTTTAGCAAATCTTGAACAAGAGGGGGAAAAATCTATGAAGGGAGCTGGATGTATGTGCCAGCATTGCCAAGATTTTTTTTTCCAATTTTAGATATTTAAGGGTGTTCAATTAGAAGTGGGGGCCCTGCAGTCCATGAGGTCCTCCACATACAACTCCCTCCATATCAGAAAAAAAGCATGTCAAGAGTCTAGCGAGCCATTTATCTGATTTATGCATTCATTCATTGGAGTAAATTCAGAACATTCAGTCATATCATCTTCACCCACCCTGAAGCTTGCAGAACCCAAAATCTGGGCATGCACTGCAGAAATTGTCCCCTCCTAGTATTAAGTTCCCATGCCACAAATACTTCAGGGTAACTTATTTATTTGACCAAAAGCCACTCAAAAAGAAGAAGAAGAAAGAAGAAAGAAGAAAGAAGAAGAAGAAGAAGAAGAAGAAGAAGAAGAAGAAGAAGAAGAAGAAGAAGAAGAAGAAGAAGAAGAAGAAGAAGAAGAAGAAGAAGAAGAAGAAGAGAAGAAGGAGAAAGAAGAAGAAGAAGAAGAAGAAGAAGAAGAAGAAGAAGAAGAAGAAGAAGAAGAGAAGAAGAAGAAGAAGAAGAAGAAGAAGAAGAAGAAGAAGAAGAAGAAGAAGAAGAAGAAGAAGAAGAGGAGGAGGAGGAGGAGGAGAAGGAGAAGGAGAAGGAGAAGGAGAAGAGGAGGAGGAAGAGAAGAAGAAGAAGAGGAGGAGAAGAAGAAGAAGGAGAAGGAGAAGGAGAAGAAGAAGAAGAGGAGGAGGAGGAGGAGGAGGAGAAGGAGGAGAAGGAGAAGAAGAAGGCAGATAGCAAAGACCTAGCCCACCCCAATCCTGTCCTTCAGCAACAACAGGGGAAAAACACAAACAAGTCATTCTCATCTGCCAGATAAAAGATGAAGGTCAAGCATCAAAAACCTAAAGCCAAAAACTGGCTGGACAGTTGCAGGAGAAGAGGCGGTGCTGCATGTTAAATAGGGAAGCAGAGACATTCTGGATTTTAACTTCTCCCATGGTCCTCAAACAACTCTCCCACAGGCTAGAAGATCCTATCTTAGGTCACTTCACGCATTAAGGAGAGATAGACAAATCTTGTTTTGACGTACCAGTTCTACACCTAAAAACGTAAGGACAACAATGGACACAACGATCACATAATTCCTACAGCTACATGGGTCAGGAGTCACGACTGATGCTTACAGTTTCTTGGAGGACGTGAATTTTTAAATGCCAAGGCTGATTGGCCTCTGCACCACAGCCCTCAAGTCTGTGAAATTTCAGTGCAAATTTCCCCAGCATCCCGTGAAGAGAATAGTGTACAAACCAGACACAGATGGCTCACCAGTGCTGCCACCCACAGGCCATTTGTCACATTAACAGGAAGCAAACAGCAAGTATCCTTACCATGTTCAAAGGACGAAAGCAATCTTCCCAGATCAAAACACTAATGCATCAGTATTAATATGATTTTTATTCCATTCTGGGGGGGGGTGTCATACTTAACGGTCATTTTTCTACCCAGAAGACAAACTATGTGGGATTTGTTTATTAGCCCAAAGATGCTTTTTCACGAGGCAACTGGACTTTCTTGTTTTTCTTTGAAGACGTTTCGCTTCTCATCCAAGAAGCTTCTTCAGTTCTGAGCTGAAGAAGCTTCTTGGATGAGAAGCGAAATGTCTTCAAAGAAAAACAAGAAAGTCCAGGTGCCTTGTGAAAAAGCATCTTTGGGATAACTATGATCTGGATGACCGAGAATCTCCATAGATTTTTTTTTATTAGATTCTTCACTGTCGATTTATCAGACAGTGAATAAATCTACTCCTGCAGGGTAGATTAGGCAGAGAGAGCAAAATTGTACATGAAAAACAAGTGTATTCTTTTTGTTTAAACCTGCTGCTCTCAGCATAATAATTGTATTTCAACGCATGTAAGCCAGGGAGTAATAAAATTAAATATGAGAAGACTGGCCCCAAAAGACAAAGATTTTAAATAAATGATGAAGAAACCAAAGGGGGCCCTCAAAAGATCCTCACAGGGAGATTACCTCTGAGATATGGTGCAATCAATAAATTGTCCCTGTCTTTGCAAGTAACTAATGGCTACAGCATCGTGGAAATTCCTAAATGTGTCTGCCTCACTCATATATAAGTACTGTTTATTTATTCACTGACCTTACATAAGTCTTATACAATACTTGAAAAATTGAGGCAATGTCTGAGGGCCCACAGCTGCAAGGCATAAGATTTCATCTCTTAAAGCCCTCTAAACCCAAAAGGGGCTCAGAAAATTTAAGCCCAATAGATTCCAGACCTCTCTCAAAAATTGGCTTGTGAGTATTAATAACCTCCGAGAAAGAGCACGATTTTTGTGGGGAAATACAGATGTGAAGATGTCATACCCTGGCCACAGGCTGCTGAGAAGTCACCTTGTTGCCTAGGGAAACAGAAACTTGATGGAAAGCGGCTTGTGATCTAATTCAGGTGGGCTTTTCTTATCAAGAATTATTGCCCTGAAGGTCATTAGCATCTAGGCCAGGGGTAGACAACCTTGGCTCTTTTATGACTCGTGGACTTCAACTCCCATGCTGGCTCAGGAATTCTGGGAGTTGAAGTCCACGAGTCATAAAAGAGCCAAGGTTGCCTACCCCTGATCTAGGCCCTTGAGATTTTTAATAACCCCAACACCAGCATGATGTTCTCAAGGCTATATTCAGGCTTTGCCATAGGCTCAGGAGGTAACAGATCCAAGGATCCTAGCCTTCATTGCAACACAGTAATCCTATATTTAAAGCAGGTGTGCCTATCGGTGTATTGTGAGGGTGGACAATTTGCAGCCTCAGAGTAGGATGCAGCCTTCAAATCCTTTTTTGTAGCTCGCAAAGCCCCTCCTAATCATGACTGCTGAGAGCTGGTGGCATAATTTCCTGGGAAACAGCTGAAAACTGTAGCATACATTCTAAAATAAGCATATTATGGTTAAGAAAACAAGCAACACGCTAAAATTTCAGGGGGGGGGAACCAACCCAATTGCTATGCACAATATGGCTCCTCTCACATAGTGGCCCTCAGCTCTCAAAAAACATTCAGAGTGGTCCTTGGCCACAAAATGGTTGCCCATTCTCAGTACAGATGGTGCCACGACGGCCAGACATCTCAGCCTTTTAAAACTCCAGAGAAGTAGCTGACTTATTCTGTTGTGGCAATAAAGCACCATGAATTCTATTAAGGGATAAGAAAATCAATTGTGGCATAACCTTTCATAGACCTGAGCTCAGTTTTCAGATCTGTGATGTATAAAGCTTGTAGTAGAACTAATAAAAGGAAAAGGCTCCAATCACTCACAGGCCTCAAATTCCAGAGAGCAAAATGCTCGGAGCAAAACTCACAAGTGCTAACCCCTTATCCAGACTCTACGCATACCAGGAAACACTACTGTTGGTGCCTGTCACAGGCAATGATCTTCCAATGGTTTCATTGCAGGGATTTTCCCTCAGCAGAAATAATCATTGGGCCAGTTCTTTCCCTCCCTCTCTCTTTCCAACTATACTTGCTGATCAATGGAGTAATCACCAATTCTCTTGATTGCTGCAGCTGTGAAAATGTACGAACAAAAGGAAATATTTCCTGAATCTAGCACTACCACTTACTTAAAAAAAAAAATCAAAAGTTCTGGTAAAAATGTGCACAATCTTTCATATCTAGGTAAAAGAAAATCTGGATTTCAACACATTTTGGGGTGGAAGCCAGCCTAAACATATCAACTATTGGCAGTTCTCAACTTACAGTTGTTCGTTTAGTGACTGTTCAAAGTTATATCAGCACTTTTGAAAAGTGATATACAATTGCCGCAACATCCCCATGGCCAGGTGATCAAAATTCAGGCACTTCGTAACAGGCATATGTTTGTGAAAGTTGCAGCATCCCAGGGTCACACAATTGCCATTTGTCACCTTCCCAGCTGGCTTCCAACAAGCAAAATCAATGGGGAAGTCAGATTCACTTAACGACTGCATGAGTCATTTAACAGCCAGGGTGATTCACTTAACAAACATGGCAAAAAGGCCGTAAAATTGACCCCAACTGCACAACTGCCTTGCTTAGCAATGGAAGTTCCTGCATAGCTGCCTTGCTTAGCAATGGAAGTTCCGGTCTGTTCCGGTTGTGATCATAAGTCAAGGACTACTTGTACAAGGTCTGATTTGAACTTCAGTAATTTGAAAAACGTTCTGGCTTCCCTCAGTCTGCTTTGGGAAATAGTCAGGTCAACTCAAATCCAAATCAGAATCTCACCATGAGCAAACTGAACATTTATGTCTCTTCAGTGTTAATCACTAGACAATAAAAAAAAATGTCAATGACTAATTTGCCTTTTGACCAAAACTGGATACAATTTGCAGGCATGGTTGTCCAATTACAGTCAAGTAAGTGCCGGCAATTCGTATGCATACCTTTTAGAGGTCTTCCTAAATGTTCTGTGAAGTATCAAGGTATGACCAATGCAATTCCATACAGTTTGTATTAAGAGTAGCTTTTACAGATTACCAATTTTAAAAAACCATTTCCTCTTTTTCCTTGGGGTTTGGGAGCAGTCTTGGTGAAATATATACCCTATACCTGTGGCCCCGTGAAATTAACCTGCAAAATGTCAGCGGGAGAGACAAAGGGTTGGGGAATCATCACGAATGAAACACAGTATCAAACGTTTCATTCTCTATTCAACTGACAAGAGTCATCCAAATTTAAAGAACGTCGTCCTTGACTAAGGTCATGGAGCACAATCCAGGAAGGAAATGTGAAGTTGGGCGAACTCAAATTATTCTACTTCAGATGCATTATGCAAAGACCCAGCTTTCTGGATAAGGCTCTAATGCTGGAGAAGGTAAAAGGAAAGGAAAGAAAAAGGCAGCCAGCAGAAAAGAGAATGAACTCCATTCGGGCAACAGTGGATGCACCATTGGAAGATCTGAAAGCCCATGATAGGGAAAGATCTTTGTGTGTGGGGGGGGGGGGGGAAATGCCTATGTGGTTAATAGAAGCTGAAAACCACTTGATGGCATGTAATCAATCCCTTTCTTGGAAGTGTCAATGGATATTTTTTTTAAAAAAAGAACTGGATGCTAGCTCCCTTGAGTAATTTAGTTGAACAGAAAGAAGAGATAGAAATTAAAGAAATGAATACAATTCTTCTTCACTTGGCTGCATTCCTTATTCTGTGACCCTGTCACTTACACATACAGAAAGTGTTAAATTAATACTCGGTGTAATCATAAAAACCTGCCTGCCTGTAAAGCCTTCAGAAGCATACATCCTTTTTGAATCCAAATATCACACTTAATCCGAAAAAGTATTCTTGCAGCTAGCAAACTAGGGCACACAGCTACAAAAGGCAGTGATAGCCCCAGAGTAGTTTGTGGTATGTTTTTTTTCTATGCCCCTTTTCTCAAGTCAAGTAAAAAAAAAGAGAATTTTGAGTAAAGCAGTCCCCTGTTAGTTGTCGGTCACAACACTCAGACGTCTTTCACCGTGCTGTAATTATATTTGCTTACATGCAAACAAATTGGGGGATGAAACATATAGGCTTTTCTAGACAGAATGTCTGCATATCGATGGATATTCAAATTATTCCTGAAGTGTCCTGAGGACTTGGAAACGGTTCGAGGCAATTTGGAAGATTGTCCCTTAATTTTGAATTCGATCAGCTGCAGTTCGGGATTCGTCCAAATCCTGCTACGAGTTTTGTATGGCTAATTACAATAGATGAGCTATGGTCCCTCAATCCCAATTGCTTAGCACAAGCTAGAGCAACAACCACAGAATTTTTCCCTCTCCCTCCCTCCAAAACTAAATTGGCTAAAAGCAGTGGTGGGATTCAAATATGTGAACAACCGGTTCTCTGTGTGGATGCCGCTTCCGGAAGTCCATTCTGGGCCTGGGCAACAAAAAATTAGCTACCGGTTCTACCGAACTGGTGCGAACTGGCTGAATCCCACCACTGGCTAAAAGGATCATTAGAAAAATCAAGATCCTATGTCTGAATTAAGGATTTTTTTTTCCCTAACCCCCTGCCTGCCCCCCCCCCCGAAAAGCTCTTATCCTGCACCTGATCCCACTTGGCCAGCTTCTAGTAAAAACACAAAAGGCAGTTCTGCAAGCCTGAAGCCTGTCCATTCGTATCCCAAAGGTCCAACTGCATCAAAACAACTCATCCAAAGCACACAAAAAAAAAAAGGGGGGGGGGGAGAGAGAAAATATTTTTTTCTTCCTGCGGCTGGTTGGCAGCCCTGACTAAATTTTTAAACACAGGATAAACTATTATGCTGCTGCTACGAGCACATAAACTATTTGAACATCCTCTTATCTTTCTCTTGCAAGATTGCAGTCACTGTCTCCCATGGCTTATTCTCAAGTCAGCCTACTGGCTGCATGATTAATACTGAGGGAATAGATAACTTTGTTTGCAATGTTGACCAATCCAGGGGCAAGTCGTGAATTACTATTACTATCAAGGATAAATCTCACAGGCCTGCCAAGTCCCCCAGGGAGGTTTGACAAATAGCAGTTGACAAATAGTTGACTGGGCCAAGAAACCTACAGGTAATCCTCATTTAATAATCACTCAACGACTGTTCAAAGTTACAGCAGCACTGAACAACTGGTACCTATGATCAGTCCTTTGAGTTCCAGCGGTCCCAGGGGTCCTACAGTCACATGATTACAATCTGGTCCCTTGGCAACCAGGCCACACTTACAATGGTTGCAGCATCCTGCAGTCATACGATTACCATTTGCAACCTTCTCTATCAGTTTTCCTAAAGCACTTTTATGACTTGTGGCTCCAGGAATTCTGGGAGTTGACGTCCACAAGTCATAAAGGGGCCATCGTTCCCCACCTCTCTCCTAAAGCAAAGTCAATGGAGAAGCCAGCAGAGATAGTGGCAAGTTGCTCCGGTAAGTCACTTGTACTCCCCCTCCCACTTAGTAGCAGCTATCTCTCCCCCCCCATAGCCTACAACGCTCACATTATGCCACCCACACATCCTCCACCCTCTCTGGCAGCAGTCACTTACTTGCCTACCAGCCTGCTTGTGACACACCTGTGACTTGCTTTACAATCTGCAATCCTCGCTTAACCACAGCAGCGAGAAGGGCCATCACTAAGCAATGCAGTCAAGTAACAACACATTTTATGACCGCATTGTTTAACAATGGAAATACTTGTCCCAATTACCATAGTTAATTGAGAACTATCTATTGTTTCCCAAACTCTATCAACTTCACACTCATGGCTCAGACTAAGCTATGCACAAGCGCACGTGCACACACACACACACACACACACAAACATGAATCACTGGCAACTGATGTTTTGTTCAGTTAACCAAATCTGGCTCCACTCAATGCTGCTGAGAGGCCAAGATGCATTGAACCACAAACGTTTCCAGCATAATAAATCTTTTATTCTTTAAAAATCCAGGAAGATTTCATTACTGCCAATTACTGCAAGTAAGGATGGCTCTATGTGCTTATCTTGGACTCGGCAGTCAGTATTGCAGAGAAATGTCACATATAAATCTTTTTGAATCTCATGGCCTTTTTTTACCCTATAGTTTATTTATCTTTTCCCATAACCGAGACAACTCTCTGTGCTAACTGAGGATAATATTTTTCCCATCTGAAAGAGTGGATTCCTGTCCCCAAAAGCTACTGCTACAACGAATCTGTTAAGATTTTCAGGCACACAAGACTCTTAGTGCTGCATCAAGTGATCCATCTCTTTCCCATGATAGAATCTGTTTGCTACACTTCCCCATGAAATTCACTATGTTTTAGATGGATTAAAAACAATATAAATGACTACTTGGTTAGCTTCTCTGTTATTTCATAACAGTTGGCACAACAACAGTAGGGAACCTTCTAAAACTAATAGGACATCTTTTATTTCAAATGCCACCAGCAGACCTGATGAGATAAGTCTGTAGACATATCAGTATACATGAGCACCTATTTGTGTATCGCTAATTAACATATCCTAATCACAAAATATGGACTAACCCAGGACCAAACTTCTATACAAGAAACTTCTCATGTGTTATGTGGATATTCACTTATAATTCTGCATACAGGTATTCAACAAAGTGTAACTGATTTATTATTTTATTCTCCCACCTAAAAAGCAATTGAAGTATATAAAAAATGACTAAGTTCTTCAGAGGTAAGGTAGTATGAATACCGAATCCTTTCCATATTCCCCCCCCAAAAATTGCTTTAGAGCAGGGGTATCAAACTGCCGGACCGTGAGCCGGTTGCATCATGCGAAGGCCACGCCCACCCCAGCTCCGGCAATGCGAAACAAATCACGATACGTCGTGACATGTCACGTGACGTGGCGAGTTTGACACCCGTGCTTTAGACGATGCTTCCAAACCAAAGACCTCAGAAGGTTAAATCATAATCTTGATAATAATATAGTAGAGTTTGTGGGATTGTGGAACAACAGAAGAAACATAACTAGACTCAGATATCTGGCCAATAGTGAATTTAGCTTTGATACCCATTTCCAAACAGAAACCATTTTTCCCTTGTTTCTCACGTTAACTAAACTCACAGTTTCCTAATGCTCTGAAAAGGATTCAGGTAAATCTGAGGTTCAGAATGGTTTCTCTAAAAGAGAAATATTGGTCTATTTTCTGTCTCCAAAATTATCCCAAGGGATCTTGATCTTGCAACAACTCTTGTACTCAAAAAACTACCCCCAGGACTCATTCATACTCTCAATCTAAAGGAAGTAAAAAAGAATAATAGATCCAGGCTATGGCATGTTAGGGACCACAATCAGTTCCTTCAAGCCAATACAGAACAAAGCTTGCCTAAAACCACAATTGGGCTGAAGCAGTATCTCCTTGCAATTTTCAAAGGACAAGCCATTAGGCACATTCAAATTATATTAAGAACTGTCCATGGTACTGATCCAACTTACTTACAGTAGTGGCCAAAATTGTGGAAACCTTTTGGGGAAAGTGTACAGTAGAAATGCCACCTTTGGTTAAGTTTCCACCAATTTTTCTTCTAATTTCTTTATAACTGTAGCCTTGTTCACTTAATAATACTATTTTACATCACTTTATGGGCAACCAGTCAACTCTTTGCACCATTACTTTAATTTTATTACGTTTTACAAGCTCACTAAATGAAAGAACACAAAAAACCCAACCAACTTGATAGCGATCACATAACACACTGACAAATGTTCTCCTCTCAGCTTCAATACATGACATCAATAACTGAATCCTACTGTGATCTGATTGGCTCATTGCCAAAACAAGATGACACCTGATTGGCTCTCTAAACACTCATGCTCATTGGCTACAAACAGATGAAGGAAAGCTACTTGATATCAACCTAAGCAAGTTGTGCTTCCTTTTTCTGGTTATTTGGCTATAGCTTTTCATAGAATACAATACAGATAATTAACAAACTATGTTGCATTACATTCTTGATTAAATTGTCTTTCCACTGATATATAATTTTATGGTACTACTCCAAAAAAACAGTGGTGTTATTAGCCATCAAACCTCAAAAATACACTTTTCCCAAAAGGTTTCCACAATTTTGGCCACTACTGTAACTGAATTTGAACTTGCTGCACTGGTGTAGTCATTAGAATACAGTAGAGTTCAATCCTGACAGGGCTCAAGGTTGACTCAGCCTTCCATCCTTCCAAGGTTGGTAAAAATGAGGACCCAGATTGTTGGAGGGCAATATGCTGACATTGTAAACTACTTAGAGAGTGCTGTAAAGCACTATGAAGCAGTATATAAGCCTGACTGCTATTGCTGTTGCTATTTTACGACCTTTTTGCCATAGTTGCTAAGCGAATCACTGCAATTGTTAAGTGAACCGTGCAGTTTTTAAGCAAATCTGGCTTCCTCTGTTGACTTTGCTTGTTGGAAGTCAGCTGGGAAGGTTACAAATGGTGATCACATGACTCCAGAACAGTGCAAGTGTCATAAATACATGCGAGTTGCCCAGCAAATTTTGATCACGTGACCATGGGAATGCTGCAATGGTCATAAATGTGAAAACTTTTTCCAGTGCCGTTGTAACTTGAAACTGTCGCTAAACGAATGGTTGTAAGACGAGGACTACCTGTACAGTTCCCTGAAGCCAACCACCTGACCAGACTTTGCTGCGAAGGGGTCGAATATTTCATTTGTCTGGTGGGATGTGTTCACCAAGACTCTACCCATCAAACTGACCCATCAACAATAGAAACACTCAAGACTTTTCCTATACAGTACTGTGGGAAATAGGCATCAGGTTGAGAGAGATCAAGACCAAGCAAAATGGATTCATACCGCTATTCCCCAAACCCATCAGGCCAAGTCACAGAAAATATATTTATTAACACATGCAATGTGAAAATTGTCAAAATGGAAATGAAAAACCCAATTCAGCTGAATTTACAGTAGAGTTTCCATTGGGGGGAAATGTGTAGGATGTATTTTGTAAATGCTGATATTTGATGCTGAAAAACATGTTGTGTCAAGCATCCTGTTATGGTTTCTTACTGCCGTCTCTGTGTATCAAATAGGTTTTCCCCGTATTAGCCTGATTCCATCAACAGGAGCATATAGCAAGGAATACAATGCATCTCTGGAGTATACTGCAAACTAAATTTCAGAGGTCTTCAAACACATCCCCATGCACCGTATCAGCTGATTATACCTGGCCAGTCTAATTTGATTTCTGCTAAATGTAAAACTCATTGCTGCCTGCAAAATCCAATTACTGAGACAGAATCTAGCTGCCTCAAACTATATCAGGGTCAAGGGACAGAGGGGCTAATGTGCAAAGAGAGTTTCAAAAACCAACCCACTGTGCATATAGTTGCAACCAATTCAAGCAGGCCTTTGAACGCATAAAACGTACATTGATGGAACTGTTATTCACATAACATGAAGAAAATGCACAAATTCATCACCCACTAAGGAGATGACGAATCAGTTGAACATAGCTCTGTTATTTTACTTGCTTGGATTGGGATCGAAACAGCTGCATCTGGCTCTGCAAAAGAGATGCTATGACTTGATTGAAACCCAGAGTTCTTTTGGTCAAAGAGCGGTCAAACCCATTTCTGGATAACAAAATCTTAAAACTAACCCCCAATCACTTCAAACAAAATTGTCCCAGCCAGCTCAGCATCATCAGCTCATCCAGCAACTACTGACAGAATCAAGTCTCCCCAGCTCTGACAAAATAAAGTACTGGACATCCCACCAAGCACCAGCAAAACAGCCTTAACCAATCCAGAGCTCTCCAGAGGCATTCCCTCCCTGCCTTGATGGAACCTCTATTCCCAAATCAATGGGAGGCTGGCAAATTGGAGAATACCACAATGCTTATTTGTTTATTTATCAAATTCATAGGCCACTCATCTCGCGGTGTGAGGTGACCATGAAGCAATTGGCTATGAGCTGAGCATGGTTCAAGTGGATTCAGATACAAATCTTTGCTCAGCCCTTGAGGGACAAAGGGAGATCATTAGCTAGTCACTCTTTCTTGGTCTAAGCCAGGGGTCTTCAAACTTGGCCCTTTTATGACTTGTGGACTTCAACTCCCAGAATTCCTCAGCCAGGCATGCTGGCTGAGGAATTCTGGGAGTTGAAGTCCACAAGTCCTAAAAGGGCCAAGTTTGAAGACCCCTGGTCTAAGCTCCCTACGGTTTCAGTCAAGATCCATGAAGGTCTATAATACTTACATAATAGTGTTTTCACTCAGTTCTCACATGCAAGCCACTGTGAAATAGGTTGGCATCTGTTCCCTTATGGCTTCTCCCATTTGGCTCCAGAAGAACACTGACAGGAGTGGGTTTATGTAGGAAGACCTCATTTGCATTATACATGCCATTCAGTGTTGGTAACAAGAAGTAGAAGATTCTCTTCTAGACTGTTCAGTTCTCTTAACATTCACCCACAACGATCCAGAACCCTAAATGGTCACATGACAAGGCAGGACTACCTGCGCAGTTCTATTCCCTATCAATCATCCAGTTGTCAGGAGGAATAACTGAAATTGGGCAATCAGGCAAGGAACATCTCTCAACACAGATCTTAAAATGTACTAGCTGCCAAGCGAATACGTGAGCTGATGGGAATTAACAGGAAAACAAGACACCCAAAAGACTGCAATCTCAAACAGTTTAAATAAATAAATACGCACATAATACAGCCATTAGATTACATAAATGAAACAGCAATGGAAGGCGTCAGCATAAACATAGGTCAGGTTCAATTATTCAGACAGTGCTGTAGGCTAGGAAAAAGGAAAATGACTTAGTTTACCTCCTCGGTTTTAAAGACAGGAAAAGCCCAAGTAGAGTGATATTTCCTCAAGCACAGATTGATCCTCTAAGATGAAGAAGCTATTCCTCAAATCCAGCAGGTACATTATATTCTCCCTGTGCAATCAGTTTATATCATTTTGAACAGAGTTCTGCAGGGTTTGAGAGAAGCTCCAAAGTTAAACGTAAAATATGGAAATGGTTTGCCATTATTTTCTTCCATATTTTTTTTCCCAATTTCCAATCTAGGCTACTACTCTGGAATTGCCTGATGGTCTCTCTCTCAACCAAGTGTTAACCAGGTCCAACACTCTTTGCCTTTTAAAGAAGGGCCATAGTTGGCTACGTGCTGCCACCTGCTATAACTTTCCAATATAATGAGTGGCATTAAAAGGAAATTGTGGCCTTATAAACCCCATATATAGTTTCATTTGAACATCTGCTAAAATCCTCGTACACGTTTGGACAAGGAACTCAGCTTATTCTCTAGCTTTCCCCCAAACATTCTGATATTTCTGGAGTAATTTCCATCATCCTCCCTTCGGGGATGGGGGGGGGTGATGGGAGTAACAGTTCAACCCATCTGACGTGGACAAATCTGCTCCCTTTTGTACAATATCTAGCGAAACCATCATTATCCAACCATACAGAACGGAGGCTAGAGATAAGGGATGAAAAATGCTAAGGCGGCACCACACTCTCCTATGATCAAACCCACACATGGCCAATGTAAGAAAAACAGGATCCAGAACACCTTCGATTTCAAAAGTGGAGACTGACATATTATATTTTAGGACTAGATATCTGCTGTCATCTAGTGGTCATACAGATTTTTTTCAAGCCAGATCTGGTAGGCCTAGAACAGGGGTAGGCAACCTTGGCTCTTTTATGACTCGTGGACTTCCAGAATTCCTGAGCCAGCCATGCTGAGGGGAAAGAGAGAGGTTTCCAAGCTGAGCCATGCTGGCTCAGGAATTCTGGGAGTTGAAGTCCACGAGTCATAAAAGAGCCAAGGTTGCCTACCCCTGGCCTAGAATATCCTCCAGCTTCAGTCTCCACTGAGAAAGACACAGGTATAGATGTGCACACACAGAGTATCTTAGGAGCATCCTCACACTACTCCATCAGATGCAACATCATAAACACAAAAAACACAGGTATTAAACTGCTTTGTTTACAGGATTTAAAAACAGAGTAGAAAGATAAGATCAAGTATATGTAAGAAATCTGATAAGAAGTCCAGGCTTGAAGCAACAGACATATCCTAGCAAGGATTGCTGAAAAGACCTCCCTCGCCCACTCGGTGCAAACTTTACAAATATATCTACCAATCCAAAGCTAAACCACAATGGAAATGTGGTGGAGAAGGATTCTTCACTCATCTTTTCCTCTGCAGAATGTCTTTCACAGCTACAAATGCAATGGGAAGTCTTCTTAGGACACAAGCAACCCAAGCACATCCATAGTTGCCTGTCGTCTTCCCATCAAATACGTGACATTCAAACAGTCCAAGCCCCACTCAAGCAAAAACCCTCTGAATCCTAAGCTGCTACAGCTTCAGCATGATTTGCCTTCAACACCGATTGTCTTCTTCCAAGACAAATGTCCCAGAACTGACATGGATAATGGAACCTGAGTTCCTTGCAAGGAAATTTCTGACTTCAGTCATTGAAGTCTTGAGACAGTCTGTTCCAAATATAATCTACCCACTTACTATGCCTGGGCAAAGAAAGGATGGTGCAGATCCATGAAGGGGATTGGAACTCAGAAACAAACCTTCTTGGTGGTAGCACCCTCACTCTGGAATACTCTGCCCTCTAGATTACAATGGTCCCTTCCATACTAATTTATAGAAATATATATGTGTTGTATTTATTTATGGTTTTTATTTTATGAAACCAGTTTTATGACATACAGTAAGCCATCTAGAATCAAACAGATAAATAAACTCTTCAGCAAAATCACTCTTCCAGGTCTGAAACAGATCAGGGAACAAGACCAGCAGGAAATAAATACATATTGGATGGGCAACCAGGAATGATTAGGAAATCCTCAAAGCTTTTTTTTTCCAACACACAAAAATATTCCTTTCATAATATTTCAGAGCAATTCAGCACTGCCAAATATCCATTTTTAAAAAGTATAGAACCCTAAGTGGCAATACAATATCAAAGCCCTGAACAAAAGTGAAATTTCAGCCCACGTACTTCAATTTCCAAAACAGCATGATTTCTAGCTACCATAAAGGAGGAAATATGAAGCTTCCAACAGTCTCAATCCTGCCTATCCATGACGGATGCTGGAAGCTATAATTCAGTAATACCTATAGGAAGCTATCAGTTTCCCCATCCCGGTATTCTGTAATATTGCTTGATCACCTACAAGTCTGCAATTATACATCCCCAAGTATATTCAGCCCCAAAGGATGCTAACCAAGAGATAAAGGCACGGATTTAAAGGTGTCTAACAAACAGACCCTTCCGTTGCCTTATAAGGAGTCAAATTTTGAGGCACTGGCTCCAATATTTCCTTCTTCAAGCCCTCCTTCCAGGTTTATTCAACTAAGAGATGGCTTGATGAAAAGGTACTGCTTCTTTTACAGTCGAGGGGACAGGATTAGGGGGAAGATACGGTAATGAGCATGGAGTTCCTATTCCTTGGGATTGAAAATTAGAGGAAATTATTGAAAAAACTCACAAATGACAATAGACTGAGTTCCAGTATAAATAGAATGCAGGCAATGTATTGCAGCATTTTACAAGGCATATCTTCTACATGACTCCATCATACACAGAAGAAGGTTAAGAAGACGACAATAATCAGTGGCCAATGTCCACAAGTGGCAAGTTAATGCTATATATGTATAGAAGCTAACAACACAAGACGTGTGCATGAATATATACCAGGAAGGAAATCATATGGAAAATTTGCCCAGATCATTCTGTGCTTTATCTGTGGTTTGTATTACATTTAAATCAGGTTACAAAATTAGGAGGCATTGTTTGTTGATAAGTTTATCTGCAGGATAACACAGCAGAAAAGACCACTAAACATTATTTAAAACATTGTAGCAGCTTCCCTTCAGGAAAAAGTACAAATGTTGAGAGATGCTAAATGTCAAAAGGATAAATTATAGAAAATAAGGCAGGCCTGTACAAAATAACAATAACAACAAAGTATATATTGATTTTCCTACGCTTTTAAAATACTGCATTTGAATAAGCATTGTGACTAACAGGACCGCTAGCCCAGAAATGGAGAAAATACAATTTCACACAATGCATGAAATATTTGTGGGGAAATATAGTCACAAGATGTGAACATATAAAACTGAATAACCATGGGGAAGACAGAAGGATACTTCTGGGCCTAGGGAAAAAAATAAAGAACACAGTTCCCCTCATTTTGTTCTAATCAGATTCAAACCCAGCATAAAGTAATGAAAATAAATCTTCCATAAGTCTCCTGCACCAAAACTGTAGATTCACGCAAACATGTCAAAATATTTATCAACACAAAAATCTGAGTGTGACATTCAGTTCTAACATAATCTTTTCTCCAATATCTTAATTTTTAATAAATATATATTTTCTTTCATGGAAGTCATGCAATTTCTTCCTCAAAACAAACACAGGAAGAAATAAATCGAGACTACTTCAGAAAACATAGTGTTCATTCATACATTTCACTACAGCACATACAAATTTGCTAGTACGTAGATATTTTACAAGATCCACATTAAATCCCAGTTCCTTGACTTGCTGTTTCAAATGGATCCTCGGGAAAACAGAGATAGAGAAAAGCACCTATGAGCTTTTTCACTCTCAGTTTCCCTGGTTATAATCTAGGAACAAACGCCATTTGGGATTGGAGCGTTTCTGAAGGACTAACAATGACAAGAGGATCGAGGACAGGAAGAGATCACAACGCCATTCCCAACTTAACATCACAGACTCCTGGCAAGTGCCTGGAGTAGTAGTCCCTGCAACTTTGACAACTGAAAAGAGAGTGATTGGCCAAGGTCACCCTGGTAGTTTTGTGCATAAGGCAGGACTAGAACTCACAGTCTCCTGGTTTCAAGCCTGGCACCTTAATCACTGTACGAAACTGGTTCTCTATAGTCAATATAGCTATATATTTTATCCTGAGAATGCAATGAAAGCTTTACCTCTGAATTACAGAGTCTCCCCCCAAAAAAGTGATCAGACAGTGTTTAACAGCTTCAATTTGTAAACATGGGGAGAGGCCATTCAATCCAATGATTCCCAAGATGACATTGGACAAACGTTCATTGATTGTGCTGACCACAACATCTAGGGGCCCAAGGCTAGTATCACTAATGCCAACCCATGATACCAATTCCAGATGTAGATTACAGCAGCTGACATCTAAAATATCTGGAGGCCACCAGGTACTCTATCTCTGCTCTTCTCTGCTTAACTATAATCCCCTAGATTTCAGAACAGGATTTTACCCAACATCTGCTGCTAGATCCCTTTAAGTAGAAATGCCAAGGATTCATCCCAAGAACTCCTGCAGGCAAAACAGATGTTCCCCCACTTTGCGGCAGTCCCATCCTGACCTTATGAGGCATTTCTCAATTCTCTAGCCCCTCAATATTCCACACTGCCTCCCCACAGTAATTGGGGGGGGGGAATCCCAAGTCAGGAAAAACAAGCACCCGAAGATTTACAACTAGTCATATTCCAGCCATTCCACTACCTTCCTCTTCTCTTTTTAAATATTAAAATACTCAGTTAATAAAATCTGCCAGCTATTGACAAAACATCGCATTTGTCCCATTCAGTCCTTTGAAAGTGTTAGTTATTCACAGTTAGGTGTTAATCTGTGCTTTGGTTATGTTAAATATCTGGCACCCAGCCTGACAGAGAATGGCTCCTTTTCCTGTGGATCTCATTTTTAAATTGCCCTGTTGAGCTAGAACCATATTCCCAAAGAGCCAGGATACAAACCAAGCTGGAGAAAAAACTACATGGATGGCTCAGCCATCCAAACTGTAAGCACCCCACTTTTCATTTTAACTCGCCCGTCATGTTTGGATTTTCAAAAGACCTCAGTGTGATTTAAATGATGTTTCTCCATCTCTTTTCAGGTTCATCTTCACAACAACCCCAGCAGGTAGCTTCGGCTGAGAGATGCTGAACGGCTCAAGGTCACCCACTGAGCTCTGCAGATTAGCCAGCATCTCCGTTTGCTCTCTGCAGGTTTGCATGCAACAGGTTAAGATAATGGAAGCTAAAAAGGCAGGGGATTTATACAGGGGAAAAAGGACACCTTCAAGTCACATCCTGCTTTTACAGTTCCACAATTTCAACAATGTGTTTCCAGCACAAGGCAGTACATGAACAAATTCCAGCCAGGAAATAATCACTGCTATCCAGATGCACCGCTCTACAGCCCCACCAGACTTCATCATCATTATGAGCAATGACGAGCCAAGCTGAGAATGATGGGACTTGTCATCCAAAATGTCTGAACAATGTTGGATTGTCGGAAGGAGATTTCAGAAGCAAAGATGCAACGGTTTTGTGTCCAGAAGCAGCAGATTACAGCACATCCCACAAATTCCACTGATACAAATTAAGTCCTGAATCAATCAAAGGGACACCTTCTGCATAAAAACCAGGCTGCTTCGGGCCACAGATCGCTATGTGGTCTGGGGGATGATGCATAAACTCAGAACTGTTCCACTGAGCTAAACAGGAACTGTTTCCCCGGCAAATGATAAAGGATTTTTATCTTGAGTGCACTTGGTAAAGGTCACCTCCAAACTAGGCAATGCTTTGGGTTATCTCTAGATATTAGGAACAATAATAATACTGGAAACTGCTAAGCACACAGAGGGTTAGCCAAGTCATCTCAAAGGCAAGGAAGATTTCAGGCAAAGACTATCTGTACTTCAGTACCTCAACTGTTATACCACACTGTGTATGCAAATTGAGGTCCATGCTTGGAACTTTTCAAAGATAGTGAAACGCTATCCTAATGTATACGCTGTGGACTTTTAGCTCAGCAGCTAAGCACAATCTCTGCTCCCAGGCCCTAAAATATCTTAAGTCTTCAATTAATCATAAACACCCCCCCCACACACAAAAGACAGGTGAGAGGTAATGAGCTGAAGAGAGATACAAAAAAGAAAGAGAGATTTTCTATGTTTAATTGTATATAGTGTTGTTTTGGGGGAGTGATTTTGCATTACTCCTTCTCACATCACACAAGTGGACCCTAAATGACAGAATTAGTGGCAGGCAAGTTTTGTTTGGATGCACATCAAGGTTCCAATTCTCAATGCAAAACGACAAGCATCTTTTAAAGGCAAACTCATCCCATCAGCTTGATGCCTCGTTTCATGCTAATCAGTGCCCGCCCCCCCCCCCAATACACAACAAGAGCTGGCTGGAAACAGCAGGAATATGGAAGGGGGAGGGAAGTCCCACACCAAAGCAGCTTGAGGCTATTCAGCCAGTGCTATTAATTGCTGCGGCAGGGAGAGAGAAAAATTAAAAGCCTCCCAGCGGTGAAGCCTGGCAATATCCAATGTCAGCAGCATACACAAAAATTCAGCATTATCAACTCACTCGGATGCACGGAAGCTTAACTGAACCCCAAAGAAGAGAGTCGGGGTGATTGGACACAGGGACCACTGGATGACCCCTTTTCTGTCCGGGTGTGGGTGTGTGTTAGGGTTAGTGCTGCAGACCAACTGCCCCTTCCCCTTCCCACAACTACACACACACTTGTAGCAAAATCCTTGCACGCCGATCAAGGCTTGGAAGGCTAAGTCCGACTGCAAGAAACTAGAGAAGTATCCAAGGCTACCGAAGACCGGAAGGGAAGATCGGAAAGTGCCGGGACAGAAAAAACTAACCGCAGAGAAGAACGGACCGATTTGAACCGTAGGAGAGCCGCGATGGGGTTTACTCACAGCGCTCGGAGCTTGACCCACATCTTCTTACTGGGGGCGGACTTGAGCTCCAGAGGGGAGGGACAGCCCTCCGGGGACTCCAGCAGTTCGAGGTGCGGGGATTCCATCTCAGGATCTTTAAACGCCAGCGGGGAGGGGATGGAGATTGGGGGGGGGGAGGAAAGAGAAAGGAATGATGATCTCTTTCCCAAAACGGAACCCGCTTGCACCTCCCGCCCCACGGCAATCTTCGGAGCCCCCCCACCACTACCATCAACAACAACCCGCTGACTACGAGCGCCTTCTCCTCCTTCCCTCCTCCCGCCCCCCAACCACCCCGCCTGCGCGCTAGTTCTCTGTGTTACCGGCTGATTTCTCGGCGCTCATCTCTGTCTCGGGAACTCGCTGCCGGCGCGGGTGTAAAGGCGCGAGGGGCGGGATCGGGCCTGAATCATCCTCCGTTGGGTGACTGGCAGCCGATCCCCCCGCCCCGCCGCTCGTGTGCCAGGCTGGGCGCTCCCCCATCATGGCCTCCCTCAAAGGGGCTGGCGGTTTGGAGGCGCCCCCTCCTCTGGAGCCAGGCTTCCCTGATCCACCTCTCTCCTTTCGCAGCACCCACGCGTGGATCCGCGGGGAAGAAGAAGAAAAAAAACCGCTGCCACCGCTGCTCCTCGTCGCCGGAGAGGGGTCTAGATCCGCCTCCCCCAATCCTCTCCTCCTTCGCGGATAGCCAGAAGTGTCCCGGGCTTGGAATGGAAGCTAAAATGGCCCGCCGGCCACCCCCTTCCCTTGCCGCAGCGAGTGCCCGCTATCCCCGCGCCCAGATCCACCGCCCGATTGATTGCAAGGGCCGGCCTTGCAGCCCCGAGTGCTGGCAGCTTGCTCTGCTAGCAGTTACCCGGATCTGCTCGCCCTTTCTGCCGCGGGAGACCCCGGTGCGCCGTCCCAACACGGAGCGATCCTGTCAAAGGTGGCGCGGCGGTGGCTCCTGCTGCTGCTTCCTCCGAGCGCATCCGGATTCCTAAAGCTGATCGCTCGCAGCGCAACTTTCGGCGAGGGAGCAACGCCACGGCGGCGCCGGCGGGCGGCTGGTCCGCTGGTCCCTGTTGCGGCAGGTGCGACGCGGCGGCGCCTGCTGCGCTGCTACAGGAGAGGGAGAGAGGCTGGTCGAACAAAGGGGAGGGCAGGGAGCGAGTAACCGGAGCGCCACCCAATTGGCTGGTTGGTCCGGTTTTCTGGGACCGTGCGCTTCCCCGCGCGAGCCAGGTTGTTTTCGAGGCCGGCAGCCGGCCCGTTGCGACAGATTCTCTGAGCGCGTGCAGAGGAGCCCGAAGGAAGAAGAAGAAATAGACGCTCACAAATACGCAGGACGGTCCGTTTTGCTCCTCAGTAGCCGGTCCCGAAAGAAATAGAGCGCGTAATTCTGGAGACAGCGAACATCCACCAAGAGTAGCTAACGCTGATCGTTTGATCTGATTTCTCCTTGAATTTAATCTGGTCTTCTTCTTGATCGCTCTAAATGACAGCCTTTTACAAAAATAAAAATAGATACTTCCTGTTTATCAATCCTGAACCTCTAAGCATTTAGCTTTTATAGTTTCAGTTTTTATATACACCACTTCTAATCCTGTGAAGGAGAAAAAACTCTCCACCTTTTCAAGTCTCGGCAGGTGGCAGCACCCGGCCAACCCAATTGCTCTTGCAAAAACAAAAACAAAACAAAAAAACCCCCAACAGTCCCTGACTTATTTAGTCCTTGAATGGGAGACCACCAGGAAATGCCAGGGTTGTAGACCAGCTCAAGAAGTCAGGAACAAACAACCCTTCATAAGAAGGCAATGAGAAACCGCTTCTGTATTGTTGGCAAGTAAAATGACACTGAGCCGTATCAAAGCAGTTAGCAGAAGTCAAATTCAACAGTCTCATACTAGAGACTGCCATCTGTAGCTTCTACCAAATCTTTTTAACTTGAGCTATTTTTAAGCCCCAGCTGAGCTCCAGATGGTAAGAAGTAGGGGGGGAAAAAACCCACTAAGCATCTGCAAAGTGCCTGTCATTGCTGCCATCACTTCAATTAAAACACATGTCCAGAGGTGAGGATTATTTGCTTTAAGAGCTATGCATTTCCCCTCGGCTTTCCTCAACCTCATGTCTGCACAGGGATGTGTCCTGTGTCATCACCAACCTCTACCAGGGAGGCTTTATCTTACATACAGTATCTCTATCACATTTGGAAAAGATATTCAAATGCCATGGTGTGTTTATGCCTACGAAGAGCAGCATTGTGCAAAAAATGGTGCTTCCTGTGACACGCCATGAAAGAGAAAGTTGGATTTTGAAGAAGTAGGAGAGGAAGAGTATTGATGCTTTTGAACTTTAATGTTGGAGAAGATTCCTGGGGGGGAAAGGGGGGGTAGCATGGATAAGCCAAAAAAAAAAACACACCAAAGAATGGATCATTGAAGAAATCAGCCCAGAGTTCTCACTGGAGGCACCAATGATCAGGCTCCAATTATTCTACTTAGGATACATTAAATGAAGACACAGCTCTCTGGAAACTGCTCCAATGCTGGGAAAGGTGGAAGGAAAGAGAAGAGGATCCCTAGCAGCAACGGTGGATGGGAGTCAATTACAGTGATGATGGGTGTACCACTGGATGTCCTAAAAGACCAGATTAGGGACAAATCGTTATGGAGAAAATGTGGTCTCTAAGGGTTGACAAAGACTCAGTGGAATCAATCAATCAATCATGTTTCTACTTACACATCTTAACCTCAGGAGCTGTACATGTAGTCCTCAATTTACGACCACAATTGTTGCTGAGACATTTCTTGAGTGAGTTTTGCCTCATTTTATGACCTTTCTTGCCACGGTTGTTCCCTGAATCCCTGCAGTTGTTAAGTTAGTAACACGGTTGTCAAGGGAATGGCTTATGCTTGTCAGACTTTGCTTGTCAGAAGGTCGCAAAAGAGGATCAACACGAGCCCAGGACACTTCAACCATCATAAATTTGAGTCAGTTGCCAAGCGTCTGAATTTTGATTGCATGACCATGGAGATGCTGCCAAGGTTGTAAGTGTGAAAAACGGTCATAAGTCACTTTTTCCAGTGCCGTTGTAACTTTGAGTGGTCACTAAATAAGCTGTTGTAAGTCAAGGACTGTACTCTTTTCTCATAGGGAAGCTACGTCAATCTGCTAATTTTGTTGCCCACTTTGGTACCTTTCCCAACTCTGCAGGTCCATTTCTCACATATGGTGACCAAACATGTACACAGCATTATAGGTGTAATATGACGATAGGTGTAATAAGTGGATAAATTATTTGGATTAGGGCTGAAGGAGGTGCTGATTTACTTTGAAGCTGACTGCATAACCGTGAGCCTTTGGGGTTAACTATCTCTGTAAAGGGAGTTACAGAGCCAGTTTGTGGTTAAGGCACCAACTAGAAATCAGGAGACTATGAGTTCTAGTCCCACCTTAGGCGTGAAAGCCAGCTGGGTGACTTTGGGCCAGTCATTTTCTCTCAGCCCAACCCACCTCAAAGGTTGTTGTTGTGGGGAAAGGAAGGAGTATTGGGTATGTTTGCCACCTTGGGTTATTTTTAAAAATAATACAGATGGGAAATAAATAAAGAAAGAAATAAATAAATAAATACATAAATAAATAAATAAATAAATAAATAAATAAATAAATAAATAAATAAATAAATAAGAGGCAGAGGATCTCACATTCTTCCCTCAGCATCATAGAAAAAATACATGGGAGTAAGAGGATATATACAGGTAATCCTCACTTAATGACTACAACTGGGACTGTGCAACTCCATCACTAAGCTATGCAGTTGGTAAACAAAACATCACCTGTCCGTGCTGGACTTATATCAGTTTTGCTATGGTCATTAAGTGAACCACCCATGGTTGTTAAGCAAGACATCACACTTGACCACAACTTGTGATTTTCCTGCTGGTTTCTCCATTAATTTTGCTTGTTGGAAGCCAGCTGCAAAAACTCACAAGTGTCTATCATGTAACCACGGAATGCTGTGATGCTGCGATAAATGCGTGCTAGTTACAAAGTGTTTAAATTGTGATCACATGACCACAGGCATGCTGCAATGATTGTAAGCTCAAGGACTGGTCTTGCTTTCCCAGCATCATCATAACGTCAAACAGTCACTAACCAGGCGGTCATTAACTGAGGGCTACCTACAATTAGAGGTGCACAGAAGAAATTCTGGTAGTTGGCTGGCTCAACAGCTTCACTGAAAAATGTTACACCCGGCAAGAGGCAGACCCACTGATATTACAGTTTACAGGATACCAGTTACAAGATCCTCAGCTGTATGAATACTGATCGAAGACAAGTCTTATTTGATCGTCAACTTTCACTCCTAGCGTTAGACTAGGGATGCAAAATCCAGAAACCTCTGACTCACCAGTATCCACAGAATTGGGGAAGATGCCAAAAACTAGACACTTCTCTCTTTTTTTTTTTTTTGCTTTGAATTACAGCCACACACCCTTTTCCCCCCTTGCTTAAAACCCTAAAAATCTCTCTGCAATACTTCCTGGCTCTTCTCACACTACGATGAAGACAGCTTCCAAGCGAGGCCTGACAAAGACACCGGTCCTTTGCTTCTCATCACGACCCTATCATCCTTGGCGCTCTGCCGCTGCCTGTTCTGCTCCCTACCATTATGATTAATGGCTACCGATGGAACTGTTCTCTTGTCCTTTGCTCCTTTTTGTAACAAGTATATTCTTTCCCAGAATATACAACAGGTAGAGCAAAACGAGGCTAGATACAGACAAATCATTATCATCTCAGCCTGCTCAAAAGCGACCCAATACTGTTTTTAAAAAAAACATTGCTGAAGATTATCTTAAAGCGCAATACATAAATTTCAAACCAATTTCCATTCTGGTATTTTGCAGGCAGTCACAGTTTTCCCACAACTCTTGTTTTGTGGCAATTTGCCCCAACGCTGGGTGAGTGGCAAATGAAAAAAGTGAGCCACCAGGAGCCGTGTAAGGCAGGCAGAACAGACGTTATGCAACATAAATTGCTTATAAAAATAAGCATGGAAAATGCTTACCTACCCCGGTTTTAAATAATTGTGTAGAACAACTTTCATTGACTGCCTGCCCTGGCCTAGTTAGATGCAAGCAAATGCCAACATTCTAGTATTAGACATTTTGAAAACATTCACAGAACTGGTCAGAATATACAAAATGCTACTATCGTGTTGACACATATTCTAACATATTCTAATGGAAAGAAAGAAAGAAAGAAAGAAAGAAAGAAAGAGAGAGAGAGAGAGAGAGAGAGAGAGAGAGAGAGAGAGAGAGAAAGAGAAAGGAAAGAAAGAAAGAAAGAAAGAAAGAAAGAAAAGAAAAAGAAAGAAAAAAGAAAGAAAGAAAGAAAGAAAGAAAGGAAAGAAAAGAAAAAGAAAGAAAAGAGAAAAGAAAGAAAGAAAAAGAAAGAAAGAAAGAGAAGAAAGAAAGAAAGAAAGAAAAAGAAAGAAAGAAAGAAAGAAAGAAAGAAAGAAAGAAAGAAAGAAAGCCATATTAAAAGCATTGCTGCTTGGTAAAAATGTCAGTTTCTGCCAAGAGTCTAGAATGGAGATGGAAGTTGCAGCCAAACCCTGTACATGATTTGCTGCAATAACCATCTCCTTTCTAGATTCTTGAAAGTAGAACCACACTTGATTCATCTTGCAGATAAGCTTTGATTCCAACATTTTAATGACAATCTTTCAAGCTCCACAAACTTTATTATGAAATCAGACCCCAAAATGTTCAAATGTCTTAGCCTTTGAATGTGTTTAAATTTCTGCTTGATATGACTTTGCCTTTGAAAAATTATTACTGTTATTATTATTATTACTACAATTATCATAATCATCACCACCATCATTCTCATCATCTAATGTGCAGGAATGAACGACTAACAGATAGCAGAACCGCAGTTTATTTCTCCTTGGTAAAATCGCAGTTTTGTCAGTTGTATCTGATGCTGGGCTTTTATGTAACTTGTTTATGTAACACGTGGGTGGGTGGCTTGTTTCTACACTGTATCTCACAATTGCACTTCAGCAAGAGAGCAGCCTTGCCGTGCCTGTTCCCATCTCAGAGCTGTGTCAGGAATTAAGTAAAAGACAGAGAGGGAACTAAATATTCAGGGGTCTGAAAGCATCCTCATGTGTTGTTATACATGTTTCAGAAGCACATGCTAAAATCATAATAAGATGTCCAAAGACACAAGGGAAACAAAAGGACTATCCCTTTGCACTTTCAGATTTTTTTTTCTTATCTTTAAATTGGGCAGGTAAGCTGAAAGAGATAAGTTTCAGTTATTTCCACTAGCCTTTACATTGGCACTGTTTCTATAAGGTGATATATACAGTAGCCATTAGAGTAGGTAAGACATATGTCAGCGAATTATATGTATTGCCTGCTGATTTATTATTCTTTTTTTGCAAACTATAGTTTAAAAAAAGAAAAACTTCCTTGATCTTTCTTTCATTCTAGCTAGTTAACCATTTCCCTTATTTGTGGAAGAAGCAACACCACCATTGGGGAAAACTGATTAGAGTAATGTTCCTCCATAATTGAATCAAGCTTCCCCAATCATTTTTTGTCAATGTGTTCAACTAATTCTCAGAACTCGTAACTCATTGTGCTATTTTGGCTCAGTTAGCGGGTGTTGAGACTAGCCTTAAATTTCCTTGACCAGGTGTCTGTGAAGATTCTCACTCATCCAGGTATTTTTTTTCCTCAAAAAAAATCAGTCCAGTTGCCCTTTCAAAATAAAAACCACTTTTGATATGTTCCTGGCCAAGATGATTGAGACGGTGGTGGCCTCACAGCTTCACATTGATTTGGATGAAGCTGCTTATCTAAGATTATTTCAATTAGGGCTGGGCTGGAAACAGTACGGTACTGTTTTAAATGTTTTAGTCATTTCAGTGAATGATCTGCATGGAAATTAGATGATATGAAAGCAGTCCTACTAGCTCAGGGGTAGGCAACCTTGGCTCTTTTATGACTCGTGGACTTCAAATCCCAGAATTCCTGAGCCAGCATGCCTACCCCTGTACTAGCTCAACCAAATGTGTCAATTCCTTTACTGTGTATCATGATGTCCTTTACTGCTTATCTGATTTTTGCTGAGTCTTGAACAAACTTGTTTGCAGTGGTTCCAGTCCTTCTTGTTGGGTTGTAACCAGAAGGAGACGCCAGAGACATGATAATTTATGAAATGTAGGCCATTGATTTCCAATATTGCACAGAGTTCCAGTTTATTCCCACTTCTATTCAGCATCTAAATGAAGCCATTGGAGAAGATCGCCAAGTGTTAGATCACTATTTCTCCTTTTCATCCAGCTCTAAGAAACTAATTACCGTATTTCAACTGCCTAATTTTACCAATGAGCTGAATAAAAAACAAGCTGAAATTAAATCCAGTAACAACAGAGGATTTGTTGGCAAAGAGAAATTGAATTCAAAGATTGAGGCAAGGCCTCTTTGGATAGTGTTGCATAGACACATATATACCAAAAAAGCAGGCCCGTTTCTTGAGTGCTCCTTGATCCCCAGCTGTCTTTGGATTTGTAAACTGGGGAAAAAACATCACCAGTCTCAGATATTCTGATTAAACTATTTTGATGCTGGAAGAGAAGAAGACTTAAGGGAGGTTAAAAGAGAGCGAGAGAATGCAAATCCCAATGTACTGCTAAATATTAAACAACTAAGATTACGTTTAAATTGCATCAACAGGCAATGCTATCCCAATAGAGATGGATGGAAAAGTCATTAAAGATCACGGCAGACCCAGAGAAAGTGCTAATTGTAAACTAAAATAGTGCACATTATTAAAGCCATAGATCTGCCAGTTGTCACATGGCGGTACTGTAAAAGGCTGAACAAAGAAAAATTGCCCTGAGTTGGAATGGTAAAAATTGTCCAAAATACCTTGGACTGCAAGAAGAATAAATCGTTCAGTATTAGATCAAGTGAAACAAAATTGCTCACTGAAAGAACTACCAATGAAGCTAAGGCTTAATTATTTTAGGCGTATAGTGCAGAGGCAAGAATAGAAGCTTACAAGAACTTAAAAATTTACTAACAAATAGGGTGGGTGACTTTTGGATCACAAAGAGCCAGAAACAACTGAGCAACTGTACAACAAGAAGAGTACCTTCACAAATTATAACCAAAATGCCAGATGCAAAATTTCCTGAGCTGTTTGAATGTAGCGATGGTTATCCATGACTTGCCTCCATCATGCTTCAGAGGGGTTTTAAAAGAATATTATCTGCTGCAAAATGCCGATGATGACTTGTTCAGGGTACAGAAATTACACGAGTCCTGTAGTGATGGGTTTTCCATTGGTTGTGTATGCTTACTGAGCACAACGAAAGGAACTAGTGCTAAATTTTAAGACCTACAGCAATGCTTCTCAACTTGACAACTTTAAGATTTGTGGACTTCAATTCCCAGAATCCTCTAGCCAAGATGCTGCCTGGGGAATTCTGGGAGTTGAAGTCCACACATCTTAAAGATGCCAAGGTGGAGAAGCACTGCCCTACAGTGTTTAAATCTTGACTATTCCTTCTATCAATCTGTCTGGTCACTTTGATCAAAATGGGGATCCTTTTGAAGAAACTCATCTGCCAGAGGGTCTTTTACCCAATATGTTGGAGAAGACCTTTCCCTGTGTGGTTCCCAGCTTATGGAATGCTCTATATTTAGGGAGGCTGTCTTAGTCCCCATTTTCCCAGTAGCTAGACAAAGGCATCAAATGTTTAATTGTTGATCAAATTTTGATTTTACTTATTTTTATTTTATATTCTAAATCTTATGTTTTCATTTTAAATATTGCCGGTCATCCTGAATGCTCATTGGCATAGAAAAGCAGGCTGTATATACCCAATAAGTAAACTGTATATGAATATAGTACTGGATTAGGGCAAACAACATTCAGATGAGCAAATTCTGGGTTACAATTCTATTAACATTTGGATTACTAGAGGAGATAGGGAGGCTTCTGACACAATTTCAGACTATTGTCAGCTGCTTAAATCATCACCTTTTGAATTGTTAGGAGGATCATGGCGTGGACCTCTTGCCATGGACTGGGCGGACTAGTGAAAGCAAGCAAGCGCAGCAGAAGAGCAGATCTCAGTCAAATTGCAAATGTAAAGGTTATCTGGTGCTTGGAGAATACAATGTAAGTGCTTTGATTTGAGCAAGCAGTTGCTAAAGTCCAGAGACAGAAGAAGAAAATAGAATCAGAGGTGCCCATGACAGCTCACCTCAGGTCTTGATTAAAGGTTGCAGTCTGGCTAGGAAAGCCATGGGGTCATTATTGCCAGAAGAGAGAGACACAAGAAGTCAACATGAGGTTTTGAAGGAAATACGCAATCCCATCTTTCTTCTTTTAGCAAACAACTAGATTGCTCCTCTCTTTCTAGAGATACAGACCCCTCTAGAGACAGGGACACTATATTGTCAGGTGGTAGAGACGCTTTGTGTAGCACAGGCTCAAATGTCTGAACAATTCCCCTATAGAAATTGAGGATAATTGGATGCTTGGAAGTGGTGTTAAAAAGAAAATAGAGGTCCCTTGTATCATGGTGGTTAGCTCCAACAATTTTCAGCTAAAAAGCGGGTCAGATGGCCTTTTATATAACTCATCTTTTCTACTTATTAAAGCTGGCGAGAGACTTCAGTTATCCCCGCTGTTGCTATGAGCAGGAGGTGAGCAATAGGAATGGGTGGAGAGAGAAAAAAGCATCCTTCTTCTCAGCAACATTTGAAAATCTGGAAGCTACCTGGATGTGCCCTCTGTCTTATCATCTGAGCAAAAAGCAAAGCTTTCAACTTTCCTTCTCTTGTATCTGCCAGTTTTCTCTCCCCTTTTTCCCCCTCCCTCATCGCTGCTTCTGCATCACGTGCTGAAGTCTGACCAGAAGCTGACAGCTCCATGCTGCAGAAAGCTTTGCATGCTGATTCTTCCCAATCAAGCAGCCCTTACAGTCAGAAGAGCAAGTTGAAACCCGCTCGGCTGGCAATTCTCCCCACACTTGTCCTGCTCTTACCAGCATTTAAGAATAAAATTAAGAATGGTGGTGATGATAATGAGGAACTGCACTTCAGTCCGAAGCATTAGAGTTGCATGGGAAGAAAATAATAATATTTAATTTCACTGCTTTGTTGATATTCCCAGGAGAGAAAGAGCAAGTTTAAACGCTATTTTCCCTCCCAATTTAGCAGATACAGTCTATTCAATGCTCCCCATTCTCCATGCTACTTTTAACCAAGCTTGAAATTAGCAGATTTCTCTCTCTCTCTCTCTCTCTCTCTCTCTCTCTCTCTCTCTCTCTCTCTCTGCATATTAGTACTCTAGCAGCTTTCTGGGAGACTACCAACTTAGTTCACATTCTTCTCTCCCTGCCCCCACCTCCTTTTATTTCTTTTTATTTTATCCCTTTACTATTTCTTTTGATTTGTCCGCAAGACAAATCAAACCAACCGTATACAAACTGCATTAATTCTATCTATTGTTATATATTTACTAAAAGTGGGAGAATTATCCAACCCATGCTTTTGAGATTCCCCACCACCACCACTGCCAAAAAAAAAAAAAATCTCTTTCAGTAGAGGAAAGAGAAACACTCATCCAAAGATATACTTCACTTAAGAAAAAATCCTGGAGAGATCATGATAGCCTCAGTCTGAAATAGCCCAGGGCTTTAAGAACTCAAGTGCTGTCACACAAAGAGTCGGCAGCAAGTGTGAGCTGCAGTTAAATGCCCACTGAGTACATCACTTCATACAGAAGCCTTGCTCAGTCACCAGACTTAAATTACCTTTTCAGAAGAATCTGAACCCAGGTCAGATCTTCAGCTGGAGAAGAAGGAACGACCTCAAATGCTCTAGCAATTTGTCACAGAGAATTCTAAATTTCTTATATGTTGTTCAGGTAAATCAGCCTTCTGTTCTGCTTTTAGGAAATTAAGTGGTAGGAATACCGTGGCTTTTGAAAAGGGAGCTAAGCTCATGGAGTTCCTAAGAAAAGTTCTTTTCTTTTTCTTTTCTTCTTTTCTTTCTGTCCCTCCAAGTCAGTCTTGACCCCTGGCAACTATCTGAACATGAAGATTTTTTGGCAAGATCTTGGAAATGCTTTGTCATTGCTTGATTCTTAGGCTGAGAGAGAGTTACTGGCCCAAGGTCACCCAACTGGATCATGCCCAAGGCAGAACTAAAACTGACAGTCTCCCAGTTTCCAATGTAGTGCCATGATCACTACACCAAACTGGCTCTCACATCTAAGCAAAGTACAAAAGAATGCAAAATGTATTCTTAACTGATCAAACCCGCAGTCCTGTTTAGTCTAGGATGTTTCCCCATATTAGCCAATCAGATGCCTCCAGGAAGTTTGTAAGTAAATATGAGAATAGCTCTTTATTGCTACTTGTCAGGTGCAAAGAATCAGGATCACATGTTAGGTTTCAGAGAAGAAGATTTATTGCTCATATGGTACCTACCGGTATATACAAGAATCTAGTCAAGTAACTGTCAGCAATAAACTGGCACTAAATAAGAGTTAGTGGAATACAAGGGGTGGCTGGTGTTGAAGGAAAAACCTTCATCAGGATCCAGTCCAAGCCGGGAATAAACAAAATGGAGATTGCTTTAGAAAGAAGGTTGTAGTTTATTGAAGAGCAGAACCACAAGGCATGTGGCTCTGGAGCAGCTGACCACCTGTTGCTGGGAGTGATGGATTTTTATACCCTCTTGGGCTTTTGTGTTTGGAGTTGTTCCTGTGGCATGAACTTTGACCTGAGCTTTTGAGTGTGTCCTTTTGGTATTCTGATGGTGGTGGGTTAATCCTATTATGTCCTAAAGGTCATGTCCTGCTTCCCTGGGGCTGTGGCTGATGGCTATGTCCTGTGTTGGATGGGTGAAGGGTTGTTGGTCGTAGGGATCTTTGTCCTTCTAATCCCATCAGCTCCAAGCTTCCTGGCTCATCTTTCTGAAAGGATTATCAAATCTGAATTTCTACAGACCTGGCCTCTGAGTTTCTGGCTGGAGGAGAGGGAGAGGTTTCTGCCTTTTAAGATTTTCTCCATTATTCCTTTGGGGAAATATATTCTGCTTTCCCAAAATATCCCCCAAAATATTTCTTTCTCTGGGAGGGAGCTGAGTTCCCACACTGGATTAGGATCACCTGTGGGAACCTAACAACTTCAGGCTGATTCCTCCCTAGACTCCACCCTCAGGCACTGCCTCATCTTCTCCTCCAACACTATTTTCTAGAATGGGCACCTACTGTGCACCAATTGTCACTGAACTTCAGCTTCTAACAGCTCAAGCCTGAATGGTTTAGAGAGAGAGTGGATAGTGGAGTTACTGTTCATCTGGAAAACCATGGGTTGCCTAACCTTGTCCCAGTATAATTGGCAATAACTGTTCAAGTCTAAGAAGTCTTCTATATCTACACCACCTGTTCCTGTTCTTTGAATCCAGATATGAAAAGCAAAAACAGCCAAATGTTGTTCCATCCCATTCAAATGTTGCCCCTTGATGAAACAACTTCTTTCTGACTCTCCACAATGTTAAATCATGTATTTAAACATTCTGCATCTTCAGTTTTTCAGTCATTTAAGATTCTATTGGAAACATGGTTTCTTTTTAAGGAAAACACACCTCAAAACTCAAGTCAACTTGGCTATTTAGCTTTCTCCTTTGAAAGAACACTCCCTGCAAATTATTTCTGGAGTTATGGGAGTTGCAGTTCTACATCATTGGTTGAGAAAAATGCAACAAAACATAATAATAATAATAATAATAATAATAATAATAATAATAATAATAATAATAATAATAATAATAATAATAATAATAATAATAATAATAATAATAATAATAATAATAATAATAATAATAATAATAATAATAATAATAATAATAATGATGATGATAAAAGTTGGAAGGGACCCTGGAGGTCATCTAGTCCAACCCCCTGCTCAGGCAGGAAACCCTATACCGTTTTGGACAAATGGCTGTCCGCATTCTGTTCGGTATGAATATTCAATCAATATTCCACCTAGGCAAAGAAGACAAGGAACATCCAAGTTAACAAAGAAGTGTTCCAAGGACAACTTTTCCCAAGAAAATTTATCACGATCCATGTTGATCCTATGGTGAGCACTATCAAAGAATCTCAGAAGGGCAAATCTAAGCCAGTTCTCAAAACGTTTGATATTTTAATTACTTTAGATACTAAACCATGGACCTGAATTCAATATGTAAGTAAAAGAACATCCCTTGAGAGGGATGGACTCCAGAAATAAAAGCTCCAATTGACAGTCGTCAGTACAATTGTATGGATAAACAAGACTTAGGAGATGTGGGGGAAGAGAGAACAATCAATACTAACTTAACGGGCATGTTGTTACTTCAGAAATAGCAGGGAAGAGCAGCAAACCGGCCTGTCAGCTATGTGGTTTAGAGAGTCTCTGACAGGAAATTAACTGCACCATAGCAGCACTAGCATAGCTAATACTGTTTTTTGTATTTGGCTAACAGAAAAGTGTGAAACAATGAAGAAGAAGAAGAAGAGCCCTGGGTTCCAAACAGAGCTGTAAATTAGAAACATGAAAACGTTGAACACTGGAGACACCGGCTTGCCCTAGGGGTGTGTGGTGATAGACAGGTCTGTATGGTTTCTGCAAGTCCAAAACGCAGTACCAGAATCAAACCAGAGGTTGACTTGGTGGAGTGAATGTCCCATCCCTCCCATGGGCTTCCCTTTAAAGAGAGGCTGCACAGCCATTGAAGGGGGATGCTCTAGTAGTGGATTCCTCTACTGGGATTCCATATTCCTTCCAATCTGTATAAAACCCAGCCCCTTTTTTCAAGCCGAGCATTGCCAAAGAGTGTTTTCCTGATGCAGCAGCATTACCTGTTTCAGACATGGGTCTCTCTTTTTCCTGTTTCTTGTGTGCAAATAACCTTGGTATTGGGAGTATTGCTTTACACTGGAAAAATCAGACAGCCTCACCAGTGTCATGGTACTTAAGTATTTAGGTCCAAGGAGTAGGTTAGTCAGCAAACAGAAATCTGAATTTTAACTCCCTGGAAAAGGAGAAGAGTCACTGCAAAGTCTCCACAAGATTTATTCTTTGACAGGCAAAGATGAACAAGAGAATGAACTTTCCACACACATAATCAAATATATCTCAACACACTTCCTACATAGGGTCCCTAATGCCTTTTCCCTATAGCAGGGGTCTTCAAACTTGGCCCTTTTATGACTTGTGGACTTCAACTCCCAGAATTCCTCAGCCAGTGTGCCTGGCTGAGGAATTCTGGGAGTTGAAGTCCACAAGTCATAAAAGGGCCAAGTTTGAAGATCCCTGCCCTAAAGGAATGGAAGATTAAAATTCTCTCCTGCTGCAGAGATGTTTCTGCTGTCCCTTCTTCAGAATCCTTCTCGTCCTTTTTTTAAAGGAACAGAAATGGAACTCCTACTCTGCAATTTGCTATTATAGGGCTCTTTTGGTAAATTGGCGTATCATTTCCTTGGCTGACACTGACCAAAGTTAAAATCCAAAGCATTTCAAAAGAATTATAAGTGTTGCATGCATCAAGAATGTGAAGTATACAAAGAATATACATGCATGCATACAAAGAATGTGAAGTATGAAAAGGAAGAAGGACATTTCAACCATGCATGGTGGAGTTGTGAAAAAGAAAAAGAAAAAAGGGTACAAATTCATACGATACAAAAGATATTGCAGATTAATATGGCGATGAAACCAGAACTATTTTTATTGGGTTTTATGGACAATGAAATTGAAAAGAAATATAGGAAATTAATATTGTACATAATAACTGCAGCAAGATTATTGTACGCAGAAAAATGGAAGAATAATGAAGTACCCACAGTAAAAGACTGGATTATAAAATTAATGGTGCTTGTGGAAATGGCAAGGCTGACCAATTTGGTTAGAGAGAAAAAAAAAAGATTGGAAGCCTTTTATGGACTTTTTGTTGAAAGAAGAACAGACTGAATTGATGATTTATGGATTTGGTATTTAAAGAGGAAAAGGAAAGAATAAGATGGCAATTACTCAATAAAAAGGAAAGACATAATTCTATATTTTCTTTGTTTTTTCATTTGGTTTTCATTTTTTAATCTGCATTTGTTTCTCTTTCTTAATCTTCATTTAATTTTGTGTACTTTTATCGTATTGATAAATTCTAATTTAAAAAAATTAAAAAGCATTCACCAAGAGTGCTAGGATCTTCACATGCTGCTCAGGCCAGATCCATCAGCCCTTTTGAAATAGAAGCCAGAGAAAAAAAATACTAGAACTTTACTTTCTTGATATAGGTTATAAATAGCAGAGAATATTGCACATCTGAGAGTTTCCTTCCCTTTCTTTTATACCCAATAGAATCAAGGCTGGCCAATATTGAGTTTCTTCCTCACCTTTCTGGTCTTTCTGGAATAAACGTATGTTTTCATAACAGCTGATGCACACGTTATTTAAAGCTATCACCGCATTCCTCTATAGCACGGGTGTCAAACTCGCCACGTCACGTGACATTTCGCGACGTATCGTGACTTTTTTCGCATTGCCGGAACTGGGGTGGGCGCGGCCTCCGCATGATGCAACCGGCACGTGGGCCGGCAGTTTGACATCCCTGCTCTACAGTGTGCTCCTCATAAAAGCAGCCATATCCTTTTTCAGGCTTCTGCTTGATCCTGAAAAAAAAACACATGGCTTTAATAGCTGTGCTAATGAGTTGGCTTCTTAAAGCAGAGGGTTGGGGTTTTTTTTTTTCAGATTATGTGTGGCGGATCATGTGTGTCAAAATTTGCAAGCTATGGACAGAACATCACCATCCAAGCCCACCCCATTTTTAAGCATATATATACTGAAGGGACAATTCTTGAATCACATTATTGTGCTACATCTTGCAGTTTTTGACTAACTGCCCCTTATGCAGAAGCCACCAAGGAGATAGCTACTTTCACAACAGAGGGATGCTATAGTAATGCAAAGTCTGAAACACTTTTTCCAAATCTTTTCTAAACCAGGCACAGCTCTATTGCCTATTCCTGCTTTGGAAATGGGATCTTGTTCCCAAAAGATTCCAGGAACAGAACAGAACAAAATAACAGGCTGGGAAGGGACTTTGGAGGTCTTCTAGTCCAACCCTCTGCCCAAGCAGGAGACCTTATACCATTCCAGACAATTGGCTGTCCAATCTCTTCTTAAAAGCCTCCAGTGACGGAGCACCCAAAACTTCTAAAGGCAAGCCATTCCACTGATTAATTGTTCTCACTATCAGGAAATTTTTCCTTATTTCTAGGTTGGTTTTCACCTTGCTTAGTTTCCATCCATTGTTTCTTGTCTTGCCTTCTAGTGCGTTGGAAAATAGGTTGATCCCCTCTTCTTTGTGGTAGCCCTTCAAATATTGGAACAAGATAAGATAAGATAAGATAAGATAAGATAAGATAAGATAAGATAAGATAAGATAAGATAAGATAAGATAAGATAAGATAAGATAAGATAAGATAAGATAAGATAAGATAAGATAAGATAAGATAAGATAAGATAACCTTTATTGTCATTTTTTTTTCTGTGGGCACAACGGCACACATCAAAAATGAAATTTAGTTGCCCGGTCTCAAAGTGAAACACATACATGACACACACCTAAACATACTATGAACAAATATGTATAGACCCACATCCCTACATATACGTAGCAAATAAATATTAAATACTGTCCATCTTGAATATATAACGGAAGGAGGAAGCTTGAGAGTTCGCAAGGTTAATGCTGTATGGAATGAAACTATGGCTGAATCTGGATGTTCTGCTGCGGATACCACGAAGCCTCCTCCCAGAAGGTAACAAGGAAAACAGGTCGTGAAGAGGATGTGTAGTGTCCCAGATAATCTTACGGACCCTGCTCAAGCAACGCTTCTGTGCTATGTCCTGGATGGGAGGGAGGGAACTGCCAATGATCTTTTCAGCCATTCTCACCACTCTCTGCACCGCCTTCCTGTCTGAAGCAGTGATGCTTCCAAAAGCATGGGACAGAGTCCTCATCATTCAAAAAAAAAAAAAACCTGAAATTTCGAAGTATATTTCCTCTGAACAATGCATTTCCTTTGGGTTTAATGTGTGTCCCAGGGATTTCACCAAATATCTTTTTGAAAACTCATGCAGTACTGCTGTGGCTTCTCACACAATTAGATCCTCTAAGTCAATGCTCCACCGTGTAAAGAATTTTCCATTTTAAGTTTATGCCAAAATATTTCATCAAGCATTAATACAAGGGAGAAAAGAAACCTCATTCCTTCTTTAATTCTGATTATAAACCTCAGTCATGACCTATGATACAAATTGCCAATTTAACTTTGTTTCAAGAAATTCAATCCACTGAAGCCTATTTTTAATACCTTATTTATCTGCTTTTTCTGCTGCAGTTATTATTATTTTAGTTGGGTTTTTTTTGCTATATTTGCTTAGAAGCAATGGATTGTAATATGGGACTGCATTATATCTGTGTGCCTCCAGATTTGCCTTGGAACTACAATACCCAATAACCCTGCCAAGCATGGTGTATAGGAGGAAAAGCTGGGAACTATAGTTCAGCAATTACTAGAGATCCACAGCTTCCTCACAGTTGCAGAGTCTCTGTTTGTCTTTTATGTATGCATTACAACATAAGTTTTGATGGACCAGAATTTACTTCATTGGTTGCTTCATTAACTCAGCTGAAAATAAGGTGCCCCAAGCAAACTCCAGACAAACTGGATAATTTGCTTCCTAACTCCCATTCGTTCTGTACAGTTCAGCAGTGGGAATTTGTTTTTTCTTTCAGTCTGCAAGAAAAAAAAAGATTTCTTTGCACTGAGAATTCATAAATTTGTATAGTCAAGTTTACTTCCAATGGTACTACGATTGAAATTTTGCTTTTTTGAAGATTCAGTGTAGAACAGGGGTCCCCAACCCCCGGTCCGTGGCCCAGTACTGGTCCGTGGCATGCCAGCAACCGGTCCGCACAAACAAGCAAAGCCCCATCCGCGGGATGCAGGCAGCACACAAAACCACGCACCCTGCGGTCCATGGGAAAACCTCTCTCCATGGAACCAGTCCCTGGTGCCCAAAAGGTTGGGGACCTCTGGTGTAGAATGATAAAGATGTCCTGGTTTTCAGATCCTGGTGCTTTCAGCCTATTATAGTATCCCACTGTGAGCAATAAAGACACACCAAAAAAGACACAGCTAAACTATAAGGACCCACCTCTAGCTAAATATAGGAAGCCCAGGAAAATTATCCAGAACTGCATAGCCCTATCAGATTGTGTTCAAGGTTTCTAATGAGAATTGTTCTGTGGCTTGATAAGCAATGCTTAGGCCAGGATCAAGCAAAACACAAAACTTGTTTTTACCATAAACCAGGGGTCTTCAAACTTGGCCCTTTTATGACTTGTGGACTTCAACTCACAGAATTCCTCAGCCAGCGTGCCTGGAGTGAGGAATTCTGGGAGTTGAAGTCCACAAGTCATAAAAGGGCCAAGTTTGAAGAGCCCTGCCATAAACCATTGTAAATCAATCACAATGGCTGACTTTAAACAGAGCCCTAAGCCCAAACCAATCAAATGAGCATAATCCAAGGATCATCTGGTTCTAGAACAAGGTCTGGGCCACCTTAGTTCGATATAGACTGATGAATTGGCAAGGAGTGAGGAAACCTGTACACGTACTGTATGCCTTTGTTTCTTAAGTGAAGAATCAAAGCAGCTACTTTGGCTAAGAATCCAGAACCCATACGAAAGCATTATTTTCATTAGGCCAACTTAAGGTTTATGCAATAGTCTGCAAGAGTTCAAGTTTCTATAAAACCTTTAACAGTCAAGATGATGAGGAGGAAAAAAGGGAATCAGGAGAAAAATGTGGCATGTACTTCCATTTCAGACATACAGACATGTATATCTAGTCCTCCTTAGTGAAGGCTATTTTAAACAGAACCTCCCCCAGGCTTGCTGGGGGGAAAAGAAACGGGTAATTGTTGTTGACCCTGTTTTTTCAAAAAAGTAAAATCCTTCAGTTGAGGTCAAACCTATTTCCATCTTCAGATGAGATTCACAGATCTCTTAGCTGATGAAAAACAAAAGAGAAGTGGTTATCTTGTATTAGCAGAGGTGGGAATAATCTGTTCTACACAGTTCTACAAAGTATCAGTAGACACCAGACCAGGAAGAAAAATGCACTCCCATTATAGGGGCTGAACTCTGGAAGAGAGAGAATAAGATGGAAAATCAGGAACTTGCTTGCCTATTTGTGAATCTGTCCCAGCCAACAACTGCTAAAAATATAAAACAACCAGGGGAATAAAATAACAAGCTTCTTGGAAAGGCAGGCACCACTGAATTGTTGCCTAAGGCACAGATTCTAATTTTGCAAAATATACTGGTAAAATGTAAATACAGAGCTTCCGGAGCTCCTTTGCTTTCAGGAGTTGCATGAGACAGCAGTTTAACCCGTGACATTTCCCCCCACTGCTGCTTCTCTGTGCTAGAAGCTTACAGTAGGTTGGGTAGCTCTTAAAAAACCTCGAGCATCAACTCCCCTGACACTGCTTTTCCAAATCAGGTGAGCCCTAAGTAAACAGAGTATACATTGCCTGGCAATGGTATGGATAGTAACCAAATATATCAGGGAGGATGCTAAGCGAAAGTAGGGCTATTTTAGTCCATCCATGTGTGTTTTTACCCCATTGGTTGAGCGTTGTTATCAATCAAGGGAAAAGTCAACCAGAAACTTCCTAAAATGAAAGACCCAGTGCAATGACTGGACTGGACCCAGTGCAATGACTGGACTGGACCCAGTGTTTTGGGAGTCACTACCAAGACAAGAAAAACCAACCTGGAGCCTGAGGCTGTAAAAAAAATTGGAACCCAAAGAGATTTAACAATCTACTTTATGTATATCTGTCAGTTTTGTCTTATTTAAACCAATTATCTCTTATTGGAGAATGTTCCTTCTTGGTGCAACAAAACCACTGCATTTCAGAAAGTTGCAGATTTAACCAAACCAGCTGCAGATCCCCAAAGTTCTTCCTTGTTTGCAAGTTTCTTATCCAATGCATTTGGGTCACAAGGCCAGGTGTATGCTTTGCACAGTACTCCAAGGAGTTGCACACAGCACAAACCCAATTATAACTTGCATGCTTACAAGTCTACAAAGCACAAACACTGACCGCTGATTCTCAGTGTCCCCCCCCCTTGTCCCTATAGAAATGTTTGGATAATGTGGAAAGATATTTGCAGCACAGACTGCAAGCAAAACAAAGCAGAGTCCTTGGCTATCTTTGTTCACAAGGATTCAGGCTGTCAGCAAGCACAGAGGGAGGCCATCCTCAGCCAGTTTGTTTGATTCTTTTAATACTTTAAGACATTAAAAAAAAAAAGCAGTACAGGGGAGGCTGATGAAAAGCTTTGGCCAAACAGGAAGGTGACTGAACATTTGGCAAGGAGATAAAAGCTATTTCCCAAGGTTCCTCAAAGGGAAATAGGACTATATATTGTGGGAAGTCAGCCCCCCCAGAGAAAGAAATGTTTTGGGGAATATTTAAAAGGCAGAATATATTTCCCCAAAGGAATAATAGAAAATCTTAGGCAGAAACCACCACCACCCAAGTCTCTCTGCCCCAAGCAGAAATAAGGGCTATAGAAATGCAGATGTGATAATCTTGTCAGAAAGATTGGAGCCAGGAAGCTTGGAGCTGATGGGATTAGAAAGACAAAGATCCCTAGAATCAACAATCCCTCACACCAAAAAAATCCAACACAGGACATAGTCATCAGCCACAGCCACAAGGAAGCAGGATATGACCTTTGGGACATAATAGGATTAACCCACCACCATCAGAATACCAGAAAGGCACACTCAGACTCAGGTCAAAGTTCATGCCACAGGAACAACTCCAAACAAAAGCTCAAGAAGGTATAAAAACCCACCACTCCCTACTACATGTGGTCAGCTTTCTCAGAGTCACCTTTCTGTCTGGCTCTGCTCTTCAATAAACTACAACCTTCTTTCTAAATCAGTCTCCATTTTGTTTATTCCCAGCTTGGACTGGACCCTGATGAAGATTTTTCTTTTAACAATATAATTAATATTTATTTTTAGTTCAAGAATCACTAATTAATCCCCCAATAAAAGCATCCTCTCTGCTCCAGCAGCATGTATGAGTCTAGTCTTCTGCAGCAAGATTTGTAATAGCATATGTCTTTAAAACAAACTCACAATAAAACAGTATCTTTAAGCAATTGTATGAATTCACTGGTGAGACTCCAAACTCGTCTCAGTAAGATAACAAAGTAAGTCAGTGAAATTTACGTATTTAAAATTTACTGTAAATAATAAATAACACGGTGTCATATAAATGCTCCTTGGAAAAGATGGGATTTTGATTTCTGTCATGGTTATTTGATAGGATGATTGCTAGGACTTAAGATCTGAAAAGTGAATTGCTTTAAAAGAGCTCCTTGAATTTGTTATGGAACCGCTGCAGCCCAAAAGCCTATTCAATGACATTAACTAACTAGATTGGTGGCTATTATGGATGGCAGGGGAAATGATCTACCTTTTAAATCTATTTGCCTATCATTTGTATGCATGGACACGCTGAGTCAAAAGCCTTCTGTCTGCCACACACACATTTAATTTCCGGATGTCCAAACAGGAGGCCTGAATCTAACAGCTTGCCCTAACAAGTTCCTTTTCAAAGGAACTCTCTGTGCATCATTGTATTCCTTAGTGGGTCTGCTTTTGTGGCCTACTGGCAACTCACACTTTACTAGCAGAGGGGAATTGTCCATATTTTAAAACCAATACAAATTCTACTATAATACATACTGCATTATGTATTATCACATTTCTCTTCCACCTTTCAGCCATCACAGATAACCAAGCAGCACAGAAAATTCCAAAGGAATTTCATCCTGCTATTCCCCCGCGCTTCCAATAGGACTGTATTCAGTTTTAAGTCCTGACTGGGGTGGGGTTGGGTGGGAATAAAAAAATAAAAACATACCAACTCTTATGTTTCATCTTAAAAAGTAAGTTTCTAATCTTTATGAACTTACTATAAGGACTAGAAACGTATTTTTCTAGTCTATCATCTGCATGGATTTGCCACGTAGAAATGGAGAAAAATACGTATATTTTATGCATTTATATGCTGTTACTATTTGCTGGAACAATACCTGTCTCAAATATCTGTCTATATTACCTCTCCTATTCTATAGACAATATTAATATCCCTTGTTGCCACTGTCACATGCTAAACTGGATTAGAACTACAGTAACTAATAATAATAATAATAATAATAATAATAATAATAATAATAATAATAATAATAATAATAATAATAATAATAATAATAATAATAATAATAATAATAATAATAGTAATAATAATAATAATAATAAAAGTTGGAAGGGACCTTGGAGGTCATCTAGTCCAACCCCTTGCTCAGGCAGGAAACTCTATACCATTTCGGACAAATGGCTGTCCAGTCTCTTCTTAAAAACTTCCAGTGTTGGAGCATTCACAACTTCTGGAGGCAGGTTGTTCCACTGGTTAATTGTCCTAACTGTCAGGAAGTTTCTCCTTAGTTCTAGGTTGCTTCTCTCCTTGATTAGTTTTCATCCCTTGCTTCTTGTCCTGCCTTCAGGTGCTTTGGAGAATAGCTTGACTCCCTCTTCTTTGTGGCAGCCCCTGAGATATTGGAACACTGCTATCATGTCCTCCCTCGTTTTCTTCCCTCCCTGCTCCAAGCTATTTTTCCATCAAGAATATAAAGAGAAATTGAATTGGAGCAGTTTCTTGCTTTGATTGGAATTGTCTCCATCAGGAGACAAACACATAAACACAGAGTCACACTGAAACACATATCCTCAATTATTTGGTCTGCTTAAAAAAAAAAAATCCAGGCTCACACACAGGTGCTTATATTTTTCCTCTGAGAAACTAAAAGAAGCAAGGTGGTGGGTTTACACTGGGGAAATAGATTGGCAATAACTTCTGTATTTATGCTGTTATGATCAAATGTGGAGCTAAATTTCCCAGGATGGCGTTATTTTCCTCATGACTACAATCTATGTGCGTATATTAATACACTGCATACACATACACACAGAGAGAAACACACATTGCAAAAGCAAAAGATTACAATGAAAAATTACTGCACTGACAATTCAATCAACTTTCAAAAGCAATTTAGGTCAAGAAAAACGCACCTTATTATGGGGGGGGGGGACTATTGGCCTTGGGGGATAGACTCAAAATTTAACAAAGAATAACCACCTCATGGCAGCTGTATTTCATTTCTGCTCTAAACTTGGTGCCATTTGTTCATGTTGCCATTCTATAGTTTTCCACACTTTTTTTTCAAAACTTATTCTAAAAAGAGTGCAAGTTCCCCTAAAAAGGAATTTAAATAAAAATCTAAGGATCAAAAGCTCTGGTCATAGACTGCCAATATAATGTGATGCTTGCTTCAGAGACAGATAGAGAAAAGATAAAGAGCAAAAAAAAAAAAAAAGGGGGGGGGGTTAGAATGCTAAAGCCTGGAAATACATTTAAAATGACTCCATAAGGCTAGCACTGAATTTTTGGATCATTGAGAGACTGGGCCACAACCCAATAATAAAGGTTTACATTTTCCTGATTTCAACCTAGAATTAGGGTCATGTTACTAGCACCTAGTTTCTGGCCCATTTTCTATCTGCAGTCTTCTGAAGAAACACCCCAATTCTCTGTCTATTGATATTTATTTCTGTGAATCAAGGAAAGGTTGCATTAGAGTTAACTTCTTAGAAAACCTTATTCCTTTCTTCCTCTCTGTATTATAACTTGGTTGCTTAATATGCACTATATAAAAAGAAGTCTGACAATTAAATTAACTTCCTCACAACACAGCTTAATGTCAGGAAATGAAAATGAAATTTCATTTTCATCACAGGAAATGTGTAGGAAACAAGTTTTCCTATTCGTTCTCCCACCCCCAAAAATATTCTGGTGCCATTCCTCATTATAGTAGAGCACCTCCAATGTTTCTGGGACTTAGTTACTGCTCTGTTTTAAGGGGGTAGAAAGATGTTTTTGGGACAGGGTGTTGTTGTCACCACTGATGGAGGATAGAGAAATCTGCAAGACTCTGCTTACAAACAAATCAATTAACAAATCTGTGGCTAATTTTATTTCTCTGGTTCTCATCTCCCCAATCATGGGTGTTTGGGTGTTGTGCAGAATGAACCAATTGCTAGCTTATTCAATAAATGTAGTTAAGCAACTCATGATTTGTCTCTGTGTGCAAACCCAGATAAAGGAACATCTAGGAACCTACTCATGCTGTTTTGAGCCAGATTATTATCCAGTTGTGCATTCACTTAAGGGTGCAAAACTTTCCAAAATGATCTTCCTTCCAAAAATGATCACTAAGGGTAGAAAAAGGGGTAAATCATGAAATAGCCAGGAAGCAATTATATTGATACAGTATTTAAAGTTTTAGTCACACAAGTGACAATTACATCGAATTAAATTATTTTTCCCTTGGCTCTGTCCATTTTTTTGGTCTTGGCTTCAACTTAATTTTCAGAGTGCAGCACTTGGCATGCTATAAAGCAAAAAACAATTGTTGTCCCCAAAAGATTTGGGCATCGTTGATCAATGGTCTGCCTTTAGAAGATGAATCTGTTCCCTGCCTTAGAATTGGAATTGCATGCAAAAAATTTAATTCTAATGAAGGCAAGTCCATTAGTCACACTGATGCTGGCCTTCATTCAAAGGTGGGCCCTGCTGTTCTAGGTAGATACCAACAAGTGTAAGGTGCCTCCTCATCTCCCCCAGCAGGAGACCAGGAGGAGTGTGGCTGTTTTCCTTCAAGTTGTCTATTGTGAAGGGCTTTTTTGTTGAGCAAATTCTGGGAGGAAAAGGGATGCAAAGCTAATCTAGATAATGACTGTGCTGCTGTACCAGCAGCAGGGTGTATTAGAAGCTTATTATTGCTTAATACTATGATTGATGAGTATGAAAATAGAGCATTGTATGAATCTATTCTAGAATAATAAGGAGTTCCTTCGCAGTAATTCCTAGGAGGGCATAGATATAGGAATGGCTGGGTAACAAGTTAATGAAGATGGCTGAAGAAGGGAAGGAAAAGGACACACCATGCATCAGGAAATGAAAGATTAGGGTCATCCATTCTGCCAAATCATAATTTACTAATCGTGGTTTGCTGAAAAAGCCACACCTGATGAATTTCACAAAATCAGCTTAAATGTAAAACAAAGTTTTCAAGCCACAATGGCTGGGTTTGTACAACCTGCTAAACCAAATAAATGAGGCCACACAGGGCAGTGTGTGGCTCTGTGAAAGAAGATCAAAAGTCAGGTGAAAATGCAATTCAGGGAGGCAGAATACTCCTGTTCTTGAATCATCCTCAATATTAAAAAGCCATTTTAAAAAGCCAATTCACTCATTTCCAAAATGCATATTATTGTTGTCATTGCTATTATTTACCAAATTTAATATAGCTACCCACTGCAGTAGACTCTGGTCTGGGTGGCTTACAAAATATACCAGTATAACTATTCTCTACCAAACACCATTTGTTCAAATGACCTGGTCAAATTGTTTAAAACAATCAAAGCACTGGAGTTGCACAGAACAGGCGGCTGGAACATTTGCGTGCTGGCTTATGAAGTATTTGGTTCTGGATATGCAGTTTGTAGAAGACCAGTTGTGCATATGCATTTCATTTTACAGTTCAAGGGACTGTTGTGGAAGAAGGAGAGGTAGGGAGGAATGCAATTTGCAAATCAAGTGACCTTTGTGAAATTGATCAATTTCTGTTTCCAAATAAATTATTACAAACCTTGGTAAAATTAATAGTCTCCATTTCTTGTGCTATTTATCACCTCACTGGTTTGAGGACATTCTCTGCTCTGTTAAAAAAGATACATATCAGAGGATGAGTATCTAAATGACTAAATTATCTCAGAGTGATGGATGAGGAGAGAAGACCGTCCATCAGTCTTATAGGCAGCCTCTACATAGGTGTCTATTGATGACATTTATATCTTTCCTCCAGAAATTCAAAATCTAGTTCTCCCTTTTCATCATCACTACAGCCTTGTAGGGTAGGAGAGGAAGAAAGACAGAGACTAGCCATGCTCACTCAGGGATCTCCATGGTAAAATAGGGATATGAGCCTGGTCTTTCTACTTCCTAGCAACCTCCTTAAACACTTCAGCACACTGGCAGGATTTCACATGTGGGTTGCTGGATGTTTCAGATATTTATTTTCATTAAAAATAGCAATGGAAGAGTGGTATTAAATCAAAGCAGTAAGGGACAGGGGAAAATGGAGACATAATCCTTCCCAATTGGTTTATCCATTTGAACCCCAAAGCTCCTCCATGGGATAATCAGTAGCCTACTGGGTATGGGGAATGCAAATATCTTTTTTCCTCCAGGCATAACATCATTATTTCCAGAAAGTAAAAGAGTGGAAGAATAACTGAGCACTCCATCTCCCATTTCCTTAATCTATTTGTTTCTTCCTGCCAGCCACTGCTCTTAAGTGAAAATTAAAAAATCTAATTACGGACTTCCCATGTAATCAGCAGCTTGGCTCAAGCAGGATCAGCCATTAAGCTGCAATCCAGGTTGAAATTTCATTTCTTCCATGTGCTTAGTATCCTTTGACAAGCTGCCACCTTTTAGTGTGCCATCTGCAAAATGGGTGCAATAACCCATTTCAGCGATTCTTACTGCAAGGCCTCTAAATACTTCAAAGTACTGTATCAATCCTCAATCCTATACCAGGTTTTTTTTTTTTTAAGGTATTCACACAAGCAGGATTTTAGCATGAAGACGTCTGTTCTTCCATGCGGTTCTAGATGTGGGAAGGGGGAGGCTGCCATTTTGACTTTGAAACGGTGACTTAGCCTTCTGCCCGGTACCCCTGGCCTCTGCCCACGAATCCTTTGCTGAATTAAGAAGGGAAGAAAGACACAGTGAGCTTGTCTTGCCAAGCGACTCTGAGCCTTGGAGATGAACAATGCCACAGGGCAGAATTTAGAATGTGCAGAAGAATCTTCCCCTCCCTGCTTGGTACTGTTCAGTTCAGCAGCCACAGATCCAGCCTCAAAGCCAAAAGCAGAGCAAAAGCAATAGAAAGTTTATCTGTTCTAGCCGAGGGAACGGACTCTTTCCTCTATTAAGGACTTAATTTCTAAAACTCACCCAGACATACACAAAAACAGTAACTGTGAGAGAGACCTTGGAGTCCTAGTGGACGATCACTTGACTATGAGCCAGCAGTGTGCAGCAGCAGCCCAAAAAGCTAATACAATCCTGGGTTGCATAATCAGAGGCATAGCATCAAGATCACGCGAAGTATTAGTACCGCTTTATAAAACCCTAGTAAGACCACACCTGGAATACTGCAACCAATTTTGCTCACCATAGTATAAGAAAGATGTTGAGACTTTGGAAAAAGTTCAGAGAAGAGCAACTAAGATGATCCAAGGCCTGGAGACTAAAACATATGAAGAATGGCTGCAGGACTTGGGTTTGGCTAGTCTAAAGAAAAGAAGAAACAGGGGTGACATGATAGCAGTATTCCAGTATTTGAGGGGCTGCCACAAAGAAGTGGGAGCCACATTATTCTCCAAAGCACCAGAGGGCAGGACAAGAAACAATGGTTGGAAACTGATCAAAGAGAGAAGCAACCTGGAATTAAGGAGAAACTTCCTAACGATAAGGACAATTAACCAGTGGAACAGCTTGCCTCCAGAAATCGTGGGCGTTCCATCACTGGAGGTTTTTAAGAAGAGACTAGACAGTCACTTGTCTGAGATGGTATAGGTTCTCCTGCTTGAGCGGGGGGCTGGACTAGAAGATCTCCAAGGTCCCTTCCAGCTCTATTCTATTCTAAAAGTATATCTCCCGACTTAAGATGCGCAGGAGTCTCAGGGTAGGAAGGGAGGTGCATTGCATATGCTCAGAGACAAACTACTTTTCAAGTCTACAGGCTCTTTTTTAAAAAAGAAAGGTTCCAAGTGTAAAACTCTTAATGGATTTGATAGCAGCGTCTTCAGGAAAGACCCAGGATAGAGGCAAATAATTCAAACTAAATTACTCTTCATCGTCTAGAGTCTTTTAAGGCAATTACAAAGCAAAGCAAGGCACCATCCAGCTTGCAGCACTTCTTCCTGCTATCTACGTAGAAAAAAAAGAGAGAAAAAGTTATGGTAGATGTCAGATGAATAGATTTGTTTGACTGCCAAACCTATCAAGCCTGGTCGCCATTTTTCAAAGAAGCAAGCTCTTAGGGCAGCCATTTTGTGAAAGTAACTAAAATTTCAAATGTGCCCCCTGGCCTAAGAAACTGTTTAGCATTATCTTATGGATTTGGTTCACACTAAGCCATCACATTTGCATGATTGTAGCTTAATGCAATGGGTGGGGGAAATCTCATCTTTCCATATTTGTTCAATAAACCACAAACAAGCTATAGATTCACATAATGCATAGGATCAGCCTACAGAATTTTTTCTTCAACTCGCTTTTTACAAACAGCAAACAAACCTCAGAGTAGACTCTCCACTCCAAGCATCTTCTTTGCTTAGTCCTTTATTTCTTTGGCCCTGCAATCTTTTCTGCACTTTATATTTTTTAGGCATTTTGTTCTGATGTCCCTATTTTTCAGGCTACGGTTTTCCTTTTACCAATTTTCTTCTTTTAGACATTAGTTTAGCCTCTGGACCTTTTGTCCTGTAACTCTAATTTCTGAGCCTTCTCAGCTTCCAACCGGTTACCTATTTCCCATCAAAATTCAAGAGCATTTCCAACTTTCAGCTATTTCTTTGTTCTAGCCAAAATTGCTTTTCTATTGCCTCACTAAATTGGTCCTATCCCCCAACATTCTATTATAGACCCCCAGAAGGCAGAAAATCAGTTCTTTATAACCCAGCAGCTCAGCTTGATATTTTGTTTTTAGCTCTTTATTGAAAATGTCAGTTTATCAATGGAGAATGATCATCAAAAAATCTGAAAAAGCGTTCTTACAAAGTGATTGTTCTTCCTTGTTTGGTATTCACTACTTATAGCGTTTTGGAGAAGTGAATCAATAACATAATTAAAAATGCCACATCCTTTGCTGAGAAAAGGGATCAGTGTATCCTAATAAGATGGACATTATTATGCAACCACACTCCCTTTGTTCCTAAATTTCAACCCATATCCAGAAGCTTAGGGCCTGCTGAATTGCAAATCATTTTCCTTCCCTGCAAATATATCCATTTCAGGAACACTGTTTAAGTAAAATGTGTTGTGCAACAAACAACCGATTCTGAAATCCAAGATTCTTCACTCTTGTCGTGAGGACAAAACACCCACAAGGATTCCAGTAGGGAGGCGATGAATCAGAAGACCCATCATTGGCTGTAATTCTCTCAGCAATGCCCATGTTTGACTTTTAAGTAACACAGGAGAGAAGAGGGTGGACAGGAGGGAAGGAAGGGCATCCGTTGCTAAGTGCCTGGTAGGAGGCACATGTGTGTAGAGGGACAGCTTGTTGTTAGGACACCTGCTATCCCCATGTGTTTTGCAAACAGAAACGTGATGGATCCCGTACTAGATCCTTGTTCATGACAGACAGCCCATTAAGAATCAGGACTACCAATATATGATTTGTTCTCAAAGCAGAGTTTTACTCTTTCCTGGAAGTATGAGCATTTCTCTACTTTGTAAACATTGTAAAACATTGAAAAAGGAGAGGGGGGGGGAGAGAGAGACAGTTATATTGCCTGAGCAGATGTAATCCATCTACTACCATTTCTCTTAGCCATGAAGAACTTAGCCTACTGTTTCTTGCTAAGACTGACACATCTACATATTTCCAAGGCGTACCAAATCTTTTAAGGGGGAGGGGGATCCAATAACTAAACTCTAAAAAAAAAAAATCAGCTCCTAAATAGTTGAAACCAATAAACACATTCTGAATTGCTCCATCATGTTGTTGTTTTCCCCAGACTACATTTGTTTTCCTTTTTCTCCTGGTGATTTCCTAGACACATCCATGCACTTTACTAGTCACAATAGAGAAGTGTTTTATCCAGTGCTTTTTTTGTAAAAAAAAAAAAAAAAAAAAGATGCCGGAACTCACACACATCATACAACCCACCTTGCCTACCCTATAAGGTTCCATCCAAAAAAGGTGCCGGAACTCCATTCTGGGCGTTCTATGACAAAAAAAGCCCTGGTTTTATCACTATAGGTAATCCTCGACTTACAACAGTCCATTCAAAGTTACAACGGCACTGAAAAAAGTGACTTATGACCGTTTTTCACACTTATGACTGTTGCAGCATCCCCATGGCCATGTAGTTTACATTCAGATGCTTGACAGCTGGTTCATATTTATGATGGTTGCAGCGTCCCTGGATCATGTGATCCCCTTTTGCAACCCTCTGACAAGCAAAGTCAATGGGGAAGCCAGATTCACTTAACAACCATGTTACTAATTTAATGACTACAGTGATTCAGTTAACAAATGTGGCAAGAAAGGTCGTAAAGTGGGGCAAAACTCATTTAACAAATTTCTCACTTAGCAACATAAATTTTGCGCTCAATTGTGTTCATAAATTGAGGACTACTTGTACCTTTTTCTGGTTTTTGTTTGTTTGTTTGTTTGTTTTACTTCACAACCTACAGTGGTCTCACCTCCAGGTTCTTACCAGACCTGACCTTGCTTAATTATTTTAGATCGGTTAAGGTTGTTAAGTACTTTATAAAGCAGGGTTCCCCAACCATCAGGCCATGGACTGATACAGATCCATGGCATATTAGGAGCCGGGCTGCTCAGCTGGAGGTGAGCAGCGGACAAGCAAGTGAAGCTTCATCTGTATTTGCAGCCGCTCCCCAGTGCTAGCATCACTGTCTCAGTTCCACCTCAGATCATCACACATTAAATTCTCACAGGAGGGTGAATCCTACTGTAAACTCTGCATGCGAGGGATCTCGGTTGTATGCTCCTCCTCCCTCCCCCCTCAGTCTGTGGAAAAATTGTTTTCCACGAAACCAGTCCCTGGTGGCAAAAAGGTTGGGGACCATTGTTTTAAAGAACATCCCAGCTCAGAGTATGAGTCCTCCACTCTCATCTGGATTCTAAGTCAGCAAAGGTTTACCTAAATGCATGAATATAGAACTGGGGTTTAGCATGAGACATTGATCAAATTCAAGAGGAAATTGAAGATCCCAGCTCAGTGCTGTAGCAATCACCCTCTTCTAAATTATTAATATCAATTACTATCAAATTTATTTGCTGTCCACCTCGCGGTTCAAGATCAATAAATCATTGTCTGTAGACATAGCCTACAGTCGCAAAGGCTAAAGCTAGCAAGGAAGGAACCAGTAGTTCCAGGGTAGAGAGGGCTGTTAGATGACCCTCAAGTGCATCTTTGTCTTCTCATTCCCTTTTTTCCCTGATGACACTGAAGATTGCAACACAAAGAGAGTGTGTGGCTTCCCTTTCTTGAAGGAAGAAGAGTTAAAATTCTGCCACAGTGGCCCACCAGCTAAGCATTTGGAATACCTAAAACTACTGTATACACTTCTTTCTCCATGACTTTCTTTGACTCCACAATAAATAGATGCCCAGTTCTTTGTTTCTTCCTGCCACTTTGTCATCCCTCCAAAGAGCAACTGGTCTCACCTGTTGAATTCCATTTCTTTCCCACAGGTGCCTTCGGATACAGTTTCCTTAGACTTTGTAACTGACCTACCATGTGTCAGGACCCTGAAGCATTTTGGTGATAACCCATCTTTTTATTAAGATCTTCCATCTCATTAGTTATCATGGTCTCTCCCCTAAATCATCTTGCCTTCTTATTCAACAAATTTTCTGGACCCATGCTTTGCTCAATCGCTTGATTTCTGTCAAAATTCAGTCATTTTTGGAAAGCTCTATTTATAATTGAGAGCCAGTTTGGTGTAGTGGTTAAGGCATCAGGCTAGAAACCAGGAGACCAGTTGTTCTAGTCCTGCCTTGGACATGAAGCCATCTGGGTGGCCTTGGGCCAGTCAGTTTCCCTCAGCCGTAGGAAGGAGGCAATGGAAAACCACTTCTGAAAATTCTTACCAAGAAAATTTCAGGGGCTTGTCCAGACAGTCTCCAATAATCAGGCACAATTGAACAGAAGGAAACAAAAAATCAACTATTTGGATTCAAAATTCAGACACGTGAACTCAGAACATAGCTGGGGTCCGAATCATCACCACGCTATAAAAGGAAAGAGCTTTATCCTAGTAGTAAGAGATCCAATAGTAAATTCTACCTAGGCTTACTCTGCAAATGAAAGCAAACTTAAGAGTTACACCGAACACTTTATATTTAAATACAAGTGGCATTAAATCTTAGTTCTGTGTTTGGCTGTACAAATTGCAGCCAATACCCAGTTCCCAGCTGCTTCTACTTCAACATTTTATTACAGACAGCCTTGCTGATACATTTTGGTCGTTTGTCGCTCATCCACAGTCACATGAAGAAATGGAGGGAACAAACAACCCCTTGTAGCAATACTGTCATGGTTATGTAAACTATAAACAAAAGAATTGGCCTGACATTTCATCATATTGCGGAGTTCCAATAACAAACTCCAAGCCCCCATCACCATTTCAGGCCTCTTATGCTACTACCCACGCCTGCTGCCAAAACCTGCTCCCTTGCTCCAGATGTTTCCATTTCGTACAAAGTCTGCAGGGCATGGCAAGTGAGGAGGTGCCATCACTATAACGAGTACCCCGATTTTCTCAACTGAAACAGTAATGTCGGGACACTGTTTTATAAGTTATGTGCGTTGTTTTGCTCATGTATGTTTTATTATGTATTGTTTCATGTCTGGACCTTTCAATGCTTCTAGGCCATTTTAAATTGCTACTCTCTGGTCGTAATAAAAAAAAAATCAAGTTCAACTTTAGCTCACCAAGACTGGAATGTGGCATTTAAACCCTTTTCCTGAATTAGGTTGCAAAACCTTCTCTGCTGCTGTTGTAAATATGATGAATTAAACATAGAGAAATAATTATTTGGATGGCTTGCTTGGATGGACCTGTATAAACACGCTCTTTCTAGGCCTGGAGATACAGAATATGTAACGGAGGAGAGAGAAACACAAACAAACGTGTGCACTATGTTATGCAAGGCATCACGGGAATAAACAACTGCCTATTTCTGATTCTAAGATTATAACCAAAAAGGTCTGGATTCTTTGCCCTGCTGTCTTTTTCCACTTACACCAAATTGCCACAGGATTAAAATCCCAGTAACTCCTTTTTTATGTTGTGTCCCCATGATGTTATTGCCATCTTGTTGCCCAACCCATCTGAGGCCATTCAAGAATCACCTGTCAAGCATTTTATAATTAAAAGTGGTGTTTCCCCCCTCAAAGAGACAACAGTTTTACTGTGAGTACCATTAATGATGTTTTCCTGACCACTTTGTCAGTGGCAGTATTGTGTGACACTTAGGGGATGAAGACAACTCTGCAGTGTTTTCTGCATTGATCGCTTTAGGCCAGGGTGGGCATACCTGCTGCCTCTGGTCTCTGAGCATGGTCTTCCAGAGCCCTTCTGGTTTAACATTGGAAGATTCTTTTAAAAAAACAACAACTGGAATCTTCCTCTGCACACACCAGGTATATAATTTTTATTGGGCTTAATGACTGCTCATTGCAATAAATAGAAATACAGAGATACTACATAAGCTTTGCAACAGACACAATGTGCAATAGAGTATTACAGAGAAAATCTCTTGAGTGGACTCCTTGCTTGGAGGTCTGGCAGGTAAAGAGCTCCCTTCTCCCCTCCTCCACCCGGTGGTGGGATTCAGCCAGTTCTCACCACTTCGGCAGAACCGGTAGCTAATTTTTTGTTGCCCAGGCCCAGAATGGACTTCCGGAAGCGGCATCCACACAGAGAACCGGTTGTTCACATATTTGAATCCCACCACCGCGCTCCACCTGATACCTCTCCCAACTCCAGCAGCTATCTCATACTGGGAGAGGGGCAGGTGAAAGAAGGGCAAGTTCTGAGAAACAGCTAAAGACATTGTATTAGTTGTCTGTCTAAAAAGCATGCCACTCACTGCAGCGGTGTGATTGGCAGATGGTTTTTTTCCACCGGCTGGAGATGTTGAGAAGGTTGGAGGACAACAGCCTTCTTTGCATAGGAAATTATAACATCAGCTATAAGACAGAACAGAGACATTGGGACCTGCAACGGTATGATTTTAAAAAATCTATACTGTACCAATTTTGCCGTCTTACAAATGGGAGGTGTGCATTTTAATTGAACCGTGGGAAAGAGATCACCAGAGAGTGTTGAGGAAATTGAGATTCTGATAATAAATTTTATTCATTAGACTAACTAGTGTCAATCATGCAGGAAGACAGTTCCTGGGATGAGACACTACATACTTGAAGAAACCAAGAGAGTTTAAGCATTAAGATCATATGGTCAAGTTTAGGGACCAAGAGAGGACCCTGAATTAGCTGAACAATTCATCATTTTCAGAGACTTGGCCAAAGAGAAGAAGTTAAATAGGCTTGTTATTTGTGGACAATCCGGATTGGAAATTGAACAAAGCAGAGAGGGATCTACCTGAACTGTCTTGGACATTTTCCATTTGATGGACAAGGCAACTGCTGACCTTCCATATAGTTAAGTCCAATGAAAATGAAATAAACTTGTGAAGATACAACTGGGAGAGATTTAATTTTGAGGGGAGCTCTTGAGAAAGCTTGCTGATTCTTTCCTCAGGGTTGGATGATAAACAACCATCTGTTTAGTTATGAATGCTACGAATCTTCTTAAGCACAACTTGTATACTGTATTGCAGGAATATGTTTTATAATCCAGCAATAGCACCAATGACCTCCTGCTTAGCAGATTGTACTCTGGGCAAACCTGATTCATGTATGATAATTATTCAGAAACTCTTAAACACGTAAGTGGGAGTTATTTCCCAGGAGGAACAATGTTTGGGCAGACATAAGTAGGAATATACAGTTCACGCCTGAGTTGTAGGCATCACTGATTAGTTGTCAGCGCTTGGCTCCTACTGATGCTGAAAAAAATGGGAAAAGATTATTTCTAATGGTTAAACAAAATATTGATTTTAAAAATTAAATAACCTGAATAAAATGTCCTTACTGGGGAAAAAAAAAACATCTGGCATCATCAGTAGTTTCTTTTACCCGACAAGCAAACCTCTTTTCATTCTCTTAGGATTTCCAATTTTCTTTTTTTACATTCTGTATTTTTCATCTACCAGTTGTGATTTGTTACAAAAAGATCAGCTGCATTAAAAGGATGGGGAAAGAGAAGCTTTAAGTCATAAAAACTGTTTTGAAATTGAATAAGGGAAAGGCAGGATCAGAGACGGAAATAAAATAACCATACAGCAGCGGCTCAGGGGAAGATCCTGAGGAGTTCTTTAGCATTCTGAGCCCATGGCAGTACTGATTGGAGCTGCCTGGGGAAAAAAAAAAACTCAATTTGGAATATACTTATTAAAAATGTACATTCAAGTCCACGATGGGAATTATGAATAAATGGAGCTGAGAAAACCTGTCACCAGTGTGAAATTTTGAAATAAAATTATGATGCAGCTAAAAAAGAGGAAGCTGAATCAATTACACTTGACATTGTTGAGATTGCTGTTTATAAAACACCTCCCAGGCTGCAAAGACCTCCATTCCTTTTCTGTCTGTCCCCATCCCCGTTATCCCAAAATCATACTTTTGAAATGTGGTGCAGATAAGGACAAAATAGGCTAGGCCTACCCTCAAGAGTGCTTAACACACTTAATAAAACAGCCTGCTTCCCCAAACCAATCATAAGTCCTAGCTTCTGCTCGAAATCAGGATGTCATCATTGCCCCTCTCCATTACCTCCACCTCCCAACATTTACAATGCACCACCAGACCCCATGTTCCACCCCTCTTACCGAAACATTGCTCGACTATGCTATAGAGCAAAGTTGCCGTAGTCTGAGTGACCGGGTGTGCAGACAAAATATTAGATCTTTCTTTCCCTCCCAAATATTAGGAGTAATTCACTTTCTGCAAGAGAGAGCACAACAAAAGACACATCAGCCACCCAACCTCCTTCTCCCCTTCCGGTCTATAAGCAATCGTGTTCTCTTCTGTCAGAATTGAGGGACAGTTTGATAAGGCAGTCTTCCTTCCTGAGAAATACGCTTGACAAGTGTAATGATCTTTTATGTGTTGTTCAGGCTTTGGGGTCCTACTTCAGTCACCAGAAAAAGTTTGTGTCTGGATAAAGTGCACTGCCAGTTCAGAAACAAGACATTTTTGAGTTGTCCTCTTCCCTTTCCTTCCACTTTTCCCAGCAACAGAGCCTTCTCCAGAAAGCTAGCTTTTTGCATAAAGTATCTGGAAGTAGAGCAATTTGAGCCTCGTCGTTTGAGCCTAAAATGAGAACTCTGAGTTGATTTGTTCAATGATCCATTTGTTTTCTTGGCTGTCTTTACAACATCAAAGTTCAATGACTTCTTTCTCTGTCCTAGTTCTTCAAAGTCCAACTTCCAATTCCATTGACTGTTCCATGGAATATCATTGCTTGCATGGTTCTGATCTGTATAAAGACATCATGGCATCTGAATATTTTCATGACTGCTCTACCAAGTGGTGATTTGCAATGTATTCCTTGACTGCTCTTTCTTTTACTGTTGAGGGTTGATCCTAAATGGCAGAAGCTGTCTACTACAGGGGTGTCAAACTGCCGGCCCACGGGCCGGATGCATCATAGCGAAACCGCGCCCACCCCATTGCCGGCAATGGCAAAAAAGTTGCGATACATCGTGACCCATCACGTGACGTTGCGAGTTTGACACCCCTGGTCTACTACTTTAATATCTTCACTGTCAGTTCTAAACCTGGTCGTTTTACTACTGTCATTAGTTTGGTCTTCTTTGTATTTAATTTTAGTCCCGCTTTTTTCACTGAGCTCCTGATTTTTTATTACAAGCGTTTATAGATTCTTTGCATTTTCAGCTGTTAGAGTTGGGTCATCAGCTTAGTGTAGGCGATTGATGTTTTTTCCTCCAGTTTTTAAAACCACACTCATCTTCTTACAATCCAGCTTCCTTTAATTCAGCATATTGGTTGAATAAATAAGGGGGAAACAGTCTGTTTTACTGTGTGCTGTTCATACTATGGCTTCCTGACCTGTACATAAATTTCTCATGAAAAGAATGAGATGTTATGGGATTCCCATCTCTCTCGTACATGTTTCACAGCTTCAGATGATAAATATAACTGAAGGCCTTTCAATAATCAATTAAGCACATATGACTTCTTTTGGGTATTCTTTTGCTTTCTCAATTATCCTGTGCCCATCAGCACTGATGTCTCATACTTCTAGACCATGCCTGGCTGAGGAATTCTGGGAGTTGAAGTCCACAAGTCATAAAAGGGCCAAGTTTGAAGACTCCTGGTCTAGACCTATTCTAAAGCCAGTTTAAGCATCTGGAATATCTTTTTCCATCTAGGGTTCTAATTTGCATTGGATGATCCACAGATACATCCTATGCATTGAGACCCTATGATTATCCCTATAAAGTTTGAGTACTGTTTGGGTACAGGGAGCCACTTTGGTATAGTGGTCAAAATGTTAAGCTAGAAACCAGGAGACTGAGAGTTCTAATCCCAACCATAGGCACAAAGCAAGGTGACTGGGCCATTCAATCCCTTTCAGCTCTAGGAAGGAGGCTAAATGTCGTCAGGAAAATTGCAGGCTTGTTCAGGCAATCACTGAGCACCAACTCTGACTCAAAGGCACAATATACCTATAATACCCAGAGACCTCAAATGTTGTTGTTTTTTATCATATTCTAATTTGTAATGAAATAGAATGGGGAAAAATACTACAATCATAATTTGAAAGTTTAAATGAAAATGACATTAAATAAAACAAATGTCATTTTGCTCCTGATCCCACCATCCCTTTTTTTTTTTTTTTTTACTATGACCACTTAAAGGCCAAGTGTGGCCATCGACTGAGAAAAGCTTACCCATTTCTGCCCAGGGCAATGATCTCATGAATATTTCTGGTTTTATTTTCTCTCTCTTTCTCTCTCTCTCCTTCCGCACATTGTGCCCAAGAGAAACCAAGAAAGGAGTTTTATAATGAGCTTTCTTATCTCAGTGTCAATTAAAAGTCCTAAACTGGTAGCCATGTGAATTTTCATTAACTTTTGGGTTTGGCTGAGTAATTCATAATTATAACACTGATCTTTGAATGATTCCATTTGACTTCCTCTTTAAGTCTATTTTCCTTTGGAAACAGATACAGGCCCAGGTGCTACAGCTGCTGTCCTAAAGGAACAGGGGCTGGGCAAAAGAATGAAAGCTTAGCTGTGTCCTAATGGACCACCTTCTTCAAGGCAAGTGAGTCATACCAAGAGCCCGCTATTTGGTGGAGATGGGGAAGTTTGAGATCTGTGTATATTGGAATATACAAAGCCAATGTGACCTAGTAGTTAAGGCATCAGGTAAGAAACCAAGAGTTCTAATCCCACTTTAGGCATGTCTACAGCCTTGTGTTATTTATAAAAACAATAAAGGTGGGATAAAAATAAATAAAAGTTTAAAACCAGCAGTCTTAGGCTATATGGTAGAATGAGTGCCATCCTCCTCTCCTTTGGCATTGTCCCCGGTTTCCTGATAGGACTACATTTTGTGAGGAGTAGCACTCTTATCTGGGGCTGGAGAGCAAGCATTCCTTTCCATCATCCTAGGACAAACACAGTTTACAAGTAATAAATATTCTACAAATGTAAATTACGCTTTTATGGATATAGCCATATTTTAGACTACTGTGATTGTTTAAATTATTGTGATTTATGTCTAGTTAGTGCTTTAGAAATATGTAAACCAAATCATGATTTACTATCGTGTAGATGAAAATGAAGCACCATCTATCTCAGGGGCATTCTTTTGGGCTTTCTGTAATTGTGTATGTATGAGAGGCTAGCTGAACCATGATTTACCTACTTATCCCAGATCTTCTGAGTTCACACAACTACTCCAAATCTTAAAGTAACTGTACAAAATACAACTAGGTTAAAATACGCTGGGGGGGGGGGGGTGTTGACTGAAATATATTAAGGAGAAGAGGAATATTAATAATATAACAGTGAAGGATAGAAATCAGAAAATAAATTAATACAAGCATGAGGTAAAACTGAAGAAAAAATATTGAATTAATACAGAACAAGCTCAGTCCTCTAACGTATTATTCAATCTAGACCTTCAAAAATGTGTTGCCTTCTCATGTTTACAGGATTCATAAAATCAGTAAAGAACACATCTCTTGAATCTACTCTTGAATATCCCATAGCTCATAATAGGAATTACTTCAGACCTTGTGGCCAGGGACATCTGCAGGGGGAGATGGTTTTGGCCTCTTTTTATTTGTGGTGGTATGCAAAAGGAGCGGCGCTTCAACTGCATGTTTCTAGCTGCTTTCTTTCTATTTTTGCCATTCCCCCTTCTGGACATCTTTGTGCACAAGAATCTGAACTAATTCCTGTCCTGGGCTGTGAGATTTACTCTCGTGGATTTCAGCAGTTTGCGGCCATGATAGGCCTTCCTTTAGGAAACAATGAATCTGTACAAAAGAGGGAGATTTTTATAATGGCGCTTACATTTTCCATCTGTCAATCAGATTTGAATGATTCACAATATTTATTTTATTTACCTATTTGTCTGGGTACTTTACCTATTGTTATTATTTTTTAATAAATAACTCAAGGCAGTGAACATAGCTAATGCTCCTTCCTCCTTGTAATTTCCCCACAAAGACAATCCTGTGCGGGGCATTCGGCTGAAAGCAGTAGTGACTGTCCAAAGTCACCCAGCCAGCTTCAGTGCCCAAGGTGAGACTAGAACTCACCATCTCCTGGTTTGTAGGCCAGCACCCTTATCAATTCTGACTGAGCTATTCTAGGAAAGTTTCGTCTTTGAGGCTGCTTTCTGATTAGATCCGATCAGATCCGAATGGATTGGATTGGATCGGATTGATTTGGTGTTTTTTTTTACAAAGCTCAACATTCTCCCAAGCTTTCTGATATCTTTTTTATGTGTAAGTATGGTGCCATTTTGATTACATAAGATTTCAGGACCCAGGAAACAGAGAAAGCAATGAGTTTGATATATTTTTCTGTATTTATTAATCAAATTTACATAGTATTTCCTCTCACGGAAAGTAACTGGGCAGCATACAACAATCCATAGTTCAATGAGCCCTATTTAGCATCTCATGGGGATCTATGACAATTCGCCGCAGCCAACTTGCTACAGCCAATTTACCACAGCCAACTCACCAGGGGACAACTCGCCACGGCCAACTTGCCATGGGACAAATCACTGCGGGACACGAGTTATACTAATATCAAAGAAATGGTGGAACAGAATCATTAAAGAAAGGATGCAAAAGGTGGGACAGAATGAAATATGAATGACAAAAATGTAAATATTTATTTTATTTATTTTAAATAATTAAATTGAAATGTTAAATTATCCCACGGTGAGTTATCCAATGGCAAATTGGCCGTGGCGAGTTCTCCCGCAGCGAGTGGGCCAGGGGTAGGCAACCTTGGCTCTTTTATGACTCGTGGACTTCAACTCCCAGAATTCCTGAGCCAGCATAGTGGGTGAGTGGTATGTGGCAAGTTGGCTGCAGTGAGTTATCCCATTCCGTCTCATGGGTGCACAATCACAGAAAGCCCAGAAGAATGCCCCTGAGATAAATGATGGTTCTTTTCCATCTTGTGCTATAGTAAATCAGGATTTGGTTTACTTTATTTCTAAAGCACAACCAGCATCTACATAAATCTGACTATTGGAGTTGATATCTACAGATCTGAAGGACACCCAGATAGAAAAAGACAGCACATAGATTACACAATTATTGAGAAGCTACAGTTAATTTATTTGGGAAAGCAAGAAGCTATCAAGTTAAACTTGGCCCCTCTCATGCCGGAATGGGACAACTCATCATTGCCAACTTGCTGCGGCCACCACCTTGCCACGGCCAATTCGCTGTGGCCAACTCACCATGTCCAACTCGCTGGGGGACAATTTGCCACAGCCAACTCGCCACAGGACGACTCACAGCAGGACAAGTGAACAATTCAATCTAATTATTTAAAATAAATAAAAAAATATTTTAATTTTTGTCATTCACACTTCATTTTTCCTCTCCTTTTGCATCCGTTCTTTAATGATTCTGTTCCACCATTTCTTTGATATTAGTGTAACTCTTGTCCCACAGCGACTTGACTATGGCGAATTGTCCTGCGGCAAGTTGGCCATGGAGATTTGGCTGTGGCGAGTTGACTGTGGCAAATTGTCATAGACCCCTGTCATCTACTGGATTTAAACTGCAAACATTTGCTTGTCCAGCAGATGACAGCAAAGAGTTAGGAGGTTTCCGAGTCTCTTTGCTGCAATCTAGTGATCAGGTGGATCTTTATGCAGTCTGTGTGTGGCAGTTCAAAGACTCACTATATGAATTTATAAAAAATAAATAAATTAATAAATCAAGGAGAGAGGGTGCGTAAGAGAATTTGCTATTTAAAAGCAGTAACATGGGGACTATGACAGCTGTGACAGCGTAAGTAAAGTCTAAAGGCAAATCTACACAGACGTTATAACCCATTAGTGTGCTGATTGCTTTACAGGCAGAACACATGATGCATACTCTAATCCATCTTCTTGACACTATTTTTGTTTAAATAGCAATTTCCGCAAACTTCTCTTCAAGCGGTCATGCCTTTTGGCACTGCTAGGTCCCACAGATTTCCAAATTTGGTTTTATGTATCCAGCTGGAAGGAACATAGAGACTACTTCTGTAAGGTAACAAAAATCAAGCAGGAAAAGGATTGTATCTCTTTGTAAAAGTAAACTAGGCAAAGATATTGGACTTCCATGGAAAGCCTGCTGTGGATTATGGAAGGCTAATTACCCCTAGAGACCATCAGGTTGGGAAACTCTATGTAAGAAGATCCTGTTGTATCTCTCTTTTTTTAAAAAAAGCTTAAGCTATCACCAAAAGGTCCTGAGAATGCGATCTTCCCCACTTCTATTGTTCTTTCCCATTCCACTTTAGCCATGGATTTCCTCAAAAATAAATTATTTAAAAAAACGCAGCCTTCTGTTCCTCCCCCCACTACCCAGTAATAGAGTGAACGTTGAATTAGCTGCTCCAGTTCCCATTGCACACAAGGCAAATGCTTGCTGAAGGCCACATCGGAAAGGACAATTCTTTACAAGGAGAACCAGAGCATAGAAGCCAAATTGTTGCACAGCTGATACATTATCTGCATTGATTCGTTCAAGTTTCAAGGGGAAAGCAAGGTCGTCATCTCAATGGCACAATCTGTGATTTACAGGGTCCTTGGCCAAGAGACATCCACGTAGATCTGGCACCGGGACAGGATGTGTTGTCTCTTTTGTAGCTTGGGAATACTCTTCAGAGCAGAAAGGCAGGCACTGTGCTTGATAAATCAGTTCTCCTTTGTCTGCTGCTTTTCCGGTGCAGCCTCTGTCTGAAGCTGAGCATCGGTGTCAGCTATATCTTCAAAGAGGCTAAAAATGGCATGGAGCAGCTCATGCTTTCAATGAAAAGAGTCACTTAAAAAAAAAAACCATTCAACAGTTCCAACAGATAGAAAAGCAGAGCAAACTAACTGAAATCAATAGGGCTTACTCATATATAAACTAGGATCACGCAATCAGGCTACAAACTTTTTTTTTTCTATCAAGACCCCATTCTCTCAAAAATAGGGCTACAGCAGGCAATGGGTGGAGCCAAAAAAACATCTGCAAGGGGAGGTCAGAAAAGTCAAGACAACATTTGTTCTAGTTGGGGCATCAGGTGCACCCTTAACTGGGGCAGGAGAGTCTATTTACAGTAACTCATGGACTTATCATTTAGATATATTACTATAATACACTCTACTTGAGGCTGGCCTTAGCTACTCAGAAATTACAATTGGTCCAAATGCTGTGATTAGCATACTGTCTGCTCCCATCATTGGGATTATATGACCCCAATTTTGCAGATCCTGAATTGGTTGCCTAATGGTTTCTGGGTGGAATTTAAAGTGCCAGTTTTAACTTCTAAGGCTCTTTACGGCTTGATGCTGTATCACCCTGATCAGTTTGATCACACAGAGGAAAACTGCTACTGATACACAAAATTTGGGAGGTCATGGAGTAGAAACAAGGAAGTTCTGCTTCTCTGTGGCAGTGCTGCCACTTTAGGACAGCCCCCTTCCCTATCCCCCCCCCCAGTTTAGATCAGGCCATCCCCCTCTTTGGTAATATTTCAAAAGCTTTTAAACACAGAATTGTTCTGGAAAGCTTTCTCCCCGTTTTAAGAGGCCAACTTTATTTTCTATGTTGTAGTTTTCTGCTTGGGTGGTGGTGTTTTACTGTTTTCTACTTGTACCTACTGCAGAATGGTCTAATTTGGTTTTATATTTTATGTACAATAAGCCACTGAGAGCCTATGGATAGCAGTGGAATAGAAATGTGGATGATCAGTTAATTAGTCAGCAGAATCCTTTCCCTTCTTACATGTGTTGGACTCACAATTCATGTAAAAAAGGGACAGGGCTTCGACTGCATAGTTGCAGTCACCATGATGGCCGTTTTGACCCTCCTGATGGCACCTCAGGAAGGAAGGCAGAGCAAAATGTGGGTGAGAACACATTTATTCCCTTTCTCTGTCAAACTACTGTTGAAGGAATGAACTGATAACTTGTACCAGAGATCTAAGCTCTTATAAGGGGGACAGTGAAATTAACAGAATAACAGAGTTGGAAGGGACCTTGGAGGTCTTTTAGTCTAGTCCAACCTCCTGCTCAAGCAGGAAACCTATACCATTTCAGACAAATAGCTGTCCAAATTAGGTCAAAGGCAATGCAAGAGATTCAAGCTTTCACATAAGCAAAGACCCTAATAATGCAGAGTCCAAGTGAATACCAATGCAATCTAGTGTGAAGGCCCCTTTGGCACAAATGCTGTTGCAGGCTAAGCATCAACCAGGGTGACTTCCCATTGCTCCTGCTCACATGGTGACTGGTGTCCTTTCGTGAATGTCAAGCCTTTTAGCAGCAGGGCCTAATCAACGCAGCAAGATTCCCGCTGGCTTTCTTTTATGAGTTACAGGTAAGAGTACCGAAGCTGGAGAATTGAAATAGGAAGCTTCCAGTCCTCCTTTATTAGCAGGTTTGTTAAGGGAGGGTCTTTGAAGTTTTTGGATCTCTTTCTCCCAGGCTGTTTCCATAATGGACTAAGAATCTATTTCTAGAAACTGATTCTTTAATATGCCAGAAATGATCTCTCCTTTCTGCCGATTGTTTGTGTCTAGAGATTTCTTCTCTCAGTCTCAGGACAATCTTTCACACCGATTAGGTCACCAGTGTGAAAAGCCATTGTTGTAGAGAGCTCGGGGGTAGATTTTTGTTGGATGCTATGTTAATATATTTTTAACTTCTCTGTGTTAGAGCTATAGACTGTATATTTTAATTATATATATATATTTTAAAAACCTCAAAGATATCAACCAGTTACTCCAAACTACGAACGGATTTTCTTACCAGGTAGTAAACACGCAGGGGGTTTTACAGATGGGTGGGAAACAGCTCCGAACCCCTCCAAAACTCCCCGGCAAAGGCTTATTGGAACTGATGCTGCCGTGTTGCTTTTTCCAGTCTTAAATCCTTGCTGGGGATTAGAAAACCAAAAAGTCCCATTGGAAGGAAGACTCAACAAGGAAGGGGAAAGATAAATGGCCTCCTAGCCACAGATTCTGACCTGAAAAATGCTACTTTAAATCATTTGCCTACTGTGGATCTAGTTCTGGTCTTAGAGTTTAGAGGCAACAGGTTTTAGAATTATCAATGGATAAAGATCAAGGAAGATTCAGCAGTTGGAAGAGAGAAGAAGCCCTGCCCAGCCCTCTTAGCCACGTCACTCCCTGCAGGTAGTATCTTCTTTAGTATCGGAAAGGAAATTGCCTGCTTATTTCATGCCATTTATTATCTGTTCAGTCCATCAGTTGGCCAAGTGAAATGAACAGTCTTAACTCCAGGGGTATTTGGAAGGCAGCTGTTGAGCAAAATGTTTCTAACAAGTTCTGCTTCCAGGATGGGCCCACCTTCTCTTTCTCACACCTTCTTTGAGCTCCAGTCAGCACCATCTGTCCAAAAGGCAGCGGTGTGTAAAGTCTGGATCTTTTTTCTATTCTGCTCAACGCTCCCTCATCTCCCAAAGAGTGTGGGTAAGCAGTAGGGTTGGGAGTAAGGGTATAAATATAGCTAATGCCAACCCCAGTGCTGCATTTCCTAAAGCAGGTCACAAATTGTGATGGGGGAGTAGGGATATTAGAAATATCTCAGCATCCCTCTTTGTCAAACTACAATTCCCTTTATCGAACTGTGGTAATATCAAGACACCCATTCCTCTTTGAGATGCAAAGGGCAGGCTTTTTTGACTCATAAAGCACTTGGCCTTAGGCTAAATGTTCAAAGCTGAAGCTGGAAAGTAAAAAGCGGATGGATGAGGAAGTGTAGTGAAAGTTATCCAGTCTTCTCCATGTATTAGCTTTTTCTTGTTTCCATTCTCAAGACCGACTGTTAGAAGAGACATGTAGTTTTGTAGACTGAGCATCAATTTATTTAAACTGCAGCCTATCCCCATTTCCATCACAATGACAGAAATGGATGCCTGAAGATGGACTTGAGACTTGAGAGGGGCTAAGCCAGGGGTCTTCACAAACTTGGCCCTTTTATGACTTGTGGACTTCAACTCCCAGAATTCCTCAGCCAGGCATGCTGGCTGAGGAATTCTGGGAGTTGAAGTCCACAAGTCATAAAAGGGCCAAGTTTGAAGATCCCTGGGCTAAGCCCTCAAATTTCAGCATCCCTTGCTCCCTACAGTTCATCTACTTCTTAATTTAAACTTGGGCTAAGCCCCCAATGGTGCTTTCTTTGGTTTCGGCTTAGGAGTTTCTGGGAACTCACCCATGAGGGTTTATAAATCAGAACCTATGGCTCAAAGTGACATGCAAGTCTACCAGTGTTGCGGCTAAACGAAGCATGGCTTAGCATGCTTGGTGAACCTGGTTACTGCAATTGATTCAACCAACATAGTTAAGTAAGCCATATGTTAACAGGTGAACCAGTTTTAGAGTGCAACCCTAGACAGATCCTCTGAAAAATCTGCTTGTTCTCTGTGGACAGAATTACATTCTTATACATACTTCATATGCTGCTCTTATTTGGGGAAGCCAGCACTGTGTCACTCCAGTTTCCAAATAAGCTTTTGTTGAATCCAAGCAGTTTAGAAACCAATTTCTTTGGCTTCGGTAATCAGCATGTGTGATATGCCAGCTGCAGACCATTCCATTGCTACATAAAAGCCAAATGTTTTGTGTCCTCCACTCCAGTCTGTCTTTTTGCTGCTGAGCACATGGGTTCCAAGGCCGTTTTCATTCTCTCCTCTGATCAGGGATACTTCTGACAGATGACAGATCCAATGGGCTTGAGATCCACGTGTGAATTGTCCTTACATCTGGGATTTTCAGGGATTCCCCCCCCTCCTGACTGCAAGCATTGCCCTTTCTAAAAAGCTTCTGAAAGGCCAGCATGACATAAGGACTAGGTAGCATTTTCATGTAATGTACAGAAAGGCGTTGAGGCCAGAGATAAATCTGGATCATGAATTATGTGCATCTGCTGTATCAAAGCCAGGCAAGCAGCTTTAAGTCATAACCCACATTTTATCCTAGATGATCAGAAGATGAGACATAGTGTAGATTCATGGTTAAAGGATAGCACAGTAGAAATCTGTCTCAATTTTGGCTCTTACCCTTACTTTCATAGCTTTAGGGGAAAAATGCTAATACCACCAAACCATATTACAAGACGATAGTAAGAATTACAGTAACAATGTTAAAGCAAAGCTAGCAGTATCTGTCTAGTCAGAAAGTTGCAATGTGAACATTGCTGTTATGTGAAGAATGTCATCAATGATGGTCTGTCACAAAACTTAGAAGTTACTTTACCAGTTATTAGGCAGGGCAATTGACTGTCCTTGATATTTAACAGATAATTTAAGCCTTTCCCTTTTTCTTGCCGACCTCCTAAAATACGCCTTGCTGAGAAGGGTCAGCATTCACCAAATTGCTGATATTAACCTTACCAGACTGGAAACTATATTCCAGTATTGATCTACTAATTGGACTTGTACAATCAGTATAATCAAGCAGCAGTTAACAACATAACCCACAGTGTAATTAAAAACCCCATGATAAATTGAAATTAAGCTTACCCATAAAATAGTATCAGACAAAAGTGCTGTGTTTCACAATGTGCCACAACAACCACAGACCTCAAAGCCAAGAGTCTTAATTAATTCTCCAAAACTCTCCAAAGCAATCCTGATTTTGGAAACTTTGAGAAAGCAAACGATGTGGGAGCCAGCCTAATTCCAGAGAGAGGCTATTCCATAAAGCCAGCATCCTCACAGAGAAACACCACCTGTGAGCCTCAGCCTTCCCATATGGTGGAATTCATCACAAAGGGTACTGTAATTATAATCCTTGCCCATTTTAAAACGTTGCACTTTCTCTGTCTCTTTCTCTCTCTCTCTCCCCTTCATGATAACTTAGGGTGCCAAAGACAAGGTTGATATATATGTCTTCTTATTTAGATTGCAAATAACCCCCTCTGTGCTCAGATGCTTGGCGATAAACAAATATAGACTGAGTAATTAAACTCATCAATTGTTCCTGGCATCAGCTGCCTGTATCTGGATAACAGTGCTTTCCGTTGAACAAATGAAGGGGATGGAGCTGCTGAGAGCCATCAACTTAACAATTTCATTTTTATAGGCATCTTTTTTTGCATATTTGATTTGATGCACAGCGAGTTCATTCTTCTATGAAAAGTGGCTCAAATGTCTCCAAGTGAAAGTAGGTAAGCACTCATCATGGAGAGAAATGGCTAGAAGGTTCATAAGCAGGTGATTCAGAAGATCAATTTCCCTCTTTCCTCAGCTCAACCAAACCCAGGTTATAAGAATAAGGTTGGGAATGGAATAAGCATTGGCCCCTTTTTTAGTTGCTGAAGACAAAAACAAGGACAAGTTTCTATGATGACAACATGCCAAGAGCTTATGAAGCAGACATGACAAGACCTCAGAAATTTTGCAGCTTTGTGGGTGGGACCAAATGCACTCCTCTTCTGTCTACAGAGACAGTTCAAGTGGCAGTTAAATCCTACTGGTGATGAGAAACTATATTTCATCCCATTGAAAATGATTAAGGAGGCCAGGATCAGATGCCTTTCATCTGTAGAATATGATAGCTAAGGAGTTTAGAAGGAACAGTCAGAATTTTATATCCTGAAGGATGTGCTCTATTAGAGAAAGGCCTCGCTTTATCTAACAGTAGGGCTGATCCTGGAATTAAACCAGATCACCCTAAATATAAGCATTCCTATCTATTTTTAACTAGGTTTCTTTTTTAATAAAGAATTCCTGTGAAATGAGCTTGACTCCTGAAGTTTCATAGACACATTGTTTTGGGGCTTTTTGACAATTATACAGAAGTGATTTGATAGTGCCACCTTCTGATATCATATTGGCCTTCCCCATGTAATTTAAAGTTTGGGATTGCCCATCCAAATATTAATGAGGCCTAACCCTGCTCAGCTTCCCAGCTCAGACAAAGCTGAGTCAGATGCTGCTGTCTGAATGGTCCTGCTTAGTTCTAGAGTGCATTATTTAATAATAAACAGCAATACCTCTAGATCAGTAGAAAATGCCTCCATTTCTTTATCATTAAATAATTTTTATAACCTGTTCATCTGGGATCAAAGAAAGTACTTCCAAATTTTAGAATATGCAGTATATATATACATTTTAGGGGGGGGAATACCCACTTTCAGAGATACAAGGGCTGACACTGTATTTTGTGCTGAACGAAACAGGGCAGTAAGTGTCAAGATAGTCACGACCCCACAGAAAAGATCAAAGTCCCACTCTTTTTAAACATGCTTTCAACGCCATTGTTGCATGGATACAGTCACACACGGACACACTGAGACCTGTATGCTGCTTGGGGACATGACAGTGTTGCATTAAGCATCCAATTCCAGAAGACCAAGCTTGCTAAGAACATTGTTGTTCTGTTCTCAACACAGGCATGGAGACGAGGCAGTTGATGCAAAAAAGATGTTCTTTATTGGTACTTGCACTGAACAGAAGCAAGCGAGGAAATGGCAACATGCCCTTTTATACTTCCCCTGCAAGGGGAGGCTCAACCAATGAATGCAGGCTATTCTTCCGCCTCGCGCATGCGCACGAGGCTGGAGACAGCCTGTCTGGATCCCGGGCAACTTATGGGCTGCCCGGGTCTATACAACCAGTCCCGGGCAAACACGTGGTCTGCCCGGGCCTCTGCAGTTATCCTGCAGGTTGCCTGTGCCTTGCTGATTGACTCAGCCAGGCTCAGGACACAACAATTGTCATCATAGTTATTCTTTCTCAGGCCAAAGGTTATACAGGAAGGTTACAAATTATTCATTCATGGGAGGGGAGAAGCCAGAGAAGCTAATCCTAACCAGATTAGATAAGCATTCGAAGCAATTGTTTTAAGCAACTGAAACAATTCTGCAGATTGAAGATAATCTCAAGAAGATCAAGGCGGTCAAGTGAAGTCCTCATACAAAATCTGTTGACCATTGTCCCAGACTGTAGGACACAGATTCATGGTTTTAAATTGTAGGAAGAGAAAGTATTCACAAAACCTCCTAGCAGTAAGAACAGTTCAAAGGTGGAACCAATTACTGAGGAATAAGGTTAGTTAGTTCTCCTTCGCTGAATTCATTTCTGGAGAGGATGGGCAGTCACTTGTCAGAGATTCTTTAATTTGGATTCCTTCACAAAGGATTGGGCTCACGTTTTCCAGCTCTACAATATTAGAAAGTCCAAGCAAGAAGCTTTAACTGTATACGGTACTTCAATTTCAGCCCATTTCAACACTACTCTGCTTTAACACGTCTGAAAGCTATGTGCCGTCTTGCTTGCCATCGTTCAAAAAATGAAGCGAAGGCTTACAAGAAAAGCAGAGCCTTGTCTGCGACACACATTTTTCTCGCACTCCTCAGCATTCATGGCAGGTAGTGGAGATTGTCTTAAAAATTCACTCTCGGCAGAAGGTGTTTCTTTTCTATATTGCTTCAAACTTCTCCTCTCTTAACATCCGCCTGCCCGTCCTCTTCCCTATCTCTTAGGCAGGATTGCTGGAGTCCACTGCCAGAAATACAACAGGGCTGTTTCCAGCAATATGAAAAGGCATGCAGGAAAGATCTTCCTCAACATGTTAGTGGTTCAGGAGTAGACATCAATGAAATGGAGAAATATATGAATCAACCTCAGTAAGAAACTACACAGATACTGTACACCTGATGTTTTGTAGGTGAGCCATTTCCCACAGAAAGACAGCCCTGGATGAGGTTGCTGTCATAATGCTGGGTTCAGCCATCACAATAAAGCCTACTGTCATAGGGTTGGTGACATATTCGAGGATGGGAACTGCCCACCTCCTACTAGCTATTGAAGATTGTAATGGACACACTTCTTCAACTGCCTTGCTAGGGATTGCCCGACATGATTATTTTGGCTTGGGCACAGAACAAAGGCAACACCTGGTTCCCATAGAGATCTCTGCTTTCTTATTGCCTGCCCAGTGCCTACAGCATCTTATGAGAGATCCTAATAATTGTGGGCTCAGCTTTCTTCTGAACGAGCAGCAATCCTGCGCTGTGTTTGTTTTAAACAAGGAAATAAGAGCTGGGTTGGCCAGGTATGTGACGCTGTTTCTATCTTCACATAAAAGGTTTTTCATTGCTTCTGCTGACGCACTTTCCCATAACAATATTTTTACCGCTTCCACTACTCTTATTTCTGACTCAAGCACGAATTCTATATCAAATGATCCTGATTGCACTGCACTTCCTTGGCCAATATCATGGAATTGCACTTCTCGGGGCTTACTCGTGCAATGCTTTCTTCAGTTACTCGTCTGTGTGTGTGTGTGTGTGTGTGTGTGTGTGTGTGTGTGATAGCACTGCCTATTCCATTCAAGCTTTGATGGCACTCAGTGCCATATAATGTCTGTTATTATATGCAGGCCAATCATGATGGTGGCTATCTCCCGGCTATCTCTTAGAACTACCAGCCCCAACGATAGGACTCCTTGGCCACTTGCTGCCAGCACTGACATTTCTTTACACCAGGGGTAGGCAACCTTGGCTCTTTTATGACTTGTGGACTTCAGCTCCCAGAATTCCTGAGCCAGCATGGCTGGCTCAGGACTTCTGGGAGTTGAAGTCCATAAGTCATAAAAGAGCCAGGGTTGCCTACCCCTGCTTTACACCATTCTTTCAGGATGGAGCATGCTTTTTATTCTGCTCTCTTTCTCCTCCCAGCATTCAGAAATAGACACACAGATAAGTCATAAGGGTCCAGGAGGTGTTGTGTCTGGTAAGAGCATTGAAATTGCCCCTACATCTGCACCTTTAGCATTTACCACCTCTTGGTTGAACAACTTGATAGGTGACTATACTGTATGTCCTAAGCACCTGCCTGTGGTCATCTAATCCCACCCTATTCAGTGTTAAGGAGCAGGAAATTAGTTGGAGGAACTTAAAATAGAGGAATCCTATCAGCTTGATTTTTTTAACTTGGCCAGTAGTCAGTCAGTAAGGACAGCACCATTCTCTGGCTGCATGCACATGGCTGAATTGGGACCCTCAATGAAGCAGTATCCTTTATGCCAGCATACTTTTCTAACAGCTATGCTACCTGAAAAAACTGAGACTGAATAGGCAGAACTGGTCAAAGGCTATTCTTAGCCATTTCATTATAAAGTATGGAATTTACAATAGGGTGAGGAATGGATACAGTAGCCCCTGTTATGTTACTGGCTATAGGGTTTCAATTTAGCCACCTCTCTACCTTGGGCTGTGGCAAGTAATAGCATAGGATCAAAACATGCACAGAGTGTTTCATCCCTTCCAAAATATGAACCGCAAGAAAAGGCTTTGAGTAAATGCTTCCATCTTAAGCTTACAGGAAGCTGCCTTATCTTAAGGCAAAAGCCTTCTGAATTTGTTCTGTACAGATCATACTAACAGGCAGAGACGTTCCAAGATTAAGCCAGGGGTCTTTCTTAGGCCTTCTTGGAGAATCCAAAGCCTGAACTCGGGCGTTCTACTCTGCCGTTGCTCAGTTACAGCCCAAGCATCTTTTAAAGGAATTTTCAGTGAATGCTTGGCATCAAGGGGAGAAACTGACAGGCCATCTGTGGTCCCCAGAGCCACCTTTTTGCCTGTCACTGAAATCTGACATCAAGTTTATTTGCAATCAACATCAGAGAGCCAAGTGGTTTTTAGGAATTTTTAAATAGGCTTGGAAGAATTTCTGATTATTAGACAGCAGCACTGAGGTTTTCATGTGCCCTGATCCCTTGTGGATATAATCTGAGCCCTCTTTTATAAGCACATTTGACACACTGTACAGAGGGAGTGTATATATAGCAACTTATGACTATAACTTTGTTGTTTGTATCTTATGATTTATGTTGACTGCTTGTATTAGTATCCTATTATGATTAGGTTGATTGCTTTTATTTAGCACCCTATGACTATCACTGAGTGTTGCATCTTATGACCTATGATGATTGTATTTTATGATTATGATTATCACTTGTTGCTTACGTGTACACTGAGAGCTTATTCACTGGAGACAAATTCCTTGTGCGTCCAGTCACACTTGGACAATGAAGAATTCTGTTCAACAAAGAATTCTATTCTATAGTGCAACACTTGTTGAAAAAGAGTCAGTAAGCTCCGCTGAGAAAGTTAAGTATTGGGTTGCTCCTTTCAACACTTGGCTTTTATTTAGCATGATGGTTGCATGGCTCTCAAGGTTATTTGCAATCTATAGATGTACCTTTAAGTCTGATGATTCCCAAGTTAGACTGACCTCCTATTCTGATTGTATGCCCAAGAGCGTTCTGCTGTCATTTTTGTGTATGCCAGCTCTGTTTCTTTTGGTCTTCCTGGATGTTCCCCCCCCCCCCAAAAATGAGTCAGCCTTAAATAGACAGGTTTACAATTCATGTATAATGGCTTATTCTGGCTGTTCTGAATTATTGGAATATGACTGCTAACACCTAGAAGAGTAACTCCCTGCTGACTGCTGGATATAGTTAGGGTTAGAAGAGAAGGCATGGAAATTTCTTTAGAGGGTGGACCATCTTTTCCTCTTTGTGTCAAGGATTCTTCAAAAGATAATCTTCCTGTGTCTGATAGTTTTTAGATCATATTTTCAGGCTTTTGTCTATTTCTAGTTGTTCTTTTGTGAATTCAGAGTTTTAAAGGACATGGGAGATTCATGTTCTGTTATACTCCAGTTGCCAGAAAGATGCTGGAGGGAGCCTTAGAAATGGAGCATTATAGAGATGTTCCTATCCTGCATCTGGAAACATAGCCAGACTGTCTCTGTTTGTTCTTTGGCAGAATCAGGTGGTTGGGAGCCAAATTAACTTGGGAAAGAGGGCCATCAAGCCAATTACCTTCATCCATTCTGATCCCAAATAGGTTCACTTTCCTGATAGCACCAGAAAGGGATGGGCAAGATGATGGGTGCTACTATCAGGGTCTGTAGCAGACTATATGTGCCCCAAGTACACAAGAATCAAGACATATTTGTCATTCCGCCGGCTCTCATGCATAGCTGCTGGGAGACCGTGCAGTTGTTGGTTTAAAAAATATGTGTAAACATGCCGGAAAGCTATCACAAAATATTTGGCATAGCAAGCTGTAAAACATCATTCCATTTAAAAAAAAAAAACCTCTGCTTTTCTCCAATGGCCTATCCAGTTAAGAGTTCATTTTCAAGTGCTGGAGTACTAAAAACGAAATAAAATGTTTTTGTATATAAAACTCTCGTCTCCTTTTCTCAAGTCTGCTTTTCTACTCTAAAAGCACCAACATCTAAAACAATCTTCCCATGGAAGGTATTGATTGCTCTCATCTCTATTTTCCCCAATCAAAACAATATCCTTTTTTTCCAGACAGACAGACCAAGTGTAAAATATAGGCTTTTCAGTGCTTCTGGTTAAGTTTTATTTTTGAACAACTCATCCAGTTTCATGAGAAACTGGTTCTCTCCTAGCAGTCATTTCCAATGCTTCCTGATGGCTTCCCACAAGTAAAGTCAGTGGGGAAGCCAGCAGGAAGTTGGGAATTGCTCCAACTCCCACTACTGTACCCAAATGACTGGCAGCAAGGCCCAATGGGTGAACAATGATTGGCTGCTTTGGAGCAGAGGCTGAAATATGAAATCTCTTAGTGACAGTGAGCATGGACGGAAGAATAAGGGATCGACTGGGATGCCTGCTTGAGAGGTAGGGGCTGTTCTCTTTCTCCCTGGAGAGAAGCGTCCTTTGGGGTCATGCTGGAATGGACAGATGGGATGCAGTTTTCCTCAGGGTCCACAACTCCCTGTTCCCTCTCCTTTCAGCAAAGTGGCAAAAAGTTCCATGGGTCAGCCAAGGAAGAGGAGGAGTGATTTATTACACTCCCTGCCAGCTTCCCACAAGTCAGTGGGGAAGCCGGCATGAAATTGGAAGTTGTTTACCCTCCCACTCTTTTTTGCCTGCCTGTGTTCATCCTGTTTCTCAGTTTAAATAAGGAAATATTTCCAAAAGGTTGCCGTGTGTGTGTGTGTGTGTGTGTGTTCATTTCAATGAATTTTCACGTTACACAGAACAAACATTGTTTCTTTTTTCATCCTCAGAATCATGTGGGAAGAAAGAGACCAAGAAATTTGAGGGTTTCCAAGTTTATTATTATCCAAAGTTATCAAGCATGACTAAAGGATCATTAAGGTTCCTGCCATCCTTCTGTTGTGCCTTTTAGATTAGTTTTATGTGATCCAGCTATGACGGTTTCTTAAAAGAGAAACTGTTAGCAAGTGTAAACCTAAGTCATTACACCCTATCATCAGTTCAGTCTAAATGCTTTGGGCTGCAGCTTCTATCTCAAGCCAGTGCATCAATTGTCATTCAGGCTGGGAAGGACATAAGGGGTAGATAGTATAAGGAACGTCTTCCTTTTTCCTTGTTTACAATTCCCATGATTGTTTTCAAATAAAAACAAAAACAAAAACAAAAAGAACAATCAAGCTGATTACATTTTCTGACACATACTCAGAATACAAGATTCTAGGCTGTTGCTTTCCTCAGGAGTGATTATTGTAATAATTGATAGCTTTATTTGCAGACTATACTCTTTTACAAAAATCGGTGCCTACCCTAGCTTACAACCTAAACTGTATAAATTATAATTGGTGGACTGAAAAAAATTAATGTGTGTGGAAAAATATTTAGACTTATTTTTTTCTACAGGTGACTGGAATGACAATGTTGGGGTTTATCTGAGGGCTGGTCAGTCCAAACAGACATTTTTAAAAGGCCACAAAAGCTGCAACTGGTAACACGTAGCACATTCTACCAATAAGTATCCAAAAAAACCTTTGATGGCCACCATCAAATGGTCATACAATTTAGACTAGTAATAATACTGGCCAAAACAAAGGCCATCAAATGTCAGCTAAGCACTCAAGAAGCTGGGGTTGGTTCTCCTTAGACAATGAAGTGAAGGGTCAAAGAGATAACTTGGCCAAAACATCTACTATCCTTCCTCTCCACTCCTGCCAAATATTCTGCATTTATGCGCCGGCAGGCAATTGCAATCTGGGTAGATGACCAGAAGACAAAGACTTTTCAATGTGCAGAGAGACGACTCAAAAGTGAATTTCGGGAGATTTCACGGTAAGCATTTCGCAGCAGCACATAAGGGAAGCAGGTCTCCAGCATATCAACGGTCAAGAAGGATGATTCTTCCACAAGCTGAAAGAGATATATAAAATCAGAAGTAAAGCAGAGAAATAATTTACTGGGTTACCTAAAATTGCCACCGGATAAACAGGTCAGAATCAAGCATCCTGCCTAATAAAATATCCAGATTCTATTCTGGACTCTGGAAGGAGCCATGCTATCCCTTGGGTATATGGAGATTCTCAATCATCTAGGTCAGGGGTAGGCAACCTTGGCTCTTTTATGACTCGTGAACATCAACTCCCAGAATTCCTGAGCCAGCATGGCTCAATTCTTCCTTAAGTGCCGGCTAGGCTCCTTACTTTCCTTTCTAGCCAGTAGCTAATTCTTAAAGGGGAAGTGCCTTTTTAAGCTAGTTCACTCAGCAGCTTGTCTTTTCTGTCTCTGGAGGCCTTTCCTTGTTTGATCAATATATGGAAGAGGGAAAATATGGGAGGGTTCAAATTCTTCCTTCAGAAGGAGATGGGAATGAGAAAAAGGGAGGCAGGGAAGGAAGTCCCGCCTTAGCACTTGGCCACCAGCAGCTCTGCCATTGACTTTGCTTGTCAAAAGGTTGCAGGAGGGGATCACATGACCCTGGGACACTGTGACCATCATAAATATGAATCAGTTGCCAAGCATCCAAATATAAATCACATGACCCTGTTGCTGCAATGGTCATAAGTGTGAAAAATGGTCATAAGTCGTTTCAGTGCAATTGCAACTTTGAACAGGTTTTTTTTTTGTCACCAAGTTTTTGACACCTTGCTAGGTGGTACTCGAATATTGCCATATCCTAAAAGTGGTACAATCGGTAAAAAGGTTGAAAAGCCCTGATCTAGTCCAATAACCCACTCACATAGGAGACCTGCACTATTTCTGACAAATGGCTGTCCAGTCTCTTCTTAAAAGCCTCCAGTAATGGAGCATCCATAACTTCCAAAGGCAATTTGTTCCACTGGTTGATTGTTCTCATTGTTAGGAATTTTCTTCTTAGTTCTCTTCTTGATTAGTTTCCATCCATTGTTTCTTGTCTTGCCTTCAGGTGCTTTGGTAAATAACTTGGCCCTTCCTTCCTTGTGGCAGCCATTCAAGTATTGGAAGACTGCTATCATGTCACCCCTGCTCCTTCTTTTCACTAGACTAGGTATACCCAGTTCCTGCAACCATTCTTTGTATGTTATACCTTCTAGGGCCCTAATCATCTTTGTTGCTCTTCTCTAAACATTTCCCAAAATCTCAACATCTTCTTTGCATTGGGGGTGACCAAAACTGGTTGCAGTATTCTAAGTGTGGGTACACTTAAGACCCCAAGCAGGACAAATGAAGTCCCATCTCAAACAATTGCCAACTCTTGTCAATCTACGGTCTGGTTGGATTATGAAATGTATTCCCGATTCCTGGTTTCTATGACAATTCTACAGCTTTAAGGGCTGTTTCGGGGGGGGGGGTTGGTTTTTTAAAAAATTCTATTTGATCATTTTCTGAAAGTATCTAGGGAATGAAACTCCATTTCTTTGTCTGTTGATTTTTGGCTGTGTGTGATACAAGTCTGCAGCATTCTTTCTCCACTATGGACACCTCAGGAATTAGAACAACTGCTGACCCTCCAGCACATCTTGATGATCAGCAGGAGTTATCGTAGCAATGGGGGCCCTGCCAAAGGTGATGCTGATGAAGCAGCTATACCTCTTCTCCAGTTGGGATAATGAGTGAATGCCAGGCTGGGCTAACTCATTCACACACTCGGGAGGGTAGCATTTGCATTTAAATTGCTTTGCTGCAAAAGCTATGTGGCCAGTGAAGAATATCAAATCCCACCCAGGAAGCCAGGCCCCACCCAGCCGAGCCGTCTCCTCCCATCAGCAAGAAAATCAATAACCATCTCCTGCTGCCAAGGGCGCTCCTAATGGAGATGCATCACCTGAGCTGCTACAAGGACTACTTTGTCGTCTTTTTCCAACCAGGGGTAGCTGTTTTTATCAACCTAAGATGTCCAGCCCAGTAATAGTAAACCCCCTCCCCCCAAGGAGTAATATTTGCTGATCTCTATCGCTGCCATTCTTTCCTGCTGCCTATCCTGGAGGAGGAAGAGATGTTAGTACAACCAAAAAAGAAGAAAAAAATGCATAATAAGTATTGACCAGTTCCCCTCTTTGTAAAGGAAAAGATCTGACAGCTAACCACTATTTCCTCCCATTGTAAGTCATGTCACGTAGCTTGGCTTATTTGCTGCAGATTCTATGCTACTTTATGACAATGGAAAATGTTTTTAAAAAATGGGGCGGCAGTTTCTGGTGCAACAGTTTTCATTACAGATAGTCCTTGACTTGCAACTGGTTGCTTAGAAATTGTTCAACGTTATGACAGACACACACACACACACACGCACCGGCCCAAAAGGTTCTTATGACCAATTCTGAAGTTCCAACAAAAGGGGGAGGGTCCTCAGTCACATGACCACATTTTTGATGCCGATTAACACCGAACAAGTTCAAATATCTTATTCATACATTATCTAAAATACTAGCAAAAAGGAATCAAAGAAAAGACTCTCTAAAATGCTTAAGACTAAATTATTAAATAAATGAAATACTAACATCCTAATATACCAAATTACTGCAATGCCCAGATGCTATATTAATACACTACTAAATTATTAAAATGTTTAAGGTATAACCAGATTTATCAGCCAGACAATCTGTCTCTTTATTACAGTTACAGGCCAATGTCAATTATTTAAATGTTCATGAAAACAATACAAAAAGCAGTAATTCTTATCTGTCTTGATTTATGTTCCTCCTTATAGCAGCTGTACCTGGCACGCTGCCAAACAAAATTAGGCTACTTCCCCTGCCATATTAAAATCTTTTATCTGCAAGTAGATAATGTACATATAATATATTGAGTACAAATGGGATGTTTTATATTAGGAGGCTCTTATCTAGATTTAGTGAATATCTCCATAAAGGAGAGAGATTAGAGTACGACTAGCTTTCCTAATATAACACTCCCACATGGACAGAGTCTTTCATTGATCAGGAAGTTCTTGTATCTTCCCTCAGGGATTTCTAAAGGAAGAAAGTTGAAATGTTGCAACCTTAAATATCTGTTTGTTGTTGTTGTTGTTAGTTGCGAAGTCGTGTCCGACCCATCGCGACCCCATGGACAACGTTCCTCCAGGCCTTCCTGTCCTCTACCATCTTCTGGAGTCCATTTAAGCTCACGCCAACTGCTTCAGTGACTCCATCCAGCCACCTCATTCTCTGTCGTCCCCTTCTTCTATTGCCCTCAATCTTTCCCAGCATTAGGCTCTTCTCCAGTGAGTCCTTCCTTCTCATTAGGTGGCCAAAGTACTTGAGTTTCAACTTCAGGATCTGGCCTTCTAAAGAGCAGTCAGGGTAGATCTCCTCTAGGACTGACCAGTTTAATCGCCTTGCAGTCCAGGGGACTCGCAGGAGTCTTCTCCAGCACCATAGTTCAAAGGCCTCAATTCTTTGGCGCTCAGCCTTTCTTATGGTCCAACTTTCACAGCCATACATTGCAACCGGGAAAACCATGGCCTTGACTATGCGTACTTTTGTTGGCAGGGTGATGTCTCTGCTAAACCCCATGGACAGTACCAAAGGGCAAAAAATATCTGTTTAAACACAGCCAATTACCCTATGTACACACAGACAAATCCTTACACAGAAATATGAAGGTACGTGATTCTCTGGATCTTGAATCTATCTGTGTGGTTGCTAGGACTTGAAAACAACTTAATGGCGCAAAATAAATCAATCGGTTAATCAACGATCCTCTGGTCCTTTAATTTGGAGCATGTGTATTACCATGCCAGCCTTCAACGTGGGTGCCACCACCAAGCTCCAACCAAAGGAGGGTGCTAGAAAGTGATCTGATCAGCACAGACGTTTCTCAACAATATTTATCATGAGTATTAATGTCCTCTAAAGATTCACAGCTTTTCTAGAAAGATGACACTTTCATGTGCAAGATGCAAAAAAAGAAGGAAGGAGGGAAGAGGGGGAAAAAGAACAAATTATGGTGGGTTTGATGATATTCCTTAGAATAATTTTTGGATCAGATTTTACTCCTGGTACTCAGCAAACTTGTGCTTTTAGTACAGAAATAGGGACTGTCTGGCCTTTCAGCTAACACACTGCAAACAGCATCCTTCACCACTGTTTGTAGTAGTTTTAGTTGCTGGGAGATGGTTGAACACATTTTACAGGTCACAAGTTATTCACTTCTACCTTAGAGATTTTTATTTCTGACTCCAAATACTACCTTGAAAAACACAGAGCAATCTAATCTGATTTTCATTTATTTGAGCCACAGTATAAAAGAAACACACATCCAAATGCCTGACCTTTCAGACACTCACCAAGTACAGGAGCAATGAGATGGATTCCCAATTCTTGGCTTTCATCCGGTCAACTTCTTGCCCTCCCTGTGAGATGCTAGCAGAAGCCAACTATGAACATAAAGGAAAAAGTAACAAACTTGAGCCAGTTTTCCTATGATAACAATAACTAGAACTATGAGGTTCTAGTTTAATCATTTCAATTAAAGTTTAAACTGCAGGTCTAAATTCTTTTCTGAAAGAGACACTGGTCAAGTTGAGGAAATTATTAGACGTCACAGAACAAGACCCTGAAATTATTTTGGTGGGCTACAAAATGCACTCATGCTTAAACACAAGATAACCCATCTTCCTGTTTTAAGGACCAAGCATAGCTACAAAGTTTGTCCCATTTATTTTCAGATGGAAACCACAATTAGAAGTGGACATTTTATTTATTTGTAATTTAGATTTATAAGGCTGTCCGACTCAACGCTGACTCTGGGTGGTGTACAGATTAAAAATAATTACCTAAAACAAACGAAGAAATAACACAAAAAATAAATGTAGCAGAGGAACAGACATATAACCAAAGAGATACTGCACATCAGCTGGGCACACCCCAACCTATCCCAGAGCTTGAGGAAATATATGGGTTTTCAGAGATGATTTAAAAGCTTGTATGAGTTGGAAGAATTTAAATTTTTGAGCATTCCAAAGGGCAGGTATGTTTCCTACATCACATCAGATCAGATTGCTTAATAGATGAGACACAATCTGTGCCTATTCTGTTGGATTTTATATGGTGGGCAGAAATGATAGGACAAAGCTGGTCCCAGGAAGATAACCAGGTCATGAACGGTTTCATAAGTGATAATTAGCATCCTGAATTGCGTTCAGCAGTTAACTGATAACTAATGCAGCTAGAGTAGTGGAAGTGTTACATGGGCATACCAAGAGTCACCTCTAACTGCTCATGTTTCTATGGATCATCAGCACACTGATGATGCCTGACCTCCTGTCAAGAAATGACCTCACCCAGCAATTTCATGTAAAGGTTGAATAGAGCCCCGAGGCAACCCACAAATCACAGGCTCAGGCTGGACCTCTCTCCATCTGTCAACACCAAATGGAAGCAGGACAATCACAGCACAACTATAACATCTTGTCCAGAAGAATGTCATGATTGATACACTGACTGAGAGTTCAAGAAGAACAAAGACAACTGTATCATTCCCATCCTAACTCCAACCAACAAGAGGATCCCCAAAGGTGCTTTTTCAGGAGGCAACTGGACTTTCTTGTTTTTCTTTGAAGACGTTTTGCTTCTCATCCAAGACGCTTCTTCAGCTCTGACTGGATGGTGGGGAATGGAAGGATATATATTCCTTGCAGACAGCTGGTCATTTGCATTCTTTTAGAGAGTTGTTGAGGCCATTGGGAGGTTTATCTGTGTCCTCAGGGTCACCTGAGTAGTGCAAATGTGTGACCCTGAGGACACAGATAAACCTCCAAATGGCCTCACTGACTCTCTAAAAGAATGCAAATGACCAGCTGTCTGCAAGGAATATATATCCTTCCATTCCCCACCATCCAGTCAGAGCTGAAGAAGTGTCTTGGATGAGAAGCAAAACGTCTTCAAAGAAAAACAAGAAAGTCCAGTTGCCTCCTGAAAAAGCACCTTTGGGACAACCATGACCTGGATGACTGAGAATCTCCAAAGACATCAAGGGGATTCAATGCCGGGTCTGTTCTGTATCTTGGCCTAAAAACTGACTGAAAATGGTCCATTTTATCTGTCTCCTCAAGGGCCCTCTGAAGCCATGGTCAGACCCTTTTTTAACAACCTTCCCCAAAAAGGGAATGCTAGACTGGATGAAAATTATCCAGAACTGTTGGGTCAAGTGATGGCTTCTTGAAGAGGAGGCATGCCACTGACTCCTTCAAGGCAGGCAAAACCACCCATCTCTTTCAAGGATGAATTTACCATCACATGCAGACGGTCACTTGTCATCTCCTATGAAGCCAGCAAGAGACATGGATCTAATAAACATGTGATTGGACTAACAGTCATGAAGATCATTTCCAATTTCTCAAGAATCGCAGAATGAACAATTCCTAGTTAATAGGACAAGGTTGTGTCTTGGCCAGTTTGTCAGGACCAGCCCGGTTGGTATCTAACTCAGAGTGGAACTAAGTGACTTTATCCATCAAATGCTATGATAGTCTTGAAGTACATATTCGGCAACTATTAGTAAAACATGAGGAGGAAAGCAGGAATGTGTTGAGAAAGAAGATTATCTGAACTTGGTGCTCTTTGATATAAGGTGGGAGGAAGGGGAAATGCTGTCAGACTTTCTGCTATTACACCTGTATTTATGAAGTATAAGTCTAATATTTCTGATGACGATGATGTTTTCCAACTTCAGATCATGTCACAACTGCCCCAAGACAAAAACCACATCTAGTATGTGACTACCTGTGAGTAGTAAGTCCTCAGTTCCCTGGGTTGGGTCCCTGGGGCCAAGATCTCCAGAGCTGCATCAAATTCTGTCACGTGAAGACAAACAAAGTCTCCCAGAACTATCAATCTTGGATAGCTGCCTAGCTCAATGACAGAGTTAAACGACTTAAGCAGGGATATCACTGGGTAGAAGAAAAAACATTACAGCAGCAACAAACTCAACTGTTCCCTTGGGCTCAACTTCAGCCCCAGGGTTTCATATCCATTATCTGCAGCTCAAAATCTCTGAAAGCCACTAGGGCTTCCTAGATGAGCTTTCTTTCTCCTCAGCGTTGCTCTTCCCAAACTGCTTTCCTTTCCTCTGGGGAAGAAGATAAGATCCGTTTCACTTCTCCTCCTAGACAGGGAAAAGCACTATGGGAATGGGAGGAAGGTCTTTCTTACTACTCCTGTCCTGGGCTCTGTGAAACATTTTCCCTCTGCCAATGCTAAACCTGCTGATATTTCATTCATTTATTCATTTTTATCCCACCTTTTATTATTTTTACAAATAACTCAAGGTGGCAAACATGTCCAACACACCTTCCTCCACCTATTTCCCCCAAACAGCAACCCTGTGAGGTGACTTGGGGCTGAAAGAGAGTGACTGGCCCAAAGTCACCCAGCTGGATGGCTTTCATGGTTTTACAGATAGCTTTGAAAGCCGGAAGGGACTGCCCAGCAACATTCAAACAAGAGGCCAATTGCTTTCTCTCTCGCATACTATTCCCTCCAAAGAGCTGTGTGTGTGTGTGTTTTGAAATCCAGGATCCCGTTCAAGCAACTAAAATGTTTGTTAGATGGACTTCACTGATTGTATTAGAACTTCTCTGTAAGTAAGGGTTGTCTTCCGTTATTTCAAATTAATTCCCTTTAATATTTGAGAGAATTGACTATATTGAGAGAGTTCCTTTTGGGAGATGGGTAGCTTTATCAATTTAATAGATACGTAAATTGAAATGGGCATTTCCCATTAAAGCCTTCCTTGCATGTAAGACTGCAAGATGTACTGCTAATTCTTAGGATTACAAGATTTAGTTAGGTTCCCGATTCAGCCTGGCTACTAGCAGCCTAATTTCATTTTTTTCTCCTACTGAAAACCAACTCCCTGCTCTATGGAGTAGAGAGTTGGTCTCTGACAGAAGGCCACCTGAAGAGACTAGAAGCATTTGAAAAGTGGATTTACAGGCGGCTGTTACGTATAAGCTGGGTTGACAAGATCAGAAATGAGGAGGTGATAAGCTGCCTGGGAAAGCCAAGGGAAATCATCAAAACAATTAAAAAACGAAAGTTAGCATATTTCGGACATGTGATGCGACACCCAGAAAAATACGGCATACTCCATTTAATCCTCCAAGGAAAGATTGAAGGCAAACGAGGTCCAGGCAGAAGAAGAACATCATGGCTTCAAAATCTAAGGGACTGGTTTGGACAAAACTCAGCAGCACTTTTTCTTGCGGCTGCTGATAAAAACAGAATCGCCAACATGATCGCCAACGTCCGATAATGGATATGGCAGAAGAAGAAGAAGAAGAAGAAGAAGAAGAAGAAGAAGAAGAAGAAGAAGAAGAAGAAGAAGAAGAAGAAGAAGAAGAAGAAGAAGAAGAAGAAGAAGAAGAAAAGAAGAAGAAGAAGAAGAAGAAGAAGAAAAGAAGAAGAAGAAGAAGAAGAAGAAAAGAAGAAGAAGAAGAAGAAGAAAAGAAGAAGAAGAAGAAGAAGAAGAAGAAGAAGAAGAAGAAGAAGAAGAAGAAGAAGAAGAAGAAGAAGAAGAAGAAGAAGAAGAAGAAGAAGAAGAAGAAGACTGAAAACATTCAGTCAAAGAGTCTACCAATGGGATAAAACCAATTCTTGCTCTGAGTATTTAACAGCACCCCACCTGCCCCAGTCCTTAAGTGTAGTCTCAAACAAAATATTGCCTATCCCATCTATTCCCCTTCCCCCCCCCCATCCTTCAAATTGAGCTGAGTTCAGGCAAAATATGGAATATGACTGCTGCTTCCTTCTTGGATGTTTTTCAACTTCTCAGTCTATTACACAGTATTAACCAAACTCAACATTGCTTAATCATCAAGCTCAGACAAGTCTCCTGCTCTCCTGCTCTACCCACTAAGTAGACCTGACCAAGGAACCAATTCACTGGAAGGCTAAAATTATTTTGACTGATGTCAGCTATAAGGAGAGAAACTTGCAAGTCAGATCGGGCTGTACCCTGTTTCCTTCTTACAATCCAGAAAATCAAAAGATGTTCCTGCCTCAGCTATTTCCAAAAGCAATCTCATTTGCTTTGGACTTAAAAATGCCTCAGCCTCTTTTGCCTAGGCAACAGTTTCTGCGTATCTCTGACAAGGTCATCTGCTTTACTGCCTACTACACTTGAGATAGTGAACTGAATGGACTTTTACCAAGTAGGCCGATGCAGAAACAAATCCTTTTTCTCCATTGCTATATTTCCAATCTGGTCCGTAGGGAAGGCACTTACTAGCACTGAAACGGAGCTGATCCGTGAAGACGGAATGAACAACCTGCTCTTCCTCTGTCAGTCCTTCCGCTTGCTTGCATTCTGGGTGGCTTATGACTACCAGGTAAGCTGCTAAATACAAGGCTGCATTTCCCAAACATATTCAAAAATCAGCAAGGAAAGTCAAGGAAAGAAATCAGCTCAGGAAAGTCAAGGCCTGTGTCTTTCCCCCCCCCCTTTTTAATTAACTTAAAAGGTTCAATGCATGCACATTTTTTTCACAGGTGTGATTAAAATAATGAAAATCACTTTTCTTTAAACAAATAACGTTTTAAAAAAACACGGTAAATTCTGCAGGAAAAAAAACCCCCATTCATCTTCTTTTCAGAACCCTGATAAAAACCGCTTTTCCGTTTGTGTGATATGTAAATTTAATCAATTAAAAACTAATGCATTTCTACTTGATTGGGGTAAGCTCTTCAGGGGTTCATCTTTTCTCACACCCTGAAACAATTACAAAAGCATAATATCTCATGGGAGGGGTGGTATTTTAAAGGATTCACAACAGAGACTCAACTGGTGAAGAATTTTCCTTTACTGTGCTCTCCCTGTTGAATTCCAGTCTCGTAGGGCAGGGGTCCCCAATCCCCGATCCGTGGACCAGTACCGGTCCGCAGCATGCCAGCAACCGGTCCGCACAAACAAGCAAAGCCCCATCCGTGGGATGCAGGCAGCTCACAAAACCACGCACCCTCCGGTCCACGGAGAGACCTCTCTCCACAGAACCGATCCCTGGTGCACAAAAGGTTGGGGACCTCTATCCTAGGGGGGAAATGGTAGCAACATTTACCTGCAAGGTGCCAGCTCAGGAACTGCATAATAAAGCTGATAGCCCACAACTGCTTTCCTCATTTCCGTCACCCCCTTTCACCTGGCAGGATGGCAGAGTGAAAATCCAACTTGCCATGGCATCTAATCAACAGATATACCGATTCCCAGAGGCCAGAAATAAGGAAGCGACCATGCCGAGTGGCACCTCTATCCATCACTAATAGCCAGTGGGTTTACCTTTTTTCTTTTTTTTAACATTTGTGTGGGATGATATAGTTGTGCAAGGTGTGAGCCACTTGAAATATTAGCATGGAGAAGTGCCTTTGGTCAAGGAGAATTTGCAAGACCGTGGAACTGGTCCCTGAATAAGGAGGTAGTAGACAGTCATGTCCAATTTGCGAATGTCTGTCCTCCGGCAACTGGAAAACAAATCTCAAGAAGATCGTTTGGTCAGACCTCTCCATTCTTTGTTTTCTTTTATCAAGTAGCAGCCCAAAATGTCTGGCCTGTGTAGGAGGCAGCGTTTCTGAGCATGGCCTGCGTGAATTCTTCCTTTCGCAGATCGGGAGGAAGCAGAAATTTAAAGCAGTTTCTTATCAGACCAAAAGGGAATGGCCAGCTGTTAACAGGCGATAAGGAGCACTAGAAAAGCCCAAACTCCTCTTGAGGCAATATTTTTATGACAGCAACTGAAAATGTACAAACTAGTTGCACACATTCAAGTGTTCAAGAATTCTTTATCAGGCAAGATGATCCAAATAAGAAAAATGGACAGAGGGCAGAAGTCAAATCGGGCTTAATGTTCATGGTGTAGATCTGGCTTTCACTTCAACCGCATTTCCCCTCCTCCTTTTGTCCCCTGGATTTTTAATCACCTTGATTAATGAAGAAAACATTGAAACTTGAAAGCCTGAACATGCACAGCATTTGGTACCGTAAATCTTCAGGTGGAGAATAAAGGTGTGCCTTTTGGATTTTTGTTTTCCTCCTAGCTAGCTTATCTATAGTACTATTTACAATGCCTTGGTAAGGCCACACTTGGAATACTGCATCCAGTTTTGGTCACCACGAGGTAAAAAAGATGTTGAGACTCTAGAAAGAGTGCAGAGAAGGGCAACAAAGATGATTAGGGGACTGGAGGCTAAAGCATATCAGGAACGTTTGCTGGAATTGGGTATGTCTAGTTTAATGAAAAGAAGGATTAGGGGTGACATGATAGCAGTATTCCAATATCTCAGGGGTTGCCACAAAGAAGAGGGAGTCAAGCTATTCTCCAAGGCGCCTGAGGGCAGGACAAGAAGTAACGGATGGAAACTAGTCAAGGAGAGAAGCAACCTGGAACTGAGGAGAAACTTCCTGACAGTTAGAACAATTAACCAGTGGAACAACCTGCCTCCAGAAGTGGTGAATGCTCCAACACTGGAAGTTTTTAAGAAGAGACTGGACAGCCATTTGTCCGAAATTGTATAGGGTTTCCTGCCTGAGCAGGGGGTTGGACTCGATGACCTCCAAGGTCCCTTCCAACTTTATTATTATTATTATTATTGTTTTTCACATACAGTACCGCTCTAAGCAATATTGAACAAGCCACAATGACTTGGCATACAATTAAACAAAAGTCATTCTAGGCATATATACAATTTCAAATATTAGTTCCTTAAAAAAAAAAACTAGTGAAATTGATTGACAATGTATTTCCCCCCCTAACCATAAGAATCAGATGTATATATAACTTTTGTTGCAGTGAGCTTAGTTTATAAAATGGAATCATGATTATCAGCCTTAAATCTGACCAAATAGATTTGTCTCCATCTTTCTGCAGCAAATGAAAGAGAAATTACTTTCTCAGTAAACAAATTATTTTCACTAGCAGTAAAAATAGAAAGAAACAAGCCACCAATTTTCCATAGAGTAAACCAAAAGTGGATGCAAGGAGACAACAAAAGGAGCAATTCAGATATTGCCTTTTTATAAAAATGACACCGATAATGACCATTGTGTGCAAGAGAAGGGATTGGCCCACAGTACAAATGCAGCATCTTTAATCATACATGATTGTACATTTGCTAGAACATTTCGATCTTCCTTTCCCAGAATGATTAAAACTCAGACAAACAGCATTCATAAAAACGAATTGCCATGCTCCGATTTTTCAGAACATGATATGCAAGAGCGTGTTTTTAAAGACTAACAACATTGAAAGTATTTTGTTATGCAACAGGTATTTTTGATTTGATTTTTAAATCAAGCTCCAGCAAAAACTAGTCAGGTTATTTTTAAAAGAATAAACACAATACAAACTTTGACAGAAAAAAAATAAGGAAAGTAAAGAAAAATAAGGAGGAAAAAATGCAAAGAAAGGAAAAGGAGAGGAGAGGTGAGCTGAGGCGAGGTGTTGAGGAGAGGAGAGGAGAGGAGAGGAGGCTCACAATCTAGGGACCTTTCTCCTCCACTAAGCTGTGGCCCTCCTAATATTTACAAACATAGTTGTACTGATCTAGAGAAATAAAGGAGAGTCGGGGAGTCCTGAAAACCCATGGAGGAAGAACACACGCAGGAAAGATCAAGAGTTCCACTCACAACCAGAAATTCCTTGAGATGGCTCTCAATATTTTTGTTGTAGATGGTGAAGAGGGCAGCCGACACCTGGATGATAGCTTTGGCAAGGCAGTGGACATTGTTCCTATAACCTGCAGCAAAGAGATAGCAAGAGTTGAGTTCAAACAATGTAGTGGACCACGGTACCCTTAGTAATGATGGACATCCTACAGCTATTGGGTTTTGCCCAAAATACTAAGTTGGGAGGGGGCAATATTTCAGGGCCTGAGGATATAACCAAACCTCCTAACAGTCTAAAAGGCTGCAGGAGGTCATTTGATGATGATCTTCCCCTTGTGTCAGTACAGGTAGTCCTTGATTTACAACCACAACTGAGCCCAACATTTCTGTTGTTAAGTGAGAAATTTGTTAAGTGAGTTTTGCCTCATGTTACGACTTTTCTTGCCACCTTTGCTAAGTGAATCAGTGCAGCTGTTAAGTTAGTAACACGGTTGTTAAGTGAATCTGGCTTCCCCCGTTGACTTTGCTTGTCAGAAGGTCGCAAAATGTGATCACGTGACACCCCCCCCCCCCCGGGGCGCTGCAACTGTCATAAATATGAACCAGCTGTCAAGCATCCAAATGTAAATCACGTGACCCTGGGGATGCTGCAATGGTCGTAAGTGTGAAAAATAGTTCTAGGTCACTTTTTTCCAGTGCCGTTGTATCTTTGAATGGTCACTAAATGAACTGTTGTAAGTCGAGGACCACCTGTAAGGTTGTAGACGTTCTTTGCATTTGTTTTGAGAGGGATCTTCCTGGACTGCAGAAAGAATTCTAGGTACTTTTGCAAAATTAAAACCATATTCTGCTGTGCCAAGTGGACTTTAAAATTTGAGGGGGCACCTGTACTGTAGAGCCATTACAACAGTAAGCTCCCAACAATGCAAGGATGTTTCCCAATTTACCTCTCTCCATAACGCAGTTACAATCCTGATCTTTGGCTGCTTTTGCTAAAGAAAGGGAGTGGCCAATGTCATCTGCTAAATAATTGTACTGCTGCTACCCTCAGGCAGCATTTCAGAACTTTTAACAATTGCACGGACCAAAGTGACCTAATTCAAAGCTATCCAATGAACGTCCATGGTACAGCCAATGAGGGATAAGGAAGGATGAGTAAACTTGGCCTCAAACTCAAAAGAAACTCAACTTTAGACATATAGTTAGAAGTGTTCAAATCACCATCATAAAAATTATATTATGGCAAGGGGACATCAGACGCTGGAAGTAGCCCAGGGCTATCTCTGACTATATCATTGCCTAACACTGATTCTTAGTGCAAGCCTTTTCAGCTGCAGCCAGCAATATTTTTCATGCTAAACTTACTCCCTAACCCTGGTGATCCCAGATAAAAAGGCTGTACTTTGGGCTAAGATCTGCCTCCTCGTTTGCTTAGCCTTTAACATGTTGGAAAAGAGATGCTGAACTGCTCCAAGGACTGGTTCCATTCCCTCTCATGCTACCAGGGAAGGAGAAGGGAAATCTCATTTCATCCACCATCTGGCCATCACTTTCTCCAAAACAGAGGCCTGGTTCAACCAGAAGAGGAATTAGCACTTCAGGTATTCTCAGGTGGCAAGATCTACAAACATGATCTTTGTTTTAGCTGGTCCCTATATGTGAATCAGATCCTGCTGGCATCTGTGACGAAGGACAAGGGAACAAAGTATGGTGAGGAGAAACGAAGCTGCAGGAGCAGCTATACTTGTATTCTCAGAGCATAGACAAAGCTTAGCTATTATGTAGACCTCCTAGATCCAGTCATCACATTGGACTGTGTTTTGAGCATTATATTAAGTATTCCCCAGTTGCTTATCTCATTGGATCTGGCAAGAGAGGCATGCTACAAGTCCTGTTTCTCAGAGAACTACACTTGGCAGCCCGAGGAGGTGGGCCTTCTCTGCTGTGGTAGCCATCTTATGGAACATTCTCCCCTCTGAAGTGAGGACAGATCCATCCCTTCTTATTTTCTGGACTTCAAGACCTGACTTTGTCATCAGGCCTGGCAGTCTCAGGGGACTGGTGACATCTAGAGATGCTATGTTGCTGACTGAATCTCTCTCTGTCTCTCTTTCTGTGTGTGTGTGTTCAATATGACTGTTTGACATGTTTATTGTTTTAATAGGGTTTTTTTTTTTTTGCTGTACAACACAAGTCACTTTTTGTGAGATGGGCAGCCATATAAATTTGATAATTAAATAAATATGCAGGCAAGCAAGCTTAAGTCTTCCACAACTTGCTGCCATAATCCAGGCAACCAGTAGATGGCAACAAAAAGTCACTTCTGGCTCCCTGGATTTTTGCATCTTAGACAGCGGTAGGGAAGCTGCCCCAAGTCAGGATACAGATTGTGTTTAAACTGCTACAACTTGAGTCAAAATATAGTACAAAAGTTAACATGTCATATAAACCAGATAAGACAGCAAACAAGTATATTAGCAGACATTTGGGGAGGTTGCTCCATGCTGGTATTATGCCTCTTACCATCTATCTCAGTGAGGTAAATAGAGGAAGGATCCAAGACCAGGAGTGGCAGAGACACAGCTATGAAGACTAGAAGCAAGCAGGCTATCTTGTAGTCTTCCTCGGGGGATGAGTTGTCTATCAGGAAGACAAAAAGTATGATGTACACCAAGAGATTTCAGAAATAAGTCCGATTTACATTGGCAGTTTTGTCTCCAGCTCAGCTGCTCAGAAGGCTTGCCCCCCCCCCAAGAAGGGGGGGAAAGCAAGGAGGGGAGAATTAGAAAAATATATGGTGGTTCTGACAAGCCAATAAATGAACTGATGGAAGGAGCTGGCTAGCTGAACAGAACTGACACTGCTCAGCTCTGCTTCAATCAACACGTGTGCATCATCAAGAAATAAATAAAAAGAAGGTGCTACTAGAATAATGGGTGGTGGGGTGGAGGATAGGAAAGGAGAAGAGAAAAAAAATTCCCATAAGTTCTACACATCTCATTATTGTTCCTTAAACTGAGAGGGAGACCAATGTGTCTCTCTAGTGCAAATTGTATATTTGTAAGCGTGTATATGCAAGAAGAAAGAGAAAACTGATTTGATTCAGTTCATAATACGGTATAAAATGAATATCAACATTGCCCTCTTCAGGCCTCATTAATCCTTAATCTTCTTCTTCTTCTGCCATATCCGTTATCGGACGTTGGCGATCATGTTGGCGATCCTGTTTTTATCAGCAGCCGCATGAAAAAGTGCTGCTGAGTTTTGTCCAAACCAGTCCCTTAGATTTTGAAGCCATGATGTTCTTCTTCTGCCTGGACCTCGTTTGCCTTCAATCTTTCCTTGGAGGATTAAATGGAGTATGCCGTATTTTTCTGGGTGTCGCATCACATGTCCGAAATATTCTAACTTTCGTTTTTTAATTGTTTTGATGATTTCCCTTGGCTTTCCCAGGCGGCTTATCACCTCCACATTTCTGATTTTGTCAACCCAGCTTATACGTAACAGCCGCCTGTAAATCCACATTTCAATCCACAAGTCTCTTCAGGTGGCCTGTCAGAGACCAACTCTCTACTCCATAGAGCAGGATAGAAAAAATATAGCATCTGACAAGCCTGATTTTCAGTCTTCGTGACTGCAGAAGACCTTTTTCATTTTGAAGAATGCTGTTTGAGCTTTCTCTATCCTTGTCTTTACTTCAGCGGTCATGTCCCAGCTTTCATGTAAATTAGAACCGAGGTGCGTGATCCTTTCAACTTTTTCTAGTGGTGTTCCTTCTGAATTTACTGGTGGTAAGTTATAATCCTTATAATCCTTAATAGGCCACCATATTATACAGAGCAAAGCCGTGAAGCCTCAGGGAAAAAGAGGCTGGGTTCACAGGCCCTGCCAAACTTTGATGTGGATTGTGCTTTTTGAGACAATGTGTAAACCCACTCATTTGAAAACCTCAGGTTTTTTTCTTATTGCCTGTTCAACAAGCCATAGTTTAACCCAAGCATGCCATTGCACTATGTGTGTTTGTGTGGGGAGGGGGGGAATTCTTGGGAATGTAATTATTGTGGCAGGAAGAGATGACTTCGACTGAATGGTGCCACATAACTATGGTTTCCTGAGCCAGCAGGAAGAGGAAGGAAGCAAGCTTGCTGGGAGTCACCCCAGGCAAAAGCGAGACGCATAACAAACTACAACGAAGTCACAGTTTCAGCTTGAAGCTAGCATTGCAGACACCAGGCAAATAATAACTTGCTTAGTTAATACAAATACTACACATCTCAGTAAAAAGGAAAATGTTCAAGACAATTAAGGTAGCAAGAAGATGGCAGTCCCGATCTACCAAATTCACAGTTTCGCAGGTCATTTTGAAACAGAGTTGATCCTCCTATAATTCTTTACATCCTCCTGCAGAAAAGAAATGCATAAGCAACTGCAGCATCAGATATTGCCCTTAGTTAAACCCTTTCCAAGAACCATATTAAGCATTATCCTTAGGCAAGATGTCTTTATTTTCTGAGAAAGGGTCACGAAATTGCATGCAAGCTTTCAAATTACTCTTCGGAAATTTTCACCGAGAAAAAAAAAGAAAGAGGGAAAGAGGAAAAGTGACGGATGCTTAAGCCACGGAGTCTGCATTTAATTAAGGTCTTCAGATGGACTGGAAAAAAGCCTGCAGACTTTCAAATTAGGTTCAGTCAGGTATTGAGGCAGTTTGGGTTTGCCTTGGGGACTCTCCTAAAAGCTGGAGGGAAGTGAAGAAAACACAAACAGAAGCAGTAGAATGCAACTTCCGAGATCTGCAAGTGGACATCGCCCACTGTCCAGAGGCTACCATACAAGGACAAATCATGCAAGGATCGTTTGGAAGTTTGGAAACTTCAAACATAATTTATCAGATTCCCTGCATGGATTGCTCCTGCAGCTGTGTGGGACAGAGGGGGAGGAAGCTAACCACCAGAGTGCGAGAATAAGAGTGAGCTGTTAAAAGAGGAGACCCTAACTCATTGGTAGCCTCGCACTGCAAGGAACAAGGACAGGCATTCAATTTCGCAGCTACTAGATTGTTGGCTGAATAGGAACAAAAATAGCCAGGGAAATGATTGCAGCCTGGGAAACCGGTTCCTTGTCAGTCAACATGAGTGCTGGCTCAGGAATTCTGGGAGTTGAAGTCCACGAGTCATAAAAGAGCCAAGGTTGCCCATCCTGGCTTAGAAGAATAAACCTATAGTTCTGGTGACTGACTCAGACTGGATCCGGCAACATTATCCTGCGTCATGTATATTTACCTTCATTTGCAGAACACAAACTGTAGTAAATCTTCATTTTTTAAAAAAAAATTCTAAACCAAGAAAGTTCTAGAACAGGGATCAGGAAAATTTTTCCTCAGGGTATCAAAATGAAGGACCGAACAAGGCTGTTGCCAGAAGCTGGCTTAGATGCAGTAAAGAGGGTCACAGTCACTGTCTTTTTGGCCACTGATAAGAGTGATAGGAGGACTGTAGTTTTGCTTAGATACTTTCATGATATGAAAGCAGCAGTCTTTTTGTGGAGAAAGCAGGATTTATGGGCACACCAGGAAGCTGCTGGCTCTCTGCTCCTTTTTTCCTCACCACCAGCCGAGCTGTTGCACTCACAAGATGGAATATGAAATGGAACATTCTTTATTGGCCAAGTGTGACTGGACACACAAGGAACTTGTCTCTGGTGCATAAGCTCCCAGTGTACATACAAACAGCAAAGTGATAAGTCATAGATTTTATATATATATATATATATATAAGCAAAATAGCAGATCATAGGTTTTCTCTGTGCAGATCAAAGATGCTGCTGCTCATCTCTGACCTACGTTGCAGCAAAGGAGGATGAAAAATAGACCGCTGGTCATAGAATTAATCTGCTGATCAAAGAAAAGTATGCACTTCCATAGCAATTGAATGTACTTATTGTAGCAATCTAGTGCCTTGAATTATTCAAGGCGTGCAAATGGCAACTCCACTCTGATCTCCTCTACCCAAATTATCTAGGTTTTGAAAATAGGAAAGAGAGAAGAAAATAATTTTTTTTAAAAAACAAAATGTGCTCCTAATGTCTCTAATATCTGTTAAATATGTTAGTACCAATGAAGGAGAATATTTGTAGCTCAGGGTTGAAATGAAGGGTCCTTGGTGCTCTCTGAGCTTGCTTGTTTACTTGCAAGAAAACAAGCAAGCTCAGAGAGCACCAAGGACCCCTCAAATATATTAGTTCCCCATTAGACATGAAGCCAGCCGATAACCTTGGGCCAGTAACTTTTTCTCAGACTTAGGAAGGAGGCCATGGAAAATCACAAGGGACTTGTCCAGGCAATCCCCACAAATCTAACGTAATTGAACGGAAGAAGAAGAAAAAAATCCCTAAGTACGAGACTGCATACATCTCACCCACAGAGATGTTCAGAACCCATAAATACTGTTTATTACACATACTAGACTGCCCCTGCCAACTGAGAAAGGCACAGGAAAAAATGCTGGCTAGCTGCATTTTCTTCGCACAGATCTGGCAGTGGGCCTCAGTACAAACAAACCAGCAATGGCATCCAAGCAGTGACAGTTCCTGGAGACAAGAGATGAAATATTTTTGCCGAGTTGATGCTCAGCTTGGAGAGATTCCCTGAATAGAGGATCTTCCCCAGCGCTAGATGATACAGGATCTTCCTGTATCATCTAGGCAAGTTTCCAGACAGGGGAATCTTTCCCAGTGCTGTATAGTATAATGTATAGTAAAAATATGTATTATTTTTAGTATGAAGTATAGTATGAAGGAAGAAAAATGGAAATAAGAAACAATGGGACAACAAGGACAAATATATTTAAAGAAGAATAAGGGGGGGGGGGGAAATGTAAATAATAGATTACCGTTAACGAAATTGCTGTTAAAAAAAAATGGAGTATACACTGAGTGTGTATGTGTGTTATGTTATGTTGTTTTAAAAAATAAAAATATTAAAAAAAATAAAAATAGAAACTTGCCTAGATGATACAGGACGGCATGCTGCAGCCCTAGACTTTTTATCTTAATGGGGCAAGACAGATAAATGTTAGTAAGCTGTATCCTTACCTTTTTTCAGGTTGCAGAGTGCAGAGACCAGGGCTGGGTCAATGTCACAGGGGAGCCCTGCAGCTGTGGCCAGTTCAAAGATGCTCAAGGTCACCTAAAGAGAATGGCAGAACCAGGTCTTATGAGAGGGACAGAATTGCTGCTGGACTTTGTTCCTTTCTTTTCTCTTTCTTATAACGTTCCCTGTCAACATGGTGGACCTGGTCTACACCTCATTAAGCAAAGAACATGGTAGAATTCCAGTAACTGTATTACTTCTGACTGCAGATGGGCCATATCATTTTCCTGTATTGCTAGAAAGAAAGCAACATAACTCTTCATAATTAAAACAAAAAGGTCAGGTATCTTCACCTCCCACTGGTAGGTTGTTGTTGTTGTTTTTTTACAAAAAATGGATTCACACTTTTTTATAAAATCAAAATAAGGTTTGTTTGGTTTGGGTGTAAGCTCAAACCAGAGTAAAATTGAATCTGATATAAGGCAATGTGTGATCCTCTTACTTAAAGGAAATACAAAAAATGAGACCCAGAAAAATGAGAACTTCTTATATTCCCTCAGAACTTTGCTATATCATTTCCACTTCATGCTATTTAAGCTTCTTCATTATAATAAACGTACACATGTGCAAAACTTATATTTGACACTCAGCGATTTCCTACACATTATAGCTCTGGCTGTAGGAAACAAAGAGATTCATGGTGTAATGACACTACATCACAAATGGAGATTTGATCGGCATCACTAGCTGGCTTTTTGTCACTGAGAAAATACTTCACCTCACACTAAGATGAAAAGGAAATATTAGATAATTCAACATTGTTTTGTCCACGGTTAATCGAAGACAGGACGCAAGACAGGTTGTCTCTATTGCTCCATCCTTATTAGTCTTTTGTCTCAGTAACATTTGCAGATTTAGGAACAAAACCAATGAAGCAAAGCAGCAGGAAGCAAAACCAGAGATATTCATAGTAATTGCTAAGGTAGACCGAAAATAAAACGTCATGTAGGTCAGTACTATTTTTACTGTAAAACTATAATAACAGAGGCTTGCAAGTCTGAATGTACCCTCCCCCCCCCATCTTCGTGAGAACTAGGGAGTCTCTCATTTACTCAGGTTACATTCCTGCCCTGGACACAGTCCTCTTTTATCTGACCATTTTTAGTCCTCCTGTCCTTCAAGGCCGTTCTCCCTTCCCTCTACAGTAATCAAATATGTGTGGCTTTGTAATTTTATCAAGAATCGGCCCTCTAAGAAGTACCAAAAGCCAAGGGGCAAAAATTCAGGCTTCCAGGCCTATTGTGGAGTTGAGGCTGAGCGGAAAGTCTTGCCAGTTTGTCCACAATTCATGACCAGCAATCCTGTTGCTCAATGAGGCACCAAATCAATCATTTGACTGGCTCTTTAAAATGCATAAAGCACTTCTGCCATAAACTATCCAAAGTGATCCACCCATTCGGCAATAAAATACTAGCATAATATCCGCAAAACTACTGTATGTTATACAGTGACTACTGTATGTTATACAGTGCTTTACAAGAAAATATTACCCAAAGCAAATAGAATGAAGGCAATCCATGACCCTGTCATCCCACTTCAAAATCTAATAGATATTATTCAAACAACCAGGCTTGGGCAAAATAAAGCTGGGGCCAAATCTCTGATAAGCGGCTCAGGAGTCTCTGTGCAACCAAGTGAGTTATAAAAGTACAGAAGTTGCTTGTAGGGTGTTGACCTTCGCTTTGGAAAATATGTCAGTGCAGTGTTAGAAGAAAAGATGGCAGCTAAAAATCAAGCTATCAGCATAAGTGCCATCACAAAGGGCAATAATTATAGCAAGAGGAGAAACAACATTGGAGAGAAGCCAAGTGTGATACTGATCTAGAGAAGACCATAAACATAGAGGACCTTGAATCGAGGTTTGAAGAAAAATGCAATGGAAGCAGAAGTATCAACACTTTCTTCCATACCTACACATGCCCCTGCCACACTGTCTTCCTCCATTACACTTTCTTAGATTGAAGTCCTCATAAAACTTCTTTGCATTGTCATTTATTAACAACAGAAATTAAGGCAATTAATACAGGAATCAGTGGAAAGTTCTCAAATCAGAGGAGACCCCCATGCACAAAAGAAAGATCAATGACGTTTCTTTTTACTACACCCTATGGAAGCCCCTTCATTTATTTAACCATCGTATCTATGGAGCTTCTCAGTCATCCAGCTCATGGTGTCCCAAAGGTGCTTTTTCAAAAGGCAGCTGGACTTTGTTTTTCCTTGAAGATGTTTCTCTTCTCATTCAAGAAGCTTCTTCAGTTCTGGCCAAATGGTGGAGGATGCTAACAACCAGATGACTGCAAGGAATATAAATCCTTCCATCCTCCACCATTCAATCAGAACTGAAGAAGCTTCTTGGATGAGAGAAACGTCTGCAAGGAAAACAAAGTCCAGATGCCTTTTGAAAAAGCACCTTTGGGTTTAAACATCATGGCTGCTTCTTTCTTTCCTCACCTTCCAAACTACTTCTATTATAAATCCCCAGTGATCCTTGCTTTCAACCACTATACAATTTCTAAGTTCTTTGGCCACAAAAATCTAGAATACTGTGCTGTTCTACTTAATATGCTGTCTGGTTTGTATTAAATGGTGAATATATTCATAGAGTAGAAGGAAGAGTGGCAACAATTTAAACCTTTTGATTTAAATAAATTCAAGCAAATTCTCAACCTTGAGAAAAAGCAAAGATGGCATCCCATTGTACTTTTATTACCCTGAAATTCCTCCTTGCATGACATAATTGTCCTCTCCACACTTTGCATGTAACCATATGATACCCATCACACACAGACACACACAGCTCTCTAAATGGGGAGGACTTCAGAGTACCCAGGATATTATTTCTTCAAGATGAAGTACTGAAGGTTTACAACATCCAGGAAGAGATACAGTTTTTAGTTTGAAATTTAATGTAGATTCATTATATTAATTCTCCCAAATATATGACTATGACTATCCAGTGCCCTGTGCTGAAGACGCCTTATAAAAGTAAGGTAAATAATGTGTTTGTATTTTCTTACTGCCCATGTTGCTTTCCTACTGCACAAATACAAGATCGAGTGGGAAGAGGAGGCAAAATAGATGTGGTTAATTCAGGATCAGTGGGAAAAAAACAAAAGAAATTCCCCCATTAGATTTGCTCAGGCAAGATCTTGCCCCTCTAGGATGCTACTTCGATCTTCCCAGAACCTAGTCTCCACAACTACAGCCAAATGCAATTTCTTTTCTTTGAGGAGGAAGAAACATGGTCCTTCGGGCACAAAGGCTGCCTACCTGCTCACCTGCCTTGTGGCAAGGCCACTTTGCATTCCTGCTGCTCTATCACTGAAATAGGGCCACTGACTCTCTCTAAACGTATGAACTAGATTTAAATTTTCAGTTACTTCCAAAAAGCCAGAAGGGAGAAGAGAGGAGAAGAGGAATTAACTGGCTGTGAAAGTCTTCTGCTGATTTCATGTAAAGCTGACAGAGAAGGCAGCTGGGGGCTAAAGAAAGTATTAAAACATTTACGGTTGTTTAAAGCGGAACAGGTCAGCTCCTGTTACTTTATGCCCACTCTATCAAGCATCTCTATGATATACACAAGCTGATTTAAGTGGAGAGGCTTATGAATGACAGAGCATCCACACACACACCCATTTAAGCAGCCTGTACCAATTCAGCACTCTTGCAGCAAACACGGGGACTTATTTCTACAGATTCTTTTCCAATTCTTAATTCCTGGCTGTTGGTTATATTCTGTTTTCTACAGCTAATACAAGATTAGATAACTTTGTAGACTGGGAGGGTGTCCTTGTGCGAAGAATCCAGAGCAAATTAAAATGAGATCTCCTTTCATCTTCTTGGAAACAAATAAAAGAAAGACTATCTCACAGCTGCGAGGCTCAAAAACATATGTCCCACTGTGTGTTTCTCACCATTGTGTGTCCTGAAATAAATAAAAGCATTGTGAAATCACGTGTCCTATTAAGTCGTAATTTACTGATCAAATCAAAACCAATACAGAATTAATACAGATGAGCAAAGTCATTTTCACCTGCTTGGACCATTTTTGGCTGTTTTCCTTACTCTTATCATGATGCAGTTCTGAGCTGTTAGAGGTCTGGATAGAAAACAAACCAGGAATAAGGTTGAAAGCTGCAAACAGTGTGCTCGGCTTATATATCACACCAAGCTACAATTATAATTACATTCAACAAATCACAGTTGCAAATATTGCTTTTGTGCTGCAAAATTTAATCTTTTTTTTTTTACTGATTCTGTTTGCATATTGTGTTAAGAGAAAAATAAGGAAGTCTGCATTATGTGTAAATTGTAAGTATCTTCTCTTTGGAAATTTCAAACCAGAGCATTTTAAATGTTGGTTCCCCAAATGCTTGGTTTCCAACTATCCAGTATCACATAATAACATACCAGCCAAATATATTAAAACATAATCAACCTAACGACTTACAGATAGTCCTCAACTTACAGCCACAATTGGAATCAGAAGTTTTAGCACTAAGTGAGGCAGTCATTAAGGGAGTCGTGCCTGATTTTACTACTTTTTTGCCACAGTTGTTAAGCAAATCAATCAATTAGAATAGAGCTGGAAGGGACCTTGGAGGTCTTCTAGTCCAATCTCCTGCTCAAGCAGGAGAACCTATACAATTTGAGACAAAGGGCTGTCCAGTCTCTTCTTAAAAGCCTCCAGTGATGAAGCACCCACAAGGTCTGAAGGCAAGTCGTTCCACTGGTTAATTGTCTTCATTGTTAGGAAGTTTCTCCTTAGTTCTAGGTTGCTTATCCCCTTGATTAGTTTCCATCTACTGTTTTCTGTCTTGCCTTCTGGTGCTTTGTAATCAAAGCACCAGAAGGCAAGACGGAGTAATCAGATCATGTGATTTAGAATTGAAAATCAGAAATCAAATCATGTCAATCAAATCACATGGTTCTTAAGGGAATCCAGCTTTCTCCATTGACTTTGCTTGTTGGAAACTGGCTAGGAAGGTCACAAGTGGTGAGCTAGGGTGCTGCAACCATCATAAATGCATGCCAGATAAATGCATGATTTAAAGGGGGTCCAGTCACGCTTGAAAGGCTGAAGCCTGAAGGGCGGGCCAAAAGTTCCCCATCCATAACACAAAGTCTTCTTCCATCTGGCCCTTTTGAAAAAGGAAAGGGCACTCCAAAGCCATTTTTATGGCACCATGGAACTTTACCTGATAATGTGTGTATGTGTGTGGTGGGGCTTGAAAGAGGCTTAGTGTTTTTCTTAGAAAGACAACCAGCCACTCATGCCCCCCCCCGCCAAATAACTCCCAGAAAGAATCAGCACCATGCTGAGATCCTCACATACTACTTTCCAGTATTTTATTTATTTATATCCCGCCTTTGTTATTTTTATAAAATAATTCATAAATTCATAATTCATAAAGCCATAGTTTCAATTGGGAAAATGTGACAATCCTAGACCAGGCCAAATCTAAAAACGCCAGGGAATTTATAGAAGTCTGACACTCTGACAAATCAGCCATCAATAGACACATAGAGATTAACAACACCTATAGATTAGGCAAAAGAGACAATCAACCAACCCCAAAGAGAAAAAGACTCCAGCACTTCTCCACCAGTAATCAGCACTCAGATCAGCATAGTATAGATTAACTCCAAGGTCAACTTCAGACCAGCAATCAAGTAAGCAATACACCAATCAAGAAATTGCCAAAGAGCCATTAGTAAACAGCCCAACCAAAGAATCCCTAAGACCGCCCCCACCCACACAGACAGGCAAGGGACCAGAATATAAACTGACAGCAAACAGCACTCCTTACTAGCACTGATGATGTTACCTAGTTAGGGTAATGAAACGTCTGCAAGTAAACAAGCAAGCTCAGAGAGCACCAAGGACCCCTCAAAATAATTCGAGGTGGCAAACATATCCAACACACCTTCCGCCTCCTATTTTTCCCCACAACAACAACCCTGTAAGGTGAGTTGGGCTGAGAGTGAGTGAGTGGCCCAAAGTCACCCAAGTGGCCTTCATGGCTGAGGCGGCACTAGAACTCGCGGCCTGGTTTCTAGCCTGTTGCCTTAAACCAGTAGACCAAACTGGCTCTCAGTATTAAAGTGTGGCTCCTGGTTATCGGTCCTGGCACAAGTAAAAATGGCTTGCTTCAATTCCTGCAAATGCCTCCAGAGTGCACAATCTGCCTGGGATCCTGATTTTTCTCCACCTGTGCTTCCCTTGTTTCTGGATGGCTCCCGATAGCCTGTGATTTGTGCCTCCATTTGTCATTCAGAAGAAATGTTCAACAGTTCGAATTTCTTTCTTCCTATATTCACACTTACCAGCTGGAAATGGGAAGTCAAGATTCCTTCTGTTTATTCATAGGAATCACACTACTAGTAATGATTGCAATTAAGTCTAATAGGGGGGAGGGGGGGAAAGCAGAGAACAGCACTAATTAGTTGAGCTATGAATTTAAATAAGTTTCATCATTTACATTCTTCGTGTGCACTCTGCCCGCTACTGCTGTCCTTATCAAGGTAATAAAGGGACAAGAACAGGACTGTAGTTTAATACCATAGTGAATATCTGCCCCAGCTGGTCGGACTAGGCCCAAACCAAGAATATGCATGCAATGGAGTGCACACGGAAAGAAATCCATGACATTCAGACAGTTCCTGAATTTCAGAATTCTTTCAAATTACAAAATGCAAGGTGGTGGCATTGTGAGTAATCTCCTAAAATGGGAGCCTCTATGTCAGAACACAAAGGAGTATTAAGTTTGTTTGCCAATTTGAGCTATCTCAAAGGTGCTTTTTTTCTTCAAAAGGCAACTGCACTTTTTTTTTCCTTGAGGAAGATCTATCCTTCCATTCCCCCCTGCCCTCAGAACTGATGAAGCTTCTTGGATAAGAAGCAAAACATTTTCTTCTTCTTCCTCAAGGAAAAAACAGTCCAGTTGCCTATCAAAAAAAAAAAAAAAAAGCACCTTGAGACAACTATGACCTGGATGACTGAGAATCTCCACAGACACCTTGAGTTATTTATAAAAAATAAAAAGGCGGGATAAAAATAAGGAAAAGAACATGGACAAATGATTCAAAAGAACAATTGTAGTTTTAAAATATATATTCCTGATTTTCCTTTTTTTAATTTTAATTTTTACTCCCTTATAAAATATGAAAATACAAAAGCAAATAATAAGGAACAAAGATAAGAGAAAGGGGAAAAAAGAAGCATGGAAAAGTGGGGGAAAGGGGAAAAAAGGCATTGACTTCCGACTCCCTCTGTTGCAGTAAAATACGGCATTAACATCGAACCTCAACTTTTTACATTTCTATAGTAGTATAAATTAGCCATTTTTATATCAACAAATCAATCTAATCAGCAAAACTCAAAATCAAAGTATCATTTTTTCCACTTCAAGCACAAAGTCCAGAAGCAGTTTCCAAGTAGAAACAAAAGTACTTATATTCTTTTCTTTTATCAAAACAGTCAATTTAGCCATCTCTGCTAATTCCATCAACAACCACAATAGCATGGGATTTAGCTGAAAAGTACCTACTTTGTTCCATATTTTGTTCTTCTATGTGCAACATTTCCAATTATTGTGAACATTTATTGCACTCGGGGAAAATATTTTCCTATTTTGCAATACAGATTGTTCATAATTGTGGGTCTTTTATTGAGCTATTAATGCTGTTTTTTTCTACCTAGTTTTGAAGTGTCATACCAATAAGAACTGAAGCAACATCCTCATATTTCCATCGGCCCCTATGTGGGCATACGCTCCCAACACAATATGGAAAAAATATCTAAATATCCCCTGAAACTTTAGCAAAATAACAATTAGGTTGCTACCTATATCAAAGATTACTTCATAAACCGAACAGCAATGGGAAAAAATCCCCATTTGGGGATTATGGTGAGAATGAAAATCAAGCCGCAATGCTTAAAAAATCACCATTAATATCAGAGAGCTATATTGGGGCATGTATACATGTATATAATAATAATAATAATAATAATAATAATAATAATAATAATAATAATAATAATAATAATAATAATAATAATAATAATAATAATAATAATAATAATAATAATAATAATAATAATAATAATAAAGTTGGAAGGGACCTTGGAGGTCATTGAGTCCAACCTCCTGCTCAGGCAGGAAACCCTATACCATTTCGGACAAATGGCTGTCCAGTCTCTTCTTAAAAAGTTCCAGTGTTGGAGCATTCACCGCTTCTGGAGGCAGGTTGTTCCACTGGTTAATTGTTCTAACTGTCAGGAAGTTTCTCCTCAGTTCTAGGTTGCTTCTCTCCTTGACTAGTTTCCATCCATTACTTCTTGTCCTGCCCTCAGGCGCCTTGGAGAATAGCTTGACTCCCTCTTCTTTGTGGCAGCCCCTGAGATATTGGAATACTGCTATCATGTCACCCCTCGTCCTTCTCTTCATTAAACTAGACATACCCAATTCCAGCGACCGTTCCTTATATGTTTTAGCCTCCAGTCCCCTAATCATCTTTGTTGCTCTTCTCTGTACTCTTTCTAGAGTCTCAGCATTTTTTTTACATCGTGGTGACCAAAACTGGATGCAGTATTCCAAGTGTGGCCTTACCAAGGCATTGTAAAGTGGTATTAATACTTCACGTGATCTTGATTCTATCCCTCTGTTAATGTAGCCTAGCACTGTGTTGGCTTTTTTGGCAGCTGCAGCACACTGCTGGCTCATATTTAAATGATTGTCCACTAGGACTCCGAGATCCCTCTCACAGTTACTACTATTGAGCAAGGTACCCCCTATACTATACCTGTACATTTGGTTTTTCTTGCCTAAATGTAGAACCTTACTTTTTTCACCATTGAATTTCATAATATAGCTCATTTTTAAGTTATACAATGCTAGTTCCATGTATCCAAATATGGGGGTGAGAATTTTTATTGCAAAGGGGTGAAGATTTGGTAGAAGACACTTTTAGTGCTAAGAAGAACAACTGCAGTGAGCACCAGGTTCCAAGGAAACACAAAGGCAAGTAAACAAAGGACAGGAGACATGGCTAGGTAAGTTTTTGATAATTGGGAGCACCTTCCCACTCCTCCATCCTTTTAAACCTTGTCCAGTAATCATGTGCCTGGAGCCACACTATAAACACAGAAAGAATTGTGAATTTTATGAATTGTTTTAGTTTGTTTTACCTGCCATTTACATTATTTATTTGCTTAGTTTGCTTTTATACCAGGAGCTCTGGTGGGGCAGTGGTTAGAATGCAGCATTGCAGGCTGACTCTGCCCACAGCCTGGAGTTCAATCCTGACAGGCTCAAGGTTGACTCAGCCTTCCATCCTTCCGAGATTGGTAAAAGGAGGACCAGATTGTTGGGGGCAATAGGCTGACTCTGTAAACCGCTCAGAGAGGGCTGCATAAGCACTATGAAGCGGTATATAAGCGTAAGTGCTATTGCTATTTCAGGGCTTATAGTGTAGCTTTTATTTACATTCCACTACTAAATAGCAGGAATCTATGCAATCCATATTCATCAGTCACAGTCAGTGAAGACTCTGGAGAATTATGTAAGGGAGATTCCAAATGCACACATGGTTGAAATCCAACTTTTCAGGCATCAGATTTCTTTAACTATAAATATACTGCCTGTTAGGGGCCATAGATGCGAAGACATTTAGCAGAAGAACTCTGTGACTCTTTATGTTACATAGCTTCTATTGTGTAGAATGATATTTTTCACGGTTTTCATCCCTTTTTTCTCTCTCTCTGTTTTCTCTCACCTCTGTACTTCTGGTCTTTTTCTGATCCACTCTTTCTACATGCTGGAGGATAGCATACTAGAGGCTCTTAGCTAGAGACAGACTTGAGGCCTTCTATTATTCCCAAAATAAAACTTGTCTGTTATTGTTTCATGCAAGCACTAGCTTCCAGAATACTTTTTTTTTTTTGCAGAAATTATATTCCTAACTTTAGCATTTCTCTTGTCATGTTTTCTTTTCAAGGAGTAAAACTGTCTGGTATTCCAAACACAGAACCTTGAGGCTACAAATGGCCCACCACCTCAACTGCATCAGTTTCCATGATCCGGCTGAATACTGAGATTCAGGGAACACTGTTTGGGGAAGACTGACTAAGAACCCTTCCCAGGGAATTCTGAAAGTCCCAGTTCATCTGAAAGCCTGATTCACTTACTGCTTTACAAGCTGCAAAAACTGATTGGATTTACAGGGAAAAAAAGGGAGGAATTGGCAAGCCCCGTAACAAGAAACCAAGGACACACACACATGGGAAGGGCAAAATTAAGATCTAAATTTGCTTTCTTGGCATCTCTAATTAAAACAGATCAAGCCGCGGGCTCTCCAGAGACACTGGAGAACTTCTGCCAAGCTCTCCAAGTAATGGAAAAGCAGAGTCAGTAGCACAGCAGTTCATGCAGTCCATCTCAATCAGGAATGAGGATTAAGGGATTAACCAAAAGATATAATAATGCTTTGATGTAGCTCCTTCTACAGCAGGGGTCTCCAACCTTGGCAACTTTAAGACTTGTGGACTTCAACTCCCAGAATTCCTCAGCCAGCCAAGCTGGCTGAGGAATTCTGGGAGTTGAAGTCCACAAGTCTTAAAGTTGCCAAGGTTGGGGACCTCTGTTCTACAGTACAGATATTGGGCTCAAATAGCAGTCAGTAATGTATGAAGACAATGCTCATGACCGTTGCTCAACACGGGCATCTGCTCTGCATAGGGAATGTCCAAGACTCAACCCCTGGCATGTCCAGTTAAAACCAATCAGATCTATTTATGCATCTATTTATTAAACAAATATATATATGGCTGTCCAACTCACATATGGTACCTCCAGGTGGTTTACAAATTAAAATTTCAGTGGAAGAACCCATAACACCTCCCCACCCCCAATATTTAGCAAATATGGCTAAAGATTTTGGAGAGCTACTGTCAATCAGGATAAAATGCCAGATTGAAAAAAGAGTCTCCTTACGTTCCACTCATAGCCTGCAACTGCCTAGAAAGATTCTCAAAGCAAAATCAAACGGAATAAATGGAGCTGGTGTAGTCGTGAAGATGCTGGCCTAGAAACCAGGAGGCTGTGAGTTCTAGTCCCAGTTTAGGCATGAAAGCCAGCTGGGTGATTTGGGGCCAGTCCCTCTCTCTCAGCCCATCCTCCCAGGTAGTCCTTGACTTACAACCACAACTGAGCCCAAAATTTCTGTTGCTAAGTGAGACATTTGTTAAAGTGAGTCTTGCCCCATTTTATGACCTTCCTTGCCAAAGTTATTAAGTGAATCACTGCAGTTGTTAAGTTAGTAACCTGGTTGTTAAGTGAATCTGGCTTCCCCCATTGACTTTGCTTGTCAGAAGGTCATAAAGGGGGATCACATGACCCCTGGGACACTGCAACCGTCATAAATATGAGTCAGTTGCCAAGTATCTGAATTTTGATCACGTGACCGTGGGGATGCTGCAATGGTTGTAAGTGTGGAAAAAAAGTCAGAAGTCACTTTTTTTCAGTGCCGTTGTAACTTTGAACTAAACGAACTGTTATTAAGTTGAGGACTACTTCTAGTTGTGGGGAAAAAAGAGGAGGGGGAAAGAGTATTATGTATATTTGCTGCCTTGAGCTACTTATAAAGTAATAAAGGCAGGATAAAAATCTAATAAATATAGTAATCTAATAGATAACAGAGACAATTTGCTCAATTGTGCCTCCTATGTCTATGTGTGTGAGATAGTATATGCCTCAGCACATCACCTGCCAAGACAGACTGATGCTCCAGAGATGCTAAAAATGCAACAACACAGCCATAACATCAACGGAGACTGAACTGAAGAAAGTCACGATGCGTTTAAAAGATAGCAGACAGTATTACTGAAAGAGATGCCTCATTAACACAGCAGCACGGAGAGAAAAAAGAAAAGCGGACAGAGACATAGAAAGGTGGACCTTAACGGCCAATATAGGAATGTGAGCCAGTGTGCTACACTCTTCCATCTTTCCCACTCTTTGATGCAATGATTGCAAATGTGCAGAGAATATAGATTTGGGACACTGAAATAATAAAAGTTCCTAAATTTGGCACTTTCAGAACTGTGCTGAAAAATGCCTTTCAAGGGGTTACAAAAGATGCCGGTATCTTTAGCATTACTTCAAAATATATCTTACAAAAGAGCTGGTGAATCTTTTCTTTTAGATTAAGTGTGGACAGGGTTTGAGGGCTCGGGAGCTGTAATTCAGGCTTTTAACCTCTCAGAAATACACGGGAAGTGATTTCAAGAAGTCATAGAAAGAGTAGGCTATCCTATTTTCTCTTCTTGTTTCACAATCACTAGAGAGAGAAAAAATCACAGCCCATTTCAAGGTTTGGGGGATTTTAAAAATTGGGGTTTCCCAGATTGTTACCATGCTTAATCTTAAAATGCCCTAAGATGTATTTTAAAACATTGAAATCGGCTCCCAAAAGGCATTCTGACACAGGGAAGGAATCAAATTCTGACAGCGGGAACTTGAGGTGCTGGTTGGCTACCTGTGGGCCACTATCTTCACTGCTGTGCTGGCAATTTCAGCTCCCAACCCCTCAAATGCTGTCCATACCTAATCTATGCTAAGAGATTCACCAGCTCTTTTGTAAGGTATGTATTGAATTAATGCTAAAGATACTGGCATTCTTTGTAACATCTTTAAAGGCATTTTTAAAGATAAAATTAGCCTTTAAACTTAATCGGCAGACTCCATATGGATATGAAGTCTCCCTTTCAGATTACTGTCTATGTGAGCATGATGTACACACATTCCAGGCACCTGCAAAGTAAATTCTCTTCTACACCCCCCCCCCAAAAAATTTCTCTGCATACTGATTCAAGCAAGGACAATGGTGCTCGTAGAGTCAGTATTGTTGTCCATACGACATTCAGAAAGTGCAGGGAATGGACCCACCCAGCCACATGCTTCATACAAGAAGAGAAAGAAAAAGCATTGACAATTTTACCTTTATGTCCATCTCAGGGTTGACAAATTCTTTCAGATACTGAATGGGTCCCATCAGGAAAGGGCAATGATTGCTGAACACCTGTCCACGTTAGAATGCAAGAGGTGATGCAACAAATAAAATCTACCCTTTTTTCTTATAAGCTCCTATTTAATTGCCTTCCCTCCACCAAAAAACAAAGCAAGGACCATTGTTTGAAGCTGTGTGTGCACAACTATCAAGGTCCCGCCACTTACCTCTTGAAGTCCCTCCTGTGCCATTGACCGGAACCACAGAATCTCCCCAATAATTGTCATCCTTTTTAGAACGTTATCTATGCCTGGACAGAATAGATTGTGATTATAGACACAATTTTCCAGGAGCCACAAGACCTTTAGCTTAGCTTATCCCAAGCTGGTAGCTGATCGTATTTGAAGTATAACATCCATAATCACTACCACCCAGCTTGGGAATGATGGTCATTCCATAAATACCTTTAGAAGGCATCCAAATGGGACAAACTATCCAAGATCAACAGAAGTTGTTATTTCTATGAAAAGCAACCTAGCCTAAACAGTCTTAGAGTGAGAGCACAATACAGTTGCAATATTTAGAACCAGTGTCTGGAACAGCAGAAACTTCTACAAGGCTGCATCTGCTGGCAAGTTTCTAATGATTTCAGATATATTTAGAATCTAAAACCACTTTTGTGGAAAACTCTGCACAGAAGTTTGGCAATATAATATTCTATTCCATTCCCTTCCCTCTCCCTCTCCATCCCCTCACCCCACCCAAATCTATTAGCCAGTCTCAGGATATATCCAGGCAGCTTGCCCAAACTGCTGTAATGCATGACAAAACTATGCCATCATAATTTGCTCTGTCCCCCACACCCAATTTCCAGTCTGCTTTACTAAAAAGTTTGGTAAATTGTGCTACAGGAGGAGGAAAATCCAGTTTCAGGTTCACATTTAGCTACAGAAACTCCCTAGATGACTTGAGGGTGGTCACAGTCTCTCAGCTCATATTATGCCACACAGCTCTTGTGAGGAAAAAGCAGTGGTGGAAATGTCATGCTCACTATCCTGAGCTCTTGGGAGGAAAGGTGATTAAACCTAATGAATTTGTTATTTCTAAAATATGGGCTTATCAACATAGTGAGAAATGAGACATAATACCATCCATTCTAAAATTAGGTCAGAAAACGGTGCATTTAAAAGTCAGTAATGAAGCCCATAGTGCAAACAGATTTGACTTCTTTACTTATGGTTTCTGTTTTCTTTTAAGAAACAAAGAAAAAAATATCCTGAATTCACTATTAGTCTCGCCGATGACTGCTGAATACCTGAGGCAGAGAATAGAAAAACAAGCTTTACAGAACTATTACCTGATAGGCGGGGCATTAGCGTTGCCATCTGCTCTGGATGGCAGAAGTTGGATCTGATCTGAACCAAAATATCCATATTCTCAGTCACAAGTTTCTGGAAAGAATGAAACTTGGTGAAATTGTATGAAGACTCTGAAGATGGTACAAAAATTATCTTGACCAGTCTGCTTCTCAGTTTGCTCCGAGAAACAGCTATATGCCAATCTTCGAATCTCTCCCTAAGAATCTTAGCAGAATTTCTAGAACCAGACCTTCTGCTCAGTGCCTTTTCTTCTAATCCGAAAGGCAGGTTTCAAGCACTGCGCTAAGCCACTGTTGACCAGCTATCAGAGTCGCTCAATTAATATACTAGACTAGACCGTGAAGAATGGCAGGGGACTCACAAAGAACTCTGCCCAAACCAAATAAATTATATTACGGCTTCATGAGTCCAGAATAAGTAAGAAAATAACTGATTCTAATCTGTTCTCCTCTCAACGGAGCTTTATACCTTTAGCTCCACCATCTGTGAGGTGACATGCCACATGAGGTTATCACTTAGGAACTTCATTCCATAAGGACCAAGGAGTTCAGCCAATGCTCTCATTTCTGCAAGGAAACCAAAAGGTATTCATCAGCATTTATTACAGTACAATAATATAGTATGCACACCTGAAGCAGCGACGGCAGGGACAATTTTTTGATTTCTTTCTCCCATGGACATCTGGGAAAAGGAGACACCAGATGCTGGTTTATCCTCTTCTAAGTATAGAAATTGCATAGATCTCAGCCTCCTCATTTAACATATTGGTAGCCTTTTAAAAAAAATAACAAATAGCAATAGCCAAGACTACAGGGCACTAATGTTGAATACAACTCACTCGAGAGACCACAACCAGAATTTTCATCTGCTTGTCTGGGGTGAACAGAGTTAACCAAAATAGTTATCTTAAATCTAGTGGAGATTTGTCATACATTCATATTTACTCTTGTTATTGAGCATACTTTTCTTTTTTCCAACATTTTGCTGCCAGAAATTAGTGGCATAATCTTGGAAAGCTTCAGGGATATTCAGAAAAAGGCCAGGAAGGATACGGAGGGCCCACGGGCTGACCTTTATCCATTTTGACTTTAGCAGGCAGAGTTTTATCTCGGTTTTGTATGATGTCCCAAGTTCATTCCTGTCTTCTAATTGGTTGAGAAACAGCCAAGAGTCATTTCCCTGCTACTATCTGCCACTGCTGAGGCTAGAGAGAGACACGATTGCAAAACCTCTATTGTTCTAAGATCCCAACTCTATGACATACTGAACATCCTAACTAGGAACCTCATGCACAAAGCATGTGTTTCTGTCTTGTTTTAAGTTGTGTCTTTAAGATCTTACATTTAAGGCCAGGATTTTATTTTTAATCTTTGTATATTGCTGTAAGAGTGTATATTTGAAATGGATGGCTGGATGTTAAGGTTCCCTGTGTTGATGCTGTCCTGGTTCTGAATACTTTGGTACTCAACTCAAGTTGAGCTCAATTCTTGGTCCATGTAGTTTGCCTATGAACAATATGGAAGTGGCTTGACATCACCTTCATTTGGAATGCTTTTTTCAACCTTCTTCTTCTTCTTCTTCTTCTTCTTCTTCTTCTTCTTCTTCTTCTTCTTCTTCTTCTTCTTCTTCTTCCTTCTTCCTTCTTCCTTCTTCCTCCTCCTCTTCCTCCTCCTGGATTACTGAAGATTACTCCGTCATTCTCTGCTTCATACAATTTGCTACATCTTCAGATTTAAACCTCAGCTGCAATTCACATGCTCAAAATTTGCCTTAGCCAAGCTAGGCTTGGCGGGAATTCCACAGCTTCTAATTGGCAATACAATTCAAGCCTTTCAGCTCATCTACTAACACTAGGAATTAAATTCAAATAAGGTGACCCAATTGTAACTCAATTCTGAATGGTTCAGTCTAGGCCAGGGGTATCAAACTGCCGGCCCGTGGGCCAGATGCGTCATGCCGAAACCGCGCCCACCCCATTGCCGGCAATGGAAAAAAAGTCGCGATAAATCACGACACGTCGCATGACATCGCGAGTTTGACACCCCTGGTCTAGGCATTTTGACACCTACCTAGGACATCAGAAAATTCTTCAGCATTGAAGATCTGCTCCCCTTCTTTGGGAACACTGACAAAAGCTTGCATTAAAGGTGAAAGGACAATGGATCCCATGCTTGCCTGCCGCAGAAGTGACTCCAGAAACCTGGGAAGAGATGCCAAGAAAATCTATTCCATTTATGAACAACTAAGTATTACTTTCTTAAACTTGTGGCAGGGCAGCTATATGGAAAGAGGAAATAACAGAAGCAGGAATTCTTACTAGCAAGAAAGTCTTCCTAAGAAGGCTTTGGCTCACAACCATGATATCCTTTCTCTCTCTTTCTATAGGAATGTACTAATGGAACAGCTCATGCATACCTGAAAATAGGACAATATTTTCAGCATTGACAACCCTCAACTTAGTCTCGAGTCTTTAGAGGAATTTTTAAATGAATATCTCAGATATTCCGGAGCTGACTCTTGGAATTTCAAGGAGATAGTAAGACTGATCTTAGTGACCTTGGGACAAATTATACCCAAGCTCTTAACAGTTATATACAACAGTATTTTCTCCCTGCAGGTCATCATTATGCCCTGGCCACATACCAGTTGGTATAGAGTGTGGTGATTGTCTGCTCCCCGCTTGCATCCAGTGGCTGTGTGTGCTGCAGTAGCACTCCACGGAGGAGGCGCGAAGTATCTACTCCTACCCGATGCATCAAGGACACCAGGAAAGTAGCATAGGCCTGCACACCTGCTAACACTTCTGTGGGACGCACTAACTCTGGAGAACTTGGGTTTGGTTTTACCAGTCGCACCAAAGACCTATGGGCAAGATTGGGAAAGTAAGCAACACCTGAAAACGAGGGCAAACAAGAAAGAAACGCACATACACATATCAACTTGAAACCCTCAAGTCGCTATTCGGCAGTACAGCATTATGTTATATAGCTCACAATGCTTTAGCAAAGAGCAAAGAGAATGGGCAGGTAATATTTCGGTCCAAGGAACACAAGCCAGGCCTGACAGTACATTTGGAACTAGATTAGATAACTGCTTATGGAGAGAGGGGTGGGGTAACAGCAAGTGTTAAATTTTAGCTACCTAAGGAGACTTAAATCATCTGGCTGAACAAAGCATACGTAGGAATAACAACAAGGTATGAATGCTGTGGCTTATGGGACACTGGTTCTTCTCCTTTGCATTACTGACTGCCCTGCACAAGTCAGTAGCTAAGCTCCTCTTCAAGATGGTCAGATATTTAGTGCGTTTTCATGATCTAAAAAGCTCAGTTCTGGGACTGAAACATTTGCAGGTCATTTTTATTAACTGGGTTCACATAAGCTTCAAAGTGGCATTTTATTGTCTGTTAGGTCTACAAATGCACTTTAATTCAAACTGAAGGGCTCCTCAAAGCAAGACAAAACAAAAGTATAAATACAATATACTGTTATTTGTAGTATCTAAACCAAAAGCAATTCAGAACAATTATCTAAATAAAAAGCTTGGTGTCAAAACAAAACAATTGTTTCCCAATATATTTCTGGTTAAGAATAGAGCGATCTAACAGATGGTAAAGCAGGTGCAGCTCTACTCTTTAAAGAGCTACAGAAGGAGGCAAAAGCCAGTCTGAAGTTCCAGGCAGAAACATCATCTGGATTAGATAGGCTGATGGTCAAAACCAGCTGCCAGCCTCTGCTGGAAAAGAATTAAGGAATTTATCAGTGCAAGACCAAAAGAGAAAGGTCTAGCATTGTTCCACGAACCAAAATAAGCTTTGTTAAAGAGGTAGTTAAGTTTTGTATACAGTAGTTAAAGAAGCACACACCATTCTAAGGCACTGATTTAACCATTAATTTAAACCATAATTGACTGGGTTTAGGACCTTTTAGCAGGCAGTGAGAACACCTGGCCCATATACTGTATGGTGGGCTCCCTATCTAAACCATGGACAAGTATTTAAAAGATCACATGAACAGCATTTCACACCGTACTCAAGGTATCATCTGAAGAATTCAGTACTGGGTCTCCCTACACGCACCAGTACACTTGACTGCTGACAAACAAAAGAAATATTGACAAACATTTACCTCGATTTCATTACTAATTTGCCCTAGGTTGCTCGAGAGTCTTTAAAAGGCTTGAGAAACAAACACACCAGATCAGGGCTTAACACAACATGCAAACCAATGTTGTGTAGAAATCTTAATGCAGCCATTCTAGCAGATGCCTGGATTTTTTGCAATCCAGATCTGGGCATCCTAACAAATCCAGCCATTCAATTCATAGGCATGCCGAGAATTAAATGTATGGGAGAGTTAATAAGGTCGAAGGGAGGCAGATCATGCTCAGTTCACTAAACTGGGAGAAATTCACGAATGGGACCCACGTTATCACCTACACACACACACACACACACACAAACGTCTTTTCCATTCTTCAAAAAAATGTGCAAAAGGTATGCACATTGGTGGCTCACTTCTAGAACAACCACCCTGCCCATGTGGCAACAGTATCCCATTACTTCCTGTACCTGCTGAGTCGTATCTCCAGCTGGCTACTGAGATACTCCACGGGAGTTACTATATGCTCAAAGACAACAATGCTGTCTACTTGGTTTATGCTCCAGCAAAACTCAGACAGGGTCAGGTGCAACTTGTCTAGACTGGGAAGAGAAAAAAAGACACAGATCAGATCAGAGTTTTTTATAACATTGAAGGCGTTTCCCCAAATATTCTTTGTAAGAAGCAGGGGAGGGCAGAGAAAAGAGAGTGAAGATCTGGGAAAAGCTTGGGTTAACCCAACTCTACAAGATACCTCTTTATCTCTCTGAGTCCAATACACTTTGGGAATATTAGTAAGGTATCTTGAGAAAGCTTATTTCTTCTTCCACTGAGCCCGCTCCTAGATGCTTCCACAAGATATTTTATGTATTTTTAATCATATACTGTTAAATCTATCCTGAAGGTTCTGGGTAGCTGGCAGACATAAACAGAATAGCTGTGCACAGTTTCAGGTTCCAAAAGGGGGGGGGGAAGTGCTTCAGAACTCCTGCAGGCACACCTGTAGCACATCAGCAATTCATAAACTGTAAGGTGTGTCTTGTGTTGGGATTGTGCTACCTGCAGCTGCAGAGGACAGCTATGCAATCTGCAAAAAAAAGTGCTGTTGTTTTAAGGAGTTGTCAAAAAGTGACACACAAGCAATTGTTCTATTTTTTTTCTCTGCTAATTTTGTTACTTTTATATTTTAAGAAAAGTTTCCTTTCCCTTGCATTTATTGATTGATTGGTTACATGCCATTGAGTCAGTGGTAACTCCTATATGATCTTATTTTTAGCCTAGTCCTTCAGGTCTTGCAACATACACCCATAGCCAATGTAACTGAGTTTATCCACTTTGCTGCTGGTCATCCTCTATCTCCCTTCCCTTCTACTTTTCCTAGCAATAGGCCCTCCTCCAAGAGCTAGGTCTTTCATAATGTATCTGAACTAGGATCATTTGAACTCTGAGCTGATTTGTTCAATGATTCATTCTTTGGTTTTCTTGGCTGTCCATGCTACGCTCAGGAGTCTTCCCCAACACCAAAGTTCCAAAGTGCCTAGTATTCTTTCCATCCTGCTTCTTTGAAGTCCAGCTTTCACATCTATAGATTGTCACAGAGAGCTACTGTACATAGCTGCACTATTCTGATCTTTCTGGGTATGGACCTCTTGCATCTGAATATCTTTTCCAAGATCTTCATGGCTCCTCTACCAAGTTCTAGTCTGTGACGTATTTCTTGACTGCTTGTTCCCTTAGGATGGCTGATCCTAAAACTATCTACCACTTCAGTGTCTTCATTGTCAGTTCTATGGCTGGTATCCTACTGTTGTCATTACTTTGGCCTTCTTTATCTTTAATTTCTAGCCCATTTTTCCGCGGTGCATCTAGATTTTTATTACTTTTCTATTATTTTTATTACTTGAACTTGCAGTTCCTTTGCGTTTTCAGCTATCAGGGTAGTGCCATCAGCAAAGTGCGGGTTATTGATCTTCCTCCAGTTTTAAAACACATTAATCTTTTTCCAATCCAGCTTCCTTTAATAAATATTCAGTGTGTATTTAAGAGCATACAGCCTTGCCTCTCAGCTTTGCCAATGGAGAACCAATCTGTTTTGCCATGTTTTGTCTGTGCTATGACTTCCTGATCTTTACATAGGTTTCACATGAAAAGTGTGAGATTCCCATTGTTCTAAGTACATTGCACAGCTTGACACCATCAACGCAATCAAAAGCTTTTGATAAGCAGATGCTGATATTTTTAATATATATTCTTTGGCTTTCTCAATTATCCAGCATGTTTTGGCAATAATGTTCCTTGTTCCTCAGCCTTTTCTAAAGCCAGCTTGAACATCTGGCATGTAGAGCTCTAATCTGCTCAGGGAAGATCCTAAGCATTGTTTTTGCTAGCGTGTGAAATTAAAAACAAGGTATGATAGTCTGCACACTCTGTTATGTCTCTTTTTTCCTTTTTAGGGAAGTTGGGGGTGGGGATGGGGGTTGAATATAGATTGATCTCTTCCAATCTTGACGGGCATTGCATCATTTTTTTTAGATTTGCTGGCGTAACCTGGTTACAACCTAGACTAACACTTCTTCTGTTGCCTGCCTTGTTTCTTTAGATATTCCATTAACTCCTTTAGCCTTCTGGCTTGATAAATAACTGGAATACTGATCTACTTTCATCTTACAATCTTAGAAGTCCTTGTAAATAGGAAATATCTTTTATGTATTTTGGATGTTGCTATCTCTACACTCCTTTCCGTCTGTATTGCTTTTTGTATTCCTTGTGCTCTTTTGTGACCAACGAAGCTGGAGTCCTCAGAGCTTGATTCCTGGTGGCGCAGCGGTTAGAATGCAGTACTAACTACTTCAGCTACTTCTGCTGACTCCCGGCTGCCAGCAGTTCAGCAGTTCAAGTCTCACCGGCTCAAGGTTGACTCAACCTTCCATCTTTCCGAGGTTGGTAAAATAAGGACTCAGATTGTTGGGGACAATCGGCTGACTTTGTGAACTGCTTAGAGAGGGCTGTAAAGCACTGTGAAGCGGTATATAAGTCTCATCGCTAGAAGTGATATTTCTATTGATTCAAGACTATTTGCAGCCCCCGATTTTAGTTCCGTTCCATTAGGAAAGCCATATCCAACCTCTCCTATACATTATAAAATGTCTCCTATCCCACCCTTCAAGGCATAAAAATATACAGCCCCCTCCCTTCCCCTGAAGAAGTGTATATCTCCTTCATCATACCTGTTTGGGTTCTGATTATATATAGTTACAAACAAAATACAGAAGAAACTTAGTGCTGAAGAGCATATGTAATCTTGAAAACACTAGATCAGAGGTCCCCAATCTTTTGGGCACCAGGGACCAGTTACGTGAAGAGAGGTTTTTCTGCAGACCGGAGAGGGCGTGGTTTTGTGTGCTGCCTGCATCCAGCGGATGGGGCTTTGCTTGTTTCTGTGGACCAGTTGCTGGCATGCCACGGCCTGGTACCGGTCCATGGACCGGGGGTTGGGGATCCCTGGACTAGATCATCTTTCGAAATGCCATCATGATAAAAGATGTTTCAGGATATATTAGGATTATATTCAGGATTATATTAACTGTATTATTATGATAATATTAATTCAGGGTTATATATTAGGATATATTCAGGATTAAATTAACACCTCAAGATACGTAGCTATGTGCTCTCTTATAACAGAACCATCAAAGTTATCTAAAAGATAATCAGTTTAAGAAATATAAACAATTTGACTGTTATTATCTTACTTTGTGACCAGACTGCGGTCCTTCCGGATGCTCTCTGCTCCGGGTTTATCCCTTTCGGGCTCTCTCTTTTTGGAGGTTTTTTTCTGAGCCCTCTTGGTTCGGGCCTTGCTGATGGTGGGTGCACAGTGTTTGGGTAAGAGCTGGGAGATAAAGACACAAGTGTAAAAGGTTAAGGCATGGAACGATGGGCTGTGTCTGTGTCTGTGAAATCACCTTCAAGAAGAAGCTTTTCTCCCACCAGCGTGGAAAACCAATTAATAAAATCAAGGCTACCGTGGCTATCAGTCAGTTTATATGAAGCTTCAGTAATCCCCTAAGTACTGATCATTTGCTTCATCCCGTCAACCGTCCCTCAAAAATGCTTTGGTGTAACCAGCAACATGGTGAAACGATCTTCAGGTAAATCCAGGCTGACGTCTAAGGCTTATAGTTGGGGCAAATGGAGAACCCAAGTGCTTTTGTCAGTCAAATGTGTGAGGGGGTCCTTGGTGTTCTCTAAGCTTGGTTGTTTTCTTGCAGACATTTTATTACCCAAACTAGATAATATCACTGATGGTTACTAGTACTGATGATGTTACCTAGTTTGTCTGCAGGAAAACAAGCAAGCTCAGAGAGCACCAAGGAGCCCTCATTCCAACCCTGAGCTACAACTATTATCCTTTATTGGAATCAGTGTATCCCCACCCATTCCCCAAGCTGCCTTTCTTTTATTTTACACCAAGAATCTAACCTCTGCCTATCATAGCCCCATTCATTTGCCTATCCAGCCCACCCATAATTTCTACTCTCCAGTTCTACCAGAAAGTGACCCAGAAAAGTGCACGTGGGCTCTAGTGTCTTACAAAAAAGATATGCTTTAATCTTACTTTCAGTGGAGCAGAACCTATATAATCTATAGTATTATTCCAACATTCCATCTATCTCAGATCAATCTTTTTTCCATCCTGCAGATTATTACGCCTTCTTGGATTCCTTGTACTTGTTTTAGCTCTGGTGTCTGGTCCTCAGGGTCCCATATGGAGTTGGGTTACTCACTTGCTCACTCAGATTACAGTGTTCAGCACAAGCATCAAGGATGCAGGTTGAAGTCTGCTTTGCAATCTCTTCCAGGAAGTTGTTGCATATGGCCAAGGCACAGGTACGCAAATGGGGATACTGGAATAGGAAGCAAAAATCACCTTAGTTCACTACATGGCTTGTGCATTATGATTGTGATCAACTCCTTGGGCAAGTGAATATAGCATTTGTTCATTAAAAAAAATAAATTTCATTATCCTCAATAGGGCTTGATTCCCAGTGCATGTGATAAGGTTTGTCTCTTAAATTATGTGCTCATTTCCAAAAGTTAAAAATTATGTATTTATCTAATCCTTCATATGTATTCATAAGAATTTAATGCCGACTGTCATAAAATATAATAATAATAACAATCAGTTAAAACCACAGTTAAAAGTCCCATCACAGCCATCTTACTTCTCCATATTAAAGACCCTTCAAAAGACCACCAATTGCGTAGTTTCTTAAATCACCTATGCAGTTAAGATAAAATATCTGGAATTTTCTAGTTTGTGTAATGTAGACAGGATCGAAAACTTTTTTCTAGTTATGGAATTTAAAATACAGTGGTACAGCACATTATTTTTTAAAACCAGATAGGCCTATAGAAATTATAGTAAAGGGCGGAAAAAGCAAGCTTGTGTAGGCTGGTAAGAACCTCTCAATCCAGCTGTTTTTCTTCCTTTTTCCCATGAGTGTCAAAAATGTACTCACCTCCTCGGGGCACATTGGATGGATTATATTACTGAAATCAGCACACAGAAGTGGGAAAGCAATGACATAACGCAACATGGATGATTCCTCTAAGGTGGAGGCAAATAACTTCTCCAAATGGCGCACGTAGAAACTGTCGAAGAGATAGAAACTTAAGAAGCCCAAACAAGTGGAAGCAAACAACCTCAAGGCACATGTTTCCTTTCCATTCATTCTTCTAACGAACAGTATGATGGATGCTGTGTACAATTTCTAAAAAGGATAATGCTCCCAATGATATCGCCTGCAGAAAGCACTCTTTCTTTATTTAACAGATATTTTTTTTTTTTAAAAAAAGAGTAATTTGAATAAAATGCCCATCAAGGCAATTAGCAACAGATGGCACTTTCCTGATTTTTTATTTAAGAAATGTTTATCCCCTTCTCTCCCGCAAAGCATTCATGCAGTTTGGCATAAAAACAAAAATATATTAACAAGTTACAAATCGAACCCAAAACAATACATGCAACATTATCCCTAGCTACAGTAGTGGCCAAAATTGTGGAAACCTTTTGGGAAAAGTGTGCAGTAGAAATGCCACTTTTGGTTAAGTTTCCACCAATTTTTCTTCTAATTTCTTTATAACTGTAGCCTTGTTCACTTAATAATACTATTTTACATCGCTTTCTGAGCAACCAGTCAACTCTTTGCACCATTGCTTTAGTTTTATTACGTTTTACAAGCTCACTAAATGAAAGAACACAAAAAAACCCCAACCAACTTGATAGCGATCACATAACACACTGACAAATGTCCTCCTCTCAGCTTCAATACATGACATCAATAACTGAATCCTACTGTGATCTGATTGGCTCATTGCCAAAACAAGATGACACCTGATTGGCTCTCTAAACACTCGTGCTCATTGGCTACAATCAGATGAAGGAAAGCTACCTGATATCAACCTAAGCAAGTTGTGCTTCCTTTTTCTGTTTATTTGGCTATAACTTTTCACAGAATACAGTACAGATAATTGAACAAACTATGTTGCATTACATTCTTGATTAAATTATCTTTCCATTGATATATAATTTTATGATACTACTCCAAAACAAAAGGGGTGTTATTAGCCATCAAATCTCAAAAATACACTTTTCCCAAAAGGTTTCCACAATTTTGGCCACTACTGTAACTGTTAAAAGAATTGAGGAATGTCAAAGGTTTAAAAATGAATCAGTTATGGAGATCACTCATGGAGCGGTATAGATGGACTGCTGCTGCTGCTAGAAACAAAGCCCTCTCATTAGTGGCTTTGCTGCTAATGATTCCTCTGATTACAAAGCTGAACCAAATTCAAGGGTTGTCCATCAAGACTATAAACCCTTGTTCTTTAAGCTTCCCAAGTCATTCTCTCCATACAATCAGTTTTAAGGACCTTTCAGTAAGAGAGCCAGTTTGGTGCAGTGGTTAAAGCATCAGGCTAGAGACCAGGAGACTGTGAGTTCTAATTCCACCTCAGGCACAAAGCCAGCTGGATGACCTTGGGCCAGTTCCTCTCATTCAGTTCTAGGAAGGAGATAAGGCCAAACCATTTCCAAACATTGCCAAGAAAACTACAAGGACCAGTCTAGGCAGTAGCCAAGAGTCAACGCTGACTCGAACACATACATATGCAATAAGATATGACCTGCTCATCACCTTGAATCAATGGGTGGGTGAGAATGTGCACTGCCATCAGACTGTTGCTGTGAATTGGCATCTCATTTCTATCACTTGCTTGTTAAAGATTCTGCCTCTGTGGAAATTCTGCCCTAGCCTTCCTTTTCAAAAACTGGAAGTTTTTAAGAAGAGATTGGACAATCATTTGTCTGAAATGGTACAGCATTTCCTGCCTGAGCAGGGGGTTGGACTAGAAGACCTCCAACTCTGCCTATTCTATTCTATTCTATTCTATTCTATTCTATTCTATTCTATTCTATTCTATTCTATTCTATTCTATTCTATTCTATTCTATTCTATTCTATTCTATTTTCTATTTTATTCTATTTTCTATTCTATTCCACTCCAATATTCTATTCTATTCTATTCTATTCTATTCTGTTCTATTTTCTATTCTATTCTATTCTATTCTATTCTATTCTATTCTATTCTATTCTATTCTATTCTATTCTATTCTATATTCTATTCTATTCTATTCTCTATTTTATTCTCTATTCTATTTTCTATTTTCTATTTTCTATTCTATTTTCTATTTTCTATTTATTTTATATTTTATATTTTATATTTTATATTTTATATTTTATATTTTATATTTTATATTTTATATTTTATATTTTATATTATTTTATATTCTATTCTATTCTATTCTATTCTATTCTATTCCATTCCATTGCAATCTGCATGTCCCAAATCTGTTGCGCAGTCAGAGCTGTCTCCTGCTATCCATACATACCCAAAGAAGGAGAGGTCGGATGTCTCCACTATGAGCTCTTCCACAGAGTCTAGCATCTTAGTATGAAAGACAATGAGGTTCATCACCTTGGCAAGATCGTGATTCTCCCGCAGTTGCAATGGGGCCTTAGTGACACTGGTGTATGCCTGATGGAAGAGAGTACCCATTATTATGGACTTATCACCTTAAATTCTCAGAATAGGGCATGACTGCTATAAATTGTAGAATGGTAGGGGCAACTTACATGTATATGCCCATTATCTGATCATATGATTATGTGATATAGCTTTGCAGGGCAATGTAATATTTTGAGAGAAAAACAGATGCTAGAAAAGCCCCATTTTATTTATTATCTCAATATATATAGCTGCCCATCTCACAAATTATGAATCTGGGCAGCAAGCACAGGACTGAAAAATCAAAACAATTCTTGTCCTTAGGGTTGGTCAGGATCTTCCAATCTTTTCAGGTATCAGATAACCCATTTTTAAAATCCCTTTATGTATTATATTGATTTATATAGCCACCACTTTGCAAATTGTGAGTTTGGACGGCCAATATAGGAGTAAAAAAGAAAAAGAAAAAAAGACTTATGATGATGATAGTGATAAAACAACATATTGGTAATTGAGGAAAATTAGTCTAGAATAGCTCACTCATATGCATAAAATTTATCAATGAACAGAATAGTCAACCAATGGAGAACAGGTTGATACCTTAAGCTAGGCCAGGCCTTCGAAACTTTTCAAGTTGCAGACTACTCTCTCCCCATCTTTTAAAATGCCTAAAAAATTATGAGACTGCCAATTCTCGCTCTCGACTAGAAATCTCCCACAAGAATGTTGAAATCTTTCAACATTTAGCATTCTTCCTTATTTTTTATTTCATTTAATTTGGAAGAATGCTATGGGTGGCTTTAAGGCATAGCCAATGCCTCGGTGCCTAAGGCTACTCTTTGGCCAGTGTATTAAGCAAAGAAGTACAGGTAGTCCTCAAGTTACAATCACAGTTGACCCCAACATTTATGTTGCTAAGTGAGACATTTGTTATGCGAGTTTGCCCCATTTTACGACTTTTCTTGCCACAGTTGCTAAGGGAATCGTTGCATTTGTTCAGTTAGTAACACGGTTGTTAAGTGAACCTGGACTTCCCATTGATTTTGCTCGTCAGAAGGTCACAAAAGCTGATCGCATGACCCTGGGACACGTTTTTCAGTGCCGTTGTTACTTTGAACAGTCACTAAATGAACCGTTGTAAGTCGAGGACCACCTGTATTTACCAATGGAAATGCTGGTAGTGCTAGCAAAAGACGTTTTCTCCATGGTGATATCCAAATTCTCGGCAAACAACTGAAAACGATGCAACTAACTATTGCATCAATTTGTAACCTCCAGAAGCTGATAGGCCAGTGACTTTGTATTTCCTCTACAAATGCTTTCTCAAGCCAGCATCAATATGAACGACATGTTTTTAAAGCTCCTTTAGTGTCAACTGCAATTGAATGCTTGCAGTTTACCAGGTCAAAGTGTCCTGTATTCAAACTTCTGTTAAGTCCCTCCTCTCTGCCCGCCAGTGGACAGCAAGAGTTAAGGAGTTGAACAATGGGAAGGAGGAGACTCTTTCTCTTCTTGTCTATCATCTCCCTTTCCTTGGCAGCAACTTCTTTCCCTGCTTCTCCCCTATTAAATTCTAGGAAAAGTTACATTTCGTGGGAAAAGATAAATAAAAGAGGGATTCCCAGTTGGTTCTCCTTCTCTGCCTGCAGAATTCTCATTATGTGATGAGCACAATGTGCAACCCAGTTCTCTGTTACTCACTCCCAATGAACAGAGGGAATTACAGGCAATACAAAATCCTAACAGGGCATAAAATATTCCAAACATCCTAGGAGCCATTACAGGAGAAAGGGGAAGAAAAGCCAACTGGAGAGTTTTTACCTGTAGTCTGAACCAATCTAATCGCAGTCCCTTGAATTCAAATTTCTCCTTGACATCAACTGCAAAATATAAGCATGAAAAAAGGCAACCCTTACTGAAAGAGCCTCAGGGATTTTCTTCTTTTGTTTAAGCATGAAAAAAACAAAACCAAGGTCAAATACAGTGAGGCTTTGCTGCTGAAAGAACTATTGGCTGTGCACAGCTCTCTCCACAACAGCTTACAGACTACATAAGGACTTCGCACCTGGAGGTAGTATATCTGTAGTTTGGTGCAGTCCTACCAGCACCCAATCAGTCTCTCTTGAACACATGTAAGAAAGTATAGTCACGATTAAAAAAAAAAAAAAACCTACAGAAAATCTGAACAAAGTTTCTTTCAGTGTCTAAGGCAGAGGTGAGGAACTATGGCCGCTTTATGACTTGTAGACTTCAACTCCCAGAATTCTTCCAGAATGCTGGCTCAAGAATTCTGGGAGTTGAAGTCCACAGGTCATAAATTGGGCCATAGTTCCCCACTCTGGTGAAGCAATGTGCAACACAAAGCAAACACACAGCTTCCATAGTATGTGCCTATTATAAAATCCCAAGCCTTTTTCTGGCACCACGTGTGACTTACTCTTATAGAGGGAGGTTTATATAGGCCTCTTGAAGTATGAACCTTCTGCATGAGGGCAGGGAAAAGAGACACAGAAACTTCTAGCTGACAGCATAATTACCCTGTTTGACAGTCAGGGATGTGAGTGTGTTGACAAAAGCTGACATAATCACAGATTCCTCTTCAGGGCACACAGTCAGGTCCTGCATGAGACAAAAGAGCTTGGAGTGAAGACAACAATTTGTTATTCGGTGGTTTGTTTACACTGAACTTTACCGCATGCAATTATTTAAAGGAATTGCGCTGTCCGATTTAATGCTGTATCTCGCCTGAAGTGTCTTCAGAAAGAGAAGCAACCATCAATATAAGTAACAGATGCTTCAAGGCAAGGAAATCATTTTAAAGGGCTCTACTGACTCCCTTTTCTAATTTGTGACTTGTGAAGCAGCTTCCCTTCTGTTGAAAAAATAAGACTGGCTTCATCTAATTCACCTACTCTGACAGCAGATAAAAGATTTTTGCCAGCATCCAGATACTTTTTCTTTCTTCCGTTCAATCGTATTTGATTCTCATAAACTGCCTGGACAAATCCCCGCGGTTTTCTTGGCCCGGTTTCTCAGAAGTGATTTGCCATTGCCTCTTTCCTAGGTCTGAAAGAAAGTGACTGGCCCAAAGTCACCCACTTGGCTTTGTGTCCAAGATGATCCATGATCTTCTCGTTTCTAACCTCATGCCTTAGCTTTTGCTTATATACCACCGTTATTGTTTTTATAAGCAACTCAAGGCAGCAAACCTATCTGATACTCATTCCCTCTCCTATTTTCCCCACAACAACAATTTATGAGGTGGACTGGGCTGAAAGAGAGTGACTGGCCCCAAGTCACTCAGCCAGTGATTTTAAAGCTTAATACTTAAAATTCTTTCACATTCTCACTTTTTTCTACCCAATCTTTTCTATCTTTTTTAGGACGGAGGCTATTCAATGGGTCCTGTCCCCCATACACCATGCCACTGGCCTCACTTTCTGTGCTGTTTTCCATACCTGTATGACGTTACCAAGCACCTGGGCATCAAAGCGTGACAAATACTGTACATGGTACCGTTGGATGACATTTTGGTATTTTTTAAGCAGGTTGCGGAGTCTTTCCATCAGAAAGAGCAGCTCGGCCAAGCAGCTGTGAGGAAAATAAATGGGGTTTTGGAGGAAGCATATCAGTCTTGCCTGAGGTTCTTTTTGCTGCTACAAAGCTGACTTTTGCCACACAAACACACATCAAAGAGATCTTCCAAACTGTTCAGACCCTTACTACAAAAATCCACTCTCTTGAAAGAACTAAAGTACAATATTTGGTTCTCCTCACCCTTTCCATGCTCTGCCCAGATGTGAACAACTTAACAAACAGATGCACAAGCTGGGAGCCAAGGGATACACAAAGTGGGTAAGGGGGCAGCCCAATAACCTTCTCCATCCTATTCCCCAACAGCAAACATTCCCATGCAGATGCTGCCTCCCTCTGCCTCATCTTGCCTTCTCTGTTTGCAGAGTTTGCGTATCTTTTCCACGTGCAAAAGCTGGGTTTGTGTTTTGTTCGCATGCTTCTTAATTTACTTTAAACCTGGTAATTAGTTGCGATGTGAGGGCATGAAAATTGCATTACAATTCAACAGTTGAAAGATGAATATCAATAGAATAAATCTTAAAATAATTCAGTTCAGTTCATCTCCTATCTACTTTTTGCAGTGATGTTTATGATATGGTATAAAAATTGCTGCAGCCTCCAGTATGCAAATCTACCCTAAAGGGGAGCGTTTGCTTCCTAAGCTTAGCCAATAAACACTGAACAATTTAGCATGGACAGACACTACAGAACTATAAATGACCTCAGGAATACGTGTGAGGGGAGATTGGTAAAAGTAGCCATGCATGCTCCTGAAAACAAGGCTGAGGATAAATGGATGTGAAGACAAACCCACTCCCAACTTAAAACTCTCCTGTCACAGCTATGCTAACTAGTGGTTTGTTTCTATTTTAGAACCATTTTGTCCTAAGTCTTATTCTGTAGGACTCCTCAAGAGCTTTCATCTATTGTAATGCCCTGCCAGAGGTAAATCGTTAATTCAGTCTGCAGCAAGATTACCCTGCAACCAAAAACTGCCAAAAAATTGTGGGGAGAGGAATCTTTTCATTTCCCCTCCACTTCAAGACAAAAGTACATCTGAACATGTCTCTCCTACCCTTTCTTTATGAATTGGAGAGACTAACTCTTCATCACTCTCTTTGCTTCCCACTTCCCATTAGTGCAGTTTGCAAGTTGCAGCTGGTAAGAACAATGGTGAGAAAAAGCAGACTGAGTTTGCCCACAGCTCTATGATTTTGGGTTGCAAATCCAGTGGGCTGTAATATCAGGGCTCATAAGCATAAGTTTACCCATCATGTTAAGCTACATAGGCTCTTTGGCCAGTTGTTTAATGGGTAATTCTAACCCCTGCAACTTGTAGCCCATGACTTAGTTTTTATGCATAAGTCAGACCTTATGGGTAATTGGTCAAATCATAATTTAGCACAGCATGAGTACACTCCAATATGAAATGTGAACATTTATCCCCTGAAGAGAAGAAATGATGATTTTCAAGTGGTCTTTTCCATCCCTTGTGAAGATGTAGAGCTTGCATTTCTAACAGTGGTGTAGAAAAGGACATTTTGGCAGCTACAGTGAACCACACAGATTCATTAACTTTGAAAGCTTTAGAGTTTACCTTAACTCTAAACTTCCAATCCTTGGATGACACTTCCCCAACCTGATCAATACCTGTCAGTGAAGTCCTCTTGGTTCTTGCCTTTGTGCTCACTGTGTCTGCACAGCCAGGCAACTTCATCCCGGCAGAACGACAGAGCCATGAAGACATAAATAGCCTATTGATATTGAAAGAGAAGGAAAAGTATCAGACAAAAGAGAGTTGAGCATCTCACTCCAAGTAGAATTCCCAGTTTATGAAAATTAACATTTATTTTCTCCACAGATTTCAGGGTAGACAGGGGAAGCATATCTGAATACTACCAATAGCTTCCCCAAATCTCTGTTCTATCGGTAGATGTCCTTGAATTCTGGGACAAAATAATGGAATGATTTAAGCGTGAAAAAGAACATTTAAAGAGGTGATCAACCTCAAATCGGCAGACCCATTATTAAAATTGCTGGAATCAGTATAAAAAGCCACATTTAGTTCTGGTTCATGTTCTCTCCATATGTCAAAGATTTTTTTCTTGACTAAAGTGGTGAAGGAAGGAGGGGGGAGGGAAGCAAGTAGGTGAGACAGAAGAGGAAATAAGTTTAAGGGAAAGAATGAAGAAATATTTGTAAGACAGAAATGGTAGGCCAGGCCACAGATTCCAGCAATACTCATTATTATAGTAAGGTTTCTTAAACTTCTTTCTCTCTCAGAATCTCTTCCCAATTTTAAAAATCAAGGAGGATCTCAAAAGAGTTTTTGTTTGTATGGTTTACATTTATCAATATTTATCATATTTGGAACTAAAATTTATGCATCTGCTGCCGCTACTGCTTTACACGATGGTTTGATTGGACTTCTATATTGTATGGTTTTTCAACATAAACTGGCAAATAATTTTGGTTCTGTAGACCCCTGAAGAGGGGAAGGGGGAGTCCTGGGACCGCACTTTAAAGAAACTTTGAGGTAGAATAACAGAATCTTGAAAGCTTATCAAAATTTTGCCAATCTTATACTAAACAAAATCAACATGGCATTATTTTGAGTTTATACTAAAAAAAAAAAGAAATCAAGGTGGAGTTATTTTGAATTTATCCAATTTCCTTCTATCCTGAGACTATGTAATTCTTCCTTTACGTTCTCCCTTAATGACTCACTTCTTTCTTTCCTCTTTAATGGCTCTCTCATAGCTTCCCAAGATCAGCTCAACGTTCCTTTACTGCAGGGGTCTTCAAACTTGGCCCTTTTATGACTTGTGGACTTCAACTCCCAGAATTCCTCAGCCAGGCACACTGGCTGAGGAATTCTGGGAGTTGAAGTCCACAAGTCATAAAAGGACCAAGTTTGAAGACCCTTGCTTTACCAGATAGGAATATATATGTTCCTTGGTAATTATCTTCAGTACCACCATTGTTACATGCATTCTAGAGCAGTTTTCCAGCCAGGTGCCTTTCCAGGGTTCATACCAATTCCCATAATTCTTAGAACAGCTGTTTGCTAGGATGGTTACAGAAAGGGTTAACTGGAGAAAAGCAGCTAGGTAGGGCAATGCAGAAAAAGACGAAAAGCAGACAGGAAAGGGTGGAAATCCACCCCCAGCTCTTTTCCACTCTTTAAATCACTTCATTATTTTATCCAGGATTCCTGCAGAATGAGTTTAGGAAAGCTTGCCACCAGTAAGTATAATGTATCACACAAATAGGAAAAATGCGTTTAGGATGACCAAATGTTTCATCAAGTTAATTCAGCCAAGAAACCGAGGTAAATATTTTTTATTTCATTTGCTTGTTAACACTAAGGGCGTAAAACTTCAGGCACTGACAGCACAAAAGCCTTCTCTTTTTAAAACGTGTTTCCATTCCACTGAGGCCCTATTAACTGAGCATCAGTTACTGACAAAACACAAGGCATTATTAGAGACAGAGACTGGAGCACATCAAATCGAGAACCATAAGTCAATACAAGCGTATGAATACAGATAGTCTTCAACTTACAACCACTACCACACCTGATTTTATGACTCTTTTTGCCACAATTAAGAGAATCACTGCAAAGTGAATCATGTGGTCATTAAGCTTCCCCCGTTGACTTTGTTTGTCAGAAGCTGGCTGTGAAGGTTGCAAATGGTGATCATTTGATCCCAGGATATTGTAACTGTTGTAAATACATGCCGATTGTGATGGACCCTTGATTTTCTTTTTACTGCTGTTGTAACTTTGAACACTCACTGAACAAATGGTGAGGACTATTTGTACTTGCTCTGGGTTCATCCTTCTCACATAAAGAGGTGTGTGTGCATTTTATGTACACAAATCTCTCTTGCGCCTGCATTGGCCCAAATCTAACTGCTCATGCACAGCATAAATTGTCAAGGATGAAACTTTGGCAGCCACGTGCTTCTGCGTTTCATCTTGCCTTTAGATAAGGGGGGGGGATGTTACTTTTAAGTGGGTTAAGAGGTCCCCAACCTTTTGTGCACCAGGGACCGATTCCATGGAGAAAGGTTTTTCTGCAGACCAGAGGGTGCATGGTTTTGTGTGCTGCCTGCATCCTGCAGATGGGGTTTTGCTTGTTTGTGCGGACCGGTTGCTGGCATGCCATGGCCCGGTACTGGTCCACGGGCTGGGGGTTGGGGATCCCTGGGTTAAATGGAGAAACGAAACCTCTTCAATTCAGCTGGAGACTGTGAGAGCCTGAAGCCTTGTCAAGGACACCATAACAGGTGTGGATTTGAAGCAGACAGTTCCCATAACAAAGTGAACTTGTTAATATGTATTACATAAGATGTTGGGGGTTTGGCTAGGAGAATTATTGTTTAAGTCTGTGAATTGGTGTTGGAATCTCAGAGTTAGTTTTTCTTCGACATAATCATGCTGTGTGTTCAATAAACAATAAGCTTTTCAGAAACAAAATGAACCTGGAGTTTTATTTGGATTCTTGAACTGGATGTTGACATAAATAAATCTGGTTACACCTTCACAGCTCTTAGTTCTGGCCCACCTCTATATCTCCCTGACCCACTTGCCTTGGGGCCCAGCAGTCCAGGTTCATTGGCCAGAATAGCCTCCATCTCCCGCACAGCAATCCTCAAGAAATAACGCCGGCCTCGATGTAATTGCCCACTGTCAAGAAACCAGCCAAAGAATTCAAATGAAAAGAATCCTACCCCTCCCAATGCCCTGTGTGCATGTCATCAACATCAGAAAAAAAAATTGGGCCAAAGCAAGCAGCATAAAGAAAAGATTGTACTACTGGGTCAGTCCAAACAGGAATTTTCTCCCGTTCCTCTCTAGATCAAGGTAACTAAATGTGTATTAGTTATCTATTGCCCAGCTAGGTGGTAGCATCTGGCCAATGCTGACTGATCTCATAAAGCTAAGAAGGCTGAACCTGATCATTACTTGGATGGGAGCCCGCCAGGAAACCCAAGCCTGTAAGCTAGACTGGGAAGAAGACAATGGCCAAGCCCTTCTATATTCTTGCCAAAAAAATAATATGGATGTGTCCCATAAAGACATCAGAAGCCAAGCTTGACTTGAAAGTTTAATCTTCTGCTGACGTGCTTTGTACACACTGAAAATCTTGCCCATTCATTCAGAACTTGAATCCTGAATCTTCCTACATACTAGAGCTGTTACCTTCCAAAGACTGCTGAGCTACAACTCTCAATACCTAACCATGATGATTAAAGGCCTGCAGATTTCTCTCTATTTGCAGTAAAATTACCTCAACACTCACCAACTACAATAAAAATGCCATTTCCCTTTATCTTTTGACAATCAGTATACTTCTATAAAAAGTAATGCCAGGAGCATCTGCAGTTACAATGGAGAAAAGACTGCAGAACTGGGTAATGCTGCAGAGCTACCAACTGGATAATGTCATTCAAATCTACAGTCAAAATGAGAGAAGTAGCAGCAGGGACTCTGTGGCAGTTCATTCCATCCTTGCCTTTTGGGTTGTTATGGTTCATTAGAACTCCACTGAATAAGACAAAAGACCTATCTAGGCTGGAAAACTGTTTCTCTCAATGGTCCAAAGGATGCCCCCGGGTTCCAGACATGAAGACAACCATTTTTCCCCACAGCTATTCCACCACATCTGGCACACAGAGGCATGCTCCCCCTGAGCCTGACCTTTTTCCCTTTCGTGATAGGACGAGATCGCCAAGTTGCTAGTTGCGATGCACAACAGATGGGGGTGGAAGAAAGGAAGCAGAACAGGCTGCTACTTATTTACCATTATCAACATGTGAGGTTTCAAACCTAATTCTAACCATGATCTTAGAAGTTCATTCTATTGGCTGGGATCATACAGCAAGCCAGGGATTAGCAACCTTTAAGGGTTTTGAACGTTTGAGCCAGAAAAACAATGAACGAAAACACTCGGTAATTAATAGAAAATTTGGAATGCAGCAAGATTTTGACCATGTAATTTTCTTTTCTTATTTATTTATTTAACTAATTGTGAAGGCAACGGAAACCCTCCTGCATGCCCGTGTGGCATCTTGTGCTAAGCAGTCGTGAGAATTGCTTGACTTTGGCTTAGTCTGCTGGTAAACCCAGCCACTGTGACTTGTGGATTCCGATTTATGTCTCAAGCTAATTTACAAAGAAGGATCGCATCTTGTTCAACAAACCATGGTAAAGCAAAACACAACTTAGCACGAACTATAAACCTCAAAGGGATTAGGAAGCTCATACCGTGTCATAGATAGGGCTGCAACCACAGGAGAGAATGTCCAATGTACAAGATAAGAGGGCCAAGATATTCGCAGGGCAATATGAAGAAAAAAGTATTATCAAAACTCTGGTTAAATAGGTCTTGGAAGGGAGGTGGGCAGACAGAAGGGAAAGTTGAAGACTGAAGAGAGTACTGTACTGAAGCAAATAAGGCAGAGCAATGGATATACAGGACACAGCAGAGAGTAACCCGGAGCCAGAGAGGGAAGGGGCATTCCTACCTTTGTTGCAGAGCATGCTCTTTACAATCTTTAATATCAGTGATACGTTTCCCATAGCTGTAAAGAGAGAGAAAGCACGGCTGTCAGGCTCCAAGAACAGACAGAGTTTCCTTTATTGTTCTTTACCTATAGACAGAATCTTGCCAGACTAAAGCAACTATTTACGTAACTACAGATATATTCTGGGAAACGCTAGGGTGAAGCTGTTTTAATCCTCTTCCTGCCGACCAAGCTTTCTAAGCTCCACTGCCTCTTTGCCCTCTGGAAAGCAGCTCCAGGAATCCAGACTACATTCCACCACAACTCCATTGCTTCGTTCTCCCAAAGCCAGAGTTTCTCAAAGAAGTATATTGTACCTTCATATTGTACTTGAATTTGCATGTCCCCTTAAAAACTAACGATTTCATCGGGACTACAGTTGCTCAACTGTAGTCTCGATAATTATATCACTTACTTTTAACGATTCAATTTTAATCCCTATATTACACAAAAGTATGATAGATATTGCCAGGTTAAAAAAAAAAACCTTCGTTCCCAATAAAGAAACGAATTTAAAAGCATATTTTTCACGAGAAGGATAAACTTGCTTAATTTTACGTCGTTTTTGAAATCTAGTGATTTTTTTTTTTGAGATGGCTGCTTGCATTATTCCTTCCACATTTATTTTGAACTGATGTGTGGTTTTCATAGGAGCAAAATGGGAAAATTCTGATGCTCAAAAACAAGATGTTGCAAATTAAATCAGAATAATTATAGTTGGCTCAATTAATTCTTTGTATTCCTTTTACACACTGATTAGTAATTCAGGGAGAGAAATTATTAGGAAGTATTTTCAAAGAAATGTCCCTTATCAGTTGTAATATCCAGTTATATTTCTATTTGTTGCACATGAGAATTTGTGCTGAAAGCGTATTTCAAATAAAGATGAAATATAAAACATCTTTACTAATCTCTATGTTGCTGCTTTCAATAGTTTCAAAGCAAGAAACATGTCTAAATTTGAGTCTTTCAGTTTTACTCTTCCCCAGTTTAACTTTCCCATTCATTATTTTTATTTGTCGCCAGGTTCAAGGAAATTGTCACCTTGCAATGAGGTCTTAAGAATCTTCAGCTTGTCAAAAGTATACTAAATAAACACTGAAATCACAGTTGATAAGCATGTACATAACTATGTTTTTTCACAGTTAAGAATTCATTTCTCCACTTGAAAATGCGTGTCAAAACACCTTGACTGACAGTGAAACAGTGAAAAAATGTATTTGTCAGCCATCTCCTCACACAATCTTGCCAATATCTATCTTTATAGGTCTAGTTTTTATTCAATTCACATAATAGTTTGTAAACTTCCTGAATGTTGGACTCAACTCTTCCAAAGCAAGAGCTTGTCTACACCAAATCCAACTATGAGATTTTGGCATATTAAAACTCAAAAGTTTTTATGCCATTGTGATACAGAACATACTCCATCAGTGCATATCACAATGCAATTTGTCCAGTGTTTCTGAAACAAAATAAACTACTTGCATTCATACAGTTACCCAAATCTTCAAAAAGGCCCTCAGCTTTACTCATCTTTATCACTTCTTTACATGAAAGTAAATTTTCATTTATTTTGGTTTCAGAAACATTTCTAACATGCTGTTAACAAAGCATCCTTTGCCCTATTTGTCACTTCATCGGTCTGATGAGCAAATGATCTACTTCTTAGTTTTTCATTTAGTTGATCATTTGTATCTTCCACCATCTCAGTAGTTAGATGGGAAATGGTGTCATTTAATGGAGAGAAAATTCCTACTGTTTGACACTAGATGCCCAATATAGCTGTAACCATATTGCCAGAATTGTCAACCATATTGATAATTGCCAAACAATTTTCTCCAGTTGTCTGGAGGTTTTTCCCCCTGGCTGATTCTGTATACAATTTGATGAGAAGCAATTTTGCAGGGATGGTCATATATCTAATCAAAGTAATTTTTTTTTTCTTCAGTTCATCTTCCTTTGAATGGAAAAAATCTCACGTTTTGTTCACTAAGTCTGCTTGATTTGTTTCCAGGTATTATTTTGGTTTTGCTTGGCTTTATACTCTCAAGTGACAGGGTTTTTTTTCCTGACAAACTATATAGTGATAACATTCTTCTCCAATAACAAAAACCCTTGTCAACCCCAAAGGTATACAACTTATCTCACACTTTTTTGGTTTAAGCTTACTTTTATCAGCACCGCTTCATCTTTTCTTTTGCCATGCCACAAAAGGCCTTTCTCTTTTTAAAGGTTAGAAATCCAAACTAATGAACAGAAACACTGAAATTTGCTAATACAGAACTACAGAAATTGTCAACAGGCTAGGTGCCACACCAGGAGTCATCAGCCAGCAAGAAACCATATCTCAGTCACCATGCTGCTGTGACTGGTAGACGATTTTGACAGACAGCTTAACCTATGGCAGTGGTGGCGAACCTATGGCACGCGTGCCAGAGGCGGCACTCAGAGCCCTCTCTGTGGGCACGCGCGCCGTTGCCCCAGCCCCGCCTCCCCCCACGGCCCCCTTATCAGCAGCCCCCCCGGAGGAGATTCACCCCCAAGCGTGGCCCGCACGGAGCAGCGCAGCCAAGGACATGGCGGCCGGGCAGCAGAGACAAGACTTCGCCCTCGTGCCCCATTGCACGCAGATGATGCTGTGGGGTGCGGACGGATGGCGTCGCTGCCATGGCGCTGCTGGGCTGCCTGGGCAATCTGCAGCGGGCCATGGAGGTGGTGGGTGGCTGGGTGGGCAGGGCGGGAGGCGGGGGCTGGGGCAGAGTGGGGGCGGGGCCAGTTTTGGGGCACTCAGTCTCTAAAAGGTTCGCCATCACTGACCTATGGGATTGTCTCCTCCTCAAATCCAGCTGTAGGCTTTGCTGCTTTCTTGGCTTGGGCAAACCCAAAAAAACCAGGAACAAATTCGGACCTTGTTCCTGCTTTGCGAATATAAGCCTTCGCATCAATGACTCCTTCAAATTTGCTCATGGAGTTTGAAGGGGGATGATTCACAATTTAAGAATCCTTGCTCTAAGTAAAGCCACTGTTCCGTGAAGTAAAAATCCAGCAAGAAGAGTTTTACTTATAGAAGATAATTAGTTTAGTTCCTGGAATCAGGATTTTGAAAAGAAGCCACAGGAAGCCACAAACTGAATCCTTGGGAGAGGTATTACTAAGCATTTATTAATACTGGTCAAGTCAAAAAAATTAGAAAGTCCAAAAATGAGTGGGATCCTTAAGTACAACTCCCTGCTAGGAATCTAATTCAAACTCTGTTGATTGTTGAAAGAAACTTCCTAAGAACCTACTTCTCTGTAAGTATATCTTAATATTCCATGGCCTCTGCACTGCCTGGGCACATCTTCAAGTAGCTGAAAAGTGCAATCACAGATATCTATCCCAACAAGGGGTTTTTTCCCCGAAGGATCTTCTCTCAACCTCTCCTTGGAAGAGCTCATTTCCAGTCACCTGAGCATCCTCACTGCCTTCTTTGGACATTCAGTTTATCTGAATCCTTCTTAAATTGCAGTACCTGGAACAGGGTACAGTATTTAAGATGGTAATCTGATCAATCAAGAATGGAGTGAAAAAGAAGTGCCGCTTATCAAGTGGGCCCTCTTATGGTACCTGTCAGGAGCCCCTTTAAGGTACAGGGAGGGTGTCCATAGCGGATCCAAAGCACCTTTATCCACTTTGGATCTGATTACTGCACATTTCTAGAATGGAACCACTACTTCCAGTAAGTTGGAGACTATATACTTTTTACATGCAATTTGTTAATAATTCTACAAGAGTTTGGAAAAAAATCAGAGAAGAGCAACTAGGATGATCAAAGGCCTGGAGGCTAAAACATACGAAGAACGGCTGCAGGACTTGGGTTTGGCTAGTCTAAAGAAAAGAAGAAATAGGGGAGACGTAATAGCAGTATTCCAGTATCTGAGGGGCTGCCACAAGGCAGAAGGGGGTCAGGTTGTTCACCAGAGCACCAGAGGGAAGGACAAGAAACAATGGTTGGGAACTGAACAAGGAGAGAAGCAACCTGGATCTAAGGAGAAACTTCCTGACAGTGAGGACAATCAACCAGTAGAACAACCTACCCCCAGAAATCGTGGGCGCCCCATCACTAGAGATCGTTAAAGAGACAGGACAATCACCTGTCTGAGATGGTGTAGGTTCTCCTGCTTAAGCGGGGGGCTGAACTAAAAGACCTCCAAGGTCCCTTCCAGCTCTATTCTATTCTATTCTATTCTATTCTATTCTATTCTATTCTATTCTATTCTATTCTATTCTATTCTATTCTATTCTATTCTATTCTATTCTATTCTATTTTCTAATTAATTCTAATTCTAATTCTAATTCTAATTCTAATTCTATTCTATTCTATTCTATTCTATTCTATTCTATTCTATTCTATTCTATTCTATTCTATTCTATTCTATTCTATTCTATTCTATTCTATTCTATTCTATTCTATTCTATTCTACAAGCAGCCTAATCCAGACAGAGCCAGGAAAGTAAGATCAGCCTACCCTATCTGGCATCCTTCACCTTGGGCCATGCTGATTGGAAATTCACTGATCTGCATTCCCAACAATTCTGGAACACACCAGATTAAGAGTACAACTAGCCTAGGAGGACCAATTATTACTTGGTATAAAAAAGTTGGAGAAGACTTTTTTTTAAAAAATAAATAAATCCTGAAATGACCAACTTCTCTGACATCCTTGGCATCTGCTTTCTCTTGCACTGTCCCTTCCCCAGTGGATGAAGTGGATATTAGCCTAGTCTAACCAGTGCAGGATTATTAACACACAAGCTCTTACGCACTTCAGAACATTACTTACCCTTTAATGCCACTGAAGGCCTCTTCTGTCACCTTGTGAATAGAAAGCACTTCATCTCGTATCAGAGTGACATAGAGTGAGCCCCGAAGAGCCATCCGCCAAAGTTCCAGGCAGTTCTGGGTAGAGCCCAGGCAACTGTGGCAGAGCAAGAACCCCACTGCGGGGGGGAAAACGTTACTGAGGTAGGGTTAAAAAAAAAAAAAGGAAATACAAACCTTTGGTGCTTTGAGGTATTGCCAGCGGGGGTCCAAAAATTGCTGGGAGCAGAACGAACAGGGCAAGTTAAGTCAAAGCATCACGAAGCGCAGCAAATCCTTACATTTTCTTTGTAGTGAGGTAGAGGCAGGTGGAAATGCATGGAGCATAGTTTTGCCAACTGTGATGCTAGACAAACAAATCTACCCTAGCTAAGATAACGGAGGAGTATTTTCCTATTTTCTTAGGAAGTGAGGGAAGAGGGATCTTGCGTGTAAAAATTGGCTAAAAAAGTGCAGAGATGATTCCTGTCAGGAGGAAAAGTTTACCCCTTCCCAATAACGTTCGGTATGGAAGTGTTTTGCTCTTAAAAGTCTGTGATGAGGAATGGACTTTCTGAACCCTGAGCTGAGTTTGGGGAATGGAAGGATTTCCATCCCATTCCTTGTTTATAGAAACAGAAAAACAGGGAATAATAATAATAATAAAGCCCATGGACAAAATAGGAATGGGCACTTTTTCATTCATCCATTACAAAAAGTTGCAATGCTTCGGACAGTGCATACAATACAAAGAAATCATTAAACATCTTAGTTCCTTGAGGGGGATGCAATAATCGAAAGTACTAAATAAAGTACAGTCAGAAATATTTTATAGATTATGTATAAACAGTAATAAGAGCAACAACAATAATAATTTGTCCAACAAGTACAATAAGAAGGGAGAAGTTAGTCTTGACTCCTGCCTTGTATGTGTTCTTTTGTCTGTACCATCCTTTGCCTCCCCTTCCATCCCTTTTTCTCTGTCTATCACTTCTCTGTCTGTTACACCCTCCCTGTCCCTCTTGCTATATCTCTGAGATTTTCACATGGGCTCGTTCCTCTATATTTCTGCATCCTGTTCTTGCCCAGCTACTACAACGGAAGGAAAAAGCCCGAGGAAAGTTGAGAGCGTGCTGCTTGGCTCCCGAATGTTTCACTACCAAGCTAGGTAATATCTTCAGTAGGGTTTGGAGTGAGGTGTTTTGTTTGTTTATACAGGTTCTGGGTGGTCCTAAATAGGTGGTCCTGGGTGGTTCCTTTATATAGGTCCATCCAGGACCTATATCAGGCATGTCAAACTGCCGGCCCATGGGCCGGATGCATCACGCCAAAACTGCGCCCACCCCATTGCCGTCAATGAGGGAAAAGTCGCGATACGTCGTGCGACGTCACGTGACGTCGCGAGTTTGACATGCCTGACCTATATAAACAAAAAAGACACCTCGCCCAAAACCCCACTGAAGATGTTTGGTGACGAAACATCTGAGAGCCGAGCCGCAAGCTCGGAGGACAAACCTCTGTCTAAATGATGAATGTGGCTAAAAGTTGCCTATCGCTCCTCTAGGCTTAGGATCCAGACTGGAACTTAAAATTAAAATGAGGGCAACTTACTCACAATCCATCGCTCGAGAACCTCCCATGAAAGGTATTCACAGGCCATCTGGCGAAGAAAAGGGATGGACAAAGAAATAAGGCTTCTCTCCACAGCCACATACACAATGATTCGTACAAGTCTATCTTGTCGGTGAGTGTCCTTTTGTGTACCCGTGTGGTTTTCAGAAATCATAATTTTGTTCTGTACAAGTGAGAATTGCTATCACAGCCGGTCCTTTCTAGCTTCAAACAATTGGACTTTCAAAGAGACGTTCTGGCTTGACCACTGTGAAAAATTTCTCCTTTTTATGTCTAGAAGTGCACATTTGTCTGGTTTTGCTCTCTCTCTCTCTCTCTCTCTCTCTCTCTAACTTGCTTTAACTGGAACTTCTTCTCCTCTCTTTGGCTGCTGCCACAGACACGTTTCTCAGTCTTCGTCCTTCCCTTTTCCTCCACAGTCTGAATGACCTTCCGCTCCTCTCCAGTTACCCTAGTTTACTTGTTTTTTCTTACAAAACTGGCTGGCAGGAAAAGTCTGGTCTCTGGTGCCACCCTCTTTTCATTACAGGCTTGCATGGGCCTGGCAATCATATTGCCAACTCCAGTCCAGCTAGTAAAATGATCCAGAAAATTAGAACCAGACCTTTTTCGCCCTATCGAGTTAAAAGAAATATCACCCATTCTTGCATGAAATAATGCCGTCTTAAAACAGGCCATCTCCACCATCTATTCTAGTTCTGCGTGTACTGTGCTTGTTCTGAATCACTGCTGAATCACATTGGCCTGGCCTCTGAGTCTAAATGGTTCATTAGAGGCAAGGTTATTGGTTTTCTCCTCTGGATTTGCTATTGTCCCTTTTCGGTGTATTCTCAGACAGTGATGAAAACATCCTCCAATCAGAGAACCGTCGTAGGAATAGGGCGGGACTGACTCTGTTAGAGCCTTTCTATTAACTTGTTTTCACACTGCACTGAAGCATCTCCCACATACAAAATAAAGGAAGACAATGGGAAAATGCCCGGGCAGAAACAGTCTCAAACTGAGGGATGCCATAATTGGGCATGATTGTCCTGTAGAGTAAGATGACTGAACATCAATAGCTGCATTTATTTTTATTTCATAGGGAAGAGGTTATTAAAACTGACAAATATGGCAATGAAATAAAACTGACAAATAAGCAATGAAAAGAAAACTGTCTGACACTTCTTGTTTTTTAGATTCTGCAGTGCGGGATAGAATGCTGCTACATCTATAGAGAAAGATCCCCAGTGATGCCACTTCAGAATGCTGTTAACAAGGAAGAAGCTGGCTAGCACAAGACTCTGTTTTACAGCTGAGAAGCTGCAAATAGGTCCCCTCTTCTTCCCCAAACAAAATGGAGATTAGATCATTTCAGAAAAACACTGCTAAAAAGGAGTAGTGTAAAATTTCTCCTCTTCCTTAAAAATAACATAATGGAGGTTTGTTTTCTTTTTTCCATTGCTGGAAACCTGGATAGAGTTTGGTTGGAAAAAAATTTTTAGGGAATGAGAAGTGACGGGTACGAAAGATAGAAAGTAAAGTGCTAATACAGGAGTCTTCAAACTTGGCCCTTTTATGACTTGTGGACTTCAACTCCCAGAATTCCTCAGCCAGCATGTCTGGCTGAGGAATTCTGGGAGTTGAAGTCCACAAGTCATAAAAGGGCCAGGTTTGAAGACCCCTGTGCTAATAGATGCAGCACATACTAGGAGCAAACAGTAGGCTACCTAGTCAGGTGAAAGGAGGAGAAAGCTCACACATCCCAATACAAGTATTCCTCGACTTACAACAGTTCATTTAGTGACCGTTTTTCACACTTACAACCGTTGCAGCATCCCCATGGTCACGTGATCAAAATTCAGATGCTTGGCAACTGGTTCAGATTTATGACGTTTGGAGAGTCAGGTGATCTGCTTTTGCGACCTTCTGACAAGTAAAATCAATGGGGAATCCAGATTCACACTTAAGAACCGTGTTATTAACTTAACAAATGCAATGGTTCACTTAACAACTCTGGCAAGAAAAGTCGTAAAACGGGGCAAAACAAATGTTTCGCTGAGCAACATAAATTTTGGGCTCAATTGTGGTCGTAACTCGAGGACTACCTGTAGTCCCAAAACCCACCCTTGATCATGCCTGCAATATGTTAGCTGACCTCACCTCCAAGTTAATGGGTATGAACCCATTACAGACTTTGGTTGAAGGCTGAAGCTGCGGAAGAACAGTATTGGTTTAAAAGGGGGGAGGGGTTACTTTTACATCAGAACACTCCATAGTAACTTAAGGCTATGTCCCATATGGTATGGGGCTGTGAATGAGGTGAGGACAAGTTGTGCAGCCAAGGGCAAGACAAGAGTTGCTGGAGCTTAACAGTGCCATGAAAAACCACAAGTGGGAACAGAGCCTAAGATGGATATCCGGAGTAAATTTATCCTTTCTGCTCAGCCTCATAAATCAGGAAAAAACCTCAAATGGGTTGAACACCAGGCCTCCCAGCTATTGCAGACTTGTTACATTTACCAATAACTCTCTGTGCACGGGGGACTTCCGGAAGAAAAAATGACGGACTGAAGATGGCTCTTCAAAAAGAATATAATAAAGAAACATATAAAGAAACAACTCCCAGCCCTCGTGACAACAAGTATAAACAATTTTAGTAATTTTACATGGGCTGCCATGAAGAACAACTCAAGGAAGCTTCAACTAGTCCAAAATGCAGCAGGGGCACTGCCAGTTTGCTTCAAGTGTGATTTACGTTGCCAACTATGCCCTATAAAGCCCTACAAGGCACAGGGCCAAATTATCTGAAGGCACTGATCTGCAATGTCTACCCAGGTGATCTAAGTTAACAAAGCTAGCATGCTCCAGGTTTGATTAAGCAGTGCCATCTATCAGGACTTCAGAAGCATGCCTCTCCTGTTGTGGTACTCGGCCTCTGGAATTTGGTTGCCCCAAGAGCTGAGTGGCTCCTACCCTGATGGGGTTCCAGATGCCTTAAAGACTTGGCTGTTTTGTCAGGTCTTGAGCTAGGGTGGCTTGATCCGTTTGCATAAGTCTCTGTATTCTTGACCGTGTTCATCATTTTCTTATTTATTTACACTCTATGTTTATCCTGCTTTGTTACATTGTGAGCTGTCCAGAATTCTTCAGAAGTTGGTGGTGTCTAGATTAACTGATTGACTGCATGGATGCATGAATGAGTGAATGGTGTTTGTGTAATGTGTAATGAGAGAGAATGGCTGTTTTATGTACATGGGGATATGTTACTCTAATCAACAAGTATTTTATTTTACAGACAATTTCAAAGCAGCACACTCGGAGAGCCATCTCTAAGGCATCTCTAGCACCAGCCATTCAAAGGGGTGACTGCTGAACATACAGTAATTTCCCACACTCATACTCACAGTGTCCGAACTGGCAGGAGACAGCATGTTGGCAGGATTGCTGATCAGACTGAAGAGCTGGTCACCTCGCCACTGGTCAGCAGAATGGTTTCGACGGGCAAACAGGAAGTGCAGTGAAAGAAGTGCATGGCTCACAGTCTGGGAAGAAAAAAATTGATTAGCAAGTTTAGGAAAGAATAGCATGCAGAGAGAGAGAGAGGCAGACAGACAGCAAAAGGGCAAGACTACGTGCTGTCTTGGCTAATTTGGGTTCCTGAAATGCACACGCAGAGATAATGCACATGCACAAGGCACCTGACAGGGAGGTAAGCAGAAGAAAAGAGAAAAGACCATTCACATACTCATTTTTTTCAAACTCCACCACAAAGGGAGGCGAAGACAGGAGAGAACTAGCAAACGGGAAAAGAATTAGGGAGTTGCAATAATTCTGTAGCTGCTGCAACTGACGTACAAAAATACAGTCCCGAAGTTTCTTTCCCGATAATAACTTCTGCTCAGAAATAGCAAAACAAAATCCCAAAACATAAAGGCTAGCTTTACCATTTAAACTTAACCATGGTTTGTTGAATAAGTGCCTCAAAGAATTAGATTCATGCAACCACATACCAACCTACCACCTACCACATACCCAACCTCACCTTGGTATGAGGTCCAAACTCCTCCAGCAGCTTGCGCAAGGGGTTCTCGTACTCAATGATCATCTGACCCAGTCGACGGAAGCTGGCATCACTAAAGTCAGACAAGCAATGCATTGTTTTATTATACCAAACATCGATGTAGCTCCAATTGTAGACTCTGGGCAGTCAATCTGTTAAAACTGCCTGTCAGATACAGAACCAGTACCACCTACCCACCTCAGACAGTGTCCACCTTGTTGCTAGATAATAGAGGATAACTTCTGTGGAAGCTGCCTGAACATTTCACACAATATCTGAGTCTGTACACTGTGCTAATGCATAGTTTGTTTAAATACTGAATAAAGTCAAATGAAGTGGGCTTCCCCAACATGCCAAGCCATAAACTGTGTTTCCCAAACCACAATGCGTAAGTTCATAGAATGCACTAAGTCCAAGTGATATAGCAGTTAAGGCAGTGTTTCTCAACCTTGACAACTATAAGATGTGGGGACTTCAACTCCCAGAATTCCCCAGCCAGCAAGGCTGACTGAGGAATTCTAGGAGTTGGAAGTCCACACACATCTTAAAGTAGCCATGGCTGAGAAACACTGACTTAAGGTATTAGATTGAGTGGAGACCACGTTTTAAGTCCATCCCTGGGTATGGAAGCTTTGGATAACTTTGGACTATATAATCTCTCTCAGCCCAACTTACCTTGCCAGGTTACTGTTGTGTGGAAAACTTGAAGAGGAAATATTGTATATATCACCTTGAGCTGCCAGAAGAGAATGGGATATAGAGCTAACCATTAAAATCACACTATCCACAGGTTAAAAGGTAAATGTAAAGGTTTCTCCTGTCCAGTCATGTCCAATTCCAGGGGGTGGCCAGCATGACTATATGCCGAGGCGCACAGAACGATGTTACCTTTCCTCAGAGTGGTACCTATTTATCTACTTGCATTTGCATGTTTTCAAACTGCTAGGTGGACGGGAGCTGGGGCAAATAACGGGAGTTCACCCCATCGCGCAGCACTCGGGTCCCAAACCCGGGCTGTCAGCTTTCCAGCCGACAAGCTCAGTGTCTTTAACCACTGAGCCACCACCCCCATCCACGTGTACTTTAGCACAACAGATGAATCCAGCCTACTATATTCCTCTTGACATTGGTTTCTATATAACATTGCCTCCAAAGAATGAGAGAACAGCTTTGCAGATCAAGAGTCAGCCATACTGAATTGGCCATATCAAGCTTCATGCTGGAATTGCTTGGGGGAGGTGGGGGGGTTAGCAACAGCCAAAGAGCACTCTAATGCTGGAGAAATGGGGGTCACCTATAGCTTCTAAATAGCAGACGGATCAAAGAAAAGCATGGCTGGCAGCTGGGGGGGAAGGAAGTAGTTCTCATTTTATTGATTATCTATTGATTGATTTTATTCATTAGTACTTGACTGTTGTTTATGTACTCCACAATAGGAAGCTAAATGAATGCTCCTGGCAGAACAAGACAACATGGAAAGCAAACATTCCACCAAAATTGGGAAAAATACAATGAACTCGCTCCAGGTAACGTAATTTTAGCCTGAGTAGACAGACTCCAACCTGGTTCCATGGATCATCTCATGGGTACAGTGATGCAGACCAATCAGGACTTTACGATCATCAATACGGGAAAGAAGTACAATGACAGAAACATAGGTGACAATCAGGTCCAGGTAGCTCTTGGTGAACTCGTAATTCACATTCTGCAGAAAAAAAGAATACATATAATTGAATTGGAGGGAAGAAAAGGGGAAGACTGAACTAGCACTTCCTCACACTTTTCACAGTTTCTCTTTCCTGCCAGCAAAACAGAGACTCCTCCACCTCCTCCTCCGATTCCAGCAGCATGTGCTGAGGTAATCTGAACTCACATATTTTATTAAGCCATAATTCTTATTAGCCGTGATTTGCTGTACAAGCTACAGTAGTCTCTTTCACTTACAATATTAAGCTAGGAACCCGCATTTACAGGGACAATGGTCGGGTGCACATTTTGCACTAACTCAAAGCAAAACAAATCACATTAGGGCAGAGGTCCCCAACCTTTTGGGCACCAGGGACCAGTTCCATGGAGAGAGGTTTTTCCACGGATCGGAGGGGGCGTGGTTTTGTGTGCTGCCTGCATCCCGTGGATGGGGCTTTTCTTGTTTGTGCGGACCGGTTGCTGGTATGCCGCAGCCCGTTACTGGTCCACGGACTGGGGGTTGGGGACTCCTGCATTAGGGCACAATACAAGCATGCCAATCTTACTAGTTCCTCGGTTGAAGCACTCCCCCAAATCATCTGGAATGAATGAATGTTCTTTGCCAGATGAGCAAAAGCTATACTTTGTCATCCTGTTTAAATGGGCAAACCTTCCATTGTGATGCAGAGTAATACTATGTGTTATGTTGGTTAAGGTGTTAGACTTAAGGGAGATCCAGGTTTCAATCCACTGGATGACTTTGGGTCAGTTCTCTGCAGTCTAATTTATCTCACAGGAGAGAGTGCTGTGGAGAAAACAGGATAGAACACCAGGCAAAATCACCTGGAGTTCCTGTACAAAATGTCCACTGATTTAATAATATCCATATAAATTTAACAAACAAATTAGTATTACTGGGAGGTCTCTGCATATGGTTCCAGTGATGGGAATGGTCAACAGTATAAGCCTTCTTAATGATGTACCCAAAAATAAGTATTCAGCTAGCCCCCAAATCTGACTTCATTTAGACACCAATTGAAGCCATGCTTATTTCCCTGGGTATTTATGTAATAATAACTACTGTACTGCTGGACTGGACTGCCTATAAGATTGCCTGCCACTGATGGTTCTTTTTTGTACTTTCTTAATCATTTTTAATTTGTGTATTTTTAAAGCATTATTGCTTTACTGTAATGATTTTAATACTTTTTTTCTTCCCTCGTGTCTTAATCTCCTTCAGTGGTCCACGGAAAGGAAGAGCAATATAGAAATAAAATACATCCGTATATTTAAGCATCTTTTCCTTTTCTGTTTCCTTTTCTGACTATTCAGAGTTTGGGGCAGTAACAGAACACCAGTTTCACAGTTTCAGATACTCATCAAGTCCCCTCCTTGCTTCCCCAGTTTTTAAAAGCACTTTCCATTTCTTTTCTAAGACTGGAAAGCAGAGTCTCCAAATGTCTATACCAGAGGTCTCCAACCTTTCCGGGTTCGAGGACCAGAGGGAAGAGAGTAGCTTCAAAATTGGTGTGTGTATGCGTGCGCACCAGGCCACGCACACTGGCATGGCACTAGCAGCCCCGTTCGTGTATGCGGCATGCACTGGCGGCTAGCAGGCCATTCGCGCATGTGCAAATGGGCTGCGGACACCCGCCCCACGCTAGCATTCCCGTTTGTGCCTGTGCTCATGCGCAAACAGGGCCGCGGGTGCTAGCGTGAGTGGGGGGGAAATGCGCACCCACGCATGCGTGCACCGGCCAGCCGTTTCCGCGGCCCGCTGGCCAAGAGCTCACAGCCCGATCCCAGGCCGCGGACCATAGGTTGGGGACCCCAGGTCTATACTATTCCCTTCTTTTCTGTTGAGCACAGCATGCTTCCCAGTAGAAAGACAGAAGTTGCCGAGTTCTTCTGAGGGAGACCGCCATGCTATTTATTGATTGAATTTTTTAATCCCCCGTTTATTTTTATTTTTTTTAAATAACTCCAGGTGGCCAACTTACATAATACTCTTTCCTCCTCCCATTTTCCCCAAAACAACAACCCTGTGAGGTGGGTTGGGCTGAGAAAGAGAGTGACTGGCCCAGTCACCCGGCTGGCTTTCATGCCTAGAGCGGAACTAGAACTAGCTCAGCATCTTAACCATTATACCAAACCGTTTCTTTTTTTTCCCCTTTCTTAAGGAAAGCTGGGGAGAAGAGAAAAAAAAAGATGGGTAGAGAGAGGGAGATCATGAAAAAAAGATAATATGTTGGGGATAATTTGGGATGATGGAGAGGGGCAAAAGAGGAGCTTGTAGATATCTGTTTGGGGGGGGACTGGTGTCTCAATGCATGCTTACTCTTGGAGGAGTAGAGCTCCTTCTACTCCCTAAGTAGGAGGTAAGAATATTTTTTATTCTCTATCTGTCTGTGAACACATGTACACAGGTAATCCTCGAATTAGTGACCATTCAAAGTAACAATGGCACTAAAAAAAATGATTGCTTCTCACAATATGACTGTTGCAGCATCCTAATGGTCACGTGATCAAAACTCAGCCACCGATTCATGTTTATGACAGTTGCAGTGTCCCGGGGTCATGTGATTAACTTTTTGACCTTCTGACAAGAAGCAAAGTCAATGAGGGAAGCCAGATTCACTTAACAACTGTTTTACTAACTTAACTGCAGCGATCCACTTAACAACTGTGGCAAAAAAAGGTCATAAAATAGGACAAAACTGTGCTGACTTTCCTGTATTTGATGGTTTTTTGCTTGTGCTAATGGGGACAACTACTGTACGTGTTTACAACTTTAGTCTTCTATGAAGATGATATAGGAACCTTTCATGAGGATGTTTTTTGTGATTTAACAGATCTTGCGAGCTGCCATTTTGCGATGATGCCCATGAACACTCTTCAGATTTCCAAATATGTTCCTTAGTCTTAAAAGCACTAGTGAGCTGACTAACAAGCCTGGCCAGATCAGTTAATTTCTCAGTCAGTCAGATTTGTAGTTAAAGGTAAACAGAGAAACATGGAATTACAAGGCCAATTCTGAACTTGGAATAAGATACTCCCCCCCCCCTCCTGAACCTTAATCACAGAGACAACTCTAACAGGAATGTTAATGTAATGTAACACCCATCCGGGCTTAGATTCTACACATCTTACAAACACCTTAGGTCTAGTTTGATTAGTCAGAGAAAACCAATCATTCGATAAATTGCTTGTAACCCAGGGTCTTTGGTTCTTAGAGAAATGGAGTATTAGAATATATTAATCCCAATCCTAAGCCAATCAAAAGCTTGCAAGCCTAGAGCTGGGAAACTTGGGACTTAAGGGTTTACCTTTCAAGGGGAATGGTGTAATATTTATTTATTTATTTATCAAATTTAAATGCCATTCATCTCGCAGTTCGAGGCGACATGGTAATATGGCTATTACATCCTTCCCATGGCTATTACATCTTCCCAAACGTTTGGTGACCTGTGTGTCAGGTAGCCTGCTGCTATATTATGAAAGGAAAGCCTATGAAAATGTTTGGTTAGTTGAGCTTTTACCTGAGCACCTAAAATAGCCATCACCTTTCCCACTACATCTATCTATTGATTCAGTCCAGGCCCAACAAACTCCAGCTTTCCAAACTACTGTTTTTTCACTCACACTGTGAAGAAACTGTAACATACTGCTCATAGTTTAAAGCAAAGATGGAGAACCTCCAGCTCTTCAGGTCCTGGTGAGCATGCTATGCTAGCCATGTAGCCAGCAATGTCAAAAGGGTTGCAAATTCTTCACCTCTAGTTTAGAACCTTAGAAAAGTAGACACTCCGTTGTTGATACTGTACTAAAATATGTCTTTTCCACCCCCACCTCAAAAGTAATGTCTGTACTATATTAAAATGACACTCACAATGTCCAAGTAGCACTGGCTTGCATCTATGGTATTCAGCAGTTCATAAACATGGTCCTACAAGGGGAAAATAAACATTAATGAGATAACTCAATTAATAAGTAATTTTATCACCTTATATTATTTGGCATTATCTCCATTATTTCATTACACAGTCAGCTCTGGACAGGATTCACATGAAATACATACTGCTGATCCAAAGGCAAACCAGGAATATCAACTGAGAATAAAACAGGTTTCTTTCATAAGCTTTGTTGGGTCTGTAGCTTGCACAGGCTACTCATTCACAGAGTGTGCATCTTCTTAGGGTGACTGCATCTCCATCCATAAATAGAACATGCCTCTTGCTGATATCCGTAGGGTCAGACTTGTGAGACCTGCAAGTTCTTTTACAACGAGGCAGAAGCTGTTGGATAGAGGTTGGAAAACAAATGGGGCACTGTGTATCATCTCCCCTGGAAGTCTCCAGCTGAAATTTCCAGGAGAGTGAGAAGGAGACATGATAGATTGAAGCAAAAGGAAAAATCTGCTCAAAGAGCCTTCTACTTTTGCAGGAATAGATAAAAAAAAAAAGTTTAGTTAGAATTCTGCACTAGATAATTGGTTTTTCTGCGTGGTACTAATTGTCTTTATTTCCTGAAAAATTACAGGATTGGATATTTAAATCTCAACTTGCATCTCTTTCTCAGGTTGTGTGCCTGAGGTTATAATATTTTTACAGAGCTCTTTTGTAATCACAGCTTGGGGTTCCTTCTTTGGCTCTGGCTGGAAACAATGATCTTATAGTTTGCGTGGATTTTTTTTTTTACTTGGAGAATTCCCTTTTAAGTTGCTGTTCCTAATTGGAATAGCTCTGCTCATCTTTATCGACATTAAATATTGAAAATAAGAGTTCGAATTAAAAGAGAATTTTAGACTTTTATCACATATTTTTTAAAAAATAAAGCTGATTTTATTTATCTCCCAAGAAAGAGGGGAAAGAATGACCGGCACTTCTAATCACATACCTCAAAACTATACAGCTAAAAGATGGCACTATAGACATTATTTCGTTTTCTCTATTTTTATCTTTTAAATGTCAGAAAAGCGGTATGGGAGACTTATCTCTTTTACACATCCAAACCAGGGGGAGGACAGTAAAAGAGACACCCTATGGGAGACATGCAGAGTAGTAACTGCAAGCAGCTATGCCAAAACAGGATCAGAGTCAGGGTATATCCATCCACTGTGCTTTTGAAAATGGAGATTTAAAACTTCCAAAACCTAAATGTTAGAGGCTCAGCCTTGCTACTATATCCTTCCTTATTTATCCGTAAAAGCTACATGAATCATCTCTAATTTTACTCAAGACTGACAAATCTTTGCTTTCTGGCTATAGACAGAAAATCTATAGTTGTAAACATTACTACTTTTTCATTTCCATTATCATTTTCTATGCTATTGGAACATTCAGGATTTTGGGGGGGAGGGGAGGAAATTCTGGGAAAGTTTTATCCCTGTTTATTTACAATTTTACATGCCAATTGTACAATTGTACTTATGCCTCGTAACAAACCAAATGAACATAATAATAATAAACTGGGCTACGAGCCTTAGTCACTCCTTAATCACGTGCAGCATTTTGTGCTAACAGTAAAGACAATGTCAGCCAGTTTGAGCATATTTTGGCCAGCATGCTAGAAGCACAGCTAAAGCCAAAATTTTATCCCAAGCATATTCAGGCTGTTTTTGCAAGTTAGTTCTTTAACCTAGAAACCATTTTGCAAGCCAACAATTATGAAATACAAACAATATATTATCACTTACTCAGATACCAAAATATTTATTTGGTTTATTTTGACCCATAATAAGCACACTTTATGGGAAAACTGATAAAATATGACTTCATTCAAGGCTGGACACAGTGATAGCAAGAGGCCAAAAACCTGTGATTAACATTTTGACATTTTCCAACAAGTAAACAAGTTCTGCAGGTCACTGAAACTGATTTAGTTTGGACCATGCATATTAAGCCCAAGGCTACAGAATTCTGCCATCTCCAGAATGAAAGCAGAAAATTTGACTCTCTCTCCTTGCTTCCATAATTCATCTATAGTGGGGCAGCTTCAGCTAACATTAATGGCAGTATTTCCACTACAATAAGAGCCGTGGTGGCACAGTGATTAGAATGCAGTATTGCAGGCTAATTCTGCCAACTGCCAGCAGTTCAATCCTGACCAGCTCAAGGTTGACTCAGCCTTCCATCTTTCCGAGATTGGTATAATGAGGACCCAGATTGTTAGGGGCAATATACTGACTCTGAAAAACCACTTAGAGAGAGAGCTGTAAAGCATTATGAAGCACTATATAAGTCTAAGTGCGCATGCTCTTGTTATTTGCTACAACAGAATCCGTGTCATACTATTTGAAGGCAATCCCCATAAACTCAAAAAATACTACTGATACAATCCAAGATAAATGTTGTGAGAAGTCAATGCAATGGGGTTCATTGGAGCTTATTTCCAAACATAGTATTGCAGCGTGGAACACATTAAAACAAAATAATGTCCACTCTTTATGTTCCAAATACAATATACCTACTAATCGGGAAAATAGTTTCAGACTCATTAGGATTCCTAAATAGGATAGGCGGCATTAAGTACATGCAATTATCTCTTTAAGTGCCACCCAAGAGTGAGAAAAAGTGCTTACTGTGTTTTCTGTATTTCTCCAGAATTTTGTTTACATAAAACAAAAATTCTCCCCCAGTTCAAACCGAGCAAATGCAAAAGGCTCAAGCTCACACATAGCATGTGTCAAACTCTGGCTTAACACTCACCCGGAATTCCATTACATCCACAAAGGTCTGATAATAGGCAGTGAGTGCCCGAAAAATATCTGCTTTCTCTTTGTGTACTGGGCCCAAGTGTTGCTGTAAGGAGAGAGAGAAAAAAAGCAGGTATAAGGTAGTGGGTGAGCTCTGCAGCAGCAGCAGCCTTAATATAACCCCATTTTTTGCCGCTTAAGGGCAAAGAGCAGTCATAATGGGCAGAGATCTGCTTGCTCTTCCTGAATCTTGGTAACCCTATACCAGGGTATTTTGAAATTAATCTTTTTTAAAATTGCTTTTTGAAATAATAACAAAAAAATTATTTGAAGTTAAGTTTGCGCTTGATTAGAGCTAGACAACATTGGATTATTGAGTATGATTTAGAAATACATTTTCATATGTATTACAAGAAGACAGAACAGCTACTATTGCTTTTCCCTTTTCCCTTCTGTAAGACCAACTTTGAGAGTTAGGAAGGTAGCAGTTTTCTGCATGCAGAAATTGCTCTGGCTGAAACTAGAATAACAGTTCCTGGGAAGCCCCCAAAGTGCTTTTTCAAGAGGCAACTGGACTTAAGTTTTTTCCTTGAAGATGTTTCACTTCTCATCCAAGAAGCTTCTTCAGCTCTGATGCTTCTTGGATGAGAAGCGAAACGTCTTCAAGGAAAAATAAAGAAAGTCCAGTTGCCTTTTGAAAAAGCACTTTTGGGACAACCATGACCTGGATGACTGAGAATCTCCATAGACAGTTCCAGGGAAGTGTCTTTCTTTTCCAAGAGGATAACTTGTCCAACTTTCTACCCTGCTCTTAATTCAGGGTCCCACCGTGCTGCTCCGTGTGTCCAAGATGGGAAACTTTTTGTTGATATATTTGATAGAGGACTCCATTGTCTTCTCTGTGAAGAAAGGAAGCTTGGTCTGGGAATCCGTGCATGTCTGCAAAGATAACAAAGCCAAGTCAAAATTCCATTTGTTCCTGTGCATAATTATTAAGCTTTTCATCTCACACTCACTGCAGCATGCAGCTAATCTCTTTCTTCTCTTAGAAATGAAAATGAGAAATAGCAGAACAAAAAAAAAAACCCCACATGGGAATGAACAGTGTCATTTGCCAGGAAAAACAATAAACAGATTTTCAGAGGACTGATCCATTTTTGCTGTCAGGACATCCTTCCTTCTCTCCAGCTTTGTTCATTTGAATGGTTCTTTATTCATTTTCAATGGTTAATTGAGCAAGGTGGAGGGAACAAAAAAGAAGTTAGCTCTGTATCTTTTGTTCCCTTAGCTGCTACTTTGAGGTTTTGATGGAAATGGAACAAGCTGCCTCAATGTCATTGGTCAATTATTACCAAGCGCAGGCAAATGAGTCCCTTTTTAAGGTATTAACTTAATAGAAGATCATGAATCAACCCATTAAAATGACATCCTCCAAAGTGGTACTCTAAATGCAGCCTTTCTCAAGCTGGGGCCCCTCTATTAAGATGTGTTGTTCAAACCAACAGTAAAAGCATATGTGTCACAGGGGACATTATTGCGCACTCCTCAAAAGCCTTAAAAATGTTTCAGAAATAGCACATTAGGCTTAACTTCCCCCCAGGTGAGGGATCAATGGAGATTTAAAATGTCTATTAGTTGTTTTATTTACAACCAGAACATCAGTGGAGACCAGCAATAGGCATTTCTACAAACAAACGAAGCTACAGTTAGATCCTTATCGGATTCCTAGCATCCTAAAATTCTTTCTGTCTCTTCATCTCCACATGACAATATATTAAACCACAGCAGATGGAGAAGAGCTGTCAGAGCTGGGAGGAGTGGAGTTAAGCGAGTCATCAGCCTAGAGTCACTACGTTCCCACAAACAGTCCAGGTTCAACCCCTCTTGAATTCCATTGACCCTTATCTGGCACCAATTTAGTACTGTATGTTAGTTGACTAGATTTTTGTGTACAGGCTTGAGCAATAAATCTTCTCAACGAGGACTTATGAGTGATCCTGATCCTTCTAGCACAAAAGCGCATAATCTCTCGTTTCAAAGTCAGCACTAGATTTTGCATTCAGTGGAATGGGGAAATGGAATAATTAAATGGAAAAAAGGATGCCTTAAAGTGAGATTTAAGCATCCAGTTGGTCCCTAAATCACCAGTAAAAACAAAAAAGAGAATGAAAAGAAGCCCTACCCACCCTGAAGGCTGCAAAAGGACACTAGTGAGATGATGCATCGGCCTTAAATTACACTTTGAGCAACACTCATCTACCATCATCAGGTAGCAAACTCTCAACAGAAACAAGAACTAATAGCATATATAAATATCAAAAATTCTTAACTGTATTAATATATTGCCATTTAGTACAATGGGAGATAATTGCTATACCACAAGGAAAGATTATGATCGCTATCAAAATATGGCCTGTAGCCAGCAGTGGGGGTGGGGAGGAATATAAATACTGGTGCACAATCTAATTTGCATAAGATGCCCCCCCCCCATAACAGTTCCAAACAGGAAGAGGAAGCAGCTACTTCTGCTGGCTTCTTGTCTGTTGATCTGAATTACTCTAAAGCTGCTTTCTCCTTCCTTCCTCTCAAGCCTTCTTCAATCACTATTAGTTAAAGCAGCTAAGAATAAGGTATAGTACTTAGCAGTTCAAGCACTGGTGTTTCCAAAGGCATATTAGCTTAAATCCTCATTTGGTCCAAATATCCATAGTCAACCTGCTTGATTTTAAAGATTTATCCTATCAGGTTTGGCAACCAATCCAAGAAGGGTTGATACAGCCAATAAGGGAAGTCAAAATGAGTTTTCAAAATGAGTTTTCCCTTTCTCAAGGAGCTTTCCACAGTCTTATCTCCACCAGATATGTGTAACTACAACTTCCAGAATGTGGATATCATCATATTGGGGAGGGAGGAAACTGCCCTAATTTAGCTCACAGGATATTTGTTAAGATGGAAAATCCCCTATCAAGCTTTTACGCTCTTTTGAAGAAATTTGGGACATGCACGAAACATTTGAAAGTCCTAGCATGCTATCCTCTGCTTTTAAAATTAAATAAAATGTCTTAATTCTGTCACTGAGCACTGTATAAGCGAGAAACAGTCCCTGCCCAGATAGAGGAAACATTAGGCCACAATAGAATGTAGGCATTAAAGACAGCTCAGAAAAAGCAGCATTTTAAAACCACAAACTAGGTTCACACATTGCATTAAGCCATAATTTAACATAGAAAGCCAAAAAACTCATGTTAATTTAACACAGAAAGCCATAAATCCATGTTTTATGTTAAAAAAGAAACATAAGCACTAACACTAAACCAGGGGTGGGGAACTATGGCTCTTTTATGACTTGTGGCCGTGAGCCATGCTGGCTCAGGAATTCTGGGAGTTGAAGTCCACAAGTCATAAAGGGGCCATATTTCTCCACCTCTGCAAACCATTTTATCAATGTGATTTTGAACCAACATAGTCTGAGCAGAGATACTAAAAAAGGAGGAAGAAAATGTCTGCATAAGAACTATGTGCAACAGATTAACCAATGATTTACAGCATTAGGTTTGTGCTACACACAACACAGTTTATGAACCATAAACTGATCATCAGGCTTGGATTCTCAAAGCACACCAAATCACATTCGGTGATTTGTGAGAACTACTTAAATAATGAAAAGGATATTTTTCCTGGCCTAGAAGAAGACTTAGGCTAGGTTACAGGAAGGAAAGCAAGTCTGAAGCTGGAGAAAATTAGAATAAAGCTGCAGATTGACAAGGGAAAAATCAAACTATTTTCTTCTAAAGCATTACCTATGAATCACTCAATTTTAAAAAAAAGTGCTCACAGGCCTTTATCGAGACTTCTACATACTTGCTATATAAGAACCATTTCTTATTTTTTCTTTTAACTAGGGTTTCTGGTTGTAGGCTGCACTATTTTTTCTCTATCTACTCTAGCCCACCAGTTTCCTCAAACCAAGTTTAATAGGAGATCTTCTCTATAGCTAATTGGGCCTCCCACCTTTGCTGTAAGCCAGAAGAACAAAATAGGAGAAAGCTCTAATCAGATAGACACACCCACACCTTAGACACCCCTCCTCCAGACATTACTATATTCCTTGGTTAGGATCAGCTGGAAATCTCTTTGTCAGAAGAGCAGAACGACGTCTCCTGGGGCAGCTCAGTGCCTACCTTCTTGATGTTATATACGCGGATGAGCACCCCTTTGCCCCTGTCATTAAGAATTGTCAGCTTCTCGGCAAATTTGTGCTCGTACACGGAGGACAGGGACATCTTCCCACAGAACTGGCAGCGCCCCGTGGGGCTTGCAGGCTCGATGAGGGGAGCAATTCAAAAGCGGTCACACCCAGCCCCAACTCCTGTGGCACAACTTGCTCTTTGGGCTTTCAGCTTATCGTGCAAACTTCACTGCAACACTTCCTCTTCTGGCAGTGGAGAATGTAGCTTCCCCTATGAGGCTGGGACTTCCTGTAACCAGGCTACTCAATGAGCAGAGCAGCTCTGAGGCAAAGCCCCACTGCTACCCTTTCCTGCGGTTAAACATCTTCTTTCACTTCTGCCCAGCTTGTTACTGACACTGCTCTGTTCCTATGATATGACATAATGAACCACAGTCTAGTCAGTTGCATTTTAGCCTTGTGAACCCATCCCCTGTACAGAGGGTATCACGTGAACACCCATCCCCGACACCCATGGGTGGACTGAATAAACACAGGTAGTCCTCGACTTACAACAGTTCACTTAGTGACCGTTCAAAGTTACAATGGCACTGAAAAAAGTGACAGGACCATTTTTTCACTCTTATGACCGTTGCAGCATCCCCACGGTTGCGTGATTTACATCTGGCTGCTTGACAACTCGTTCATATTTATGACGATCGCAGTGTCCCGGGGCCATGTGATCCCCTTCTGCGACCTTCTGACAAGCAAAGTCAATGGCGGAAGCCAGATTCACTTAACAACCTTGTTACTAATTTAACAACTGCAGCGATTCACTTAACAAATGTGGCAAGAAAAGTTGTAAAATGGGGCAAAACTCGCTTAACCAATTTCTCACTTAGCAACCTAAATTCTGGGCTCAGTTGTGGTTGTGAGTGTATTTAGGTAACCAGAATTGTGTCATGGGAATACAATCACTTGGTGGTCCATATCTAGATGACTTTTTTGTGCCTTCAAGTTAAGATTGACAACTAGCAACTACCTGGTCCAGTCCCTGAAGCTTTCTTGGCAATGTTTTTCAGAAGTGGTTTTCCAATGCCTCCTTTCTAGGGCTGAGAATGAGTGGCTGGCCCAAGGTCACCCAGCTGGCTTTGTGCTTAAGGTGGGACAAGAAACCATGGCTCTTGGTTTTTAGCCTGGCGCCTTAACCACTATAGTATAGCTAAAACTAAACACCTAATACTAAACTGTAGAAGAGAGATAAGCTTACCAAGAAAACTGCAGGACTAGTCCAGGTAGCCAACAGTCGTCAACACTGTCTTGAAGTCATCAGGAGTCAAAAATTAACTCATAGGCACAACTAGCCCAAACCAAACCATCTGTATTAGCCACAACCTAAGGGTCACAAAAGAATGTACAAGCTTTCGAGTTCACTAGAACTCTTCCTCAGGTATAGAGTTACAAAAGAGAGATAATAGGGAAAAAGCAGAGAGGTTCCCCCATTTCAAGCCTGAGGCTTTCTGTTCAAGGTAAGATGGAAACTGCAAACTAGGAACCCAAATTGCTATAATGGGTTTTTCTCCTGGCCTGAATAAGAGAGTTGCCAAAAGGCTACTGGCCCTAAAAGGGTTTTTCAGGCGCCTTTTGATTACCTCAAGAGGTTTCACAGAGGAGCACAAAAGTCCTTATGTTATGCCAGTTGTACTAATGAATAAACAGATGAATTCATGGCTCTGACATTACTCTAAACAGATGTACTCTCTTTACTATCTCTGCCCCTGTTTTACCCAGAACCAGTAATCAGCAAAGAGTTGAGGTGGGATGTCTGCCAACCTTAGCTTGGAAGTTATCCTTGCTGTACACGTCAAACAAGGTATCCTGCCTTTCTTTCAAACTGGGGTCCTTTTCCCAACTATGAGTCTCTTCCTAGTGCATTAAAAAAAAACCTTGTTCTCCACAGCCAGCGTTCTGGATCTCTTAGCTTGACTACAGTACTAACTCTTGGCAAACCTTGAGTCAAAATGAAGATGAAATTTAGAAGGGAGAGCAAATCATGCAACAAGCTAGTGGTCGCGTTTGGAAAACAACCCAATCCACGGTTAGTTGATCCATGGCTTACTTAAATTGCCTGGGTTTGCTCAACCCTGAACCATTAAGACCACTGAGCCACAAATTAGCCAGCCAACATTATTAGGTAGTTAGCATTTAGTGAGAAAGGAACTAATTAAGACCACTAACAAGTATGCTATCTAAATAGTTCTGTACTACCACTATTATTCTGTAGTTGAGAAACTTCTTTACATTAATATGATTTTTGAAGTATCCATAATATTTTTTAAGGATATACATGAGGGTGAATGCAGTTTTAATCCCCCCAACCCTTTGTAATACAATGGTTTCCTTGGACACAATGATGTCAGAAAGTTCTTCAAGAAAGTTTCCTACCCTGGGTTCACTCTACATTTCAGCTGCTAGGAGAAACCTGTGTTCATTTGAATTTAGCAATTGTTTAGGTGTTAACTCTTTCCTTGCTAAACAGAGGCACTTTGAGCAAATGAGCAGAGAGAAAGGCAGGTGTTCCCATTAATGGCCAGCTATTTTATAAAATAGGGCTGTCCTTGAAGAGTATTCAGAAGCTTCAGTTGGTGCAGCGTTGAGCCACAGAGGTTAGTTATTTGGTTATAGGTAAGGCTGCTGCTTGGGTGGTGGTGGCTGTATTTGGTTACATGAGGAACCACCTTCTTCCACTTATTTTTACCTGTTCAGTCTGGTCTTGCAGGACAGGCATGCTGTGGGTTCTTGCCAGCCAAGGAAATTTGGCTGGTGGGGATCAGGTGATATGCCTTTTCTGCCATGTCTCTCTGAGATTAGCTTCATTGGCCTTTGGAAGACCTTGAAGATGTGATTATGTGCCCAGGTCTGGAGTGCCAAATGGGTGAAGGGTCCCATTTCCTGGCTATGTTGACACCAACAAATAGTAATATCTCTTGGTTTGATATGTGTATTTAATTTCTTTTTTGTTGTGTGTTTTGTTTTAATTGTTTTGATTGTCTGCTGGAATGTTGCTGGTTTGAGATGGGTGGGTATGCAAATTGAATAAATAAGATGCAATATGAAATGCCTTTCCTTTTTCACATGTGAAAACTTAGCTTTTTGTTTTTTAATTCAGTTAACAGTCTGTTGAGGAATAAGCTGGAAAGTAAGAACGCAAGGTAAGTCTTTTGTTTTTTGTTACTGCTTTAATTATACAGTAAATGTTTGTGACTGGATTCATCTATCGTACTAAGCCAGTTTGTTGAATAAAACAAAATATCTACAACACAATAAAGTAACACACGCCTACACATTGTGGAATGGAAAAATAAGTACATCTAGTTTGAGTTGGATCTGTGAAGAAACCTAATGGCTGTGTTCGCACAACATAATAAAGAATTCATACTGTAACCAATGTGTTTTGTAAGCCATGATGTGGCTTACCTTCTGCTAATATAAAATTTGTTTAACTCCATGTTTAGTTAAATTAAACATTGTTAGATTCATACTTCAAACTGAAGTATTGATTATGGTTTATAAATCACAATATATACTTCCCCAAAACACAGTAAACCAAACAATTACATTTGATTTATAGAATTCATGAAAAATATAGTCAGCTAGATATATATTGTAAACCCAGAGTAAGGGTTAATTAACCAAAAAGCTGCAGATTAGCCAATTTGTGCAAACATAGTCAAGAAAATTCATAGCTTTCCCCTCCCCCTAAAAAGTAGCTTAGGAAAATGGGGAATTTCTAATTCACTCTGACTTGTATAGGTTTTGGGGAACAAATGAAACATCTGAGACTTACAATACTGATTTGTATGCCATTTAAATTGATATCAAACATGGTTTAGCTTGCTATGTGAGGAAAGCCACTGTACTTTATAAACCATATTTTGATTTCTGATTTAATGAACCAGAAATGAACCAACTGAACCAATCCCAACAGTTTTGACCACTAAACAGCCTAACATAATACATATAATCAGATTAATATATGACCAAACAAATCACATGGCTTAGCATGATATATAAATCCAACCTATTATGGTTTATTCAACAAACTATTTAAAATCCATGTCAGTGCAGTTTGTAAACCATCCATTAATAGGCTTAGCTATCACTAGACCAGGGGTAGGCAACCTTGGCTCTTTTATGACTCGTGGACTTCAACTCCCAGAATTCCTGAGCCAGCATGAGTCATAAAAGAGCCAAGGTTGCCTACCCCTGCACTAGACAATCCATGCCCTGTTGGGTCATCATAATTTCCTTAGCAGCTTCCTCAATGTCTTCAGCAATGACACATCATCTAATATACTGCCTTTACTGGAAAAGTTGAGATACAGAAATGCATCTGTCTTGAAAATAGCCCAAGCTGAACACAGTCAAACATCAGCATAGGAAATGTTTTATGACATTTTGTACTATGTGATAAACTGTTTTATGATCATTTTTATATCACAAAGTGTTTTATAAACTTTGCCAAATTTCAATCTTACGAGAGTCATAGGCCCCAGATTTCAAAAACATTATTGCCCTATGATGCACAGTTGAAGGTTGTGGGAACAAGAGTTTTAGCAATGTACTAGCCCATTGGATCGTTTCAGAGATATTTTCTTACTTAAACAGAGAAACCAGAAATGACCACAGGTGGGCAAAAAACCAATGGAAGTGGCTTCTGACTTCCTGCCCATTGACCTTATGGGAAACTGGCAGGGAGCGTTGGAAATTCTTCCTTCCAGTTCCTCCCTCCCTTCCTTTTTCCCCTCCTTCCTGTCATTCTGCCATTGTCTTTTTTTCCTTCCTCTATCTTTCCCTCCATAGAATTCCTGCTGGCTTCCTAATTAACTTTGCTTGTGGGAAGCTTGCAGGGAGAAAGTCAGTGGGGAAGCTAGCAGTTAAGTTGCATGTCCAAGGCCAGCAGGCAGGTAAGTGGGTGCTGCGGGGTGGAAGAGAGCGAGGGGATGCTCAAGGTTGTGGGTCAAAAATGGTATATGGGGGTGCATAAGAGGTGCTGTTTGGATCAGGAAGGGTGCACAATGTGCACAGGAGATGCTATGCAAGTGAGTGATGTGGGTCAGGAAGGGGACACAGAGGTGTGCAAGAGGTGCTGCCTAGGTTGGGTAGGGTATGGGCGCAGTTCCAGTCAAGGGTGTGTGGGGTCATAGTGTGTGAGAGGTGCTTACAGGTCACAGAGGGTGCATAGGTCAAGGAAAGTTCATGGGGGAGGGCTCATAGGATATGCAAGAGGAGCTGCAAGGGTCAGGGAAGCAGGTGGCATGGCCCAGGAAGGTTGCACAAGGCCTTTCCCTTCCCAGCAGGTAGCCAACTGGCTACTAATGGGTGGGGGGAGGAAGTGAGGAATTGTGTGAACGTCTGAAAGTATCACTGAATGCTCAAAATGAGGATCATGTGGCTGCAGCAACAAGCTGGTAGCACTGAAGCATCCAGAACTTTCCTAAATTTCATTCCCTCAGGAGTCATATGCCTCTATGTTTATTCAGAAGTGATTCAAATTTCAGAAGAGCTTATAGCCTGCAGAACACTGAAAGCTTTCTAAATGCTGTTTACTAACTCTTTCAGCAAGCTAACGTATTAGTCATACTCGGTGAATAAACCTCAAAGGGGCTGTGCTTTTTGTGTGAGATATTTCAATCCTGAAGGCATAGTGTAGGTCTTTCATGACTTCAATTATTTAAAGCTTGTCATAGAACAGAAACCTTATTCAGAAAAATGGTCACCAAATGCTACTTTAGCAAACTCTTCCATAACTTTCGACTGTTACCCAAGACATCTAACTTTAGCCTTCTACATGTTTGTACAAACAGGTTTACAGATCATACTAAGTTATGGTTTGTTTAATTATGGCCAGATGGAAAATCGAATGGTTGATATAACATGTAAGCCAAAGCCAACAAAATCACATTATGGTTCTGCTATTTATATTTCACTTTTTCCTCTTAGAAACTCAAGACAATAACAGTATTTCTCCTGCTGAAGAAGCCCAAATGATATAGAACTGGATTCATATCCCATGATGTCATATTTTGATTGGTTTATGGCTTAACTTATTGTACACATCCAACCAATTGTGGTTTATTTAAAAACAAGAGTTAGGCAATCATGTATTGCAAAAGTTTAAAGCCAACCATTGCATACAGAAAGTTAAACAATGGTCAGAATGTGCAAGGAGAGGAATATATATAGATTGTTCTGTATTAAGTAATATTCTCTCAACTGATCGAGAAATAGAATATTTAGATCAGAAATTGACACATTCTCTATAGGCGCAAAGAGAAGTATACGATTATAAGCTGACATGGAATGGAGCATAAAACGAATGTAAGCTGTGGAAATAAAACCTGAATGTATTAAATCCAAGAGTTCATCTCTGTATTTTTTTTTTTAATGGACAGCATAATACAGTAAGTTATAGGCTGCTGAACAACATGGTTTCATGGTTTCTAAAATTTCTAGAATCTAAGAAATAATCTTCAAGGTTAGAATGGTTTTGGATATAATATTAGCATCAAAAAGGTCTCTTTTTTTATCTGTTGATGCTTTCTACTGAGTCTTAGCATATGCACCTGTGTACCTTGCTATTTAATAGTACCTTTCTAATTCTAATTCTAGTACCTTTCTTATTTTTAAACATATTTAGGAGCGCAACGACGCAGCAGCCTTCCCACATCTCTCATGGATCCAGAACGGCTGGTTCAGTGTCCCTATGACAAAAACCATCAGATCAGAGCCAGCCGTTTCCCTTATCACTTGGTGAAGTGCAAGGAGGTAAGGAGAAAATGAAACCATAGCAGGCAAATGCATCTGACGTTTAAAGCCAAGCTAGACAAAACTGGGGAAAAAAGAGAGATTCAGAACATTTAATTACAGAAAGTTCCAACTCCGAAACCAGATGCGCTGTCCTCAATGTGAACTCTTCTCGTGTTTCTTAAAGTAGTCAACGTGTCAAAGCAAAACTCATTCCAAATGAGTTCTTGGAATGAAAACACAAAAAAACAGACCTATTCCATATCATTCCACTTCCTGAAAACTCAGGACTGCCTACAACAGAACATTTTGCAGGTTCCAAAGCAGAACGTTATTCAGTAAATTGTGGATGAAAATATATATATATATATATGAACAGAACAGCAGAAAACCTAGACTGGTGTTGTTTTGTGATCTTGTCATAGTGATCCCATACAGTTTCCTTTGGGGACAGTCAATTGTGGGACTTGACTCAAACCCTTTTCCTAAACTATTGAGTTTTTTTATCTTGAAATTTACTATTGCCAAGATCTATTTTCATGTTCCACACGCCGTTGCTCCTTAGGAAATTGTGTTAAGTGTCAAAAGATTGCGAAATCCCTTAATTTTCCACTCCTGAGGTATTGGTGGCACTGTGAAGGCTCCTCCAGGTTAAAAAAAATGGATTGACAATTCCTTTTCTGCTACATCTTTTATATTTCAAATACATCTTTTCTGCAATATCACTGATGACAGGATTCTGGAAACAGCCATAATTTTTACATTATAATAACTTCTTGGGTTTCTTTCTTTTTTTGCCTAGAACAATGAGAAGATCGCTAAAAAACTAGCAACATGCCCCTATAATGCCCGCCATAGAATTCCCAAGGAGGAGCTCAACTTCCACCTTGAAAATTGTGAGAATAAAATTGCTCTGGATGTGTCCAGCGGTAAGAGTTTGATTCTTTTGTCTGCTTAAATGCTCGCTATGACTCTTGCATTGTGTAATAGATTATGTTGTTAACAAAATTTGTGAATTGAGGTTATGCTGTCTACAGAAATCAGCACCCCCAAATATTTCAGCCCCGGAAAATGTGCTGCCTAAAGCACATACTGAATATTCAAACGGTTGGAAAATAAGGTGCAAAGAGAAGAAATGAATTTGTAGTGCGTAAGAAGGGTATAAAAAGTATTGTGAGTTCATTCTTTTTTAAAAAATTAGATATTGTGTGTAAGGAGATCAGAGTGAAAAGCTATCATGACTGACATTCAATGCAGTCAATAAGTGAAGGGAGATTACAATATCCACATATAAACCTTGGTGTTGTATGGGAGTCTACAAGGAAACATGGGAGGTTCAATGAACTTTTAAAACTTAGAAACGTGACCACTGTGTATATTTTCCTGGGCAAAGAATACAAAATACACTGTTAGGAAGTAGAGTAAGTACAGGAACCTTCTGGAAAAGGGTGTGATTCCCCTCTGTTCTTTGATTTTATGAAATGAAATTTAGGGACATTTTACGCTTTGTTCCTCCAAACAGAAGTAAAAAAAGACATGCAATTAACATAATTCCCCCCCCCCACATTTAAACTTGGACATGAAGCAATAAAGCGGGCAGTACCGAACCTTTGATCCTGAAAGAAGATTTCATGGTCCAACTCCCATGTTGACTGCCTGATTTAGATAAATTGTCTGTTGCACAAAGTAGAAGCTGTTCTTCTGTTCCCCTTTCTTCTCTCGGCAAATAATCAAAAAATGTTTATGTATTTAAGAAGGGAATCTCACCTGAAACAATGGAGAGCTTCCATTACTTTTCATATTTTATGCCAAGGCAAGCTCTTTCTCACAAAATGACCCTTTTCTTTTTAATTTTTATTCATTTAGCTTGATAAGAGCAGCTACCAAAGTCTCCTGGCAGTTCAAAATGAAGCATGCATTTAAACTTGACATTAAAAGCATTTAATGACACTAAAAGCGAGCAAAGCAAATTTAAAATCATTAAAATTAACAATTGTAGTCTGCGGTTTAGAGCCTATGCAAAATTATGTATTTCAAGAGCTTGTTTAAAAGCTAATAAAGATACTGGTTATCAGATCTGATCGGTTACCAGAGACAAGGCCCTTACCCTTTGCTCTGCCTTGCAGCAGAGTTGCTTTGAATTTCAATATCTCATTATGTGAATTCACAAACATGAGATCTAACGTCTTAAAGAGATACGCCCAGCCCTGGAACTAAAAAATATCACTGCGTGTAACTGTTTATAACCGTTAAGACATCTATATCACTGTTCATAACTCTTTCTGAACATTTTGCTTGCAGGGGCTACCAGTCTAAACATGGGAATCAAAGAGGTAACGGGCAGGCAAAGCCCACCTTCGCAGGAAGACTGGGAGGCCGGTGAGCTTCTATTTCCAGAATACAGCACCATAGCTATACACACATTTTCCAAACTGAAACACATTATAATTGAACTGAATGCAATTATCTTTTTTACAGCAAAGCGGTAACTCCTTCCCTCTTAAAAAATCCCCAGCTTAAAAAAGATTAAGGAAGCAGATCTCTTTCTCAAAACGTTTTATGTGTTCCTGCTGATTTAGGCCAAACAGGTCTTTTACCACTTTTGAATTGCAACCACTGAGAACAAATTTAGATTTAGATTGTATGAAGACCGAGGGCATCCTTTATTTGTCTGAGATGCTCTATGAAGTTTAGTATTGTCCTTAACAGCCTTTGATGAGAAAATTTTTCAAAACGGCATGCAAGTGTGCTGCCCTAGATGATGATAAGAACAGCAAGTTCATTCGTCGATGATACAAGAACAATGGTTTAAGAAAGGGTTTAAGTAGATCTGAGACTTAGTGAAACTGATCAAATAACTCCACTCCCATCTTTCTCCTGACTGGAGCTTGATTCAGGCAGCGGTACTTGAATTGTATTATACTTTCTTTCTTCCCTTCCCTTCCCTTCCTTTTATTTTTGCTTAGGCTGTCCCCGTTCTTAGATTCTGAACCAATGGGAAGGATTTGAATAATATTTTTGTATTTGTATCTAGAATGCTTTTGATGCTTTGGTAAAATAAGATAATTCTGTTGAACACTGCTATTAAGCATATCTATCCCAGGAGAGTATATAGTTCGTGTCTTATCTGCTTGAGCGCTTCTTGCAAAAACCGAAAAACAGCTTCCCAGCTATGTAATGATGCAAACAGCCTCTAATACTTGTTTACTACTGTTCTTTTTTAAAGATGCTGATAAATCTCCTGCTCCTCTTTTTGTTTTTGGGAAGAGGTGAGTCAACGGAATAACTGCTTTGCCTGTATTTCACATGTTAATTCAGCATCAAAATGGTTTAACAAATGGCATGAGGTCGATAGCATTTCTTAAATCTGGGACAATCAACTTTTTTTTATGTCAAAGGGGTCTATGTTTTATGGTGTAGAAGAGCTTTGTAATAAGAAGCCGTATTATGGGAGATGGAGGGAGAGTGAGCATAGTACAATACTACAATGGGTGAAAATTGCATACTAACAATGTTTTTGCTTAGACAACACACATGCAGCTTCCAAGTTGTCTACAAATGAAACTGCATATAGAATGCACTGTAGTGGAAGCATGTTGATCAAGGCAAGAGTCAGTATTGGCAGGCATCAGTCTCCTTTGGGTAGTTGTGAAGAATTCGTTTATAACAAAGTTATCAAATGCATCTAAACGTTATCAAACATATCTGTGACATGTCAGATATACCTTCTGGCAATTTCTAGATAGTATTTTTTTTTCCTATTGACTCTGGTAGGGAATTCTTCATAGAATAGTGTATCAGTTGCACTAGACTCAATTCTATTTTGGAAGAAGGAATTACATATCCAATCTTCCCTACAAACTAAAGCATGGAAGCCAGCATTGAATCCTTCCAGCCCTTTTTGCATGAATGAAAGCTGCTCTGCTGTTAATTTGGAAAACTCTTTAGGTCCATTTGATTTTTTTTTTAATATTAGAAAAAGAAAAATTCTTGGAATATTAGTAGAGGCTAATTTAAGACATATATAATTACTGATGTTCATATTTTTCTTCCTAATAGCTATTCTGAACAGAAGAAGTAGAATCTACAACTACAAAGGTAATGCATTATAGAATTAAATAATCTGTTATAGAATTTCTAATTTTTAGCTTGAGATGAACCAACCACTCCAGTGCGATTTATAAACCATGGTTTCCTTGAGATAGACTGAGGCGCAGATTGTTTAAGGCCCACATATCCACAGAAGCAAACAAGTTTCATTGCTAATGAGTAATTGTAAAAGCTATTTTTCTTGGGAGATGGCACTTTAAAAAATGTTTGGCCATTACAAAGGCCATCTAATTTAATTACAACAGAAGCAACAAAAAAGGCTCATTTTTTTAGGTGAAAAAAAGATTGGGAGCCAATAAGGTTGGTACCACAATAAATTGACTCACAGAGTACGATGTGAATTGAGACCAGCCAAAAACTGCTCATACTAGAGGTTAAATGTGGTGAGAGGTTATAAAGTTTTCCCATTATATCTGAGCTGCTACACGGTTATCTTCATATCGCCTTAGTGATAGCTCGTTGAATAAGCTAGAATTGAATTAGTTAGCAAAGTCCTGAAGCTAGACATTTTTTCCTATTTGAAATGGTGCCAATGTAGTCAAAGTGAACAGTGAAAAGGAGGGCAAGGAAAGCTTCTTCTTTTTTTGCCTACGATACAGGAAAGTGAACAGTAAATGGGATTAGAGGCCGTGCTAGGAAAGGCTAGCTTAGGATTTCTTGTCCAGATAAACTAATATTAGTGTTGGGGGCAGGATTTTTTTCACAATTCAAAACCAATATGTGTTAAGCAATATAATTAGCAGTTTCTCCCCCCCTCCCCCGTTTTGGACCTTTATCAATGTTGACAGATTGCAAGCAGTTTGGGGGGACTAGTATGAGCCATTCTGAGATTATTAAAAATTAACTGACTCCTAATGTTATTCCAGATTTTATCATGAAGATCCCATTGGAAGAAGAAATCAGGACAAATTATTTTAAACATTCAAGACAATCCTTTTAAATGTTTCAATTTTTTTAAAAATGTGTTTTATCAAAATGTTTTAATAAAGCTTAAAATAAAATATGCAACAAAAATACTTCCGTTCGTCTGCCATTTTTTTATTACACGTTCTCAGCTCTTTCCAAAAACATGAGGCTGCAGACACATGACTCTCTCCTTAAAACAAGAGAGCCTTAACTAAGGGGGAATGAGTGCTTCAAAGTCATCAGTGATCTTTATGATTAAGTGGGGAATTTGAATTTTGCTTGGTCCTAACCACTCAAACCAGTTCACCCCACTGGCACTCATATGCTGCTGCTGCTTAGCAGCCATTTTGGGGAGAAATCTCTAGGTTCTATCTCCCTATATTGGAATAGAAGTGAGCTTCTTTAATTTTGTAAGAAGTTTAAGGATGGTATACTGGTGAGAAGAACTACACTTCATGAGCATAAGATGCCTCTCAGCCAGTCCCTTCCAAACTCTACCATACAGGGCAAATGAGCTACTATAGAATGCACATTTGCAAAGCTGTCTTCAAAAGTATTTCATGCTAAATGACAACTCAAAGAGTAAATCCCTTTGTAGAGCTCTTGCCAATCTTGGTGGTTTCTATTTGCATAAACTGTCACATCAGCCAATAGCCAAAACCTAAACAAAGCATTTTTAGGTTCATTTACAAGAGGGATCATATGCACCAGATGAACCAAGAACTTAGCCAAACCTATCCCTTTTCTGCACCTAAGGGGGGAGAGAGAGGAAGGATAAAAGTAAAAGATAAATGTCCCTAGAAACTTACTGTCTGGCGAAGTGTGACTTTTGCAAGGTTTTTTTAAGCTCTACTCTTTACAACAGCAAGGTATCTCTGCATATTTTTACCCATTTTTACCCTTCATTTCTTTAAGGATCATGAAACTGAATCAAAAGAGGACAACTCTAGCATTTTCCCCTTGTCTCCTTTCTATGCTCCAGGCATTCTTTGTTGGCTGGCTTACCACACCTTCCTTTTCACTGGTCACTCACTGTTTGCCACCAGTTAAATTTCATCTCTTTTTTAAAAAAAATCAGTGGCTACTGAGCATGCTTAGTCTCCACTGGGCACTTCCACAATTCAAGATCCCCCTTAAATTCTTGAAAGAAATTTATACCAGCTTTTTAATAGGCAGCAATACTGAACTAAAAGTAGAAATCAACTGAAGATGTACTACATGCACAGTATCCAAAGACACTGTTTTGAACGTAACAGTTGTGTTTGTTCACTTGATGGACTATATTAACCTAATTTGTATAATACACTGAGACCCTAGCCACCCAATTGCAAGTTAACCATGGCTATGTTCACACAATGCATTTCATTGTAAAGTTCAGTGACGAAGCCCTTCATACTACCGTCAGTTGCATGAAGCTCTTTACCTGACTTTTTGCAATGTATGGCACTGCATGGATCAAAACATTTTGCCACCTTGTCTAGAAACACCAAGACATGCACAACAGGGAGCAATATGACAGTTTACACTAATTATCCAAAAGTTATAGCTTTGTATATTGTGCAGATAGAGCCAATGCCTGTGTTCATATAATGTACTACAATATGCTATGGTTGCTATTATGCTGTGTACACCTAGTCAACTGCAAGATATTAAATCTACCCTAATTACAACCGGCTGGATAGCAGCTTCCAGGGACCATTAGCTGATCTCAAGAAATTAAGATCAGCATATTACTAAGACACGTGACCATCAGGAAATCCTATGGTTGTAAACTGGATTAGAAAATGAACACAAACCATAAAGCAAAACATCCTGGAGAAAGCCAATGGCCAATCACTTCTCTTCTTCTGGCCAGAAATCCATGTGGATATGACCATGGATTCACCAGGTCAAATTAAAGGAGATTTGCCTTAGTAGGATTATACAATTATGCTTAGGGAGTTGCATTAACACAACTAGTGGCTTCATACTTCATTAAATTACTCTTTTGTTAGTGCTGCTACATTAAGGAAATCACAGTTGGTTGGTTTCACACTAACCCATAGCATGCCTTTGACTTAATATAATATTTGAAGCCAATAATTACACTTAGACACAGTTTAAAGCTAATGGCTACATGAAATGTAGGAAGCCAGCTAGTGGAAATTATGTCTGACTAGACCAACTGTGCAAGATCGGATATTATGGCCATTGTCCAAAGGTGATCTTATACAGGGGGGGGGGGAGAGGGGGAAATCCTTGTGAATGCTTTCCGTACTGAAGAGTCTATAGGAAGCCATACTTGGTTGCAAAGCTCTACCTAATATTTCTGACAGTTCCTCTCATATCTTGACAGAAAAGATCTGCATATATCTATATTTTTGAATGGCACAATAGCATCCATTTTGTTCCAAGTCTTTCTGGGTATGGGGCTCTTTTGGCTTAGCTTTATTTTTCATTCATATTTCTCATGCTGTATAATACACTTAATCTTATTCTTGACAATACAGCACTTAGTTTTAAATCTGTGTAATGTCAAAAACAGTCTAAGGGTAAAATAATCTCCCATTTACTTGGTAAATAGTAATTGAGCTTATCACAAAAATGTATTATAATGAAGGGAACACTCAAGATGTCCTCTCTCTCCCTCCTGATTTCTACTGACATTAGAACTATTGGCAAAGAAAATATAACAGGAAATAAAATTTCAAGAATTAAATTATCCAATCAAGAACCATTTACAAAAATATGCAAAATTATGCTACCTGCCCAAAGGACTCATTAGAACTAATTATGGAATAAACACAGCAGCATAATTCATTATCTCAATATCAATTTAATAACAAAACTCAAAATATGACATATGAATGTCACCTGAACCTCTATCTGATAATGAAAAACAGTGTTTTCAGCAAAGAACGGCTTAGAATGAATGAATTTGGGTATTTTACAAAAAATAATAAAGGCTTAATCAAGAACAATTGTTCCCAGACTTAGAAAAGTAAAATGGTAAACATTTTAAGATAGAGAAAACTGAAATTGTCCTGTTTAGAAAAATTGCAGCAGTAAAAATGAACATTTTACCAAGGCTTAATTTTTAGTTTCAAATTATTCCAGTAAGAATTGAAGACAAACAGTTGGGGGGGGAAATAAGCTAATTTTATATGGTCTAATAATAAAACACGTCAGGTAAAGATTAAGTTTGTAAAAACTTAAAAGATCAAGTTGGGCTGACAGGATCAAATTTTATTGTGCTTGTTGCTTAACTCCAATAATAAATTCAAGTATAACATTTTTGGTCAGATTGTTTCTATGAACTTCCAGGTAATCTGCACAAATATCTTGGGTGTGATATAAATAGAAAAGCAGTTATATCTATAAAGGATATTCAATAATTAGTAGCTTTCCAAAATTATCTGATAAATATGGACTAGAAAAATAATAGTCCAGGTTTATCATCTCTTGCTTCAGTGCTAAGTATCTATCTTTATGAACAACGTACCAAGAAAATGACCAGTGAAGATATAATACTTCATATAAAGATTTATATGATTTAATTAGTAATAAAGAAGAAATCCTTCGAGATTGCCTCATCAGCATGGCCAAAATCCCACCTCACTGGTTTTTGTAGTTACATCATGAGATTTGGTTGTTTCGTTTTTAACAGTTTTTAGAAAATAAATTGGGACAATGGGGATGCTGCAACAGTCATAAGTGTGAAAAACGGTCATAAGTCACTTTTTTCAGTGCCGTTGTAACTTTGAACAATCACAAAACGAACTGTTGTAAGTCAAGGACCACCTGCTGGTTCATATTTATGAACAGTTGCAGAGTCCCGGGGGTCACGTGATCCCCTTTTGCGACCTTCTGACAAGCAAAGTCAACGGGGAAGCCAGATTCACTTAACAACCGGGTTAGTAACTTAACAACTGGAATGATTCACTTAATGACTGTGGCAAGAAAAGTCGTAAAATGGGGCAAAACTCACGTAACAAATGTCTCATTTCGCAATATAAATTTTGGGCTCAATTATGGTCATAAGTCAAGGACCATCTGCATACTGCAGTCCTAAAGAAATTACAAAAACAAAGTGGAAGACTTAGAGATTTCACCAAATTCAAAAAAACCCTATTCATATAAAATTCAGATTATTACTGAAGTATGATTCAGAAATTTAACAAGTTAAGGATTTATAATCAGCTGTATGCAAAATCTGAATAGAACAATTGACATTCAACGAGGGGGAATATCAATATCAAGAAAAATATCAAATTTACAGTTAATATGACACTTAGCGAAAATTTTCTACTGATGGTATTACTGCAGTAAGAATTGCCCAAAGAGACCATTTATTTTCTAAAAACTGTTAAAAATGAAATAACCACGTCCCATGTTGGTTGTGGTGAAATAAGCAAGCTGGTGATACAACAATTCTACAAAATAATTAATAATCAAATGAAAGATATTAAAGGTAGTATCGGTTCTTACTTATTGTAGGTGATGGAATGGCAGAATCTGGAGGCAGAGTGAAATGAGGGATCAGCCTAGAATCCCTATGTAGCCACAAGTGAACTAAGTCCAACACCCTTCAGTGCTATTGATCTTTATTTAACTCTAACCAGGTGCTGATGGTTAGTTAAGAAGATTCCTGTGCACAGGCTTTTAGCAATACATTAGCTTAATTGAACCTTCATATATGGATCTGGTCTTTTGCACCTAATAGTTATCTTTTCACTAAGTATTACTAAACCTTATATTCCTACAAAATACAATACTGGCTTCGTAGATGGTTAACAGCTTGTACATGAACACATGACTATTTCCACCCATAGAAAAATAGCAAATTAAGTTATGGGAATATGCACTGGTTATCAAAACAAACTTCATAGTTTAAAAACAAATCTACTTAGAATTTAATTCAACGTGGAAACCATTTTTACATTATAATCTTACAAACAGGTTCCTGCCACGTTCAAAAAATTGGGTTTCTCCTTTTTCTTTTTTCCTGATTTGCCAAATTTGCTAAATTGTTTTCAGACCAGATCGAACTTACATTTTTAATGTTTGTAAATCAAATCCTGCTGATTCAAGCTGTTAATTATTGTACATTGTTCAGATTCTAATAGTTGTTTAATAGTTTCAATTGATGTAGAAAACAAAACCTCTATAATTGCAGCTTTTTCTTTCTCTGATTATGTGTGTAAATTTAACAAATAATTTAAAAAAAGAAAAGGATCAGGGCTTTGATCATGCAGTTTTAGTTAGGATCTTGATTTTTTGACTTTCTTTTGTGGATGACCCCAATAAAACTTTCAATGGGTGTTTACTATTGTGGCAAAAATCAAACCACACAGACTGTTCTGGCCCTAAAAACCAAGGATCCGTGTACTGACTGGCTCTGGGTGCAAGGGAGCACACGTACAAAGAAATGTTATTCTTTTCTCTAGTTTTCATAAAATCCTTGAAAAGCAACATTTGGAACAGTCATACCAAAGGCAAAAAACACCCTCTGTCGCACCCCAACCCACTTCACAGGGTTGTTGTTGTGGGGAAAATAGGAGGAGGAAAGAGTACTAGGTAGGTTTGCCATCTTAAATTATTTAGAAGGTAATAAAGGCAGGATATAAAGAAATACATAAATAAGATACAAGGTCTGTGTGATCTTTTGCCATTATTACCATCCTGCCATCATGATGATTTCAAAAATCGCCACTGCATTTTAAAAACAAAAAATCATAACTCTGTATCATGTTCTAAATTTCATGTAGCTGCCTTGACCTTCTGTCAGCCAAAAGGCAGAATACAAATATATTAAATATTTTATTGGAATCAAGATGATGCATCATGAAATAATGAGCAGGTTCCTGAAATCACCATAACTGTTATCCAGATTTAATCCAAATAAGACTCCATTCTATCTGGCCCTGTGACATATTACCACATTGTAGCTTGGCTCACCATGCCATCCACCTTAACCCAAGCTGTGTTTAGAGAACCATGAATACAATCTGTTACTATAGCCTTTTTAAAAAAATGAATCTACCTTAGCTGCAGTCTGGCAAGTTCTCCACGCCTCAGTTCTTATCTCATACCTAGTTAACTAGCATAAATAACAGTCCCTAGCTACGTGTGTATTACTTTCACTTCAACTGAAAACAAAGGGTCTAAAGCAGGGGTGTCAAACTCGCAACATCACGTGACGTGTCGTGCCGCGACTTTTTTTCCATCGCCGGCAATGGGGTGGGCACAATTTCGGCATGACGCATCCGACCCGCAGGCCGGCAGTTTTGACACCCCTGGTCTAAAGAAAGATTAGCCTTCCTTTACCTGATACAGTTAGACTCTGATATTAGTTAGGCCAAAGTGACTGACAATGAGATTGCATATGAATAAATAACAGCTCAGAATACAACTAATTTAACTTAGACTGCAAATAACCAAATAAATTAAAGCAACTGACTGCAGGTAGAACCATCACTAAGGGATTGAATTCTTTGTGAGGGGGAGAGAACGATTCAAAGAAAAAGTTACTAAGTTGGTTAGTGGAAAGGAAAACAAAGAAGTACAATGCAACTGGACTATCAGGATAAGGGCTTAAAACATTTCAATCGGTGGTTATGTTTGCACGACACAATGGACTAAAAATGGTCAGTTAATATTGGTACGAACCCAAACAATATGGTTAAATTGTGGCACAAGCAGTTGTGCAAACTCATACAATTGATTTAATTAACTTAGTACAAGTTAATATCATTTATAACTTAGTATAAAATATATGAACGCAGGGAAGGATTATATTAAGGGAGATTCTTACTCTTTGGTTTCATTGACAGGTTTGTAGTTGGCATGCTAAATTTTTTTTAATAAATTCAGTACACTACTTTGGGGGTGAACATGATCCTTCACTGTGAAACTAAAATAATAATTTTGTTCACCGGGTTGCTCCTTGAAGGGAAGTCTCTTAAGCACATGACATCACTTCAGCTAGGCTTGCTTATCAGGTTTTCCTACCAATGTTCACCAATGTTTTATGTACAGAAGGGAAGTGTGATATCCCAAACCTAAGGAACATAGAGCAAGGCTTTTTTTTTACAACTGACAGCCTATCCTTGAAACGAGAAGCTGCGTGTTAGCTTATGACCTGAAGATTATGATTTTAATTGACCTTGCCAGTTTAGTTACTATACGTAGTGGAAATAATAATAATAATAATGTTGGAAGGGACCTTGGAGGTCATCAAGTCCAACCCCCTGCTCAGGCAGGAAACCCTATACCATTTCGGACAAATGGCTGTCCAGTCTCTTCTTAAAAACTTCCAGTGTTGGAGCACTCACCGCCCCTGGAGGCAGGTTGTTCCACTGGTTAATTGTTCTATTGTTCCTTCCATTAAGTTTGCTTTTTGACATCAAGTCTAGGTTCAGACCAGTCCCTTCAAAGATTCAAAACTGGTAAAGAAACCTACCACGTTGCTCTTCTAGTGGATATTTACCCATCCTTACTAATCCAGCACTACCTTAAGTCCTGTTTTTACAGTCTTTACTTATTGCAGTGGTTTAAACATGGAAAGAAATATTAATTTTGTCCAAACTCTAGACAACACTCCCACCATGTGGCCAGGGGACACTTCTTCCCATTGATTAAGCAAATATGAGTGGTCATATCTAATTCAAGTCAACTCTTTTTACCTTTAAGACTTTTATTTAAATGTGAGTATTCTTACATTCTTCCTGCACTCTCACGAGATATTTGCATTTTTGAATTGTCCTAGCAGCAGGCTCCCTGCAAGAGAGACAGAGCATTTTTAAAACCACTGATGTGGAAAAGGAAGAAAATTACTCTACGCAGACAGCAGTCCCCCTGTAATTTTATTTTGACATAAGGCTGTCAAGGTTTCTTTTCTCCTTCTTTAGGTTTTATTGAATTTCAACACAAGTCTCAGGAAAAGTGCACCACAGCAAGAGAGCAATTCACTTTTCAAGTTTTTTTTTTTAAAAAACAACCTCTGCTGCAAGGATTTATCTCCTTTTCAAGGATGGTAACCTTGAGAAGGTCAAAACAAAAATGGCTCAGGAGCAGAATGACTATTCTCACTTTGGTAAAGCTATTATTTGCAAAAGTACTTTCGTTTTTCAAATGAGCCAAGCAAAGTTGCATTTTTACTCCATTTTACATTCAAACGTTTTTGCATTTTCATCATTGCTCACAGCACTTTAGGAAATTGGAGGCATCTCTCTTAACAGGTATATACGATATATGTTTTATGAGAAATCACAAGGCTATGTTTTTTGAAAGATTATGTTCTCTATTCATTTCTAACTAATGAAGGATGGGATGGCAGATGGAGAATCATAGGTAAGCCTGGATCCAAACATTGGTAAAGGCACGGATGCATAGTTTGATTTTATCAGCCATTCTTTTCAATACTGTATTTAATAGATGGGCTCATAATAATGCTAAACCATAGTTAGCGAAAGCCAGAGAATGAAAAAATAGTGTCCTGCTTCGCATATAGCAATAGCATTTAGAATTATATACTGCTTCACAGTGCTTTACAGCCGTCTCTAAGCAGATTAAAATGTCAGCCTATTGCCCCCCAATAATCTGGGTCCTCATTTTACCGACCTCGGAAGGATGGAAGGCTGAGTCAACCTTGAGCCAGTGAGAACTGAACTGCCAAACTGCTGGCAGCCATCAGTCAGCAGAAGTAGCCTGCGATACTGCACTCTAACCACTGCACCACCACGGCTCAATAGCACAACACAATATTGGCTATTGTGAATTTTAAGCCGCAAACTATTAATTGTGGCTTAAAATTCACAATAGCCAATATTGTGTTTCGACAAATTAGGGATACCAGAAAAAGTAACCATGAGGTGCCATCTAGAATGCTATACGATCTGCTGTAGAAACACACAGGGAAACTCCCTTGTTCTGAAACATGACAGAATGGAAACTTTGAAGTCACAGCTGGTGCAAAGGAGACAAATGCAAGGGCCAACAAGCAAGTAGAAAGTAACAGCTGTAGATGACAACATCAGGAAACTTAAAAACAAGACTCAGCTAGAGAATCCTGTATATCGCTTCTGCAATGACAACATTACTCTATGCCTATTATACCCTAATTTATTCTGTAATAAAGATTAAAAAAAACACATCCCTGATCTTTGCAGCAAACACTGGCCATATAAATAAGAGTCCTAAATGAATTTATTACTTACCTTCAGTGAAAGTTACTTACATGCATGCTATTCATTTCATGCAAATGGCAAATAGCCAGCCTGCTCTTCATGATTTCAGCTAGCTTATTTTTAATATTCTTAAGACAGCTGTACTTATACTTTGTGCAAGAAGGAACAATACATTTGAAGGTGAAAAATCATCATCGGCTTAATTAGGCATGCATGATCTGTTAGGCACAATTTATTAGACATAATTCTTCATGATTTATTTTCCAGGAAGAAAACAGGCTGGCTTAATCTAAAGTCTACAGAGCAGTTCTTTTCTGGAACAGAAATCCATTCAGAAGGCATACAATCTAAAAGACTACAGACCATTTACATGTAATTCTAATCTATGTCTAATATTATCCATAAGGAAAGCTCAGCCATGTACACAGTGCCTCAAATAACACATCAAACTGCTTCTGGTATGGTTAGCTGGTCATTCATCTCCCTGGCTGATACCCAGCCATCTTTGTGCTAGCTGGCCAGTTGACATATTTAATGTATATGCCGGCAGTTTCTCACTGTCAAACGACATCCTACATTCTCAATTTTTTTTCAAAAAAAATGAAGAAAACTGGCACATGGTTCTTAGAGTGGAGTGTAGCCAGGTTTTAGGGTTAGGGAAGGCTAACTCTTTCACCAATCATTTTGATTTTTAAAATATTCCCACCCCACTCTGCAAATCCAAGAACACTTGCAAATACCACCATTTGCTCTTTTCTTTTTTCATCCATCCTACCATAATCCAGAATACACATGGGATAAGATTCTCCATCTTAGCTCAACCTTAGCACAATTCCTGATCAAGAAACCTAATCACAGCATGCTTTCCACCTCCTCCATAATGTAAAATCTCGCCTGAATTGTTTAGAGAGCCTTTTCTAATCAAGTTGAAATGAGTTGCCCTTTAGTTTCCATGATATTCAGCCAGCACGGCCAACTCATTTAGAGCAGGGCTTTTCAACCTTTTCACTCATTGTACCACTTTTAGGATATGGCAATATCCGAGTACCACCAGTCGCCTAGCAAGGTGTCAAAAACTTGATGACCAAAAAAAAGAAAAAAAGAAAAAAGTGATAAAGTACAGGTAGTCCTCGACTTACAATAGTTCGCTTAGTGACTGTTCGAAGTTACAATGGCACTGAAAAAAGTGCCCCCCAAACCACAGCCGAGCAAGACACCTGCCTGCCCGCCCGGCGACGCTCTTCCTCCTGTCCGAGGTTTTCATTGTTGTGAGCATTTCTGTTGAGGATTGGCAGCGGGGGTGGGGTGGGTGGTGTTTGGTTTTTATTCCCCCTGTCTGCTGGGTGGTTGCAGCAGGTTTTGGTCACTTCACATGACCCTGGGACACTGTGACCGTCATAAATATGAATCAGTTGCCAAGCATCTGAATGTAAATCACAAGACCCTGGAGATGCTGCAACATTCCAGCTGATCTGCGCTTCTTCTGGGCTCAGCAGAAGTGCCAGGATCAGTGCTGCTTTCCAGCTGATTGGTGCTTCTTCTGGGCTCAGCAGAAGCACCAGGATCAGAGCCGAGCTCCAGCTGGAGCCTGGCGCTGATCCTGGCGCTTCCACTGAGCCGACAGCCCCGAAGAAGCGCCGATCAGCTGGAAAGCGGCACTGATCCTGGCGCTTCTGCTGAGCTCTGACAGCCTTGCAGCTCCAGCCATCTTTCGCTCAGGCTTGTGCGGTGCTGCCACCGGTTCAGCTCATTCCCCTCCCCCGCTATCACTTTTCTAGGATGGTCACATACCACCTGCCAGGTGCCAATGTACCACAGGTGGTACCCGTACCACTGGTTGAAAAGCCCTGATTTAGAGAGTACCAGGTTATGGCAGGCTGCTATTTCCTCTATGAGTTAAGTTTATCTGCTCTCTATCTTCCCTTCCTTTCCCTAGGATCATTGCTATTTCTCAGGTCTGTCACCAAGTAGCCCATTGACCTCTGAAGGGACTGAAATACAGGTAGTCCTCAACCTACAACCACAAGTGAGCTCAAAATTTTCGTTGCTAAGCGAGACATTTGTTAAGTGAATTTTGCCCCATTTTATGACCTTTCTTGACACAGTTGTTAAGTGAGTCATTGCAATTATTCAGATAGTAACACAGCTTGTTAAGTGAATCTGGCTTCCCCATTGACTTTGCTTGTCCGAATTTCACAAAAGGTGATCACATGATCCCAGGACACTGCAGCCATCATAAATATGAGAATTGCCAAGCCTCTGAATTTTGATCATGTGACCATGGGGATGCTGCAATGGTTGTAAGTGTGAAAAACAATCATGTCACTTTTTTCAGTGCCGTTGTAACTTTGGTCACTAAACAAACTGTTGTAAGTCAAGGACTACATGTAGATATCCTGTCCTGTGAAAGGAAGTAGAATGAGAACTAGGTGGTTTTCATTTCTTTCTTCCAAATCAAATCCAAGGCTTCTGTAATTTCAGGCAGGTAATTATTCCTGGGATTTCCTATCCCAGGAGTGTCAAACTCGCAACGTCATGTGATGTGTCACGACGTATCGCGACTTTTTTTCCATTGCCAGCAATGGGGTGGGAAAGGTTTCAGCATGACGCATCCGGCCCGCGGGCCGGCAGTTTGACACCCCTGTCCTATCCCCTACTGCAAATTGTATAACGTTGTTAATTTCAGATCTAGGGTTTTGAAACAACCCCTGCACTGAAGGCAGTTTAGCTGGACAATTTTCTGGTTTAAATATCTGCTGTAAAAATCTCACTCTGGCACTTGACTGATATTGGTCTGTGTACTGTAACAGATGGGGGCACGATGGCTCAGCAATTAAAAACACTGAGCTTGTCAGCTAAAAAGCTGACAGCCCAGGTTCGAGACTCAAGCGCCATGCAACAGGGTGAGCTCCTGTTACTTGCCCCAGCTCCTGCTCACCCAGCAGTTCGAAAGCATGCAAATGCAAGTAGATTAATAGGTAACACTTCAGTGGGAAGGTAACAGCATTCCATGCGCCTTTGGCATACAGCCAAGCTGGCCATGTTATCACAGAAAATGTCTTTGGACAACGCTGGCTCCCTCAGCCAAGACAGGGAGATAAGCACCACACCCCTGACTGGTCAGAGAAACCTTTACCTTTTTACTGTAACAGATATCTATCTATTCACTTTCAAATTATTTCACAGAGAAATTGCTTATTACCCCAAAGCAATTGTATCAATATGATTAATGTCTTGGCCAATCTCCTGTAATAAAAAAAAAAAAGATTATAATTGGTAGACATGCCAGGGAACAAAAATATACAACAATATACTTACATAATCCTTTTCATCTTCTCTTTGAACAGAGAACTGCTACAGACATTTCTTCCATTATCCTGTTTAGGGAATAAATCTGTTAATATTTCAACCAACATTTGCAACTTTTAGTACAGTAACACCTTGGTAAGAAAGCATTAATATGCAATAATGTTTACGAAAAGTCTTAGCACAAGGGCTGTGCCCAAATATTGGAAGGCTGGACATCTGAAATCTTTCCTTCTCTCCCTGAAACCTTCTGGATTTTCGTGGTGTGGCCAGCCTCTTCCTTTGAGGTAATGTCTTAATAGTTCTCTCTTGTCCATTTGTCTTCCCTAGCATGCCTCACCTGGTGTATGAGAAAAACCTGCATTGCCTTTCTGCAAATGAGAATATTAGGTGAAATACAGAAAGTCAGACAATGTAACAAAGAAAATAAATTGGTAATCTGATACAAAATCCTGGTTAAACTTTTAATTATTTTTACAGAAAGCAGGGGGCTCTCTGATGTTTGCTTCCTGGAGTCATTTTTCAGAGATTGACTAGGGACATGTTAAACTGTGCACTTTTTCAGTCTTAATCAGCACCTAGTCTCTAAGTTTCTCTCTGAGTTCTATCACTTGTTTTTAATTACAGCAGAGTAATCTGACTCTGTGACCAAGAGCCAAGCTTTTTACTAGTGGAAAGGGATTGACTGTCCAGCTAGCTTTTAATGTCAGAATTACAGCCTGCACATTCACAATGCCTTGATTTCTACCCAGTTAGGGAAACACACCTAGACAACTATGGCTAATACAGAAATCTAAGCAGGGACACACCTAATATTTGAATGAGAAGTCACAATGAAAAAAGCACCGTACATTAGACTTGAGGGGAAAAAATCCTGGAAGAAAGTAATAGCAAACCATTTTGTGATCTATTTATTTAGATGTACAGGTATTATCATATTTATATTCTGCCATAAACCTAAAGGGCTTCATACTGTTATCACTAAATGAATGTATCCACCATCATTAGGAATTGGACTCAACATGAATGAGATTTGTTACTGATTTCTATATTTCTTATTTCCCTTAAAAGAACAATGATAAACAACTGAGCTCCCCAGATATCCCACAACCAGGTTATTTACCTTTTGAATCTTTCTCATGCATCTGTTTAACACGTTATAATCCTTTGGGAACAGCAGGCAGAATGCTAATCCAAACACAAATGTATTACTCTTTTAAAAGCTAATTTCAGTTGCAATAGAGGCTAGTCTGAAAATGAACAAGCAAAACTGGTGTTTGGAACAGTTTCGCCTTAAACTGTCATTTGTTGATGTTGAGACTCTAGAAAGAGTGCAGAGAAGAGCAACAAAGATGATTAGGGGACTGGAGGCTAAAGCATATAAAGAACAGTTGCTGGAACTGGATATGTCTAGTGTAATGAAAAGAACAACTAGGGGTGACATGAAAGCAGTGTTCCAATATCTCAGGGATTGCCACAAAGAAGAGGGAGTCAACCTATTCTCCAATGCACCTGAAGGCAGGACAAGAAGCAACGGATGGAAATTAATCAAGGAGAGAACCAACCTAGAACTAAGGACAGTTAGAACAATTAATCAGTGGAACAACTTGCCTTCAGAAGTTGTGAATGCTCCAACACTGGAAGTTTTTAAGAATAGATTGGACAACCATTTGTCTGAAATGGTACAAGGTTTCCTGGTTGGTCTAGAAGATCTCCAAGGTCCCTTCCAACTCTGTTATTTTGTTATTCGGACAGTCTTTCAAAACGATGAAACAAAATAAATTGCACAGCAACACCTTTCTTCTTAAAATAAATGATGGTAAATGAACAAAGACTGTCTTCAGGCTGATTTTTATTATTTTTTGGAAGGCTTCCTGTTTTTGATTAAAAATTTTAGTTGGTTAAGTTCAGAAAAAAAATGACAGTTATGGATCGTTGAGTATCAGTGAAAGCAATTTTATTCTGATTATCGCAGCTTTGAAATTTGAAAATGGGTTCAATCTGATATGATTGAAATAAATGAGAGGTGGAACTGCAATACAAAATAATCAGCAAGTGTAAACACACAGTGCAATGATGAAATCACAGTCCAACAGCTTCACATTCCCATGACAGGGTAACTTTAAAGAAAAGGCAATTAAAAAGGTTTGATCAGTTGCTTGGGGTTCAGTCTAACACTCCTAGGATTTGGAGTACTTCTTCTGTGAGGGGCCCATTATTAGTACCTGTCTCTACTAGAGAAAAAAATATATGTGCTGACACCCCAGAGCTACAGTACACCAAGAACCCCCTAAGGCTCTTAGGGTCTAAGCCATGTAGTTCTGGGGTTGCTTGCCTTCTCACAAAGCAGGGTGCAAGATGACCAAAAGACAGAGATGGTAGGGGGCTCGGCTAACGACCAGTAGAATTCACTGACAGCAACAGGGAATGTTGGGCTTGCCATCGCTAAGCAACACAATCATGTGACATCATGCTTTATGACCATATCACTTACAGACAGAAATTCCAGTCCCAATTGTGGTCCTAAATCGAGGATTATCTGTGAATACATTGTGCCTCAGAGGTTCTGTCAAACCGTTCTGAGTGTTCTGAGGTTCGGCAGAATTGAAATTCAGAACATTTTCAGTATTTGAAACGAACTCGTTTCTCTTTCTCTCTTCTCGTGTCCTCCATGGCCAATGTGTTGGTTTACCTGCATTTTATTATCTCCACATCTGTTGGGAGACAAACATGCTTTTTCCAAGATTTCCTGTCTTGCTGACAATCTTTTTTCCATCAGAGATGTAGAAGCGGATGTCAAACCCTGCTAAGCATGGACCTTCTAAGTAGAAATGAAAGACCTGTATTATTGACTGGTCTTATTTACTTGTAAATTTCTCCTAATGATTAGGATCAAATCAAGAATAACCTTCCCCTTTTGAATGCGAAGGGGATTCAAAAGGTATTTTTGATTTGATCCTAATCATTAGGGAAAACTTAGTAGGCAAATATAAGTAGTAGGAACTGGGAATGGGAATGAGCATCTAATGCCACAATTTTTGATGTTAAGAAAAAATGAAGCTGAGTGATATACTGTATTTTGAACTTTAAAAAAGATGTACTCAAGAGCACTTATGGACCAGATTATACCACAAATAAGCTAATGGGAAAAAGAGCACAAAATGGGTAGGAATTTCTAAAAATGAAATACTGAAAGCACAATCACAAACAATACCAATGAGGAAAAATGGATGCCCATAAAAACAGGACACTGTGGCTATCCTGAAAGATTTGTGAAAAACAGAAAATCAAATGACACGTCCAAGTAGAAAAAAAGACAGGTCACCAAAAAAGGGCACATATAGGAATTTGGGTTTGTGGAGATAATGCCTGGAAAGCAAATGCTTTCCAAGTTAACAAAAGACTTTGTCATGTACTGTATGTATTTTAAAAATAAAAAAGGATGAGAAGTGAAACCATGTCAGCTGTTCATTGAAAATAGCAAATGGGTATTGGATCACAAAGAAAAAGCATAACTTAATTGTTGCTTTGCAGTCTTTTCTGAGCAGTGTTCTGACAATTTAATTATTAATAGTTCAAAGGGTAGAATTCCAACTTGATAGGAAGGCAGTTCAGATAACCAGGACCAGATGGATTGCATGCTAAATGTCCAGCTCTTCACAGCAGGAAGCAAGTATTACACAACATTCCCTAAAGTTACCCCAGGATCAGCAGTAAAATATTGCAATATGCGAGAATTTCCAACCCTCGTTATTAAGTTTAAGACAGAACTTTAATGATTTGAAACTCAAGCTTTTTGCAACCTGGCCTAAGCTACTATTTATGGGGTAACCTACTAACAAACTCTTATTTCTTTTGCATCTAATACTCCTTTCATTATTTTTCTAGTCTCTTTATAAGCTCCTATGCTAAGATACTGAAAAAAATCTACGGTAGGCCAAATTTCTACCATTACTATTCAGAAATCCTGGAAAACCGGTGAACTGATAGATGCACCACTTGCTATCTTCCAAGAGGAAAAACAGGTTTCGGTTGAGTTTGACTGCAAAAAGAAATCTGGCTCAGTTAATGAGTAAGAGCATCTTAAAGAAAATCAACCCCGACTGCCCTTTGAAAGGAGAGTTGAAAAGCTGAAGCTCAAATACTTTGACCACCAAATGAGGACTCATTGGAAAAGACCCTGATGCTGGGAAAGACTGAAGGCGAAAAGAGAAGAGGACGGCAGAGGATAAGATGGTTACGATAGTATCATCGATGCACCGAAGATGGGTTTGGGCAAACTCCAGGAGACAGTGGAGGACAGGTGGGGAGCTGGCGTGCTGTGGGATCTCGAAGACGCGGACTTAGCGACTGAACAACAACAAAGGGTATCAAACATACGGACAGCCTGTTTTATTGGGAACGGCGAAGACCAAAACAATCGCAATCCCGTCCTATTCAACCCAAGCTCGCTCCAGAAATCCTCGCGCGCGCTAAGGCGGGACTCAGCACGAGCCACCCCGGAGACAGAGACAAGACGAAGGAGCCAATCGTCCCCCGCCCCCGTTCGCGCCCGTCAAGCAGAGAGCGAGAGCGAGAGAGAAAACACAAAAAGAGCGGGCGGAAGTGAGGTGGCGCGCATGCGCGTTAAGAAGCCCGGCGGCGGGAGTCAGGCTCTTTTTCGCATGTGACTGCAAGTCGGGTCTAGTAGGTAACGGGCGTTTACGTGGTTTCCAGAGTTTCGCTTCTCTTTTCTCTTCTCTCCCGCTCTGATAATGGGATGGGGTTTTGCAAAAGGGCAGGGGCCGCCATTTATTAGTTTCCAAGGGCTCTCGGGGACTTTTTCCTGTCGCCGAGCACTTCCATTTTGCTCCCTAGACACGTTGAGAGTTACAAAGCCTTCCCGCGCTTATTGGTGAGCCCGCGGGCCTCCCGTCATCTCGCCGTGATGTACGAAAGAGGGGAGCTTGGCGGGAGCCAGCCTTGTCCAGCCTCTCTCTCGTTACTTGTTCGGTATATTAGGTTTCTACCCCCCCCCTTTTTTTTTTTTCCTCCGAGAGCGCCAAGCAGTGTGCGGCGCATTCACTTCCATTTCTCTTCACAACCACCACTCTTGCAACAACAGCTTTTTTCCTTAGGCTTAGGGTGTCTATGGAGATTCTCAGTCATCCAGCTCATGATTGCCCCAAAGGTGCTTTTTCAACTGGACTTTCTTGGTTTTTTCTTTGAAGACGTTTTGCTTCTCCAAGAAGCTTCTTCAGCTCTGACTGGATGGTGGGGAATGGAAGGATATATACTCCTTGCAGACAGCTGATCTCTCTAAAAGAAGGCAAATGGCCAGCTGTCTGCAAGACATATAAATCCTTCCATTCCCCACCATCCAGTCAGCTGAAGAAGCTTCTTGGATGAGACACCAAACATCTTCAAAGAAAAAACAAGAAAGTTCAGTTGCCTCTTGGAAAAAGCATCTTTGGGTTTCCTTAGGGTGCCCGTGGTTTCATAGTGGCTTAGCCATGATTCTCTTTCTCTTGATATATTCAGACCAATTGTATCTCACATGAGGTGTCTTCAAAACCAGCAATTTATCTACTTCTGTAATATTATCTTCCCCCTTTTCTCCCCGGCTCTCAAAATTTAACATGGAAACCATGCAGACTTGCACCATACTTAACATCTGCCCTATGTGTGTCGATTTGATTTTCTGATTTTCTTCTTCCTATCTTCCATCTTTTTCCTCTACTGCTTGTATGAGTTCAAGGTACAGGTAGTCCTCGGCTTACAACAGTTCACTTAGTGACCTTTCCAAGTTAAAACAGCACTGAAAAATGTGACTTATGAATTTTTTCACAGTTACGACCTTTGCAGGATCGCCATGGTCCCGTGATCAAAATTCAGATGCTTGGCAACTGGTTCATATTTATGACCATTTGCTGTGTCCCAAGGTCATATGTTCCCCTTTTGTGACCTTCTGACAAGCAAAGACAATGGGGAAGCCTGATTCACTTAACAATCGGGTTACTAACTTATCAACTGCAGTGATTCACTTAAGAACTGAGGCAAGAAAGGTCGTAAAATGGGGCAAAATTCACTTAACAAATATTTAACAGAAATTTTGGACTGAATTGTCATAAGTCGAGGACTGTAGTTAAATCTGATTCTTATCTAAAGAGCTATTCTGGTAGTAAATTTTCTGGTGGTCTTTCTCCGAATTCAGTCCTCTGAGCTGGTGTAATCACTGTAATGTTGTGAAATCTATTCTTTAGATTATTTGTCAGATAATACCTAAGTTCAAGTGGCTTTATAATTTAGCTTTTGGCTCACCAGCAAGGTTATTTTAAGAACTGTAGACATCTTTCCCATTTTTATCCAGGAAATATTGTATCTATATCATCCATATTATCATTTGGAAAGCAAATTACTCTCATTTTATTGGACTTTGATGATAAGTATAGCAGATATCCTGTAATTGTTTCAAATGCTCTTAGGACAAGCTGTCATACATGCATTGCTCTAAAGGGTTATTACTGATGTATTTTTTATATAAGATTATACTTCTATAAATGCTAAAATGTTTAAATAAGGAGCAGGGACATCCTTAAAGTTTTAGATTTTTTTTAATTAAATAGACTCAGGTTGCAAGTTTAGGCTGAAATGGTAATTTTTCATCAAGTACTGTATTTTATATCTTTTGAATAATAGCAAGACTTGGAAAAAATATTTTTGCCTATATTTATGTAAAACTAAAGAAACTTTAGGAAAATATGTGATTGACATTTTGTTTCTGGAAGGTGAAAATGTATTCCCCTGCTCATCTCCATTCAATCTGCCCAGTCATATGAATAAGTAAGTTTACCCTATTGAAATTGTTGACTGTTTCAGCTTTTTTCAACATACAGAAATCTCATCTTCATTTCAACAATATTGATAAAGGAGATAGACTATAATAAATATGCACCATTTGCATTTGATAGTCTGTTTTACATGTGAAAAAACAAGTACATTCCTACATTTATCACTACCTCAAGTACCTAAAATTAGAATCAAGTGCATCAGATCAGGTGTAAATGATTAGAACATAATTAGGATGTGGGTGAGACTTGTCTTATTTAAACCTCAGACATTTAATTTATTTTCTGTCTCCTTTATTATTTTTATAAATAACTCAAAACGGCAAACACATCCAACACACCTTCCTCCTCCTATTTTCTCCACAAGAACCACCCTGTGAGCTGAGTTGGGCTGAGAGAGAGTGACTGGCCCAAGATCACCCATGTGGCTTTCATGGCTAAGGCGGAACTTGAACTCCTAGTTTCTAGCCCAGTGCCTTAAAGCATTTACTCTTTATTGTTGAAGTGTGTGTGGAATCACCCTGCCTAGATCAAAAGAATTCCCTGAGGCATTCGGAAAGAAGGTTATAGATGCCTATTAGCCTAGAAAGGGATTATAAAAGATCACCAAACGATTGGGCATAAATCATTTCACTGTCTGGAAGATCATCCACAAATGCAGAAGACTTCAGGCAACTGCCAACTTGCCCATGTCAGGCTGTCCCAGCAAGTTCAGTCCCGTATTAGGATGCAAAATGCTGAAAATCTCTTAGAATCACAGACTTTTTTATCATATGATCTACAGGTGGTTCTTGCCATTATTGATGTCAAAGTGCATTTGTCTATTAGAATAATTCTACATGGGGTGTGTGCCAGAAGGAAATATTTCCCCTCCAGGAAGAACAGGGCAAGACGGAGACCAGGATTTCTTCAACAATATGCTCTGGAGAGTTGAGGCAAAGATAGAATTCTTCTGCCACAGTATCAAGACATTTTTGATGAACGTCAAAAGACTTCATTTTACCTGAAGAATCTGATGCCACTTGTAAAGCATGGTAGTGGAAATGTTATGGTTTGGGTTCGGTTTGCTACATCAGAGCCTGGGCAGCTTACTATCATAGAATCCACTTTGAATTCTTCATTGTACCAGAGGGTGCTTGAGGATAGTGCAAGACCATCTATCAGAAAATTGAAGTTCAGCTAAAAGTGGACCTTGCAACATGACAATGACCCTAAACTTTTGAGTAAATCCAATTAAGGAATGGTTGGGGGGGGGAAAGGGCTTTTGGAATGGCCAAGACAAAGCTCAGATCTAAATCCCATCAAGATGTTGTGGGGTGATTTAAAATGGGCTGTGCCTGCAAGAAACCTCTCAAACTGCTTGCTTTTCCCACAGAAGGGAATTGCATATCTTTTAGGTTTTTTTGTTGAATAAATAATTGCAAAGTCAATTTTTACTCACTTACCTTTAATGAAGATAAAATGCTGATATGTCCACATTTTGTAAAGAAAAACCAAAACCTTTACATGGACATACATGTTTTTCACATGACTGTTCTATGAAAGGGATCTATTAATACAGCCCATTCTTTGTTGTTCACAGAAATTCTCTAAAATCGCGGTGAACATTGAATTAGCAAATACTGAAGCATAGCTCCTAGGAGAAATATAGCTCATTTTTTTTAATGGCATGAGAACTGAATCGAGGTGTGTGTGTAAATATGAGAAAGTATGGTAACCAAGTTTTAATAATGTATACTACAAGGTGCAAATCGGGCTCCAGTCCAGAATGTCATGAGAAAGTGAAGTCAACCACAAGCTCTGTCAGTAGAGCATACACCAGAAAGAAGCCACTAGCCAATTGCTGTTGTAGCTGTATTTTAAAGCGCTCACTGTACATCCTTGAAGTAAAAGGACTGTATTGGAATGTATTGAGAATTGAGAGACAAATTTTCTGCATCACCTGTCTATTGTCTTCTCAGCTTAGTGCTTTCCTTTTTGCATACAGTACTCATCCTGATTGTGCTGAAAACAGGAAGGTAGGAATTGAAACAAAATTAAAAGTCTTGTGAGTTCTTTTGAAAACTGAGTGATCTTTTTTGTGCCTTATTTTTTGTATTTACATGAAATAACAATGATAACTTAAGAAATTACTTATTTCAAGCTTGAGCCTTGTACTCTTCCAACTTTGTTGATGTTCTCAATCCAGAGATCATTTTCTTTTATCCAAATTGTTGTGCTACCCAAATAGTACTTATGGATGTAATTTGTAATATTCCAGTATAGGTTATTTCAAAATCCTGTTGAAATCCAGAATGGCACCAAAAAGTATTTAAGGGACCACTGCACACTAGGGGACAATACTGCCTTATTCTTTCCCCTGGTGTATACATACCTCTTTATTATTATGGTTATTGCACGGTCAGCCAGATGTTTAGACTGGTTTTGGCATTTTTATCCACCTATCAAGTCCTTCCCAAAGATCTGGGATAGATGTTGTTTGATGGTGTTAAAGGTATCATCACATGATGAAAGCTGTTCCAAGTAAAGCTGCCTTTTGCAATTGACTGATAGAGATTTTGTCAATGCTGATGATGTTCAAGTGGTGCCACATGATTTTGGGATTGAACCCAAGGCACCTATCATTACTGGTACTATCTTTTCCTTCGCCACAGTTGTTCTACTTTTATTTGCAGGTCTTTGTATTTTTCTCCTTTCTCTCTTATTCTATGTCTCCAAATACTACTATTGTCCAGACTTATTTTTCTTATTGACAGTTGTTAAGTCTGGGGTGTTATGTAGCCGGTGCTTGTCTAAAATCCTGAGCACTTTAGCTTCTTGATTTTGTGTATTTTGTGGTGCCACTACAAACTTATTGCTTGCAGGCAAATGGTATTTTCTGCAGATATTCCAGTGCACCATTGTTGCTGCTTTATCTTGCCATTGTTTGTAGTCTGTGTTTATTGTGTAAAGGTTGAATTCTTAAGTGATCTGCAAATCTCACAGTTTTTTGGCATTCTTACCTTAACACTCTCGAGGCTTAAATTGGGAATACAAAAACCTTACAGGGTTTGGCACTTTTCCACAAATTGAACCATTTTATATGTAAGAATTAAGGATATTTAATAAAGTAGAAACGTTGAGTTATGGCCCATAGGTACCAGTGTGCCAGATTTTAATGCTAATAGTAGTATTCAGTTTTCAAGGATAATACAGTCTACATAGAGTGAATGATAATGAATTTACAAAAGTAGGGAACATGTGTCTGTCCGTAATCTTTATTCAATCATTTTTTTCAAAGCCGCAAAGGATTGTAGGGGAGGAAATTTGTTCTTAGAGTTTACATAGCAGAAACCTTTTCATGGTTTTCAGCAGTTCAGTTGCCCATTTAGAAAGTATAAAAGGTATGTGTAATAGTTAGCATTTGCTGGATTATTTGAAGTTTCTCACAAATTCTCTTATGTCATTGCCTCCCACCCAGCTTTTCTGACAACTATTATATGTGTAACAGCTGTATGAACCATAAAAGGTATTAACTGAAATAATTTTCATTACATCTGGTTTCTACTATTTAGAAGACTGTGAATCCCAACAGCAGAGTTACCATAATTTTCAGCAGGCTTCTATCAAACTACCAAACTATGAATACAGAAGACAGCTATGGTAAGATAAATTTAGATTAATAAAAATAGCAGCTAAATGTAATTATATGTACCATGTGTTTGTTACTCCTTGATCTCAGTTGCCATCTGGGGTCTTGATAATCACCTCCTGAGCAACCTGGAGATTAGGGGGGGGGGGCATGTTATTATTTATTTATTTAGGAAAATTTGTATTGTCACCTACTTGCTCACGGCAACTCCAGGCAGCTTACAGGAAATAATGTTACATATTCCGGGCGGGGGGAGGGGATCAGAGTAACTAAAATTTGGTGACATAAAGGCTCACGCATTGTGGTTGGTCTTCATAGTCAATTGTTTGTGTTGAACAGAGTTCTGTGTTTCCTACTAGGGGAAAAGAACAAGGGGAAAAATGTTTTATCCCTGACCTTGTGCAGTTCTAAAATGCAGCAGAACACCAAGCACAATTCCCTGTTCCATTATCATTGATTGAGAATAGGGCTAGAGTGCACAAATCTACTAGTATTACTGCTCATCTTTATCGTATTGCACCTCTGTAGTGTTAACAGCTTTTCAGAAGTACAATACAGTACAGTACAGAAATCTCCCAGCTTTGACCTGGTTGAGCAGTCTGGGATCATCTCTGTAGGTCACAGAGCTACTGAGTCCTATCAAGCACGTCTGCAATTACTGCACAGGTAGTCCTCGACTTACAACCATTTCTTTAGTGACCTTATGAAGTTATAATGGCACTAAAAAAAGTAACTTATGACTGTTTTTCATACTTAAGACTGTTACAGCGTCCCTATGGCCACCTTGGTATCTGGCATGTATTTATGACAGTTGCATTGTCCCAGGGTCGTTGGCTTCTGACGAGCAAAGTCAATGGGGGAAACCAGATTCGGTTAACAATTGCATGTTTTGCTTAACAACTGCAGTGATTCGCTTAACAACTCTGGCAAAAGTCATAAAATCGGGCGCAACTCGTTTAACAACCATCTTAGCAATGGAAATTTTGGGCTCAGTTATGGTTGTAAATCGAGGACTACCTCTAATGATTCTAACATCCTGTCCAACTTAAAGCTTAAAAGAAAATCTGCTTTCCGTATTTCTAAGGTATCCTAAGCATTCAAAAGTCCAGTGAAATTGTACTTTCGTTAGTTCCACTTGTGAACTTCACATTGGGGGAAGTGCTGGAGCTCAGTTGTATCCGATCTGCTTAAACATGCTGTGAGCTATAATCCCCTCCCATAATCCAACCCCAGAGTCAGGAGAATGTCATATTCAGGCCTTCTTCCTACAACAGATTTCATTATATGAAGACAATATAAGCCAATCTCACTGTATACATGTTATACTTTGATAATAAAGGTTCATTCATTCACAATCCAATGGGCTGTGTGAACTCAGTAACCCGGTCAGTAAGTGAGAGGGTGGTTATCAATTCAGTTTCATTCCAAACAACTCTGTGAGATGAGACTATCTCCCTAAGATAGCCATGTCATATATATATACAGTATATGGAATAAAAGAGTTAATAAAGGTTCATCCTTCCCAGCCAGCATTTGAAACACATGAGGGCTTAAGACAGGGCTTCTTGTAGGTACTCTCTTCCCCTCTATGCCCATAGTGGCCATCTGGAAGTTTGGAAGAAAAAGATTAAATCCCAACCTTAATCAGGGCACTGGAGGTTTTTAAGACCTTTTTTCCTTGCTGAGGGAAGAAAACCAAGTGATGACCTGCTTTGTGGCAAATAGGAGGACTTGGAAAATGTTAATTTTCAATTTTACAAAGACATTGAAAAATGTGCATTTCCAGTGGATGGGGTAAGTCAGTTGCCGGAAGAATTACTAGGCTGCTTTCGTTAGTTTACTGGTAATAGGCATGATATAATAGGAATTGGATTCCTTTCTTTGAAAGTATCCAATTCTTTCATCTGTAGATCACATCTCTTAAAAACTTGTCAAGTAGACATGATTTTGCTGCATTTGGGACGATGATCTGTTGAATTGTTTCCAAATGGAGCAGAAATATACTGAATTGTACTTTCGTTGTGCGATCCAAGAACATCTCACATATGCTATTTTGTTAAATGTAATCGTTTACACTGATGGAAGACATTTTTTTTCACATAGCATCTTATTGGAAATACTCATATTGAAGAAAAGAAAAAAAGAATGAGAACAAAGAACAAAAGAACGCTAGCAAAGATTCAGTTTTTTTGTACTTTATTTGAGATTTTAATGATATTCCCCTCAGACGTTTCCTGTAGCAGTGTGTTGTGGTGGTCTCTGAATTGAAAACACAGAGGATTTTGCCAAAGATGTAGCCTAACACAATGATGTCCCCTCTTAGCTCAGATAAGAGCCACTTATCTTAGGTGGCCAGTGGGGGCCGTGAGCAGCACCTCTTCAATTTTCTTGAATAACTCTCTTAATTGGACTGTCTAATTGAGTCGCTTCAGGGATACGGATTTTCTGCAGCTTTCTCTTCATTTCATAAATGTGCTCATTAACATCTGCTGCATTGTTTTGCACTCCTGACTACATTTCTTTGTTTAGTACCCTAATCGCCTAAGCCTTCTGAGTGAATTTAATTAGCCAGCAAACTTGAAGTAATTTTGTGGTTATGGAATACTAAGAACTGATAGCTTTTCTTACCTATCTGATTAATTCCAATGTGTTGGTGTGTTTTTGCATTGCACTGAAAAGAGTACTTTTGGGATACTCATTAGACCTTCACGTTCTTTTCTAATAGATGCTTTGGATCCTGAAAAACTAATTCAGTGCCCCTATGACAAAAGCCATCAAATCAGGGCTTGTAGGTTCCCCTACCACCTTGTCAAGTGTCGGAAGGTAAGCTGTGGAAATCTTTTGTTTAAATGTAGTTGATGATGCAGAGTATATATAGAATAATTGCCTACCTGCTTATTTCCCAGATGATACGGACAAGTCGGTGCTTTTCCCAATTTCTTCAGGGTATATTTTAGTCACTCTTAATTTCCTTCATTCCATTCCCTCCATTTCAAAATGTGGTCCCAGTGTTCTTTTTTTCTACACTGATGGAAAAAAATATTTGATCCCCTGCTGATTTTGTACATTTGCCCACTGACAAAAAAAATGATCAGTCTATCATTTTAATGGTAGATTTATTTTAACAGTGAGAGACAGAATAACAACAAAAAAATCCAGAAAAATGCATTTCAGAAAAGTTATAAATTGATTTGCAATGAGTGAAATAAGTATTTGATCCCCTATCATCAGCAAGATTTCTGGTTCCCGGGTGTCTTTTATACAGGTAAAGAGCGGAGATTAGGAGCATCTCTTAAAGGGAGTGCTCCTAATCTCAGCTTATTACTTGTATAAAAGACCCTGTCGACAGACAATCAGTCAATCAGATTCCAAACTCTCCACCATGGCCAAGACCAAACAGCTGTCCAAGGATGTCAGGGACAAGATTGTAGACCTACACAAGACTGGAATGGGCTACAAGACTATCGCTAAGCGATAGTGAAAAGGTGACAACAGTTGGTGCGATTATTCGCAAAAGGAAGAAACACAAAATAACTGTCAGTCTCCCTTAGTCTGGGGATCCATGCAAGATCTCACCTTGTGGAGTTTCAATGATCATGAGAACAGTGAGGAATCAGCCCAGAACTACATGGGAGGATCTTGTCAATGATCTCAAGGCAGCTGGAACCATAGTCACCAAGAAAACAATTGGTAACACACTACGCCGTGAAGGACTGAAATCCTACAGCGCCCGCAATGTCCCCGTGCTCAAGAAAGCACATGTACAGGCACATCTGAAGTTTGCCAATGAACATCTGAATGATTCAGAGGAGAACTGGGTGAAAGTGTTGTGGTCAGATGAGACCAAAATCGAGCTCTTTAGTGGCATCAGCTAACTCACCGTGTTTGGAGGAGGAGGAATGCTGCCTCTGACCCCAAGAACACCATCCCCACCGTCAAACATGGGGGTGGAAACAATTATGCTTTGGGGGTGTTTTTCTGCTAAGGGGACAGGACAACTTCACCGCATCAAAGGGACGATGGACAGGGCCATGTACTGTCAAATCTTGGGCGAGAATCTCCTTCCCTCAGCCAAGGCAGTGAAAATGGGTCGTGGATGGGTATTCCAGCATGACAATGACCCAAAACACATAGCCAAGGGAACAAAGGAGGGGCTCAAAAAGAAGCACATTAAGGTCCTGGAGTGGCCTAGCCAGTCTCCAGACCTTAATCCCATAGAAAATCTGTGGAGGAAGCTGAAGGTTCGAGCTGTCAAATGTCAGCCTCGAAACCTTAATGACTTGGAGAGGATCTGCAAAGAGGAGTGGGACAAAATCCCTCCTGAGATGTGTGCAAACCTGGTGGCCAACTACAAGAAACGTCTGACCTCTGTGATTGCCAACAGGGGTTTTGCCACCAAGTACTAAGTCATGTTTTGCGAACGGGTCAAATACTTGTTTCACTCATTAAAATGCAAATCAATTCATAACATTTCTGAAATGCGTTTTTCTGGATTTTTTTTTTAATTCTGTCTCTCACTGTTAAAATAAACCTACCATTAAAATTATAGACTGATCATTTCTTTGTCAGTGGGCAAACGTACAAAATCAGCAGGGGATCAAATACTTCTTTCCCTCACTGTATGTATTTCCAAATGACAGAGAAAGAACTGGCTATCTTCATTGGGTCTGAGTGGTACCAAATTTGAAACTCTATTTTTGGTCTTGTAAATTACGATTTTAGGGTGAATCATTTTCCAGAACTTTACAACAATATCACCAAATAATGAAAAAGACCTGACATGTTCATTACATTTCCAGCAGTTTTTAGAGAATTAGTAAGCCATTTCAGCAATTAAGACAGAAGTAATATACCAACAATAGGAAAGTAGTGTACCGAGTAACTCAATCAGGGAAGTAGTCAGTGGCTTGCTAGAAGAGGGCATGTTGCCAGCTGCTGTGCAAAAGATGATAGTTTAGCTTCTTGGAGCCGACAGGTTTAGACAGAGCTTTGCTCAGTCTTCAATCTTCTTTTTTAGGAAGGTCATCAAGAAAATGATGAGTTGGAAGTAGTTACACTACAATCCATTGTCTCCAGTTAGCTAGATAAATACATAGATAGAATAGTATAGCAATATAAAAGCATAGTGAAAACACTTGGCTGAACTATTGCAATGCACTCTGTATGGAACTACTTTTCAAAATTGTTCAGAATCTGCCTGGTACAACCTGTTTTGCTAATACGTGAAAGCTTCCTGAATTATATAGCACTGGTATTGTGGGCACTGCTTAGGTTGCCAGAGTCCTACATGCTTTGACACTTAGGTAGTTATAGGACCAATTAATCCAAGGGGATTTGTCCCATTCAGTGAGTGCTTCCCATCAGGGATAGTGAGTATCTTCACATGTTAGGGGAAAGCTGATTAGAAAAAAATGTTTCTTACTTTGTGCATGATCTCTACTTAACAGCTTAACTCTTAGAACTTCAGTTGATATACCTACTACTTGCTTTTAGAAAGACAAAACAGTTCCAAAGAACATTCTTAATGTAGCTAGATGTTTTAATCAATGTGTTACAGTATTATTATTGGATGAATTTATATAAATTGCCAAGAGTCCATATATAGTTAGCAATATACAAATGTTGTAATATGTCTCTATAGACTAAATCCTTTTTTATATATAAGTTACAATAATTATAGCCCCCTTTATGGTTCAATAAAGGAAGTCTCTAGGTTGCATGGAAAGTATCAGTAATTCTTGATGATATATAAAATTGCTCCAAGTAAACATGATTCTTATTGAGGGGCTTCTGTAATTGATTACTTTCATTTAATAATAATAATAATAATAATAATAATAATAAAGTTGGAAGGGACCTTGGAGGTCATCGAGTCCAACCCCCTGCTCAGGCAGGAAACCCTATACCATTTCGGACAAATGGCTGTCCAGTCTCTTCTTAAAAACTTCCAGTGTTGGAGCATTCACCGCTTCTGGAGAGACTCTAACTGGAAGTAGTTCCAGAATAGTTCTCCATGCGAAGAATAGCTACTATGAGATATAATACTACTAGTCCTTCTTTTCAGACTTTCCGGAGCCGCATGAGGCCTTTGCGGCTCCGGAGCCTATTTTGGCGAGCGCATGCGCGCATTTGCGCGCGCGCAGGTGCGCATGCGCGAACGGCGCATGCGCGAACGGCGCACGGGTGCGAGGGGCACGCGCGCATGCGCGAACGGGGTGCGCGCGCATGCGCGAACGCGCGGCTCCCAGCATTTTTTTTTTTAAGCTAAATGGGTCCGTGCGGCTCATCCGACGTTTCGGATGGCCGACCCATGAACTAGACATACCCAATTCCAGCAAACATTCCTGATATGCTTTAGCCTCCAGTTCCCTAATCATCTTTGTTGCCCTTCTCTGTACTCTTTCTAGAGTCTCAACATCTTTTTTACATCGTGGTGACCACAATGTATAGTCTTCAGATTGAAAACTAAGTCACAGAAAAGAGATCAGGATAGGAATGTTCTATGCGAAAGTATATTTACTACTAGAGCTTTTTATTTTGTATGGGCGATGTTTCAATCATGTAAAGCCCATGCAGCTGCATACTTAAGTGGCATAATTCAGAAATAGGTTCACCAATTTATTGAGAGTTAGGCCTTTTGGCTAAGATCAAGTGTAATTAGGCCATAGGCTTCTGTTGTGAGAAATCAGGAAAGGATGTGAAATAGTATATCTTCATTTAGAAAAATCTGCCTATGCAGGGTGCTGATTCAATCCCTTGTTTAATTTAGCTGCTCATATGAAAAATATTGTAATATGATTCAGATGTTATTCCAATACATAGCACCTAAATAAACAATCATACATCAGCTCACCCTAGAACCAATGATATTGTTCACCTGTAGAAATTAGAGAAGCAGCTCTTGTATAAACTTTAAAAATAGTAAATTTCTTTTTTGGCTTTATTCCAGCCCGGAGAAACTCTAAACTTCTCAGTGAATCTAAACATTTCAACATGTCACCTCAGCTTAGGCAGCATACTCCTCAATAATGAGCCAAGTCTTTGTTCTTCTTTGAGATTTTTTTTTTTATAATTTCTTAAACTGGAGGTTCCTTGGTTCCTGACTTCTGTTGATATTTATACATAAATTAGATTCCTGAGGATATGTTTTTACTTTCCCAAGAATATGATCAAATATTTTCCCCATGATCTGTGCAATGGCATACTGTTATAAATTCATTTGTGAAAAGGCTGAGGGGGTTTTCCTCATAAGATGAACCGCAAGTCCTTTTTTAGTACCAACAAGACAAATGACCCATCAGCAGCACTGAACCCACCAAGTTTTTACTTGACAAAGGTTTGCATTGCAAGTGAGAGTTTTGTTTGGAAGACTAGCTCAACACATTTCTTGATAATCTCCAGAGATTAAGTTCCAAACAAGCAGTAATCAGTTGAGCAGAATAGTTTGCCTATTATCTCATTGCCAGTCTCAACAATAGAAGACAGAATCTGAGTAGTTTGTCCTCAGCCAGTCCTTGGATTGTCACAGTATCCTCAGTTAACCTAGCATGTTTAATCTTTATTCTGTTTCCAAGGAAGATGCATTTTTTAATCGTACTTTACAAACAGGTCCCTCAACTGCAGACTCTTGCCTTCTTCCAGTAAATTTACTTTCCTCAACTAATATAAAATGCATTAGCTTCTGAATATTTTGAACTGGAGAAAACATTTCAAACTGGATTCAGCTTCTTTTTCTATTCCTTTCCCTGGAGCACCTGGCCTTCAATTTCTTCATGTAATTGAGATTTGGCATTATAATGCCTTTCCATGCTTATTTCATCAGAGCAACTCATTCAGTGCTAATGAGGCAAACTGGCTTGTCTTTCACTTCCCTGCAAAATAAATCAGTTACCTAATTCTCTTTTAAAATATGGCTCTCAAAATGAAAGGATAGAAACTCAGGTTGCCTCATTTCAAGAAAAACACCATCAATATGTTTCCATCACAGAGCTATGCGTTTTTTCTATGCAAGCTTATCCAAAGGTTTAAGTCTTGTTGAAATCAATGTTTCAGATATCCTCAATACCTATCAATGCTGAAATACCTAGGCTATGTATGTCTGCTCAGAAGGAAGGGCAAATAACAGCCTGAAATTAAGTGTAGTCATTTCTCTTCCTAAATTACAAAGCCGAACCTTTAATCTTATAAATAACTAGATTGTATTCATGCATTGACTTAGATAGAGTTGATAGAGGTGCTGTGGTAGTGGTGGTTCTGGAGTATAATGAAAAGGCTTTGGAAAATAATGGACTGTCTCTAAGGCATGGGGAAAAGTCCCCAAAGATCAAGAATACATGAGTCCTGCCAATCAAAAGCCACCTAAATAGATCAAAGAGAGAAATACAAGGAGAATAATGGAACTAGTATACCAAATATGGAGAAGAAATCCTGGTTTCAAATCATGATTTGGATGACCATACGGATTCACACTTGTGCTAGTGGTGGTGACAGTATGGAGAATCCAACAGGAGGTGGGTTTTGAGATATTTTTTTCCCTGTGTCCTGTTCTAGAGCTATTTAAGAGAGCCCAACTTATTTTACAGAGCCCAACTAAATAATAGTACCACATTAGGCAAATCTTGAAAAATAAAGCAAAATTGGATATGGTTAGAAGTTCGGCTATAAACCAAACTAGGAATTTTAAAAAAATCCGTGAAGATGATGGCAAACCTTATTGATGCCAAATGGTTGTTTCATGGAGAAATAAGTAAACTACTTACTTTGTGTCATAGTTATATGTCACTGCTTGTTAAGATTTGAATGAAAATGCATGCAAGTTGTTAAAACAATGCCCAGGTGACCTGTCAGTAAGGCTGCTGTGATTTTGTTATCTGTACTTGTCTTTCTAGAACCATCCTGGGATTGTGGAGCAGCTGGTCACTTGCCCATTTAATGCTCGTCATCAGGTGCCCAGGGAACAGATCAGCCAACACATATCAAGCTGTGATGACAAACGATGCATCGAGCAGGACATCGGTAAAAATAAATCTTCTAAGAACTGACTGTTGACAGCTATAGCAGTCCCTGACTTTGCTGTTAGATTTTCAAAAATGGTTTGTTGAATAAGTTTTCTTTTGCCTCCAAAAGGCCTTTCAGCATCTGTTACAGGTATGGTATGAACTGTGTGGTTCACTATTGATTGTGATTTGGAATGGCATAGGCAAAATAACTACTTTTTTCTTGATGACCTAGCAGGTCCTTTGAGTCCTCAGTTTCATAAACCAAGGACTTTTTATTGTTAAACATTGTGACATAAATTGTGAGTGCTAATAGTAAAAGGTAGTCGGGTTAGGTTTTGAAAATAATAATCTTGGGTCACTGACATCTCCTGTTCAGTGGAGTGAAGCAAGCAGAGACAAAAGCTATGTATTACTTGCCCTTTTATGAAATAAGTGAATGTCATTGTGTTCTTAGTCCACAAACATACATATAACAGAGCGTTATACTTGGAGGTTTATTGATTGATGTAATCATTTATAGACTGTCCATTGCTTAAATAACTCCTGGTGATTTACAGCGCTATACATAAAAAGTGATTAAAAATCATCAGAAAACTTAAAAGACAGACAAGTACCATCAGCACCCAAATGACCCATAGTATAAAATATTTCTAAGGACTTCTTAAAAACCACGAAGTGTGAGGCATTTCTTATCTTAGGAAATACCATTTTCCAAGAAGCTGGGCATCTACTGAGAAGAGGCATTCTTGAGTTCCTAGCCCTTTCTCTTTCTGTAGTGTGGGAATCAAGACTGCATGGAGCGTATTGAGTCTGGACAGAACGGACCTTTCTGTAGGTACCTGGGTAACTTTTCCCATCTGCAGGTTGGGCTGATACTGCAAGGAGAAAGCATTCTCTCAATTAACTGTTTGGATTGGGGGGGGAAAAATAGCAATGTTTTAACCACGTCACTCATTGAGGTATTTTGGAATCAAAACCTCACTAGGTATTTAAGACCTCTTCTGTAATATATGTATAAACGTGCCAGGATAAATAAGTGTGAAAGAATCAAAACAGCACGAATATCATTTGGCATAAACCTGAATACTTATCCCTTGTTATAACCTATGTACTGTAAACTTGGGAGTAACTAGAGCCAGTGCAGCAGTGCTTCATAGTAACTGAGTATCAGATTGAAGCCTGTATTTAACAGAATATCATCACATTGACTTAATCGTTGTCAAAAGATTGATTGGTACCAACATTAGTTGCAGTTAAGATTGGCAGAGGAGCTCCCTGATCTGGATCTGAAACACTCATCCCACAATTTTAACTTGAGCTATATTGGCTACAATGTAATTTACATCTAGAATTAAAGCAGGAGAAGGGGCGTATTCTGGGAAAATAATATATGTTATTGCAGCTTGACACCTGATTGTAAGTAAAAAAATAAATTGGGATAAGAGAAATAAGGAGAACTAGCATTATATTTGCAGTTGGAGGGGAGCTAGGTTTGAACTCAGTATTTCAGAGATTTAGTTTGGAGTCTGAAAGAAAACAATGTTTTAGTTCCATACTCTTAAGTGCTCGTGTGTGGGAAGCAGTGGGGACCTGAAATGAATTCCTGCTCCATTATTTTCTAGGTCAGTGGTGGCAAACCTATGGCACGGGTGCCAGAGGCGGCACTCAGAGCCCTCTCTGTGGGCACGCGCGCCGTCGCCCCAGTCCTAGGCCTTCAGCTGGGTTTTATAAAACCTTTTCGCTTTAGGCCTCCGTCGCCATGTGCAAAAACAAAAAAAAGGTTCAATCAGTCAATTTCAACTTCTCGTGGGAAAAAAAAGATCTTGCAAAGTTGGAATTGATTGAACTTTTTAGTCCCACCCAGTCTGCCGTTACCACCGCAGCCACGCCCACCCAATTGGCCATACCCACCCGGCACTCGACGATGCATAAGTGGGTTTTGGGTTGCAGTTTGGGCACTCAGTCTCTTAAAGGTTCGCCATCACTGTTCTAGGGCCTCCAGATAGACGTTATAGAACAGAGGTGTCAAACTCGCCACGTCACATGACATGTTGCGACGTATCGCGATTTTCTTCCCCTTGCCAGAGCTGGGGTCATGCTTCCCCATGACGCATCCAGCCCGTGGGCCGGCAGTTTGACACCCCTGTTATAGAAGATGTAGACCCTACTGAATGCTATTATGACTCAACCAATGGAAGGAAAGGTCAAGGGAAGGGGATTTTTTTTCTTGCAATGTTTTTAAAGAATGGCCTTCAGAAGCAGTTATATTGCCACCAAACCTAACAGCCACTAAGCCCCATCATTTCTACAAACTGAAGCCCTTTGTAGGCTACCCCTTAAGATGGATTAGTACAGTGTAGCCAAATGTGGTTCCAATTTGGGTCATCTTAGAAGCATTTTTTCTCAGAATGAGTCTTTTTTTTTTTTGTTATAGCAAGTCAAGCAGAGAATAAAAGAAAAGTGAATGTGATAAGTTCATGGCAGTCTCCTCCATGTGAAGAAGACTGGGACAAAGGTGAGAATTCTGTTGTTGATACTTTATTAGAATACTGCAAGTTTGAGTTTTCCCTTTCTCTTTTTTGAATGACGCTTAATATGAAAAGGCACTCCTATCAAACAGCTGTTCTTCCATTATTTTCTATCCTGTGCTGTTGTTATCCTTGTGCCAAGCAGAAATTGGAACATTTTACAACCTAAGGTTATGCATTCTCATGTAAATTAATTATATTTCTGCGTTGCTTCCTTTGACACCAAATCCTAGATTAGTTTTATTCTTAATAAGTAACAGAATTTATTTTCTTTTCCATAAGTAAAAACTGATATTTTTGTGCGATAATAGATATAGCAAACCAATCAGACTCTACCTTCGTTTGGGGCACAAGCTGCTCTGCAATGAACAGGTAAGTTGTGTTTCCTTTCTATTCTTAAACTGAAGATCATTTCTCTCAACTCCTGTGCATTCCTATTTTTGCTCTAAATGGAGAAATTGTTTTTTTTTTTTTAGGAATTTTAAGTTTTGTTATAAATTAGAGACATTGTGGCTTATTGCTGACATTTAAGAAATATATTTCTTTGTCCTTTGGGGTACTGTTACAGATAGTCCTCAACTTATGGCCGTTTGCTTACTGACAGTTTGAATTAACGGCCTCGGAAAGTATAAAACACTTCCAACCAGTGCAAAATAATCACACATGCACACCACGGTTGTGTGATTATGATCTGGGCACTTTGCAATTTGTTCACACTTATGACTGGTCATAAAGCTAGCATTGCTGGCAGCAAGGATTGCGAAGAAAGCAAAACCAGCAAGATTTTAGCTCCCCCAGCGTTAACCAACTGCATTTCTTCTTCCCGCTACCCCTTCATAGTAACACTGAAGAATATTTGCTGCTGCACCTGTGATTTTTTTTTTTAAGTCCACCTAATATTAAATTTGTCACAATTGAGATGTGAAAACTACTTCCCAAGCTGATAAGGGGATTAGTAATTATCAAAATTATAACAGTGGCAGTTTGCCATTTCTTCTCAACCTTCTAAGCCTATTGCATTGCAAGAACACCAAAAAGCACTGTCTAGATCAGGCATGTCAAACTGCCGGCCCATGGGCCGGATGCGTCACGACGAAACCACGCCCACCCCATTGCCGGCAATGGGGAAAAAGTTGCGATACGTCGCGTAACGTCACGTGACATCGCGAGTTTGACATGCCTGATCTAGATAGAATATATATAAAGAGGTTTCATTTGAAATTAGTCACTCAGGGTTTTGTGCTACAACCTAATTTTTTTTTTCTAATAAACCATAGTAATTGAATTTTTTTAGCTTGATTTCCTGGATTAAATATTTCCTGCTGGATTTAGTGGAAGACCATGTGAGATTAGTTTCAGTGACTCTTTACTCCCATTACAAGGGAGGCTTGCTTTCTGGAAGTTTTGATATACAAATCATAGTGATTGATCTTATTATTATGCTGTTGCCTACTGAACAAATTGTCAGCATCTTGCTCCAGCAGACCTGCGCTAGAACCAGGTGGATATCAACATTAACCAATTGCCTCAAGCAGTCACCTATATAAGGCAGCAGACAGGAAAGATTCTACTCCTATTGCCAGCTGCACTCAAGGATTATACTGCCTGCTGTGACTGCTTTTTCAACCTGATTCCTTGTGATGGAACTTATATCAGGGGTGTCAAACTCGCAACGTCACGTGACGTGTTGCGATGTATCGTGACTTTTTTGCCATTGCTGGCAATGGGGTGGGCACGGTTTTGCTATGATGCATTCGGCCCGTGGGCCGGCAGTTTGACACCCCTGTTTTATATGAATTACATATATCCATGTCATTGAGTTTCCCAATTCTTGAGTAGAATTTACTCTTGATAGACAGATAGGCAAATCCAGTTTTAGACCATTAGCCCTGAAAACTATAACAATGTAATGCTTACAATCAAGATCCACCTTTAATGACTCGGCTAGAAGGGTGTCGCTAATTGAAATTTACCAATTGCCCTAAGGTAAAATCAAAAGTATGAGTGTATGTAGCTGCCTTCCAGCTTTACTCCAGAGATGTGGGCTAGAATAAATTCGCATTAGTTAACCAAATTAAAGAGGGCCTTTCCAATGAACAGCCTCATGAGTTGGGTTGATAGGACATTCCACGTATCATAGCATAGCTAATGCAAGTAATCCTCAACTTAAAACAGTTCGTTCAGTGACCATTCAAAGTTACAACAGCATTGAAAAAAGTGACTTATGATCGTTTTTCACACGACCGTCGTAGCCTCCCTGAGGTCATCTGATCAAAATTCGGACATTTGGCAACTGGTTCGTATTTATGACAGTTGCACTCTCCTGGGGTCATGTGATCACCTTTTGCAACCTTCTGACAAGCAGAGTCAATGGGGAAGCCAGATTCACTTAACAACCGGGTTACTAACTTAACAACTGGAATGATTCACCTAAAACAACTGGGGCAAGAAAGGCAAGAAAGGTCGTAAAAATGGGACAGCATTAACAAATGTGTCATTTAACAACAGAAATTTTGGGCTCAATTGTGAGTGTAAGTCGACTACCTGTACTGCATAGTCATAGGCAGAAAATTAGACAGATATAGGATAAAAAGGCTGATGATGAACCAATGCAACTGTGAGCAAGTAGACTTCAGTTGCCAGCTACAGCCTATATATCCATGCTTGGTTTCTATTTTGTTACACAAATAAATGCCCAAATCAAACCAAGTTGGGTTTTCTCTTTCTCTTTGTTATTTTTTTTTCTTTTTGTCTCCATTCTGTTTTATTAAGTAAAGCAAAAAAAATAACATCCCTTCTCCATGGAAATGTCAGAGAACTATTGCAATGTAAAAATTTAGTAATAACCTATTATTTGAAAGATCCTGTCTTAGGGCTTAGTTAGGAACTAATCTGGTAACCGTGATTGCTCGTTTCTCAATCTTAGTTTAATTATAAAATAGCTTAATTATAAAATGTGTGCGTGTGTGTGTATGTGAATAGAGATTGTTCAGTTTGCTTATACAAAGAGTTTTGGAAATAGCACCATTAAATGCCGAGTTGAACTGTAGCAGATGTCAGTGGCAAATCTGTTTATCCTACAGAAGGTCATATAGAGGTATTAGTCCTGACCTACAAGAATTTTTTAAAAAAATGTGGAATAATGAACAACACAGGTAGTCCTTGAGTCGTGACAGCATTTGGAACTGGAATTTCTGTCTCTAAGTGATACTGCTGCAAAGTGCAGTGTCACATGACCGCCTCACTTATCAATGGCAATCCAGGCATTCTCTATTGCTGGCGTTAATCGAACCCCACTGGTTGTTAGGCAAGAAGCCACCCCAATCTAAGCCATTCCCCCCCCTGCCCCATTTCTGCCCTTTTGAGCTGCCCTACCCTCTGCGACCTCTAGGGACCCTGGTTGTCTCTCTCGCCCTGGTCTCTGCTCACCCCGTGGAATCTGATTGCCCCTTGCCCAAATTGCATATGGCGTTCTTGCGAAGCTTTGAAATCTTCCAAAGCCTTGCAGGAAAGTTTTTATGTCTGGGTGGGAAGAAAGCCTGGCGTGGCCAACAGCTGCCTCGCATCCCCCCTCCTCAGCAGTGAGAGGAAGAAGACAGCAAAGGTCAGCTCGGGGGAAGGGTGCAGGTTTGGCCAAGAGGGGCCCAGGATGGTAGAGCTGGCAGAGCCCAGGATCAGCAGAGGCGGCTGAGGGCAGGGTAGCCCAAAGAGCAGAGGTGGGGGCGGATGGCTGGCGCGGGAAGTCCAATGCAGGTACCCTGAATTTTGATCACATGATCATGAGGTGCTGCACAAGCATAACTTCAAGGACTGAGGGCAACTACCATTCAGTCACTACTGTTGTAACTTCAAATGGCCCCTGAATGAATGCTTGTTAAGTGAGGACCACCTATATATTACTATTTTTCCTCCTGTTAAAAAAAAAACAACAACGATTAAATTTAAGCAAAAGCAGGAGCATGAACTTTTCTTTTTTTTCTTTTCCCCAGTCCAAGAGCCAACCCAATAATACGACATAGGAGCCATCTAGCTTCAGGTCTGCGAGCTCCTAGAACTTTGCCTTTCCTTCTGCCATGGAAGAACTGTAAGTAATGGTGCTGTCTGCATAGTAAACCTTGGATTGTGTACCATAAAGCACTCCCATGCAGTACAGTGTTTCATATTAAAATCTCGTGGTTTTTCTTAAAAAAGCAAAGCCCATAACCTCAGTGCAGTATGTGCTGGCAACTATATCCAATATGGATAAATAGGTAAGAACCTGGGAAGACTTATGTATGCACTTAACCTAAGGTTAATAATACAGTTTATTATTCATTGATAGCATCTGATGGAAATATTTATATGCCTGAGCATGTAAAGTCATTATTTATGACTGCTATAATGCTATGTAGAACAAACAAGCAGAAGACTGGCAGAACGCATCCACGAACACCCAACTAGCAGTCACAAGACATGATGAAAATTCTTTAATTTCACAACATATAGACAGATTTGACCATAATTTCAATTGGGAAAATGTGCCTATCCTAGACCAGGCCAAGTCCAAAAATGTCAGAGAATTTCTAGAAGCCTGGCACTCTGACAAATCAGCCATCAATACACACATAGACATTAACAACATCTGTAGCAGTGATGGCGAACCTTTTAGAGACCGAGTGTCCAAAAACTGGCCCCGCCCCTGCTCCACCCCCTGCCCCGCCCCCACCCCGCCTACCCGCAGGGCCACACCGCCTCCAGGACCCGCCGCAGATCGCCCAGGCAGCCCAGCAGCGCCATGGCGGCCATGCCCTCTGCCCGTGCCCCGCAGCATCAACTGTGTGCGATGGGGCGTGAGGGCAGAGTCTTCTCTACGCTGCCTGGCTGCCATGTCCTTGGCTCCGCTGCTCCACGTGGGCCACGCTCGGGGGCGACTCTCCTCCAGGGGGGCTGCTGGTGAGGGGATCGTGGCGGGAGGCAAGGCTGGCAACGGCATGTGTGCCCACAGAGAGGGCTCCGAGTGCCACCTCTGGCACCCGTGCCATAGGTTCACCACCACTGATCTATAGACTATGCAAAAGAGACTGTCACCCAGCCCAAAAGAGAGCAAAAAGACCCTCAAGCACCTCTTCACCAGCAATCAGCACCCAGATCAGCATAGATTAATTCCACGGTTAACTTGAAACCAGCAATCAAGTGAACAATACTCCAATCAAGAAATTTGCCAAAGAGCCAACAGTAAACAGCCCAACCAAAGAATCTCTTAAGACCACCCCCATTAACACTGACAGGGCAAGCCACCAGAATATAAACTGGCAGCAAACGGCACTCCTTACTAGCAGCAGTGATGCTACCTAGTTTGGGTAATGAAATGTCTGCAAGAAAACGAGCAAGCTGCGGCTGCCCAGAACGGAGGTCCAGAGGCATGCAGAAGCCCCCCCCCCCAAACCTCCATTCCTGGTGCAAACGTCTAGGAAAACGCCTCCGAGGCTTGGATCAGGCCCTTGGAAGTTCCGTTCCGGGCGGCAGCAGCTTGGAGCAGTCCTCTGAGGGCTGGATCCAGCCTCCGGAGGCATGCAGAAGCCTCCCCCGGCCTCCATTCCGGGCCGCTTGGAGGAAGGCTCCGGGGACAACGGGGTCACTTTCTCCGGCGGACTGGACGCGGGTGCGAGGGGCCTGGCCTTCTCCCTCAGTTGAAGGCTTCAGGCTTGCTGTCAGGCAGAAAGGAGTTGGGAGCAGGAGACATTCTCACATAGAGAATGAAAGTTTCTGAGGTTCGTGATTTGGCGCAACTTCAAACACTCGCGCGAGATCACAGATTCCAGAAACTTCCATTCTCGGTGCGAAATACATTTCCAAGCCGACTCTCCTCTCCCTCAAAGGGAAATAAACTGCGGCAGAGAGGATTTTTGCAAGGTAAGTGAGTCCGGCGCGGCAGGAAGGGAGAGGGAAGCAGTTGTGAGGAGTGGGGGGGGGGGAATAGGGTGAATGTTGCAGTGCCACTGAAGTCGCTCCTAAGGGCGAACGACTGCCGTGGTACTGCAATATTCGTAACTTCGGCTGCTCATCACGTAACTTCGAACGAGCGTTAAGTGAACGCTCATAACTAGGGGATTACCTGTACAGTAATATACTATCTGTTCACCTTGAGGAGAGGCAGCTGTCTCTGCTGAGGATTAAGGATTGCACCATAGAATTAAGACACGGACCAGCTACATATGTAACTGGTACGAATATAGGTCAATAAATGTAAGACCTGTTTAAAAATACGACTTTGCAAGAACAAACTAATTTTAATTGTCTTCAGACTGAATGCTTATTATGAAAATCAGTCACTGAAATGTGAAAAAAATGAAATTGGTTTTCAAATGAATAGGATTTCTGTTTATGGGAATTATTCCCCTAGGCAGATAATTAATAAACTTTAAAACTGCTATGCTGCTCAGTTCGTCCCAGTTGATGCAGGAATAGAAGGCAAGTTACTAGTCTTAACTGATTTATCCTGAGAAATTGGGAAACTGGCAGTTCCAGTCCCACCTTGGGACATGAAGCCTGCTGGGTGGTGTGGGGCCAGTCACACTCTCTCAGCCCTAGGAAGCCGGCAAAAGCAAGCCACTTTTGAAAAACCTTGCCAAGAAAACTGCAGGGACCCGTCTAGGCAATATCTGAGAATCAGACATGATCGAATGATAGAAAAAAAGGGGAGGGGGGTTAACAAGAAGCCTTTTCTGCCTAAGACTAACTAGGATGCTTGCACAATATGCTGCCCCCATCCCCCACCCCGCATCAGTGATCTGTTTAAGTCCACTGAGTGGAATCCAACCTTGTATGTGGCTGTCATGGGAGAAGAGCTCTGTTTCGTTACTGTTGTCTCACTGGACGAGAGAGGGTGCTATTTACCCCTAACTTCTCTGAAACAGCTGCTTTGAAATATAAGTGCTAGAGAAGAAGGGGCATAAATAGTATCTTAACAGTTGTTAGATTTTTAGGATTAATTCCTGTTAAATTTGGTAGGAGAGCAGCTGCATTAGGTTTGGTTTGCAGAGCCTGTCCCTGTTCAGCCGTCATAGGCAGCAACAATCTGGAATATGCTGCATCATTATTCTTGTCTCTCCTTGGGTGTGAACAAAGGGGAATGACTGTACTAAGATCATTTTTTCTCTCTCTCCTGTTCTATCCCTGAGGTGACAAAATGTTTCTTCCAGTTCTAAAGTTATAATCAGATATAAGGAAGAACGCAAAGGTCTTCCAGTGCTTCTTTTTCCTGGTTATATAGCGTGTGACTTCATGCAAACAGCCTCAGAACAATTAAAACTTTGGTTGCTCCTTGTGTGTGTGTGCCAGAGATTGTATTTGCAAAACAAATATTCTCTGGGACATCATTGGTTGGAAATTAAATATAAATAATAAGATTACTTCATAGGAATGCAATTAGTTTCCTCTTCTTGACAAATTAAAGATATGTGGCATAAATGCAAAGGTGTCCTTTTACATTTGCCATTTAAACATTGTAGGTGAAGACATGGGAGGATTATCTTGGGATTTTGGCTTTTCTGAAAGAAAGGGACCCATCTTGCTTTAGACAGTGGCGTCCATTAATCAAATGATTCCAGCCATTAAACATTGGAAGAAGCGAATTATGTGCCGATTGCTTAATGAGCTCCTCCTCCAATTTCTCAGGAGATCAGATGTCAAGCCAATATAAAACTAAAGTAGATTTGGTTCTACAGAATGTATGCCACATAAATTACTTTATAAATCAGCCTACTATAGATATGAGTGGATATATGAAATATGAAAATGTGTTTCGGGAAAAGTAATAGATAATTTTTCTTTGGCATGTAGGTACATGCATATTTGCATATGTGCTGAAGGAAATGAAGGAAGAAAAAGATAATTGTGTTCGTAGTAAGGATCTTCCATAGGACAGTCCTTGAGTAGTTTAAAAAAAGGGGGGGAGGGGGGCTATTCAGCCTAAAGGAAGAATTGAGCTGGGAAAATATGTGCAAGAAGTAAGTCTCACTCAATCTCTCAATCTTTTTCTTGTTCTTTTATTGAAAGTTCTCAATTTTTCAGAATATAGCACCACTGGTCTCACTAGTGCAAGGCAGCTTCCCTTTTAGCTGTGTAAAGCTAGAGCGTTTACAGTGGAATGCAGGACAGTGACTTAGCTTGCATAAGCTAGTTAAGGAAATAGTAACAACATCAGCATTTGAGTGTCATTGAAAGTAACTTAAGAGTCACTCTTCACTTTAAAATGCTCCATTAAGCCCAGTGTTTTAGAAGAGCAATCCAAATGTCTCTTCTTTTTCATTAATTTGTCTAATTGAACTATCTGGAGAAGATAAGCATAGGGGGGAGTTAGATACCAGATTTGCTCTACCTTTTTTTCTTTCTTTTTTTTTTTAAGAAAAAGTACGTGTCGTATAGATCAGGGCTTTTCAACCTTTTCACCAATTGTACCACTTTTAGGATATGGCAATATTCGAGTACCACCTAGCAAGGTGTCAAATACTTGATGACCAAAAAAAAAAACCCTGTTCAAAGTTGCAATTGCACTGAAATGACTTATGACCATTTTTCACACTTATGACCGTTGCAGCATGCCCAGGGTCATGTGATTTATATTTGGATACTTGGCAACTGATTCATATTTATGATGGTCACAGTGTCCCAGGGTCATGTGATCCCCTTTTGCAACCTTTTGACAAGTAAAGTCAATGGCAGGGCTGCTGGTGGCCAAGTGCTAAGGCGGGACTTCCCTCCTTCCCTGCCTCCCTCTTTCTCATGCCCACCTCCTTCTGAAGGAAGAATTTGAAACCCTCCTCCCATATTTTCTCTCTTCCATATATTCATCAAACAAGGAAAAGCCTCCAGAAACAGAAAAGACAAACTGCTGAGTGAACTAGCTTAAAAGGGCACATTCCCCTTTAAGAATTAGCTACTGGCTAGAAAGGAAAGTAAGGAGCCGGCAGCCGGCACTTAAGGAAGAAAAAAAAATGTAGTAAGTATTGGCTGCTGGCTAAGGCAGCCTCCCCAAATGGCTCCATTCATAAGCAAAGGAATCTACAGGCAAAATCCATTCACGATAAAAAATACTTCAAAATCCCTTGCAGCAAAACTTACAGCTAACAATAGGAGAGCAATAGAAGCTAACAGGAGACATGAGCCATCAGCCAAATAGAAATTGCCAAACACTCCTTAAGAACACAAAGCCCACATTGCACAAATCCCAGAACTTCAAAGTCACAAAAGCACATAAGAATCCTTCCACTCTCCATCTCCCTCCCTCCCTCACCTCCAGCCATTGCTGCCTTTTTCATTCCTCTTAGAGGGCAACCCCTCCCCCACCCTCCTCCTCCTTTCCCTTGGTGCAGCCAAACTGCTTCATTTTATAGCCTCTCCTGTCTCTGCCGCCGCCTCCTCCTTTCTCATGGGGGAGGCTGAGCCAGAACTGAGCCTGAGCCCTTTGTCTCTCCCCAGCCACTGCAGCTCCAGAGGACTCTCTCACTGTAAGTCCTTGCCTGCGCTGGCTCTTTCCCTCCCCCACTACACTTGGCTAGGCAGGGCTGCGTACCACCTGCCACTTGTTAATGTACTAGAAGTGGTACGCATACCACAGGTTGAAAAGCCCTGGTATAGATTATTCTCATCTCATTACAGATAGTTCTGGACTGATGACCATTCATTTAAGGATGGCTTGAAGTTATAATGGCACTGAAAAAAGGTGAGTTATGACCGTCGCTCCACCTTGTCCACAGCAGACGGCGACTGTCATAAATGCGAGCCGGTTACCAAGCACCCAAATTGTGATCATGTGATTATGGGAATGGTGCAACGGTCGTAACTTTGAGGACGGATCATAGGACACTTTTTTCAATGCCATCATAGCTCCAAATGGCTGTAAGTCAAGGACTACCTGGAATTAGCTTTATACTGGGCTTGCTGTTCTAAATTACGGCTAAGATTACCTTTCAACTACTTTGGAAAAAATAAACATTGGGCTACATGTGGGCTACATTGGCTCCTTGTATCTGAAATAGGGTTTCCTGCCTGAGCAGGGGGTTGAACTAGAAGACCTCCAAGGTCCCTTCCAACTATTATTATTATTAGAAATGTTATGAAACATGTTAACATTGCTTCTCAGCCCTTAAATCAGTTAGATGTTGCTCTCTACTGCCACCTAGGGACTTCCTGAATAAAAATAGTTGGTTCTTCCCACTGGGGCAAATGAAAGAGTACCTCGACTTACGACTGTAATGGATCCTGGAATTTTCATTGTAAGTTATAGGCACTGACCCAATTTTTCAAACTTTTTTTTTGCCACAGCCATTAAGCAAATGCTGTAGTTGTTAAACATGTGAACACATTCCGAACAGATGTTTGTTTTTTTTGCCAGAAACCGGCCAAAAAGGCCAATTTCTGGCGCACACACACCCCATAAATTGCATAATGTGACTGTGAACACTGCAACCAGCTGTAACAGTGAACCGGTTGCCAAACACCCAAAATGCAGTCATGCAGCCGCGGGGGTGTGTACACCACTATCAGATCTCTGCAACTGGGTCATAGGTTCCTTGGGGGGGGGGGTGTCCTAACTTCAAATGATCGCTAAACAAGGACTATCTTTAATGCTACTATGTAAGTAATGCTTCAACCACAGCATAAGGAATTTAATGGAAAGGCCAGTGTTCTGTTCAAAGCCTTTTATTTGATCACTAGACCAAATGTACAAATATTTTTTTTTTTTGGCATTCTATTGAGTTATTTTTAAGACTTTCGTTAGATCAAAGGTGTGAGGGATTTTGTCCCCTCCAGAAGTTTTGACCGATACCACAAAATCTTTTGTCATTAGCTGAGTTTAATGGAAGTTGAAGTCCAAAACATGTAGAAAATAATAGGCAGTCAATGCCTCTGTGTTAGACATTGTGCAACTACCATGAAAGTGCTTTGAAAGGTAATGCATAATAGCTAAGTATCAACCATTAATAGCTTTGTTATTTTCCAATAGGGAAAATAGATTGATGAAAAAATATTATCAGAAAATAACATAATTGCAGAAATAATTGTTGTTCCTTAGTATATCATTCAGCTCGATTTTTTTTTCCAAATATCCCACTGCAACTTAAGGATAACATTTGAGAATTGTAAATGGCCAGATACAGATAAGATCTGATTGTAAAGGACTCCCAGCTAAATATTTCTGTGCTTGCTTATCTTTCAGCAAATATTGTGATTTTGCTAAATGCAGATATTATACAGTAATCACTTTATGTTCACTGTATTTCCAGGCTTGTTTTTGTCCTACCCTCTATTTCATATTTTTAATTCTAATTCCACCGGGGAGTGGTAGGTGAGAAATTAGCAGAGAATGTATGGAACTTTCCTACCTCCCAAAAGACTGGGCCTTTTGATTACAATTATTCCATGACAAATATAAATATTTATGCGTTCATTAATTTGATTTATACCCCATCTTTCATCCAGGAACTGAAAGGAGCATGCATAGGACCCTCTCCTCCTATTTTTCCTCAGAACATAACCTTATGAGCAGCTTAGTCTGAGACATTAGTCTGCATTCATTAATTTGATTTATACCCTATCTTTCATTCAAGAAGGGCTGAAGGGAGCTTGCATAACACCCTCTCCTATTTTCCCCAGAGTAATAACCTTATAAATAGCTTAGTCAGAGACATAGTTACCCATTGAGCTTCCTTTGGCAGGGATGGGTTTGAATTGGGTGCTCTCTATTCGACTTCCAATATCCGAACTACTGTGCCACACTAGGCCAAACATGGAAAAGAATAGGGGAGAGCTACATCCAAACAGTTTTCTTGAGTGCTTCAACCATTGCTTCAAACTGTAGCTTAGAAAGACTCTTCTAGGAATGCATTTATCAACCTGGAGTTAAGTCAAACAATGGCTTGACAGAACTCGGTTTGTTCAAGTGGATTGCAAAAGTCTCAACAAATTTTCATCTTTTTGGATAGCTTAAAAAAAAACCCTGTTAACTCTAGGCCAGGGGTAGGCAACCTTGGCTCTTTTATGACTCGTGGACTTCAACTCCCAGAATTCCTGAGCCAGCCATGCTGGCTCAGGAATTCTGGGAGTTGAAGTCCACGAGTCATAAAAGAGCCAAGGTTGCCTACCCCTGCTAGGCCATTGTGTATGGATAAGACACATTCTGTGCTTGCTCCTCATTCTGCTTAAGACGCTTTGTTTGTCCTGCCTATCTCTGTAAGCATGCTAACTGTGGTAATGTTTTCTTGAGGTAATGGCTGTTGTGGGGCCAACAAACTGGTTTGCCTGACACTTCTCACGCGTGGATTGTCATAGCTTCTATTTTGAGATCTAAAACTGCTTGCTTTTAATTTAATTGCAGATGCTGAAAATTGAAGGCCATGGCAAAAGCTGTTCCTTCCATTGGCTCTCAAGCATTCATTATCTACTCTTAGAAAGATTGAAATGCCAGCAAAGACACTGATGCCAAGCTGTTTTCCTGTTTGAGGTTGCAAAACTAAAAGAATTCAGGCTCTTAACTGCATGTGTGCCAGTTAACAATATAGTTGCCAACAGTGTGTTGTTTAATTGTTACTATGGATATAGAAGTTCACGCCTAAAAGGCTAGTAAAACAGAGGAACTTGGTGTAAAAGCAAGGAAGAAGAGTCGGAGAAATTTCCAGACAATGAAAATTGTTTACTGGAGGATTGAGGACTCTGTAGCTTTCTAGATGTTGAGGTATAATTCCTAGCATTCCTTGTCATTGACAATGCCAGCTGCAGTTCCCAAAAATTGGAATCCAGCAACATTTGGAAAACCACATATTTTCTACCCCAGTTAAATGCCTTGATATGGCGAGTCATGATTCATCCCCATTTCCAAGATAGTAGATCTGTTTCTTAGCACACAAACAAATCTGATGGTGCAATTCTGAGTTAGTTTTCTGAATGATTTATGACATATTGTTAGTCCTAGTGCTTTTTGTTGGCTTATTTTATAGAGTCAAGGAGCATTGCAGAGTCGCCTTATAGGGGAGATGGGCAGTATAAAAAATAAAATTGGTTTACTTGTATTCTTTACACCTTTGTAGCTGTAAAAAGCTGTCTTGGTATATTCAGATATATTTTGACAAATGTGATGGTCCCTCTTACAAATTTTGGGATTTATATTTGAGGGGAAATGATAACATCAGTTGCTTGAATAAAGATTTACAGTTTATTTGAAGAAATTTTTCATCAATCCACTCTGGCTAAACCCAAATAACAAATGTATTGTTATTGAGGAAGATTGTAATTTTTTGTGTTAATACAATCATTTTAGAAGCCGAAGAGCAGTTACTTCAGTTACTAGTAGAATTTCTTGATTCCTTTTTCTGACTGTTTCTGCAAAAATGTTTACTGTGCAACTCAGTTTAAAGGCTTTACTAAAACAGTTCTTAGTAATTAAGTTGTTGTGTCTTAATTTTATGAGAAACAGATAATGCCGGAAGACAACCATTTGATGTGGATGAGGGGTTACTTCGTAGGTCTCTCAGGAGTATTCCAGTCCCACTGTTACTTACTTTGCTGTCTGGGCATTACCACAAGTAGGAATAAGAACAGAGTTCATTTCTTTTGGTGTGTGAAATAGGATTTTGGTAGCATACTGAATTTGCTAATTGCTATTAGAGCATGCAAGGCTGCACTGCAGAGCCACTCCATATATTATTTATTAAGTGTCTTTCTTCAAGGTCTCACTGTGGCTATGGAGAGTAGCCATGGAATCCTGGAAAAATACACAGATACTTTAAGCAATTGTGGGGAAGAGCTACACAAACATCCCAACCCAGTCTGGGGTTCTCTACTTTCAAATCCAAAGTGCTACACAGCTATGGAGTCAAAATATATCAGAGATTTGGACTTGGAAAGCTTGTTCTTTGAAACTCAAAACTGTCTTCCAACAAACATTAACCTAATGAAAGATGTTGCTATTTATTTTATATTAATGCAGTAGAAGCAACCTCTTATTACCTTAAAATGTTTATATCCCCAACAGTGCAGCAAACCACAGTGTTATCGAAAGTTTAAAATCTACAAGTGACAAAATCATAAGTGACTGGCTGATGCAAGTATGTAAATTATAGCACCATCAACCCTGGCGATCAATGGGGTGACAGATGTCACAGCCAGATCACCCTCACATCCAAATTATAGCACTTGTATGTTTACATCAGCTCTGAACATATCACTTGCCCCTCCCTTCGCAAGAATATTTATTTGAGTTTTAGCTCAGCTTTATTATTTGATTAATTGATTGATTAAGTCTTATGACCATGTAAAAATCTAAAGTAAAATACAGAATCAAATTTCAGGACAAAATAGTTAAAAAGAAAATACAGTAATAAAAGACGTATGTGGTAAATACAAGGAATCAGTGTTCAGATAAACACATCAACTACAGGACATTTCAATCTGTTTAGGGCAATCGGTTCTTAGCTCAACTGCCTTAACTATAAACTTAGAACTTATATTGTTATTATTTTATAAGTAACTCAAGGCAGTGAACATAACACTCCTGCTATTTTCCCCACAACAACAACCCTGAGAGGTGGGCTGAGCTCAGTAGGATTGGTCCAAAGTCACCCAGCTGGCTTTCATATCTAGGTAGGACTAGAACTCACAGTCTCCTGGTTTCTAGGCCAGCAGTTGCAAATGAAACTACCTCTCCTCCTCCCCTTCTGGGTCAGGATGTTCTTTTTCCAAATCCAGAATTTAAATGTGAAAATTATTTGAATGTAAGTGATAATTATGTACTATAGTCTTGCTTGTGAAGAGGCCTTTCTTTTTGTATTTCTTTTTGAATAACCCCCCCCCCCCCAACATTTTAGATATACTGTATAAACATTTATTTGGAGAAAGGAAAAAACAACAAGGTAAGTAAACGACAAGCTATTGTATTCCAAATCCAGGTCACAGTTAGTAATATTTTAACTGCTTGTACAGACTTTTTGGGTTTCTAAACAAACTTTGCAGAGATAGCTGATAAAACTTTTCTATCCCACCTTTATCATTTTTACAAAAAGGTGGTGAACATGCTTAATACTCCCCATAACAGCAACCATGTGAGATATGTTGGGCTGAGAGAGTGACTGGCCCAGCCAGTTTTCAGGATGCTATTAGTTGGACTCTTCAACTAATGGACTCTTCAACTAGGATGCTATTAGTTGGACTCCACCGTTCCTATATAGCAGGAAGGTATATTTGTTGCCTGCCTAAATGATTTATGCCATCTGTTTTATCAGAAATCTACCCAGCAATTACAAAATTTCTTAAGTGGGCCAGGTCCTTCTAAGCAAGCCTTTATCTGAATTAGCTGATAAAAATTGGACAGGCTATTATTGTACAAAAGAGTTGTGTATTGAGAAGACACTGCGAATTTTAGTCTGTCGAGCTTTCCATTTTGGGAAACGGTTCTGTCTTTAAATGCATGTCAGGGTTTGTCACAAAATAATACCTCAGTGTCATGTGACACTGGAGGGGCTTAAAAGACCAGTTGTGATTCCAAGGATGCTTAGCTTCATTTAGACAGATGGTGGTAAGCTTTTTTAAATATACAAGTTCTGTTGTCCTGCTGGAATGTTCCATATCACTGGAACGTCACCTGTAAATCAGCCTTCGTTAATAGGTCCAATTTTTTTAATGCTCCTTTGTGCCATTGTCTTGTAACTGCTACTCAGTTTATAGTTTTTACAAGATATTAATTTGTTAAAGCATCAGTAGAAAATCTATTGGTAACTTCATACTCGTAATTTGCTGAAGAATAATCTGAAGAATAAAACAATGGGAACTGTCATTGAGAACACAGATGATTAAGTCATTTGGGTGACCTTTGGAAAAGAAAAATGTCCAAGTCTGTCAGGCTCAGTTGAAAATATCATTAATTATACCTTTCTTTTTAGATAATAATTCTAAATTTTAAAAATGTGGAAATCTTCCTGATGGAACGTTGGAGAAGTAATTAATGGACTGAAACCTCAGTGTTCAATTTCCATCCATATATTCTGAGTACCGCTCGCTTCTAATAATTTAGATTATCTCAAAAGTTGATTGGAAATATGGGACTTTAGATAGTATCTTAACTCAGATGGTTTAACATTCTGTAATTGTTTATTCAACAATGCATTGACTGTTCATATGAACATTGCTATTGGAATAACATGTATTTCTGCAGTGATAAGTTCTAGGGCATGGCATTTTAGTAAAAAAATCATTCAACTAGAAAAAAATACTCAATTTTAGCAAAAAAAAATATTTTTTTGAAAATGTAAACTAATAGCGAAGGCTGAAGACCCTATTTTTGATATTTATAATGTAGAGTTGATTTTTTATTTATTTAATTATACACAGACATGATCCTCTTCTCTGTTCCTTAAAAGAAGCAGAGGATGGAAGAGCCTGAGTGAGAATGAAAATACTGATCTTTCTCCTTTTTCTGTCAGAGATAGGAAGTAGTAATGTTTTATTATGTACTGTGACTAGGGTAGCCAAATCTTGGTTGAAACTGGACGTCTCCAAAATGCTGAGTGTAGGTCATGGATCTTTCTCACAAAATGGTTGCCACAAGAAGGGAAAGATGAGGTTGCTTCACATTCACCCCTCTTTTTACAGTGCTCTCTCATCCCAGTTTACTTTTGATTTAATTTACAACTTCACATCATTTTTATTTTCTGGGAATGCCAATAACACCTCTCTCATCCTTGACAGTGAGTCCTTGACTTACAACTGCTTCCTTAGCGACAGTAATGACAGACCCCAAAAAAGGAACGTACAACATGATTTGAAGTTCTGATGCGCACCATCCCCCCCCCCCCCCCCAATGGTCATGTAACCACATTTTGGATGCTCAGCAACGGACCCACATTTATGGACCTTTGCAAGATTCACATTCACGTGACTGATTTACAATGTTGTTTTTCCAGAAACCAGTGCTTGTTTCCAGTAAAAAAAAAAAAAAAACCATAGTAAATAATGGGTTCACTTAACAACTGCCATATTTGCTTTATGACCGCAATGTTAAAGATCACTTTAAAAAAAAAGGTTATAAAATTGCACATGTTCACATGACGACTTGCTTTCTGATCATCTCAACTCATAACCGAAGTTGTGGGCCCAATTACGGTCATAAATTGAGGACTATTTGTATGGATGAGAGGGCTGACCAGACTCCACACACCCACTTCATGGTCTGTTTCTGTTGCTCCCCTCCGGGAGGAGGTTTCAAAGTATTTATAGCAGAGCTAGATTTTGTAACAACTTTGTTCCTTATGCCATCCGTCTTGTAAATTCACAGGATTTTTTTTTCTCGCCATGTATACATTCGAACTAGACTGATGTTTCTCTGTGTCATATGTATGTGTATGTAGGTATATGCATAATGGTATTTTTTTCAGAGCTGAATGCAATGAAATTTCATTTTAACGTATGCTGATTAGTGTACATTTAAAGTGACAAATCTTCTATCCTACCCTATCCTATCCATAACTCTTAACTGAGATCTGAGGTGAAGAAGGATATGGGAGTGGGATTATTTTCTTCCAGTCTTGAGTCTTGCTGGATGCTATGCAATCCACCAAAACAGGTTTCTTGCTCTCTCCAGGTATTCTATCCATTGAATGCCAGTCTACAGCATTTATGTCTTGGGTATCTAGGGGGAAAAAACAGGATTTTCCTTAACACAAAAAATGCTAAGGGATGTTTCTTGTCAATTATTACCCCATTTTTGTGTGTGAACAGATTGCCAGTGCAAGTGTACTACCACGTCTAATGTATTTTTTTAATGACCATTGTCATTTTTTAAATGACCATTGTCAAGAAGGAAATCCCTGAAACTTTTGCTTTTCATCTCCTTTCTGAGTCTAATTTAAGCAACCCACCTTTGCAGGATAATGTTCAGTGCTTCTAATAAAAGGAATTGTATTCCACAATACTTTATGTTACAAGAATTCAATTCTGTGATTTAGGTAGTCTCACTTTTGTAAAAGTCCCATTTATCTTAAGAGCATGTTTCTATTGGAAAGGTGTGCATTCCTTTATTGAGATAGTGGCTGTCCCAGAGAGCCAACTAGCACTGGCTAAGTCCATTAACTTTTTTTCTTTTTTGCAAGAGGATCTTTCCAATGTCTTGTGCAATTTTATAGAAATGAGTTAATTTTAAGTAGCATTCTACAGCTGTGGAGTTAGGGGATTCTGAGTAAATATAGTCAGGACTCCTTTGGATACATATTTCTCAATCTAAATAGAGACCAAATTTTGCACTATAATTATTTTTCTAACTATATTCTGAATAAATAGACAGGGATACTTTTGCCAAGACTTTCATTTGTGGAGCTATATGTTGTCTAATAATGGTGGGCTTTGTTTAATATGAGAGTCCTATATATTACAAATCTCACCTCTACTGATTGATTCTTATACTCATTAATATCTTGTAGTTCAGCACTTACAGAACATGAGATAGTTGAGTTGAAGAATTCATGGTTTTCCTAATATTTAAGGGTACTCAGGTCAGTACATAATGTAGAATAGAACTAAAATCTATTAAAGTTAATTTATATGAAAACAGTTGTAGTTCCTTATCTAGACAATAATAGGAGTTTGTTGACCCCATCAGTAATATATCAGGCCTTTTTTAGTTCTTGTCCAAAAACACTGATAAAAAATAAAAGTAAAAAAACCTAAAGGCTTTTACTGTACTGTGGGTACTTTAAAGAAAACAAAAATGTTGAATCTGCCGTTATGACTTTGCCATGTGTTTGTGATCTTGCCTGAAAATGACCTGGCACACTACGTTCCTTGAAGAAGAACAGGAGGAGTAGAAGAGTGAATGGCTACATTTCAGTTTTATGAGGAGAATGAAGATTCATCAAGTCAAACGAGGTGCTATAAAAGAAACTGATAGAGGAAGCAACACATCAGAAAAATAACAAAGGAGCAAGTTCAGGAGATGAGAATAACAGCTAGGGGGGGGAAAGATACTGAAAATATCCTGCAGTATTAGAACTCAAGAATCATTTTCAGGCCCTCACAAAAGAGCCATCACTGAGTCTTCAGGGTTATGGAAGAAGCTATGGAACAAGAGCTAGGATTAAGAAGACAAAGATAAGGATTACGGTAATTGATAATATGCTCTAATAAGAGCCAAACAAATGTATGCTATTGGACTCTTGTTTTTTAAGTATAATGTCCACCAAAGCAAGGATCAGGGATGTGATAGAAGATAAGGTATATCAAGTGCACCAACAATAAACCCAGCTAATTTGTGTAGGGACAAAATTCTACAATCATTGTATGGACAAGTTCTAAGAAGGGAGGTCAAGATCTATAAACCGAAGAAGGAATAACCTTCAATAGGAGGAAAAGCTGCTACCAAAACAATGGTCAGGTAAAAGAAATCTTGAGTCTAAGCCAGGGGTAGGCAACCTTGGCTCTTTTATGACTCGTGGACTTCAACTCCCAGAATTCCTGAGCCAGCCATGCTGAGGGGAAAGGGAGAGGTTTCCAAGCTGAGCCATGCTGGCTCAGGAATTCTGGGAGTTGAAGTCCACGAGTCATAAAAGAGCCAAGGTTGCCTACCCCTGGTCTAAGCCACAACTGTAATCTGAGCAAGTGTCTCAAACAAGACATCCCCCTCCCCAGTTCTCCCCTGAAGAGGAAGGGAGAAAGTATATTCAGAGTCTAAGATTCTATTATTGTAACCTTATAATAAAAGTAGTATTAGCTTTCATGTCTGGTTTCTTAGTCAGGTCTATCTTGGAGGGCTCACAAGACTCTTGGACCTAAAGTAATATTCTCATCCGCATTTATGGTCCATGGAAGAAGACTGTGAGGTGAACGATTGATTATACAAATAGTGTTGATAGAAGATATATAATTTCTGGGACATAGTCTGAAAGATAAACTCCATATTCCCATTTTTTTAGGAAGCAAATTTTGACAAAACTGATCGTTTCAGAAAATTATTAACATGTCCCATGCTGAAAACTTTGTTCCAAAAGGTGGAGGAAAATGTAAAAAGATCAGTTATAAGTTGCTCAGTACTAACCAACAACATTTTGTCAATGAAGTGGAATAACAGGAAGATTGGGCCTATTGTATAATGTTGGTGTTCTTGATTAGAAGTAAAATTAAAGCTGTCATTTAACATTGGTACAGTTCACATTGAAGGTCCAATATGGTATGAATCAAGCCTACCATAGACAAGTAAAGTTTGTCATGACTAGCAAATTTTCTACAGATATTAATAAATGAAGGAAAGATGAAGCAGTCAAGGAATATAGTTATAAATAGAATAACAGAATTCCAGACTTACTTAAATATAGATAGAGCAAATCCACCAGTTGCTGATAGCCACTACTTTAGTTAAACATATTGTGACCGTAGATAATTCAATACATTGGTCTTGTGGCTGCTTTATAATCACTCATTGTGATAGTTGAGAAAGCTTCCTAACAACCAGCCGTATAAGTTCATGATGTTGGGTATGATATAAGGGGCAAATTAGCAAAACATGCCACATGTGTTTGATATCTAGGTATACCTATTTTCATCACTGAGAACAGGACATCAATATGTTAATATAACAAAAGAAACATGCACAACCTCACGATATTGGATTTTCAACTTATCTTTTGCTCCTGCCTTGACTTTCTCGGGATCCAAAAAGCATTCAGCTAGTGGGATCGCCCCAACAAACCAAATCAGAATCTGCTTTTCCAAGGAAGAAATGTGACTATCTTAAAAGAGTGTGAACTGGACCATGGACTCAATGTGTGTATTTTAACCAGAACTGAAGTTGGCAGATCTCAAGAGATGTAGCGAAGAATGTGTTCTTTGGGCTACTTGGAAGCCTTCCATGATGGCTTCCTTCACAATGAAAATCCTTCCACAATAGAAAGATTTGCCTGAAACAGCTATTTATCCCCTACAATATTGGGTCAGTCACATTTTGGCCTCTTTCTTGTACTCATTTATTATTTATTGTTAGATTTATAGCTTGCCTTTCTGAGCCACTCAAGATAGTTTATGCAAAATACAGAATATAAAAACATAGGAAAATCAAATTAGAATCACTCTCAAAACTTCAAACAGGCTGCTCCTTTTTGTCCAACTCCTTATAGGAATTACAGAGATATCCTTATTAAGTACCTCTGGACAAATAACTATCTTCAGTTCCATCTCCTGCCGTTGCTGCCGTCAGATCATATAAATGGTGACCAATATATAGTGGTCATCTGTCAATCTGGAACGGGGTTAAATAGATTTTTCATTCTATGGGAAGATATTGTCTATAATAACAATACTGGAGGACTTACTGGAAACACATACAATTCCACAAAGCAAAAAAAACCTTTGTTGAGTTGCTTTGGAAAAAGATTTGGCACCAGATAAATAGGAATTGGAATGGAGGTTTTTTCCAACTAGAAAAATGTTACATATTTTCAAATGGTTAAGAATATGGAGTGAGCCTTTGTAACATTTGATGTGGATGCAAAGTTATTTTGATGTTGATTGATTCTTGGAAGTTCTCCACACATACCTAGGAAATCTTCCCGTAATTTGACCTTTATGTAATCAAAATTGGGTATCTTATGGGACCATTTATTTTGATTGCATCTCAGGTTCTTGGATTTCCCCCACCCCCAGATTATTTGAATTTACGTAAAAGCAATTTTCTTCTTTGAAATCAAAACCCAAAAATTGTTTGAAATATTCACTGCATAAATTTCTTACTTCCTGAACTATCCTGCTGATATATTTTTCAAAACTAAGCGGGTGGGGTGGATATAAGAAAAAGATAATAATATACAACTGCTTGGGGCAGTCCAAAAAAACTTCAGAAATATGGAACTATCCTGCTGATATGCGGGTGGGGTGGATATAAGAAAAAGATAATAATATACAACTGCTTGGGGCAGTCCAAAAAAACTTCAGATATGGTATCTGGTATGGACATAAATAATTGGCCAATAATAGAAACTGAAAGTAATTTGCATTGTGCTCCCAAGCTTACCATGAAAACAAAAAATGAGCTACAGGCTCAAAAAATATCAGCCTCCAGAGCTACAGGCTTTATCATTCATACATACAAGCAGAATTTGAGACCGCTGAAATCTCTCGAGCTAGGTTTAATAAGAATATGTTTATAAGCTGTAACCAACATATTTTGGCTCAAGATGTGAAGACTGTGGGGAAATGTGCCTGTGAGACCTAGCCTTGCTGTCACTCATTGGCTCATACCTTTGACTGTGGATTTAATTCTCGCTGCTCCTCAAAAGGAAAAGGGCAAGTCAGTAGGCTGCTATTCATTGTTAAAACATGTTTGGCTCTAGCTTACATTCAGAAATATCAAGGAAGAGTGGCTACAAAAACAGAAAACTTTAGCAGTCAGCCATGGGAATATGTAGAGACACTGACCTTGGCAGACACTTTATAATGCCATATCCTGATTTGTGGTTTCAGTGATTGGGCTTGTCACAGGGATGGACTATACCAGTGATGGCGAACCTTTTAGAGACCGAGTGCCCAAACTGCAACCCAAAACCCACTTATTTATCGCCGGGTGCCAGGTGGGACGTGGCCCACTGGGTGGGCATGGCTGTGGTGGTCATGGCAGACTGGGTGGGTGCATGGTAACCTTGATGTTGCTCGTGGGGAGGGACGCCTGTGGGCAGGGTTGGGGGAGATCCAGGGGGTCTCTGGCAGGTGGAACGGTGGGCAGGAGGCTCATCCTGTGGGGTGAGTCAAGGCGAGGCAGGGCGGGGATACCATTGCCGTGGGGCAAGGTGAGGCAGGGGCCAGGGCAGCTGCTGCCTGACACCATCGGCTCCCGTACACAGAGGCCAGTGAGCACATAGGGGCCATTGGTGTCCGCCAGCAGCCACAGCCTGACGGCTCCTTGACCGGCGTACTCGGGCTCCACAGCCCACCGCCAGCAGTTCAGAGAAGCCACCTCTGAGCTGGACAGCTGGCCAACAGGTGAGGAGGCAATGTGAGGCCAGGAGGGACGGGACGGGGCAGGGAAACCAGCTGTGCCGGGATGCATCTGGCCACATGGGACCTCGGGCGGCTGGTTGAAGAGGGACGGTTGCCATCTCGGGCATGGCACACGTGCCCACAAAGAGGGCTCTGAGTGCCGCCTCTGGCACCCGTGCCATAGGTTCGCCACCACTGGACTATACAGTAGCCTTTCCTGACCATGTTTGTTCATACACATTACAACTTCCATCCACAATATAACACCAGCTGCTATGACAGACTGTATTCTCTGATGCTGGCCAATATCGCTTCTTGAAGTATTTAGTTAGGTTGGGCTGATGCAAATAAATCATCATCATCAGGGCCAAATCTCTGATTCTTCCAAAAAACGTACTCAAAACTTAAGCTACTCAGAGACCTTCCTGGTTTTTTTTATAAGTGGAACACACAGTACTATAATTAAGAAGATTAACTCATTTGCTAAGTGCTTTGCTAATTTCTTAGCTAAATATCAATCATAAGGAATGAAAACAAGTTGGTAAGAGCTTTCTTTAAAGTGGCTTGAGTTATGGATGCAAGCATGCCTACCTAGTTTGCAGTTAGCTTAATCTGGCTTCATTTCAATCAAGTTTAATCTTTAGATTTGACTCCATATTCATAGCATCCTTAAAGCCCAACTATGGTAGATCTGCTTTTCCAAGATGTTCAAGATTCAGAAATGATTAGGGGTACATAGAGGTATTGAACTGATATCTTCCAAGGAGTCTACATGGGGGTGAGGATGTACAGCTTGGGGAGCCAAGAGGTAAATTCCTAAACTTTCTTCTTGCTCAAATTAAGACCTTACTGGCTGAATGGCTGATGCTGTCATGATCTGTTAATAAAGAAGCTAAAACTCTTTTCAGTGTGTAAGAGGTGGTGCTGTGAACTAACAGCAAAAGTTCTAGTTGTATGTGAAAGAGAAATACTTGTAGAATGGGAAGAGAAGCTTGATGATGATATATCTAACATTACTTTTTATTGTTACTGGATTTTGTTTTTGTTAGATGTATTTCTTAAAACACAAATCACTGTTCTTATCATGTCCTTTCATGGGGAATTTTAAGATCCACCCTATTTGATCCAGACATCAGACTCTAGTACAAATTAACAGAATAACAGAGTTGGAAGGAATTATTTTTCTCCTAGAGTTTGGGTGAGAAACTCTGAGATGCCTGCTAAGTGGACGGAATAGAGCCGTAAACTATTACTAAGGGTACATTAGCATATTTCATAAATATGGTTTCATTGCAATGAAATTCAATCAATGTGAAAGCAGGGAACATTGAATTTGCTCATATATCAAGGGAGGAGGCCAGCTCTGAGAATTGCACCACAGTTAAATGCTTCATGCTGCCATAAGAAGCACTTCTATAGTTCCAGCAGATGCATCTATCTTGCACTGGACTACGAAACAAAGCTGAACTCCTAAAAGCATGATAACATCTTACTTGTTTCTCAACACTAGAGATGGAGGAAGTGATGTTCCCACACTGTTACCTCAATCTTGTTTTACCCAGGAGCCAAACTATGAATTACCTTAAGCAATTAATGCAATGATTTTAACTAGAGGTAATAGGTTAAGATGGCCTATAGATGGTGAGATGAGTTTAAGGCTTTTACCCCATGTCCAGCTAAACCAGATTTCCTATCAGAAATGCTATTTGTAGAGGGATACAAATTCTCATCAGCTGTTCTCGCTGATTCTGTCAGGAGGGCTCAGGGGCCCAGTTCTATTCAGGACTTGAGCCAGTGGGAATAGGATAGAATTAGAAGAACCAAGGCACAGAAAAAGAAAGAAAAGGGGAAAGGATGCATAGGAGAATCCCCCCTCCCTCGTTTCCCCTTCGGATGGCTGAAAACTAGGAAGAAAAATTGTGTGTTGTATGTTTTTTCCTCTCTCTCTCTTTCAGACAGAACTTTTTAAGCACTTTTTTTTAAAAGATTATGGTGCTGAAATCAAAATGTAATAAGGTAAAAGGTAGCATCAGCATATGACCACAATTGAGCCCAATATTTCTGTTGCTAAGTGAAACATTTGTTAAGTGAGTTTTGCCCCCATTTTACAACTTTTCTTGCCAGAGCTGTTAAGTGAATCACTGCAGTTGTTAAGTTAGTAACCCGGTTGTTAAGTGAATCTGGCTTTCCCCCACTGACTTTGCTTGTCAGAAGGTCACAAAAGGTGATCACATGCAACCATCATAAATATGAGTCTGTTGCCAAATGTCCAAATTTTGATCACGTGACCATGGGGATGCTGCAATGGTTGTACGTGTGAAAAACCACCAGAAGTTACATTTTTCAGTGCCGTTAACTATGAACGATCACTAAATGAACTGTTGTGAGTCATGGTCTACCTGTAGTTGGTTATCCTGAATTTTAAACTTTCATTTGCATCTGGATCTCATCACCAGAAATTCAGAGTGGCCATTCCTGTTAAATTCCAGGAATCTAGAATCATTGGTCTTGGATGTGAGTAAAATGTTGGTTAATGTGGCTCACTAAGCAGATTTACTTACGGTATTAGGCAAATATATTTCTTGTTATGAATTGTATACTACCTGGGCCAGGTTCACACAAAATGAACCATATATTACCATATATCACACACCAAATCTAAATCTCATTCTGGCTTAAAATGTCTGAAGCCAAATGTTGTGGTTTAGAAACCATTTGTTATGAAGTATCATCTTGATCCAATCTGTCTAATTTACTTAGTAAACTTTGGTTAAACAAAGGGCCTACTGGGATAAGTTTTGTCTAGTGTTAATATTTCTGCATACAGTTGTGGGGATAGGACACAGGTAGATGGAGAGCTGCATACTGCACTTAGCAATCACAATTGGGACAAGCAATTCCATTGTTACGCGCCATGGTCTTAAGTGCCATTAAGTGGAAAATCATGTGACTGTGATGGATCACTTATGATATCCCTTCCCATTTGGTTGCTAAATGAGACCTCATGAAACTATGACTTTACAATTTTGTTTTGCATTCTCCATTAACTCTGCTTGTTGGAGACCAGTTGTGAAATACACAGATAGTGCTCGTGTGACCGCGGGACACGGCGACGAGGGTCCTAAATGTGAGAATTGGTTGCAAAACTGATTTTTGTTTTACACCATCATAACTGGGATCAGGTTTTAAACAAGGCAGTCAGTAAGTGAGGCCTACCTGTAATTACATACCTGTACCTGGCATAAAGTCAGTAAGCTGTGCTCCTGCATTCATTCCCTAAAAGAGCTTCTGGCGCAGCTGCCTGTTGCTTTTCCCTATTTTATTTCCTTGGTGCTCAACTCTTCTCAGTGGATATGCCTAGCACCTGCTTTCATTGTTCATTTAATAGCTATTGATCCCTGGATCAGATCAATAGCTTAATGCAGCTGCCACGGCCACGGTTTCCTCTCTCTGTGTCTCTATCCTTTCCAGCGCTCGCTTTCTCCTGCAGGGCTTGGAGGAAAAGCAATGGTTGGCTGAGCTGAAGCTATTTCCGTGCAGCTGCACGGAAGCTTAGGAGAACGGTGGGATTTATGAGCCTCAATCGCTTGTTTGTTCTTTCTGCATCCTCCCGTAATGTCCTCTCGTCTAAAAGGGTCTAAGTTAAGAGTCGTATGGTGATGTAGTTCTGGAGACTGCCGATAGATGGCAGCGCAGCGCTATTTTCCTTCTACGGGGGCTATTGTAAAGCCAACCCTGGAGAAATAGCTGTAGGATTGCTCAGCTTACTTATTTATATTGGGGGAGCTTTATAATAGGAAACTTCCCTCAGGATCGAGAACAAATGCTTAAGCTTATTTGGTTGCTCAGTCAAAAGCTGCCATACCACAGCAAGCAGGCGTACTCACTTGAAAAATTTCCTTTCCAGTCCCAGATAGGAAAGGGGACAAAGCTGCTGTGGTTAGTAAGCAGTTGGAATGCTGCGTAAGTTCAGACATTCTCTTAATTCCTGCACAGTTGAGAAAGTTTGTCAAGAAGATGGAACTGCCTGTCTTCTGAAGAAGAAGAAGGAATACAGAAAGTGGTTCTGGGTCAGCCCTGAATGTGAGGACAGCAGAGGCATCCCTTATGAGCTTGCACTATATTTAGCAGAAAAAGGATTGACATTTTTAAGGAAAATGACAAAGCAGGCGATTGTTTCTATGAGCAGGCCTACCATATCAGATCTGTTGTTGGAGGGCAACAAACAAGGGACTTTAGTATCGTGGAGGTAGCCCTCTGTCAGCTGCAGACATCGGAACATTCTGCTACAATCGGGAGTAAAGCACGTGCGACTGCAAAAAGTCTGGCATTTGATATGCAGCATTTCCACATAGGACTTGGAAAAACCCTGCCTGAAATCCTGGAACGCTATTACTGAAATGAGTAGATAACACTGGGCTAAAGGAGGCAATTTGTTCTGCTGTGAATTTCCTTTCACACATTCTTACATGATTCTTGTTTTTTGGTTCAGGAGCCAAAAAAGCCCAAAAAACTCCCTTCTGTTTTCCTCTACCGCCTTATGGTAGCAATCAATTTTAGATTTTGCAACTGGGAGCAAAGAAATGTCTGATGATGTCCTTTTAACAAGCCCTGCAGTTGCCAGCAACTGCAGGATAAAGCAGGCTGGCTGACATTATTGAGCAGCCCTGCTTTGAGCAGGAGGGCACAAAAATACAGATACCTCTCATTTAACTACCACAATTGGGACCTGCAACTTAGTCATTAAGCAAAGCGGGTGCTAAGTAAAACCACAACTGTGCTTATGATCCAACTTCAGGTTTCTTTTGCTTTACAGATCTCTGAAAGTTGTTAATGCAAGGATTAGTTGCAAAGTTACTTTTTCATCACTGCTGTAATGGCCACCGATAGGCACAGTATTCAATCCTTGTGATTTTGATGGGGTAGAAATGTAATAAAGTGCCATATACCAGATCATGGTATAACTATAGATTCATCTAATCATATACGGGTAGTCCTTGACATACGACCACAACTGAGCCCAAAATTGCTGTTGTTAAGTGAGACAGTTGCTAAGTGAGACAGTTAAGTGACTTTTGCCCCATTTTACAACCTTTCTTGTTAAGTAAATCATTGGAGTTGTTAAGTTAGTAAGATGCTTGTTAAGTAAATCTGGCTTCTCCATTGACTTTGCTTGTCTGTCAGAAGATTGCAAAAGGTGATCATATGATCCCGGGACACTGCAACTGTCATAAATATTAGCCAGGTACCAAGTGTCCAGTTTTGATCCTGTGACCATAGGGATGCTGCAATGGTCATAAATGTGAAAAACGGTCATAAGTCACTTTTTTCAGTGACGTAATTTTGAACAGTCACCAAATGAATAGTTGAAAGTTGAGAACTGCCTGTAGCTTTGATTAGTCATTGAATTAAACTACAAAGTGGCACTTGATCCGTTTATAGTAAGTGGCCCAAACCTGTAGCCCCTGGGCCACAGGTAACTAACTCTCCAAGTAATTTTTGTAGCCTGGAACAATAGTTTGTAGGCTGTGCAAATGCTGCTTAGACCCAGCACTGAGAACCACAGAGTCCTTTGACCCGGGCAATGGGAAATGCTCCAGAAAGATGATGGGGGGGGGGGTCACAATTCCTCTCAGCAAATCCACATGGATTTCCTGAGGCGGTTGACTAGGCCTCACCATTGGCACCCTGAGGCCTGTTGCACTGAGCAGCACTGCTCTCTGAGAGCCCCCACCTGTTTCTGCAGTCCATGGCGGTGCTACATCTGAGGATGGCCCTGGATTTCTGCAGGTGGAGGTAATAAGGGGAAAAGGTAGGCCAGGAAGATGGGGCTACCCAAGGGAAGGAAATGCTAAGGAGGAGGGCTGAGATCTGACTGCCCCACTGCAAGGATCTCTGTGCTAAAGAAGGAGCAGAGAGAGTGAAAGAGCAAGCAAGATCACTCCCTTAGGCAAAGGAATGAAGGACGGGCTCAGCTGGGCAAGGGGAGAGACGGGCAGGAAAAACAAGCAAGATTGAAAGCAAGGAAGATCATTGCTCAGCCAGAAGAAAGAAAAACACAGGATTTGTTATCAGCTCTTAGTGAGATGGTTTATCTCATTTAGATTTCTGAGAGATGATCTTAAAATCAACCCAGTAATAACAATTAAAAAAAAACAACCTGGTGTTCTAATAAAATGCTAATAAGGATAAAAATGCTGCCAGCTCAGTGGCCAAAGTGAAATGGCTCTGTTTCATAGCTGTTTTGCACATGGCTCTGGTATGTGTGTGTGTGTGTGATTAAAGAGTAATTAATAAAGGTGTGCTTGAAGGCACCTGGGGTGCTCTTCATTTGCAATTTTGCATCTATGTATGAAGGGGCATCAGTGTTTCATCCCTCAGGCTAGCGAACTAGTTCTCATGAGGCATTTGAGATGATCTGAGTTTGAGATCCTTGGTTTAGAGCTTAATGCCTGATGTCTGAATCCAACAGTTGTGATTTGTTGAAGCCACAGCCAAAACAAGGGTTGGGTTTTTCCCAGCCATATAAGAGAGGCTAGGGATGAAACTGGGATCTTTGACACTGTAAAGCAGATGCTCCATCCTAGAGATGCAGCAGGGAGATACCAAGTCTGCTCCTGAGCAGCCACTTCCAACAAAGTGGAACCAGCAGCTCATACCCAGTAGTTCCATTCTACTGTTTTAGTCCCTCACCCACTTTCTCATTTCCTCTCCCTGTATCTTTGGATACTAGTTGGACCTTCTCTCAGAATACCAGAGTTGGGAAGGGACCATGGAGGTCTTCTAGTCCAAGCTCCTCCTCAAGCAGGAGACCCTATACCATTCCAGACAAGTGGCTATCCAGTCTCTTCTTAAAAGCCTCCAGTGATGGAGTTCCACCGATTAATTGTTCCCACTGTCAGGACATTTCTCCTTAGTTCTAGGTTGCTTCTCTCCTTGGTTAGTTTCCAATCGTTGCTTCTTGCCTTGCCTTCCGGTGCTTTGGAAAATAGGTTGACCCCCCCCCACCCTCTTCTTTGTGGCAGCACTTCAAATATGGGAACATTGCTATTATGTCACCCCTAGTCTCTCAATTCCAATAGTAGACCCAGAGGAGGAAGTTCCATTCCTGTCCGTTGGAGTAGGTAGTATGGAAGGAAAGTAATTTGGGAAACTTGCAAAAAGATTGGAAAATTGGCGCTGACTGGAGGACTGAAAGGAAGAACAGATGGATTTTGGTCTTTATTCTCAGCATTAACTTTGCTTCACCATCACCCACCCCCAGGAGCATCTAGCTACCAATTACTGCTAAAATTACTTAAGGACAGAGTTATGGCTTCATCAAAAGGGCAGACATGTTTTTCTTTTGAATCATGCATGCTAGTTCTTGCCAGCACATTGATGAGGAGGGGGAAGAGATGACACAGCAGTTTTCAGAGTATCCAGAGAGAATTCCCACAATTACTTCATTTGCTGGCCAGCCCAAAACATGTGTAGGTGGTTCAAGCCGCCCACAGTAAAGCATCTGGCTTGGACTCGTGGGAAGACCCCAACTCCCTCCGCTTCAGGTCATCATCAGGGGAATTGACTTACCATAACTAAGACTGTGGGTTGAGGTTGCTTGTCTGTGCTCTCTTTAAAAAGCCAGCTCTGATTTCAAAACAATCTCTCTCTTTCCAGAATGTCTCTTTTGTGCTGAAGCTGTGAACTGGAACAGAGAATAAAAATAATTCAGAGCTACTGTAAGATAGGATACGGAGGGGGAAACCCGATATACTCTCTATCCAGTGGTGGGATTCAAATATGTGAACAACCGGTTCTCTGTGTGGATGCCGCTTCCAGAAGTCCATTCTGGGCCTGGGCAACAAAAAATTAGCTACCGGTTCTGCCGAACTGGTGCGAACTGGCTGAATCCCACGACTCTTATCTATCACAGATTGTCTATCTAAAGTTCTTGGCAAACAGCAGAATGACATGACCTATGTTATTCCAGATTGTAGGATACAGGATAATGGTCTTAAGTTACAGGGAGGCAGAGTCTGGTTAAATGCTAAGGAAAACATCTTTACAATAAAATCTGTTTGACAGTGGAAACAATTACCCCAAAAAGTAATGAACAGAAGCTAGACAGCTATCTCTCCAAGATGTTTAATTTAGATTTCTGCACTGAGCAAGGGGCCTTAAAACCCCTTCAAACTCTAAGGCTAAGTTCACAAAACACTAAATCTTGGTTAACAAAATATGTCTGCTGTGTTCACAATCATGCTATCCCAAGCAAACCAACCATATTGTGGCTTAAGAAGATGCTCTAATTCATATAACATGGTCCAACGATAAGTAGATTCCTGCAACATGCTAAATGTAAGCTATCCAGCGCCTCTTTAGTGTAATATTTTGTTTCGAGTCTATCAATTCTAAATGTATTTTCCAAGAGTGGATCATTTTGTAGGTAAAATGGCCCTATTCATCTGTAAGAAACAGACAGTTAGCAAGCTTCTGAAAATGTCAAGGTTTATAGAAATGCAAAGATTTATTGAGAAGAAGAAAAATATGTTTAGCTGTTCTAAAGTTGGTCTCTGACAGAAGGCCACCTGAAGAGACTAGAAGCATTTGAAATGTGTATTTACAGGCGGCTGTTACGTATAAGTTGGGTTGACAAGATCAGAAATGAGGAGGTTTTAAGCTGCCTGGGAAAGCCAAGGGAAATCATCAAAACAATTAAAAAACGAAACTTAGAATATTTCGGACATGTGATGCGACACCCAGAAAAATACGGCATACTCCATTTAATCCTCCAGGGAAAGATTGAAGGCAAACGAGGTCCAGGCAGAAGAAGAACATCATGGCTTCAAAATCTAAGGGACTGGTTTGAACAAAACTCAGCAGCACTTTTTCGTGCGGCTACTGTTAAAAACATGATTGCCAACATGATTGCCAACGTCCGATAACGGATATGGCACAAGAAGAAGAAGAAGAAGTTCTAAAGGGAGTGGATCCATAATTGGCTTTCTTTTAACTATAGGAGATGACCGATAAGCATCAAGCCAAGCTTTTGAAAATTATAATCTTAAAGCGAGCCAATTTGGGATAGTGGTTAAAGCATCAGGGTAGAAATCAGGAGGTATCCTGAGCTCTTGTTCTGATTTAGGCACAAAGCCAGCTGAGTGACCTTGGCCCTTTCCCTCTTTCTCAGCCCTAGGAAACAAGCCATCTCCGAAAAACTTTGCCAAGAAAACTGCCGGGACTGATCCAGGAAATATTAACTTGAAGGCAGCAAATAAAAGACCCACCCATCAACAATTTTAAAGCATGATCTTGGTTACCCTGATTACATTGCTATTAGCTGAAAAGGAACCTCCTAGCTTGGATTAGTGATAAAAGCACTTCGAGAGTAGGATTCATTCATTCGTTCTACCTCTGCATTAATGGGGTGGGATGGAGTTAGACTGCAAAAGCTCCTTCCAGCTCTGTGATTCTACGGTCGCTTTCCCAAACCCGATGGTCTCCAGAAATGTTGAGACTATCTGGAAAAGTTAGATATTGCTGTCCCACTCATGAGTTTTGCCAAGGGTAGTCTACACACTGGAGATGTCTTTGGTTCTGTAATCTCTGAAATGTGATTTTAAAATACATTAAATAGTCAAGCAGAGGTGCTTGGCTAGACCACATTTCATGAGGACATCTGCAACACTGTGTAATCTTGCTAGGACATTCCAAAGAAACAAGGCAAACAATGGAGGTGGAAGCTGCTGAGTTTTTCCTCTTCTTGACAACTAAAGGCCAGTCTGAGTCTCACTGGCCTGCTGCAGGACACTGAGTGCGCTAGCCTGCTAAGTCAGCATCTTTATCTGGGGAGCTTCATTTTTTTATTATAACATAAACAGGCTTCAAGTCTGCCAAAAGTAGTAGATGCTTTGTTGAAAATAAGCTAACAGTTCTTTCCTAAGGGTAATGTTGCATTTCTAAACTGAAGACATACACAGTACCTCAGGATTTCAAAACCTACAGCTTCTAACATCCTGAGAGCAAGATTGTGGGTTAGGAAGGAAGTGTGTGATTGTTTCTCTCGATACCCTTATTTTTCCTAAAAAGGGAATTGTAGGGGAAGGGGACCTTCAATTTGATTAGACCATTGATCGTGAAAAAAAGGGTTTTTAATACTTCTCTCTTCTTATACCATTTTCCTGGCATGACTCTACACCCAATACCTTACCTGCCGTTCTTGATTGATCAAAGATATGGTCAGAGAACAGAGCATGCAGAGATGCAAAGTCACCCATGTATGGGATTAAGAAGCTTCCCCCGCTACTGAGTTATTGTATGCTCCACCCATCCTTGAGTTGGCACAAAATTGAATCTGTGTGAGATCTGCCCCCTCCACATTGTTGATCCCTACCCTGCTGCTTTTGCCTTTGTTCCCAATCATTACAGTCCTTTGACTTCCTATAGGCTAATAGATGACAAAGACTAAGGGAAGTCACACTGATGTCCTAAATAATAGTAGTAATGAGGTAAACCCTGCTTTGTCACAGGTATAGCTAAAGATGGTTTAGCCTTGTCTTGCTCCCAGGTTGGGATAAGATGCTGTTACCCCAGTGGCATGAGGTGAAATAAGTACTGCCAGGCCTTGATTTATCATGGTAAGCTTTAAGTGGCGACATAATGCATGTGGCTTGTTCATTATTATTTAAAGGCAGAGATAACTGGGCTGCATAGCCGTGTGGCCTTCCTTGGGTGACCTCATGAATGATGCAGCAATATTTTATGTTGTGACAGCCTTACTTAGTGGCAGCAAGAGCCAGGGAGGAGGACATTTGGTCAATTTCTTGCCACAAAATCTCTGGCTTGTCATTGCCCTTAAAAAACACCACATTGTTGCTCACTTTATGTATGTATTTAAAAAAAAAAAATAAGCTGCCCTCATTTATCATGACTTTGGATGGCTTCCATAATACAAATAGCAACAACAGTTAGAGGCCATCTAACTCCAGATGATTCTGGGCAGCTTTCAAGTAAAAATGAGAAAGGAACATTAAAACTGAGCAAAAAAAGGACCACACATGCTCGGAGAACATAGAAAAAACCCACAGGGGCTCAACATCCTTTGTTGCCAGGTCTTCATGGACTTCCAAGCATCATCAGGGTGGGAGCCACATAAATCTTGGGGGGGAGAGCATTCTAGAGGGCAGGGGTGTGGCAGAGAAGACAGACTTTCTAAATCCCCAAAGATGGTCCCTTTCATTGAAGGAACCTGGAGCACACCCACTCTGCCCAATGTCACTGTCCAGGTAGAAACAGTTGAAGTCAGGCAGTCCCTCAAATAGCCCAGCCCCATGCCATGAAGGGCTTTATGGGGGATACCTAGCCCCATGAATTGCATCTGGAAACCACAGAGCTTTAGTGACACATGGGCAGTGGTGGGATTTCAGCCGGTTCGCACCACTTTGGCAGAACCGGTAGCTAATTTTTTGTTGCCCAGACCCAGAATGGACTTCCGGAAGCGGCATCCACACAGAGAACTGGCTGTTCACATATTTGAATCCCACCACTGCACATGGGTATACTTTCGCATATCCACAAGATAAGTAACAGATCTTAAACCTGGAGCTTCTGCTGAGATATCTGCAAACATTTTTGAATTAACAGAAAAGTTCAGTACTGCAACAATGAAAGGAATATTCTACAACATAAACATGTTAAGGAGGTTGGGCTGCTGTCTCTTTCAATACAGTATAGGCTTTGGTTTTGAAGCAACGCCCTGCCCATATTTTAAATGTCATTGTCATAACTCTGTTTTTCACACACAATTCAAACCAATTTTGTCAGAATTTGCTTGGAATACACTCCCACATGCAAAAATAACAGAGCAAAATGGAACAATCAGCTCTATTCCACAGGCCAGCTTGCTGCATGAGGAAATAGACCTGGGAAGTTCGGGAAATGGTTGCACAGCAGCTGTTTGGGCTTGGACAGCGTCTCTGCAGTGAGATAATAAAGGCAGGGTGAAGGGTCCCCTCAAACTGCAGCTGGTGACTCCATTAACCACTTCCAGCCCCTGACTTGATTCTCTGCGGCAGGAAACAGTGATGTGTTTTACACAGGAATGTCTGACCTAGATGGATGGTCAGGCTTGTGGGTAGGCCTGCTTTTTTTCACTGGAGCTGAATGGCCGCCTTTCCCATCCGCTCAACTAAAAGCTATGTGCTCCCCGGTGTCCACACATTAATTGCTTTAAAACATTTTCCTTTCCTGCTTTCTCTTAAAAAGTCCATAGCAGTTAACCAGGAAGAAACACTGTGATTCTGTTTGTGTACACCTACATACGCGTGCATGCTCACACTTACATGCAAGAAGCAGATGGAGGGTGGGCAATTTTTGACACGTTGGAGCTGCTTAATTGGGCTGAGGGCTGTAGGGTAAAGCGGTGAGGTAAAAGTGGGTGGTCCCACATAGCCAAACAGAAATTAATCTGTATAACATTAATAGAGTGTTTACTTTGGGGCCAGTCACTCTCTCTCAGCCCTACCCACCTCACAGGGTTGTTGTTGTCGGAAAAATAGGAGGAGGAAGATGTGGTGGATATGTTTGTTGCCTTGAGCTATTTGTAAATGTAATAAAGATGGAACACAAGTAAGTAAATAAATATATTAATTTTTATTATAAGTATATATCCTTTTTATTGCATAGCTACTTTGATTTTTGCTTATTATTTTTTTGGTTCCAAGAAGGGACTTGTTCAGGCAGTTACCAGGCATTACTGATCTGAAGGCACCCAAAAAGTGTATTTCTCCTTCAAAGCTTTTCACAGTTTTTTTCCTAAACTCCCTCCAAATCCCTGATGATTCAGTCAATTAATTCTGAGACTGCTTGGAAGAAAAAAAAAATACCTCCTTTTTCATTTCACCCTCTGCTACCAACCTCTTCCTTCTTTGCTCCTTGAAGATCCCCTTTCATTTGGAAAGGGAGATGGTGGGTGGAATCTCCCTTTGGCAATGGGATCCAGGGCATATAACTGACCCTGTAAATGCAAATTTGAAGGATGAAAGATTATTATTATTTCAATATTTGCGTGCTGCCAGCTGGCGTGAGACAGCAGTCTTGGAAAGCAAGGCTGGCTATTCACAGCTGAATCTACCACACAGGATCATGGGGGGGGGGGCAGGGGGAGAGAGAGAGAGAAGTACAAGGGAGCACTAGATGTGTCGCCTTTAGCCCATAAATGAAAGGTGGGATAGTAAGCTAATAAAAAATAATAAGCAAGCCCATCTCCATCTTTACATCACAATGTTGAAATTGCAAGACAAAAAACAACAACCCACTGCTGGATTTTAGCAAAGGGGCTCTGGAAGGGGATTTTAGAGGCTTCTTTTAGGCCAGACATGTCAAACTCGCGATGTCACGTGATGTCATGCAACATATCAGGACTGTTTTGCCATTGCTGGCAATGGGGTGGGCACAGCTTCCGCGTGACGCATCCGGCCCGCGGGCCGGCAGTTTAACACCCCTGTTGTAGGCCATGGGCTGAGGTTGCCTTCTTTGAAATAGACTATGACAACTCTAGGAATTAAAAATCTAGAAATGGCAAAGTAAAAATAGCAACACCAGCTAGACAATATGGTGACAATATTTCTCCAGAGACGACCTCCTCCTCCTCCTCTCTTATTCTCCCCCTTTGAAGAATACCATCATTTTGGATAACATTCTCTTCATTCCTCAATGGTGACCTTTAGGCTCTTCTCAGGATACTCCAGATTGATGCCCAATCTGGGAGTTTTGTGGGAGTTGCAAGATGGTAGGCAGGCTGGCAACAGAATTGCTTTTTCAAATGATGGCAGAAGAGAAAGATGTTTTAAAAAAAAAGAAGTCAGGCAGCTTCTATGATAGGCTAAGGTTCCCCCTTCTAAAAAAAAAAAAATGTCTCCCACTGGAGAATATTAGAAAAGTCCCTGCGTCTTGTGGTTGTCAAATAAGGTAGAGGCCTAGGACAGAGCACTGCTTCCATTCTGTGGCATCATTAAAATTTCTAAAAAGCAGCAGAGTTAAAGCTACGTCAAATTTCTGCATCCTGTAAAAAATGCTGAGATTTGGAACCAATCATGCTAAGGGTCAGAAAGTCTCAAAAAAATCACTGAATTTCACAGTCAAAGAGACAGGACAAAGAATTAAGGGGTGGAGGAATCATTTTTTTTCCTGGGCCTTTTGACAGGAAGGGAGGCAGAATGAAGAGAAGTTTGTCAGCTGGGTGAACAAGATCCAGGAAAGTTTATGAGGCAGGATGTGACCTTAAATATCCCATAATGTTAACCATCCCACCAAATATTTGTACTAACATTTATTTCCCATCCTTCTAAGTTCAGATTAGGTGGCTGATCTGCAATGTGCACATAGAAAAGTTTCAGGCATGTAAAATATGTATTGACACCCAAACCGAGCGCATGTGTTTGATGCTTTTGTTATTCCAATGCCACTTCAAGACCCAAGAGCTTTGGGATTTGGCATCTTTGCAGAGATGCCCAAGGATTCATAACGTCCCTTGGAATCGCCTTCCCTTTAAGCCAGCTCTTTCCCTGAGCATTTCTCTGTTCCCCCTCAGTTGCCCCTCAGTTTTCCTTTTCCACAAAATGGAACGAGCAAACTTTGTGCGTCCTCTCGGCCTTATCCATAATACATTCTTTTTTTAAAAAAAAAAAAGTGAAGGGTTTAGGCCAGGGGTAGGCAACCTTGGCTCTTTTATGACTCGTGGACTTCAACTCCCAGAATTCTTGAACCAGCATGGCTCAGCTTGGAAACCTCTCCCTTTTCCCTCAGCATGGCTGGCTCAGGAATTCTGGGAGTTGAAGTCCACAAGTCATAAAAGAGCCAAGGTTGCCTACCCCTGGTTTAGGCATTTCTGGAAGGAGCATTTCTACGTGAAAGTCCTTCCTAGCCTGCAACGCATATTGCCCTTGGCGTCTGTTCAGAGGCCCTTTCCATTATTCCAATTGTATTTATTTGGAATTAGAAAACAAGGCTGGGGTGGAGCCCTGGCCCAAAGCCCTGATCCTAATAAGTCCTACATTCAGCAACAGAAAGGGGAGGAACCCTTTTCCTTCCTGCCTTGCCAGCTTCTACATCTCCCTCTGTAATGTCACAGGGACACCACTCACCTTTACAGAGGCATGTTCCCCCCCCCCCAAGGGCTCACTTTCCCTTGCACGGACCCACTTTCCCCCTGCACCATCTGTTTGCTCTTTCAGAGGCCGAGGAAAGCTGCTCCTCTCAGCCAGAGCCGCGTCAGGCTGGATTTATGTGCCTCGTTCTGCTGGGGAAGCGCAAACCAGATGGAGTGCTGGCAGCCTGCTTACCTTTGGCTGCCTCCAATTCTCCAGCCATGCGGGAATGCTTTCTTCTGCCTCCCCCAGAGGCTTGGGGGGAAGAAGGAGCCCCGGTGGGGCTTAGAGAAGGAGGTTCGACTAACACACATGGATTGGTGAGGCTGAAGTTGCTGTGACAAAAAGAGCAGGGAACTGGAATTTGGGGGTGGGGGGTGGGGGGGGTTCTCTTGGAGACCATCTCTAGCCTATTTTTATGGATGGAACCTCTACAGCGAAACCAGGTGCTGCAGGAAATAGCTTTGGCCAACAGGAAAACAGCAATAAATCATCTTCACTAGAGAAAGGAAAATGGCATGTTTTTTCCTAAAACAGAAAAATCTGCTGCTGCTTCTTTCTTCCTTTACCTTCCCATTCCTGGTCCATTTTTGCCTATTACTGGGAAGCCTTTGAGTGTGACCAGCCATCGTTTGCAGAACTGGCATTCTTCTTCTCTGATAACATCATTATCAGAGATCCTGCCCATCCTTATAATGGACTGAAATGGGACACTTTCCCCGCAATGGGTGAGGGAAATGCTCAGATGGATTATTCTCAAATCCGGAATCATCTAAGGAAGCAGTGGGATGCTGGTTATGCCAGGTTAAAACCTCTTCTTGGGTCACTCATGCAAACCATTCCTGTCTGAATCCTGAGGGTGATGCCTGCTTTTTCCTCTTGATATTCATTGGCTTCTCTAAGTCTAGGCCAGAGGTCTCCAAAGTTGGCAACATTAAAACTTGTGGACTTCAACTCTCAGAATTCCCCAACCAGCATGGTCTAGGCCAGGGGTAGGCAACCTTGGCTGTTTTACAACTTGTGGACTTAAATACCCAGAATTCCTGAACCAGCCATGCTGACTCAGGAATTCTGTGAGTTGAAGTCCACAAGTCATAAAAGAGCCAAGGTTGCCTACCCCTGGTCTAGGCTAAGATCCAACTTTAGAGATAGTTATAAGTGGGTCCATAGACAAAGGGCTGCACCCAGCTGCCAGTTCCATTGTGGGCCTTGAGAGCCATGCCGTTAAGCATTGCACAGAAGGCTTTCCCTTACCATTGCCTGATCCATCCATCCTCATAGCATCAGCAGTCAGGCAATGGAGCTTCTGAGCCAAAAGCTGATGGCTCCACTTCACCGGGCAGAGGTTTGAGAACTGTTGCAAATATGCCTGGTGCTGGTGATAGATGGGCATTTGCAACCCATCTTTGCTCACTAGGAAGGAAAATGGCAGCAAGAGCCAATGCAGGTTCCCTCAGTTATCTCTATGCTCTGTGGTTGACTTTGCAAGCTGCCAGTGCTGAGAAGGAGAAGATTATTTTGGAATCCATTGATACAGGTGAACTTTCACTCTAGTTTCATCTGGTCCATGGAAAACCTTACCTGGAAAATATAGGCTTAACAAGCTAATCTACTCCATTATTTTTGAATGAAAACTGAGGGAAATCAATTGCTCTGTATTATTTGACATACACTGAAGCTTTCGTGTGATTTTTATTGTGGTTTTTTTCTGCATTGTATTTTGCTCCAAGCTTACTGCATACTTTTCCCTTTATGTGTATATATGTCCGCCAGTTTAGAGTAACTAGTCAAGAATCTATTATAGTTAAATAGTCTCTGCTAATCTACAAAAGCTCACCTTGTGACCGATTTATCAAAATGCCACAAGACTCTTGTGTTTTTACCATACCCATACCATTTCTTCACCTAACATATCTCAAAGAGAACTGCTTATTTTAAAAAAGTGGGATAAAAATGTCAAACATAAAGAGCAAAAGAGACTCCAATAGATGGTCAGCAAAAACACCATGATTCCTACTGCTACAACAGGAACAGGGAACATCTGGCCCATAGTCTGCATTGGCCAGCATGAGGTCACAGGGGAGGTTCTACCACCTCATCAAAGCCTCATTTATACTCCAGCACTATTTGTTTTAAGAATAGAATAGAATAGAATAGAATAGAATAGAATAGAATAGAATAGAATAGAATAGAATAGAATAGAATAGAATAGAATAGAATAGAATAGAATAGAATAGAATAATAGAATAGAATAGAATAGAATAGAATAGAATAGAATAGAATAGAATAGAATAGAATAGAATAGAATAGAATAATAGAATAGAATAGAATAGAATAGAATAGAATAGAATAGAATAGAATAGAATAGAATAGAATAGAATAGAATATTTGATTTGGCCAAATGTGATTAGACACCCAAGGAATTTGTCTCCAGTACAGAAGCTCTCAGTGTACATGCAAAGCAACAGAATCATCATTGCCATCATCATCATCATCATCATCATCCCAATGGAGGGGGGGAATAAAGAAGATAAGAAGGATAAGTAATAATTTATGTTTTATTATGGCTACCCGCTCCAAAAGACTGTGGGCAGCTTACAGTATCCAAATGTACAATTAAAAGTTAACTTCAGGCATGGAAACAGAACCAAATTTTAAGTGCCTTCCAGAACCCCGGGAGAGTGGGCACCATACATATCTCACCATGCTGGGGGATGCTGTTCCAAAGGGCAGGGACAACTGTCTATCCATGTCGTGTCTTTTCTCCTGAAAGGGAAAAATAGATGTATAACAAAAACAGCAGAAGCTGAATTTATTCACAAAAGTATAATAAACTGCAGAATTTGTTGCATTTCATCCCTGTCCTATCTTAGGAGCTGGCTCAAAACTTTCTCCTAACAGAGAACAGGTTGTGTGGCATGTGTCAGATGTATTTATTTATTTGAATTATAGAGGTACCCAACCAGCTAGTGATTCAGAATGCTGTACAAGACAGTTAAAATATTTAATTATTTATTCAGAATAAGAAAACAACACCACGTTCCCCTTCCTGGATATCCCCCTCAGCAGAGACAGCAATGGCAAACTAGAAACACATATCTAAAGAAAAACTACCCACACCAACCAAGTGCTCCACTACCAAAGTAACAACCTAACCTCCCACAAGAAAAGCTGTATAAGAACACTATTTAGACAAACACAAACACATTGCAACAGCCTGAACATCGAAAGAAAGAAAGAAAGAAAGAAAGAAAGAAAGAAAGAAAGAAAGAAAGAAAGAAAGAAAGAAAGAATCTATACAACATCTTCCAATAAAGTGGATATCCTCGCAACTTTATCAAAAAGTGCCTGATCAGTCAACCCAATATAGCACAACCAACACGTAAAAAGATAACACTGCCACATCAAAAACATCTCAGAAATTACCAACAGACGATTACAACCACATGGCATCAGATTAGCACACAAACCAACTAAAGCCCTCCAAAAACATCCTAAATAACCAAACGACCCAGCAGCCCCAGAAGAAAAAAAACAGGACTCATCTACAACATACAGTGAAAGGACAGCAACAGCCACTGCAGAGGACAAAAAGTCAAAAGACTAGCAGAACACATTCATGAACAGCAACTAGCAGTCAGAAGAGCCAATGAAAACTCCTTAATTTCATGGACAGACTTAATCATAGTTTCAACTAGGAAACTGTGACCCTTCTAGACAGAGCCAAGTCCAAAACCACAAGAAGATTCCTGGAAGCTTGGCACTCTGACAAATCAGCCATCAATAGACACAGAGAGATAAACAACATCTACATACCATTCGGAAGAGACAATTAACAAGCCAAAAAGGGAACAAAAAGACCAAAACAGCTCCCCAGTAGCAATCAACATCCAGATGAGCAGAAATTAACATTAAGATTAACATCAGACCAACAGTCAAGAAGTAAACAATGCCCCAATCAAGGAACTGTCAAACAAACTAACAGTGAACAGTCCAACCAAAGATTCACCTAGACCACTCCCACCTGGGCAAGTCACTAGAACATAAAATGAGAGCAAACTCCACTCCCTATTAGCACTGATGATGTTACTTTATTTGGGTAATGAAATGTCTGCAAGAAAACAACCAAACTCAGAGAGCACCAAGGACCCCTGATTTATTTATTTATCAATCCAATGTATATGACCACCCATCTTACAGGACTTGACTCTGAATGGTGTGCAGTAAAAAAAGCATAAAAACAATAAACTTACCAAACGTATCAAAACACCCACCCACAAAAGATTTAATCAGCCACAGAGCCACCTGAAGATCTCACCTGTCCCTGAGACCCCTAGGCTTGATGAGCCAGGCCTTGAGGGACCCCTGGAAAATATGTAGGGATGGAGCTAATCTTACTTCAATAATATATTAACTTATTCAACAATTTATTGTCAAAGCTACAAAAGAAAACCATTCCAGGGTAAGATAAAAGGGGGGGAAATACAGTCTCCCCCAGTAACTGCTGGACGATTCAGGGATAATAATGATGATGATGATGATGATGATAATAATAATAATAATAAAAAGTTGGAAGGGACCTTGGAGGTCATCTAGTCCAACCCCCTGCTCAGGCAGGAAACCCTATACCATTTCAGATAAATGGCTGTCCAGTCTCTTCTTAAAAACTTCCAGCGTTGGGGCATTCACCGCTTCTGGAGGCAGGTTGTTCCACTGGTTAATTGTTCTAACTGTCAGGAAGTTTCTCCTTAGTTCTAGGTTGCTTCTCTCCTTGGTTAATTTCCATCCGTTGCTTCTTGTCCTGCCTTCAGGCGCTTTGGAGAATAGCTTGGCTCCCTCTTCTTTGTGGCAACCCCTGAGATATTGGAACACTGCTAACATATCCCCCCTCATCCTTCTCTTCATTAAACTAGACATACCCAATTCCAGCAACCGTTCTTTATATGTTTTAGCCTCCAGTCCCCTAATCATCTTTGTTGCTCTTCTCTGTACTCTTTCCTTCTGAAAGGACAGTAGGGATAGGATCATATGGACCTCAGAGAGAGTGTGGGCACATTCACTTCTTTTGAGTCTTATAAAATGACACTCTTTTGGTGATGGGACCTGGAGCTTGCCACCACTGTCAGATCTTATAGGATTGGCAGAGATAATTTGAGATGGGTGCTCTGCAGATATGTAAACCAGGAAATGCTTAGACATCCTAAATCATGAAGGACCATCAAAACGTTCAGTTGTACCTGGAAGCCAACCTGGGCAATCAATTTAGTTCATACAGTACAGGCATTACGTGCAAAGCTGCAGCATATTCTGGACCAGTTGTAACTTCTTAATGGTCTTTGAGGAAGAAAAGGATCACTGTCAGTTCATAATATTTCCTTTTGCACCAGCAGAAAAAAAATACAACCACTTTGAAAGATTTTTTTTTTCATCAAGCAGAATAGTGGGAAATGGGGATGGGACAACATTTAGTCATATTTTTAATTTTGCTGGATAAGCCGACCCAAAGATGCCAACAAATTCTACTCATGTTTACTCAGAGAAGTGGGGCGAGGAGGGGCAAAAAAGTGCTGTCTTTGAAAGCACAGAAAGCCACATGACCCAGTTGTACGCAAGTCTCCAAAGGACTCCAAGTCCCAGCATTCCAGCCCAAAACATCAGAGCACACGAGGGAAAAGTTAGCATGAGCTGAAGACGCAATAGACACCAGATTTTGCTGGCAAGGCTGGAGAAAATTTAAGCCAAGAAAACAAAGCCATACAGTTCAGGACTGGAGGGAGGGAGAATCTAATCCGGACCTTTCAAGATTTACACAAAGGAATCCAACCCGGAAATATTAGGCATGAACAAAACAACATCATTAGGAAAACAATGTCCTGATAGAACACCCTTAGAAAACAACAGTAAATCTCCTGGGCACCTCAAGACAATAGGGCACTTTGTAGTGGGACCCAGCTTGGAATGCAAAACCAGGAAGTTGCATGAATTCCAACCCCATGCCAGATTTGGATGCTTTCAAGATGCTTTTGATAAAACAATTCACATCTTAATTGGGTAGCCTTGGAGAAGTCAGTTGCTGTTAATTTGCCATCTTGTAAAACAAAAACAAAAACAAGTCTCTTTGCATGTTTACTTGGAAGTTCCACGGCTTGGTTTCCATGTCCTAATTGGTCCTTTGGTTGTCTGACTCAACGTCTTGTGTTAAGGAAGACATGGGATTGAAGCGGACGGTTAAAGTGGGAGGTGAACTCATTCAGCTGTATGAAGAGTCCATTAATGCTTTTCATGAGGAAGGGGCAATTTGGAGAACTTCTGAATCTCTCTCAATCTGCTTATTAGGACTCTTATTTGTGACAGTTTTAAATCATATTTCTCTTCCAAAGATCTCACAGCAAATAAGTGAATAACTTTTCTTGCCCAAGCTTATCCTCCCAGCAATTCCAGGAAGTGGATTAAACTGAAAGATAATGCAAGATAGGGTGAGCTTCATTTGAGTGGCAAAGGGGAGAGAGCCTTGTACCCTAGGCTGTCCTATCTCTGTGTAATTTTTGATCATCATAGGAGAATCAATGTTCTGGTATTCTTTGTGAAATGTAGTCCTTGACTTATGACCAGTTGCTTAGCGACGAAAGTTACAACAAACCTCCTAAGGGTATTTACGACCTGATTCTGAATTTCGATGGCTGCCTACCCCATGGTTACATGACCCCATTTTGGTTGCTTGGCAACTGGCCTGCATTTATGGCTGTTTGCAGTGTCCCACAGTCACATGACCACATTTTGTGATGTTTTTGCCAAAATTCGGCATTTACTTCTGGTTTTCAGCAAAACCGGCCAATAGCAAACAGTTGGCTCACTTAATGACTGAAATTCATTTAACGACTGCCACAAAACAATAATAAATTCAGGTCAGTTAGATGGGTGAGCTGCTTTATAACTGTCATGACTGTAATGGGCAGGCTCCATTATGGTTGTAAGTCAAGAACTATCTGTATGTCTCATTTTTCTTGAAGAGGCAATATAGAGCATTCCCTTCATTATCTTTTCTTTATAAGAAGACGCCTGCGAGGTGAATTGGGCTGAGAGAGTCCCTTTGTGAGCTTTTTGGGATGAAGATGGATTCAAACCTGGGTCTGTTTGATCTTTAAAACACTGGCTATCATGTGGTCACTAATTCAAGTGCTGGGCCCGAACTAGAGAACATTATGTTATAGTTCCTTGTGTTTTATGACTTCCAAAGAAGGTCAGTATTCAACAGCTGGAATTTTACCTGGGGGGGGAATAAAAATGCCCCTAACAAAATTAATCACACTTCCTAGGGTTGTTTCTGGGGAAAGTGCTCTCTCCCTTTGTGTCTTGCACTTTGTGGAGGCGGGAAGATGATGTTGAGCCACACAAACAGGACTTTGCCATTAGGGGGCAACCTTGTCCTAACCAGTAGAGTTTGCTCGTGAAGTAGGAAGGGGGGGGGGACACCGTTTGTTTAAAGGAGTCTTGAAATCTGCACATTAACATTTCTCTTGGGAATACCGAGTCAGCCCTCTGTAAATAGACCATCCTCGAAGTGAAACATTCCCTTAGAACTCAAAATGACCTTCAGGCTTTTCATGTAAGAGATTCGCTACTCAGGCTGCTCCTGTCCTCCGCTGTGCCTTCAGGAAAGATCACATTACGTCGGGTGAGATGACATGCTTTGGAACAAGCACACAGCTGCACCGTCAAGTAGTGACATTTGGGGATAATCCCACAAGGGGAGACAAGTGAGTGCAGCGGAACTGATTGTGCACAAACAAAACAAATGTTCTCTTTGCCTACTTCTGTCCGTCCCTCTCTGAAACTTCAACTCAGTTTCAGGATGGGTACTCCTGTAACCAACAGAAACGCACAGTAGCGGATGTGATGTGGTCCTGCCTCTGTTGCACCATTATGTCTGGTTACCAAAGCCTTACGGGTAAGGCAATGTTTCTCAACCTTGGCAACTGGAAGATGCATGGACTTCAACTCCCAGAATCCCCCAGCCAGCATCCTGATGATCTCCACATTCCGTTATTCTGAGAAGGAACCTCTAGCCATGCTCCATCATTTTATTGAGTGTAGGAGACATAAAATGCAAGCCTTGAAACGAACAGCCCTGCTATGCAGGCACATTTGTCATGTTTTTTTACCCTTGGCTCCAAACCAGTTCCTGGAGACAGAATGTCGTGCCCTTGGCAGAATCGAAGGAAACACCTTGTTCCTTGGAAAGTTGTACTGCCTGGGTTGGCGCAGCCTTCTCTTCCTTCGACTGCATTGTCTGGAACGCTGGTTTCCCCTTTTATTGCCTTATGGCAACACATGAGGGAACTCCAGACATAAAATGTATGCAAATGCAACTATGTAGATTTATTTGGGGCAGGTCCCAAACCTGTAAATATGTTCTAAGGCCTATTGAAAACAAAACAATTTTTTTTTTTTTAGTATCACTTGTATTAAAGCACAATCATCACTTGGCAGAGAGGCCCCTCCCGGTTGTGTTTACATGTTACACTGAGCCACCCAATAGTCAACAATAGGATAAAGATAGAATTGCTTGGTTAGTTTATAATACAGCATGTTCTACCAATCGGGAAAACTGCCTGTCAGGATGATGCAAACATAGCCCCCAGGGCTTACTTTTAGAATACGTAGGATTTCAACTTAAATCATGATGCCGTTACACTGGAGAAAGATTCGTGGAATTTAGTGGTACTTGTTTTTGAATAGGTATGCCTAGGATCCTTGGTGTAAACTCAGTTGATTCAGCTAGGTTTGAATCATCAAGTGGTAGACAAGCCAATATTTCAGGCACAGAGGACTAGAATCATTGGTAACCTATTTAGCAGGTTTCTCTAACCTGACTTTCTCCACATGCGTAGAGACTGCAGTTCTTAGAATTTTAGAATGGCAATAACAAGACACACAGTCAGGGAAAGATATACTAGGAGTCCTAGCGATTATACCCTAAGTATGTTGTACATTTTGCTATCTCTTGTTCTTAGGTGTTACCAGATAAAGTCTAAGTGAAGTTTAACACCTGGCTACTTCACAGACATGCCCATGTCTGGGCATATTCTAGAATAGAATAGAATAGAATAGAATAGAATAGAATAGAATAGAATAGAATAGAATAGAATAGAATAGAATAGAATAGAATAGAGCTGGAAGGGACCTTGGAGGTCTTCTAGTCCAGCCCCCTGCTCAAGCAGTAGAACCTATACCATCTCAGACAGGTGAATGTCCAGTCTCGTCTTAAAAATCTCCAGTGATGGAGCGCCCACGATTTCTGGTGGCAAGCTGTTCCACTGGTTGATTGTCCTCACTGTCAGGAAGTTTCTCCTCAATTCCGGGTTGTTTCTCTCCTTGGTCAGTTTCCAACCATTGTTTCTCGTCCTTCCCTCTGGTGCTCTGGTGAACAACATTTTGCTAATAATACAGAAGTGATTTGCCACTGACTTTTCCCAGGATGCATTTTTCCCTCTAAATCTAGCCTACCGTCCAAGGATTACCTGGTGGCCTCTCATCCAAGTCCTCACTAGGTGTGATCTTGCTTAGCTTTCCCAAATCAATGAAAGCCAGCTAGGCGCTTCTATCTGTTTGGGTCCTGTAATATTATAAACTGGGAATAACCCACATTTTTTTCGCTGCTGTTTGCCATTCATAAAGTAGAACTAGCAAACCATAAAATAAGAATGGCTAATTTACTGAGTTGTTTTGAGAAAGAACATAAAAGTTTGAGTCACTCCATCCATAGAAAAACATTTTATGTTCCACTGGTTTCAGCAGAAGCTGTTTCAGTTCAGTCATTGGTACAACATACGGAAGGATAATTAGATATGGACAGCTTTTTACACATCATGCTAGTGGAAAGATAGGATTCTTTAAATCAGTGTTTCTTAAACGTATTGCTTTCAGGACCTTTTCCCATTCTAAAAAATGATGGAAAACCCCAAAAGGGCTTTTGTTTGTATGGAAATATATTTATCAATATTTTATTAAAAATAATTGATGCATTTGTAGGATATTTATTTACTGAATAATGCAAAAAGAACATTAAAACCAGTAGATATGAACATAAAGTATATTTTTATGCCGCCCCCCTTTAACAGATAAATAATAATAAGAACGGTCACACTGTTTAACTTTTTGCAAATATTTTTGATATCTGACAAATAATTTTGATTTTGCAGCTCCCTGACAGAGACTTGGGAGACCTCAATGGTCCTTGAGCCACACTTTAAAAAACACTGCTTTAAATAACCAATTATTTATTAGCGAAAACTCAGTGCAGTCAGTTGTTAGATCATGCACAGCAATAAGTGCAGAACAGTTAACTTTTTTAACCATTCCCACATGAGCTATATACAATTGTAATAAAAATCAGTACATACATATCTTACAAAATCACTCTTTATATCAAGTATTGTAAGAGTTACTCCCTGTGAATCTGCAAGTCTTGGAATAATGTGTTCACACATTTGCAAAAGGAAACTAGCTGTGAATTCTTCAACTCCACCTAACCTCTCCCACAAGGTTTCCTGTAGGTTTTGGGATCTTTGAAATGGTAATGATTTGACCCCATAGCACAACCCTCCCCCCTACTTTTTTCTTCCTTGCTTTTATCATTTTGTTATTATCCGAACAAGTGTGTTTGTGCATGTGTTCTTCTATAGTTTTGCTTGCAAAAATAATAATAATAATAATTCTAAGATACTTAGCAAGCATTTTTAAAGAAAAAGCAAAACTAAAAGTATTAATCATTGAGCCAAAACAACCAATAATAATAATTTATTCTCCTGACTCCCAGTGCCTGGGCGGTATCCACTGGGATTAGAATTTCATTTCTGTGGTTGGGATTCAGATTTGCATAGGAAGTTGCATCTTCAAGACTGGAAGATTAATTTCTGGAGGATGAGGAATTGAAATCCATGACTAGAAAAAAAAAAAACAGTAGTATTTTACTGTGTTAAGCATAAACCTTTCTAAATATGCTCCAATATTCTAAGCACAGCACACGTTTTCCTAAACTGAGCCCATACCGTGAAAACCAGCTTCATCGCTAAACCCTCATCATTTTTACTGGAATTTCAATTTTGAATTTATGAGTTCATACTGTAGGTCCTAGGTTTTAGAAAGTAAGCCAATGTTTGTTTAGCTGCTTTTTTCCATTTGGAAGTCTGTGCTCATTGGGTGTTTGCCTTTATTGGTGTTGAAATTACACCTAGAAAGATGATGGCAACAGACCTGACAGCTCCTTCCTCTCAGGATGATTGGAAGGGATGAGAACAAGGCTGCAGTTAATCAGTTTTGTGCAAAAGATGCTGTCCTTGCATTCTTAGAGAATCAAGTCTCTGCATTTTTTAATATTCCTTCTTCCCAGAGGTTTCTTAGCATTTTACAGTATCTAGCAAATTCCAGTCTATTTCCCACTTAAGCAAGGGATACATACCAGATCCTTACATACTGTACTATCTTTATCCATTTGAACCCATTCGTGTCTTAATGATTATAATGATGATTATTCAGGCAGAAGGCTCATACATCCAATCAGTTCCTTTTCTGCGTTCATTTTAGAGGACTGGGATTCTCAAAATCAAGCAATTTTTTTTTTAAAAAATAACCCATGCAGCAACCAAGTTAGGATCTCTAACCACTCTTGGGAGACATCCCCTTCCTGCCACCCGCATTGCAGTTGTGCTCTGATCTTACTGTCCAAATCCAGGTCCCAGGCCTGGTTATTCCATTCCTCCCCAACCTACACGCACACAAACACAAATGCACACATCAAAGGGAAATGTCAAGGATGGTGTCTTGGCCACAGCACCGCCTCGGTCTCCGGGGTGGAAGGGATGTTGATTTAACAGCAGCAGCTCAGGGGCAAAAGCCAAGGGGGGAGAGAGCCTGTGTTTGGCTGATCTGCAGGGGTGTGGATGCCTGCCCAGCAGCAGAGGCTGCCAGAGTGTTGAAAGAGCCCCGGTGACAGGAGAAGGAGCCAGCTGCTTTGCCGAATGCCAGCTTTCCCGCAGAAGCACTCATGTGACAGCCAAGCTCTAGCCAAGCAAACGGGCCACTCTAGGGAACTGGGTAACTTCTTCCTTCCTTCCTTCCTTCCTTCCTTCCTTCCTTCCTTCCTTCCTTCCTTCCTTCCTTCCTTCCTTCCTTCCTTCCTTCCTTCCTTCCTTCCTTCCTCCTCCTCCTTTCCCCTTGAGTTCATTAGCAATAGCTTACACACACACATTGACATTTAATCCTGTGCAATTTTAATAAAATCTACCAATGCTTAGGGATGACCTGGACCATTTCACACATTATCTGATTTCAACATGTGATGCAAAGGAATTGGTTCCATAGCTTTCCTGGCCAGGGACAGATATACTGTATACTCCAAAACCAAATGTGTATCAGAATGCACAATTCATTCTTGTTCCAAAATGTACTCCTGGTGATCTGTGAGGTGATACTTCTCTAGGCAGTCACTTCTTTATGTGATGAAACTATTCTCGGAGGTTACTGTTTCAGGCTCCAAACTGCAGGAGAATCACATGAATGAAAACTCAGACATTCAAGGAGGAATGACTAGTAGTCAGGCAGAAGAGTTCAAATCCAGCCCTCCCTCCAACATTCTAGTTCTCTGTGATGGAGTTTAGGGGATATTCAATCTTGCAGACCGCCCCCTCACCCAAATTCTGCTTGAAAAGTGGTACAGTTCAGAAAAAATATGAATTGCTTTCATTGACAGAGTTCCCACCTGGAATGTGTGATGTCATAATAATGAATTGAATATAGATTCACTCAAGGCCATACTATTATGCAAAGTGAAGAGGCGGGCAGATCTCATGGGAGATTCTGGGTGACGGGAAACACTAAGAATCTGCAATGTATTTCAGCCTTGAAAGAAGGGGAGGCTTGATTTCAGATGCTGCAGGAATGTACAAGCCTTTACAGTTGTTGAAGGAAAAGTCTTCATCATGGTTCAGTCCAAGCCGGGAATAAACAACATGGCGACTGCTTTAGAAAGAAGGTTGCAGTTTATTGAAGAGGAGAGTCAGACAGAAAGATGGCTCTGGAAGAAAAGAGAGAGAGCACATGTAGGGAGTGGGTTTTTATACCTTCTTGAGCCTTTTGTTTGGAGTTGTTCCTGTGGCATGAACTTTGACCTGAGTTTGAGTGTGCCTGAGTTGTTATTTTTGGTCAGAGACGCATTATGCAAAAGAAGGTCAATCCTAGTTTTTCATTCCAGAGTATAGATCCTTGAATGAAAAGCATTCAAGCAAGGTCGATTCAGATTGAATGTTAGAATAAACATAATAGTGCAAGCAAATTATCCAGATAGGTTGGGGGGGGTCTTTCGCTCTCAGATGTGGTCCAGTGGAGATGGGAATACTTTGTCAACAGTGCTTTAGCTTGATTTCTGTATTGAACTGGGAGGGTAGCACTTGGATTTGAGAACCTCAATAATTGCTTCCAACTCTTGTTATGTGTCTGCCTAGCGCAGGTGATTTCTAGAGAGACTACTTAATTGTGATTCTCCAATTGAGAGGGATTACTGGGCTACCCAGAAACTATCAGAGGAGTCTTCCCAGGCTATTAATCAATGGCAGAGGCTCCTATTTTCTGTGAAGATGCTGTGTTAATCCCTGAACCCTTCAGCAACAGGAATTTGGGGCAGCGGGCAATAAGAAGGACCCCTGCCTGAAGCATTGTGGCCAGAATAGAAAAAGCTAACTAACATAGACAAAGAACACCCAACAGACAAAGAGCATCTTCCTTCATTTGGATGGTGGTTAACAGTCACATTTTAAAGATTGATTTATCCTTTACACAGTTTTTGTTACTTACAGGCAGTTTGGAAAATTTCTGTGAGGTTTCTTTACATTATCTTTAAAATAAACAATTAAATAACTCGGGACTATTTGGCAAACTGACCAGGTGCAAAAACAAGCTGAGTCTGGAAAGTGGTTTCCCCAAGGGATGGAGAACTTGTACAGTGGTCATGCCCAACATTTCTCTGCCTGATCTCTGCCTGTTTAATGAAGAGAAGGACAAGGGGGGACACGATAGCAGTGTTCCAATATCTCAGGGGCTGCCACAAAGAAGAGGGAGTCAAGTTATTCTCCAAAGCGCCTGAAGGCAGGACAAGAAGCAACGGATGGAAACTAACCAAAGAGAGAAGCAACCTAGAACTAAGGAGAAATTTTCTGACAGTTAGAACAATTAATCAGTGGGACAACCTGCCTCCAGAAGTGGTGAATGCCCCAACACTGGAAGTTTTTAAGAAGAGACTGGACAGCCATTTGTCTGAAATGGTATAGGGCAGTGGTGGCGAACCTATGGCACGCATGCCAGAGGCGGCACTCGGAGCCCTCTCTGTGGGCACATGCACCGTTGCCCCAGCCCCGCCTCCTCCCACGGCCCCCTCACCAGCAGCCCCCCGGAGAGTCGCCCCCGGGCATGGCCCACATGAAGCAGCGCAGCCAAGGACATGGTAGCCAGGCAGCGGGGACAAGACTCCGCCCTTGCGCCCCGTTGTATGCAGATGATGCTGCAGGGACGGGCGGAGGGCGTGGCCGCCATGGCGGTGCTGGGCTGCCTGGGTGATTTGTGGTGGGCGTGGAGGTGGTGGGTGGCCCAGCGGGCACGGCGGAGCGGGGACGGGTGGGGGGGCAGTTTTGTGGCACTCGGTCTCTAAAAGGTTCGCCATCACTGGTATAGGGTTTCCTGCCTGAGCAGGGGGTTAGACATGTCAAACTTGCGACGTCACGTGACTATTTGCCATTACTGGCAATGGGGTGGGCGCGGCTTCCTCATGATGCGTCCGGCCCATGGGCCGGCAGTTTGACACCCCTGGACTAGATGACCTCCAAGGTCCCTTCCAATGTTGTTGTTGTTGTTGTTGTTGTTGTTGTTGTTATTGTTGTTATTATTATTATTATTATTATTATTATTATTATTATTATTATTATTATTATTATTATTATTATTATTATTATTATTATTATTATTATTATTATTATTATTATTATTATTATTATTACAAGCAAAGAAGGGGGAGGAAACATTTCCTAAGCGTAGTAGCTTAAAATCCTTTGCCCCTGCGAAGCTCATCAAAGTTGCACGTTGACAACTGGATATCCTGTTGGAAGCTTACATGTGCTCTGTTGGTTCTGACTCAGCAGTTGAAACTTGAGGAATATCCAAGGTTTCCAAAGGATACTTGGAAAATCTGACCTTGGGGTTTCCGTTTCCTGTTAGACAGAAGAGAGTGTGGGATGTTCGTTCTCATTCATTCTCTCTCTCTCTCTCTCTCTCTCTCTCTCTCTCTCTCTCTCTCTCTCTCTCTCTCTCTCTCTCTCTCTCTCTCTCTCTCTCTCTCTCTCTCTCTCTGCTGGTCATCCCATCTTCTCTGCTGACTGCTTTTTCCATAATATTCTAAAAACCCTTCATTGAACTTTCTTTGATGGGGGATGGTGGCAGATTAGATCATCTTGCCTCTCCTTTTGGTTTTTTCCCCTTCTTTTCCTTTTTTTTTTAAATACTCATGTATATCTGTGAATGATGTCATTTGGCTATTAAGATGCATACTCTTCTCTAAAAATTCAGACAGCATGTTGGAAGCCTTAATGGTGCCGTCCTATGGAGGTTATTCAAAAGGAGACCCCCTTCAATGAATCACTGATTACTTCAAGGCAAATGGGAATAGGATTGTAGCCTAAATATCTTTATAAATTTGCTGACCTGCCTGATTTATGGTGTTCTGCTACAGTGATTTGTTTGGAATAAAGTTGGGAGGAGGGAAGGGAGACATTGGAGGGGGTTTATTGTCATCACAGTTTCCATAGTGGAACAATCAGAAGCAGCAATGCTTATTTAAAATGTGGGGAACTGCAACCAGGTCCAGCATAACTATACCAATAAAGGAGAATATTTGTAGCTCAGGGTTGAAATGAGGGTCCCTGGTGCTCTCGGAGCTTCCTTGTTTTCCTGCAGACATTTTATTCTCCTAGCACTGATAATGTAAGTTAGCACTGATGATGTTACCTAGTTTGGGTAATGAAACATCTGCGAGAAAACAAGCAAGCTCAGAGAGCACCAAGGACACCCCCCCCCAGCATAATTGTGCAGCTCCCCCCCCATCCTGCATGAAGTGTGTGCAATTCAGAGACCCTAATGTGGCAGAGGTTTTCCATCATATCTGCTTGCACCTCCAAACAATTTTTTAAACATCAGCTTAACTGCAGGGCTAGCAAGCCAGGTACTTAGAAAGACCTGACCAATTGTGACAGATCTCAATAGTCAAGTAGAAACGGACTTGGTTAGGAAACCCCAAGACTGTAGGCTAGGTTGGGAAGTTGTCCACAAAATCACCAGAAATCAAGCTTGACTTGAACGGGGTTTTTTACATCAAGCTCAAAGAGGTCAAATGTAGACTGATGCTATTTTTTTTTCCCTGTGGCACCGTCATAACCTCTCTGAATCTCCAAGTTCTATACTTCTGTCCTCTTCCAACTGCAGCAGGTCAGGTAACCCCAATGGAAGATTCCTACACACACTATTAAATGCTGATGCTTCTCCTGCCAATGCCACAGATGGGATCTCTGGTGGGTTTTGAAGACATGTCTTCATGTTAATATATAGAGCTGCCCTCTCTTTTTTCCTGACCAGGGACTGGGGTTCCTGGACTCATGCCCAGGCTCAGGACTGTGATTCTAGGGAGTGTCCTAATTTGGGTATTTCCAAGCACCATTCTGTGTCTCTTTGAGATGGGCGCTTCCCAGTGCAGCGCTGACTCAGAGACGATAACATCCCACCAGTTTCAAACCTAACAGTTCTCAGGAGAAGGTGCTGAGAGTCAACTACACTTCTCTGTTACTTCTCTTTCATTTCTCTTTTCCTTTTGGAAAAAAAAAAAAGACTTTGGGAGGATTCGTGGGAAATGGTACAAGGATATATGAGCAGCAACCTCAAAGGTGAAGAGGCAACCATAGGAAGGCAAGAGAACGTTGATTCTCCCATCCAACTCCTCTCCTAAGTCTACAGATGTTGCCAGAAGAGAGTTCTCAAGCTGCTCTTTTTCTCCTTAAGTATATGATCAGGGAATGGGGGGGGGGGAGGGACCTTATTTCTGCTTGACCTGGTTGTGGGTTGACCATGAGCTACAGTCAGAAGAACTAGAGCAGCCTCTTAATGAAGCCCTGGGGGGAAATGATGGCTTCCTTCTTCCAACTATAAATCCATGTTTCCTTCAAACTGACTTTTTTGCTAGTTGATGGTGAATAGCAGTCCTAAGATCAAAACTTACTAAGACTTCATCAGACTCTTGCTGGATGGCTCTCAGCCACTCTGCTGACAGACTGAGATAACCCTTGGAGCCAGAAACTGGACTGAGACGTTGGGGCTCCCTCCTTGGCCAAGCATGGAGTGCTGTTGCTTAATCTTACTTCATCTATCTCTCTGTCAGCTACCGAGCCTGATTTACTGTATAACCGGCCACCCTCTCCTCCCGTTTCTGCATCTGCATTATCAGAGCAGGAACAGAGTTAAGAAACTTTGTAAACCTGGATTCCACAGCCTCTGATCCCATTTCCTCCAAGGAGCTGGGAATAGAGCAGGACTGCATTTTTAAAAAACCAGTAATATATGCACATACATCAGTAAAGGTTCTCCTGCTTGAGCAGGGGGCTGAATTAGAAGACCTCCAAGGTCCCTTCCAGCTTCTATTCTATTCTATTCTATTCTATTCTATTCTATTCTATTCTATTCTATTCTATTCTACACATAAATATAAACCCCAAGAAATATCACTCTGTTACTGGGAAGGGGCGTTTGCAGCAGAATGGAAATATTTCTTTTGAATTGCCTAATTTATTCTATTAAGTACAATTGCAGGTTTTTAAAGAGATAAAATTTTAGTAGGAACATGGTGTAGATAGGAATTGGAGATGTGTAACCACTAGCCATTAAGAAGATTTTACTGTAACTATGAGGACTGTGAGGACCTTGATTAAAGGAGGTAAAGTATGGTTTCTCACACTTCCATTTAGGTTTCCAAATTCTATCATGATATACTTGCAAATGGTGAATGATAGCAACTGGGTAATGCATTTAAACCACTATAAATTATTTTCCTCCAACATAAAACATTAAGAGTTCTGTAAAAACCAGTTTGGTGCAGCGGTTAAGGTATCAGAAACAGGGAGAATGTGAGTTCTCTTAAGCACAAAGAGACAGTTCCTCTCTCTGAGCCCCAGGAAGAAGGTGTGTCAACGCTGCTAACATCAGATGTTTTTGCTTTGACAACATATGGAGATGCAACCATTTTCCTTCTTATGTTTTACTCTTAGAATTAGAGTTAGAATTAGATGATACTGGGGGGAGGAAGAGGAATGTGCATGGGAGTTTAGTTAGACATAACAATACTGTAACTAGTGTGAGAACCAAGGTTATTGAAATAAGAGATGATAAGAATTGGCGGGTTGGAGAACTGGAGGGAAAGTCTGCATTTCAAACTAATTGGAGAATGTGATTTATGACTGTAAATTAGAGGAGGGAATTGTGGTTTGATACTATGTGCTCAGGGGAGGGAAATTCAGATTTTGGCTTTGGCTATGTAAGTGTCGATGCTATGCTTCTCGAATAAAGATTCTTTAAGGTAAACAATGCCTCAAAGTTCTTTGAAGAGTTTCATCTGTCGGAACCATGACAAGGTGAGGGCAAGCCACTTATGAAAAACCTTGCCAAGAAAACTGCAGGGCCCTGTCCGCCAGACAGTCTCCAGGAGTCAATGCTTACTTAAAGACACACCAAAATGAAAAACCAAAATTGTTGAGTATCCATCCTCTTTTCCCATTTTCACTAGACATGAGTTTAAATCCAGAATTTCAAGCTTTGTTTTATACGACCACAACCGAGCCCAATGTTTTTGGTGCTAAGCGAAACAGTTGTTCAGTGAGCTTTTGCCCCATTTTGCGACCTTTCTTGCCACGGTTGTTAAGTGAATCACTGAAGTGGTCAAGTTAGTAACACGGTTGTTAAGTGCATCTGGCTTCCCGATTGATTTGCTTGTCAGATCACAAGACCCCAGTTCACTGCTACCGTCATAAATACGAGCCAGTTGCCAAGCATCCAAATTTTGGTGACCATTAACCACCATTGATGCTGCCATGGTTGTAAGTGTGAAAAATAATTGTGTCACTTTTTTGAGTGCCGCTGTAATTTTGAATTGTCACTAAATGAAGCGTTGTAAGTCAAGGACTACCTGTAATTTAATTGCAATTGAACAAAATAATCTAGTAAGATTGTCTCTTCTTTCTACTCAATGATTTTTGTTAGCTGTTTTCTAGCTCACAAAATTACACACAATTTGATACTATGCCTTCAAGAGGCGTTTTGGTTGCTTTATAGAAATCAGGGGTGATTTTCTTCCACGTAGCACTTTTATGCATTCTGTAGCGTAGTGTGGTATTTTGTAATGGACTTTTGTGATTTCCTGTTAAGTATAGTGGGTAGAATGCTAGAATTGGCAAAAGAAGGGAAGAATCTGAACTCTTAGAAATGTGAAACTCACTGAGTCTAGTCATAGTCTCCTGACAGCTGCTTCTAAGCACTTTTTTAAAGACAAATACAGAGAAGGAAAATTGTTTATCCAACTTGTGATTCTTGGAGAAACAGTGAGATACAAAAAATGTAAAATACACATACAGGGATGTACAGGTAGTCCTCGACTTATGATCACAATCGAGCCCAACATTTCTGTTGCTAAGTGAGACGTTTGTTAAGTGCATCTGGCTTTTGCCAGAGTTTTGCCCCATTTTACGACCTTTCCCGCCACAGCTGTTAAGTGAGTCACTGCAGTTGATTAGTTAGTAACCCGGTTGTTAAATGAATCTGGCTTTCCCCACTGACTTTGCTCATCAGAAGGTCGCAAAAGGGGATCACGTGACCCCTGGGGACACTGCAACGGTCATAAATATGAACCGGTGGCCAAGCATCTGAATTTTGATCACACGATCATGGGGATGGCTGCAAAGGTCGTAACTGTGGAAAAACAGTCATAAGTCGCTTTTTTTCAGGGCCGTTGTAACTTTGAACAGTCACTAAACGTACTGTTATTAGGTCGAGGACTATCTGTATAAAAGTCATAGGATCATTGCTCTGTTTCAAAGGTATCTAAGTAAAATAGGACAAAGTAATGAACACCTTTTATTAAGATGTAAAAAAAGAAGTCACAAATCAATGCCTTAGTTTTGGAACTTTTCAAGATTTTACTTCTGTGAACACCTCAGGCTCCAATATGCTTAGCCTTTTGTTTTAACTTAACATGTACCCGGGAGAATTCAAAAGAAGGTATTCATTGTTTTCTGTTCATTGGTCCTCAGATAATAAGCTATTACCATGCCGGAATCTGAGATGGCCACCTTTGTGACAAACAGCTCGTGAAAATAAAGCCTCCTTGCTGATGATTTCCTTGGTGCAGCCTCTTTGTTTTCTTGACAACAGAATGGGGGGGGGGGGAGAGGAACTGTCTTTTGCTATCTTCTGGGCTGATCTAACATGATGTGAGGTGTGCTGGGTGTGATAAATTAGCACAATTTGCAGGGAAACAGTTTCCCTGATTGAGTGCTATGCCAAGTATGCTTAGTGGACCATTTGAGTTGCCTTCAAAACAAGAAAATCCTCTTCAGCAGATTCCCAAGGAACAGACCTCTCTTAAAGAGATAGTACTGACTGCTGGATTCTTCCCTCCTTCCTTTCATCTTGCCAGTTGGCAACTTGTCCAGGGCTTAAATCAGTTACTCCAAGTCCCAATTTCATTCCCCTGAATGTGCTACAATTTCCAACTCCTGACTGTCCATAGTGACTGTCTATCGAGCCAAGCTGGTCCTCAATCAAGTCCCCTCCTTATCTTTCCACTCTCCCTCCCCCTCCATGCCTGTTATTCCAAATATATCTTATCGGTTAGAAGAATCCAGTTTGGCCCCTGGTGATTAAATAGCTGCAGCCCTATTGCTTCTTTAAACTTACTGAACTCAAGATTTGGCTGGGTTCTTTGTTCGTATGATTTATGCCTTTTGCTACATTCTGACGTGGAGCCCAAGCGCCTTTGTTTTGTCACAGTTCAGCCAGCATGTCCAAATGGAGAGGAAGAGGGGCTGAAAAAGATTTGGCACCTGATTTCACACGGTCTTTTTTTGGGGGGTGGAGTCACCGGGGTGGTAGCAAATATCCCGGTGACTCCAATTCACATTCCATTTCAGCGACACCAAATGGATGTCGAATAAAGCCACCATATCTGGGTTCAAAAAAATCCAGCCGATCACCAGATGGCAGCAAAAGAAGGCAGAAAATCCTAATTCTGCTGCCATCTAGTGATCATCTTTTGCAGGCCAGATTTGATAGCCCTAGCCCTAGGACTGTTGTTCTTGTTGCAGAATAATTAGTATGATACCATACTACAGTATATCTTCCTCTATATCAGGGGTCCCCAACCCCTGGTCCGTGGACTGGTACCGGGCTGTGGCATGCCAGCAACCGGGCTGCACAAACAAGCAAAGCCCCATCCGTGGGATGCAGGCAGCACACAAAACCACGCCCCCTCTGGTCCGCGGAAAAACCTGTAACTGGTCCCTGGTGCCCAAAAGGTTGGGGACCTCTGCTCTACATAATTAAGAATATGTGTCCTTTCTTTTCCTCCTACTATTAACCTTTAAAGTGAAAACAGGCAGAAAGGAGATTAAGATCTATTGAAGATTTCCAGGTGATTTAAAGCCAGCATGCACGCATTTCTGCCTCCTCATTGTTTCACAACTGCAACAAAACAATCCTAAATTAACTGCACAACAAAACAGGATAATGAAGGATATAGAAGGATAATGAAGCTTAATAGGAGTCTAGCTCTATATTTCCTAAATTCTCAGGATTCTAGGCTTGTTTTTTTTGTTTTCATTTTAAACAGACTTAACTTCTTAGCCTGCAAATGTGAGCTGCAAAAATCCAAATAACCACCAGATGGAAACAAAGATTTATTTTGTATCTCTTTGCTATTATTCAATGTGGCTTCCAGTTTTGCAGCCCTGAACTGGTAAGCTACACTTGTTTAAAGCAAACCACCTCCTGGTAGACCGAGCAGTACGCTTTCCCACAACTAATTAGCCCTTGTGTTTACCTATTTTAGGGGTTAAAATAATTTCACATGGTGGGAAACACACAACGCTCATTTGGAGTTACTATGGGTCAAGATAGCTTTGAGAGGGCAACAAAAGATGCTGGAGGATTACACAGCCCTAGTTTATGCATAAGCAGCGTGGATGACCTCAGCTAATTGTATTTATATAGTAAAATATGGTGAACCAATTATGGTTTTGCATAATCATACAGTATGATAACTTATTGCAATAAGAGAACCTAGCCAAGGTCCAGACAGAATATTACTTATTCTGATTGGAAGGAAGGGGAAGGGAAAAAAATGGGTTGTTTTTTTCTCTCTCTCTCTCTCTTTCTCATCAGTTCCTTGCTGAGAAACAATTGTCTCTCATTTCCGGTGTGAATTGGTGACATTTGTGGTGGGCAAAAGAGCTTTGAAGTTGAACAGATGGAAGGAAGGAAGGAAGGAAGGGAGCGCTGATCCTCACCAAAGTGGCCATGATTCCTTGGTTTGAAATGTTCTCTGGCCCACCTAGGAACAGGAGACAGAGGCTCCTGTCCTTTTAGTACTTCTGCAGCTGGAGGCTGCTGACTTTTATAAGCAGGCAAGGCTGTTTGCATTCTGCAGTTCTGCAGAGTTGTTTGGTGTGGACTTTGAATGCCTGGAAATTTTCCTCCCTAGAAAATACAATGTGATCTTAAAGTTAAAATGTGAAAACTGCTTTAATTGGACACCCTTCGACATCTACATGCCATAATATGTATCACAGTCATGGCTAGAGCCAGGAATCCTCTTCCAGGCACAGTTAAAATAAAATAAAAAAAACAGAAATGAACTTTTTCCTTTGGTCAGACAGTATTTGTCTCTCTATCAACCATAATAAATCAATAGCTATAGTCTGGAGGAAACCTTTGAAATGATATTCTTTGTCCTACAAAGTTATATGCAAATAAATCATTCAAGGTCAAAAAGGGAATGATTTATTTTTAAAAGTTATGGTAGTAGTTTAGCTGATCAGCATTCAGAAACTTATCACGGCGATGCAATTAGAAGTGAGGGAAGCTTATAATTTTAATTATTGATTAACTAGCTACAGATTTCAGCTGCATTCAGATATGATTAATTAACCCGTATCTGGATTTGCACAATACATGATAAAGTGATCGACCAGACTGGGTTCATACAACACGATAAATTATTAAAAACCTAACCAAAATGAATGCTAACCTAACCTAGCATGTTCCACAACTGCGTTTAGATTAAATATATGAGCTCAATATGTTGCATGCACACAGCTATAAAGCTGTTTGATTAATAAAAGGAATTTCTCTCCTTTGAAGCCGCTATGGTTTTTAATTACCATAACTCAAAAGGAAAACAGAAAAACCTTAAAGATGTTATGACTTCTAAAAAAGAAATTCTAAATTTTGTTGATTAAAGCTCCTTCTTACTTGATGCTATATTGAAACATTCATTATATGTAAATGTCCTTAGTTGTCCCTATATACAAAAATAAATTATCAGAAAATAAGAATATTATATTGTATTATTAATTGGTTGATGTAAGATGGTGAGAATTCAAATGATAAGACGTGTATCCTGAACATTAGATCTTGTGATGAACTGTGATAAAGGGAATTGGGATTATTTAAAACTTGGAAATTATACATACTAAACGTTAAATTTAAATATTAATGAGAAATTAAAAATTGGGAAAAATTAATCAGGACATTGATTGTCTAAAAAGATTGAATGTTAAAACAACTAGGATATGTATAAACAAAAATTATTGATAAATGTAAGAAAGTTATTTTTATTTAATCGATATAATAAGAATTGTATTAAGTCAAATATGAGACAGTAAATACCAAAGGGAAAAGAGAGGAAATATTTAATGCAATAGTTTGAGATCTGTACTAAAGATATTTATGTGTTACTGAATTATTGATCAACTCAGCCGCTACGTTGTTTTTCAAATATTTAAATGTGAAATTAGAAAATCAATAAAACTTTTTTAAAAAATAAATAAATGTTAACAAAAGATTTTGGGCAGTCAGGGCTAGAAATGACATTTCTGGCCTTCAGACTGAAAAATGGAGAGGCACCTTAACTGGCAAAAATTTTAAGAGCCTTACATGCCCTTATCTGACAGAAAAACCTATTGAATTTAGAGGGGTTTGTTTGTTTGTTATCTATCTATCTATCTATCTATCTATCTATCTATCTATCTATCTATCTATCTATCTATCTATCTATCTATCTATCTATCTATCTATCTATCTATCTATCTATCTATCTATCTATCTATCTATCTATCTACCTACCTACCTACCTACCTATCTATTAAATTTATTTGCCACCCATCTTCTAATGAAACAACTCTAGACAGCTTGTTCTGAGTAAACGTGGATAGGCCTGCACTGTAAGTGGGTAAGTGAGGAATAAAATCTAAAGGACAAGGGAGAACGTACTGCAACCAAGACCTTAATAGTGGTTCAGATAACGTGAACAGAGAATTAGGCAAATCTGAAGGAAAGGCTTCCTTGACAAAAAAAAAAGAAAAGGGGTGGGGTGGGGATAGAGACTGCTCTAAAAATAGGGACTGGCATGGGAGAAGGTTTAGTACCATATTAGCTAGCAGTGCTGTCTGGGCAACAATAAAAGGCACTGAAGAGGGTGCTTTTTAAATGGGAGACCCAGAAGGTGTTCTACTTCATCAAATTATTCTGCTTTCAGAAAGATTGCTCCTGCAACTACGTTGGAACTCACAGGTTTAATTGCTCTTCTAATAAATATTCTTAAAAGCATCCTGTCTCCAGGAAACAATTAGAAACTCTTCTTGGAAATATGGGATGGTAGCTATTCACACAGAGCCATGAAATCTGCCATAGACCTGTGGGTGTTTTAAGTATCTTCAGACTGACTAGTCACTCAGAGTGTAAAATTCCTCCCTTCACTACATTTAATGAGTCAGTTCAGTCTAGAGCAGGGGTAGGCAACCTTGGCTCTTTTATGACTCATGGACTTCAACTCCCAGAATTCCTGAGCCAGCCATGCTGAGGGGAAAGGGAGAAGTTTCCAAGCTGAGCCATGCTGGTTCAGGAATTCTGGGAGTTGAAGTCCACGAGTCATAAAAGAGCCAAGGTTGCCTACCCCTAGTCTAGAGCAAGGGTGTCAAACTGCCGGCCCACGGGCCGGATGCGTCATGCCAAAACCACGCCCACCCCATTGCCGGCAATGGGAAAAAAGTTGTGATACATCATGACACGTCACGTGATGTCGCGAGTTGACACCCATGGTCTAGAGCAGGGATCTTCAAACTTGGCCCTTTTATGACTTGTGCATTTCAACTCCCAGAATTCCTTAGCCAGGCACACATAAAAGGGCCAAGTTTGAAGACCCCTGGTCTAGAGATTCAGGTGCTGGCTTAGAAACCAGGAGACTGTGAGTTCTAGGCCTCCCTTAGGCACAAAAGGCCAGCTGGATGACTTTGGGGCAGTTGTTTTCTCTTAGCCCAGCCCACTTCACAGGGTTGTGGTTGTTGTGGGGAAAATAGGAGGAGAAAGAAGGTATGTTTGCCACCTTGGGTTGATCTAAATAAATATATAGGATAAAAATCAAACAACAACAACCTCCAGTGAGACACTACCTTGATGTGGTTGTGGAACCATAAAATAGAGGAAGTCATAGAAAATGAAGAAGCTAAAATGCTCTGGGACTTTAGAATTCAAACAGACAGGCACCTGCCACATAACATCCCAAACTTAACAATTGTCGATAAGAATGACAGAAAAAAGTCTGGATGGTGGATGTGGCAGTACCTCTAGACGGCAGAATAGAAGAGAAAGAACTGAAGATCACAACATGCAAAGACCTGCAAATAGAAATAGAAAAACAGTGGCAGAAACAAGCAAAGGTAATGTCAATAGTAATAGGTGCCTTGGGTACAACCCCAAAACAACTGGAGCACCACTTGAACACCATCGGCATTGACAAATTCGTCATAAGTCAATTGCAAAAAGCAGCTTTACTTGGAACAGCTCCCATCCTGCCACGATATCTGTAACACCATCAATCATTCACATCTGCCTACCCCAGGTCCTTGGAAAGGGCTCGATAGGTAGACAAAAATGCCAAATCCAGCCTGAACACCTGGCTGATTGTGCGATGAACCATAATACCGGAGAGCCTGGGGAATCCATAGCATTCAAAATAAGTAAACACGTTCCCTGAGATCCACTTCAAGGGTTGGTTTTTACAATGCTGAGTCAAGCTATAGATCAAGACCGAAGACCTAAATGTGAAAGCTAGGTCCATATGTGTTTGACCATAATATCTTTGTTATACTATAATTAGCTGGATCATCATATAATGCCGAGCTATAAAGCACAGCTTACAAATCACAACAGCTGAATACATAACCCTGTTAAGCCCCCACCTCACCCTCACTGCTAAAAAAAACATTATGCCTTAGCACAGTAAGCAAACTCAGACAAGGATCATTTATAATGATGACAACCTGATTCCAACCTCTGGAATCCAGTTTAGGAGATCCATCAGATTTTCATTGATGGTTGTCAACTTTTGAAATACCATGTTGCAGCTAGATCTCTAGATGGAATTTGAAGGAGCAAAACGATGGCTTCACGGAAGATGTCCCAAAGGTGCTTTTTCCAAGAGGCAACTGGACTTTCTTGTTTTTTCTTTGAAGACGTTTCGCTTCTCATCCAAGAAGCTTCTTCAGCTCTGACTGGATGGTGGAGAATGGGAGGTTTTATATTCCTGGCAGACAGCCGGTCATTTGCCTTCTTTTAGAGAGTCATTGAGGCCCCTTGGGGGTCTTTCATTGAGAAGTTGGAGCTGTGCGTTCTGCAGGATGTTTTCTGCCCTGGGTCTCTTTACTGTTGGACACAGGCACAGGCTGTTGGGGATGTGTCCGTGTTGTCTGTCTCTCAAACTGAAGCGCAAATGTAGTCTGCAATTTTTCTGGAAATCCGTTCATACCATTCGAACGGTGTGCATCCCAAAGTGAAAATACTCCAAGAGGTATAGAGAGCAGGAGAGCACAACCTTTTGAGGGCAAATGGATCCACTTGAAATTTTTGGGAGAATGGAGAGTTTCTAAGTAGGGGTAGGGAACCACATCGCCCGTGAAAAGTGCTTTTGTGAGGGAGCTTTGTTTTTAAACTGATACGGCTTTTTCAAGACTTACATCTGCTTTCCAGGGTTTTCCTCTGCTTTCTGTCTCAGAATGAGAGGAAACTGTATTGTCAGTTTTAAGCAAAAGGTCAGAAGAGTCTCCAAAGGCCACAAAAAGGCCATTTGAGGGACACGTAAAGGTCCTGGGATTGTCCACGGTTTATGTCAATCTATTGCTCATCTCCAAGCCCTGACAACAAAGTAACATAATCATGTCTTTTGCTTATTTATTGAAAAAAACAAACCCTGCAACATCTCAAACTAAAAAAGAATAGCCCAATTCAAATAACTATATTTTCAATAAGGCTACGTATTTGAGGCTTTAGTGTAAATTAAAATACAGCTATACTCTGGATTGTAATTACGATGATGATACATATTAATTTTGTGTGTATGTACGTGTGTTTATATAATATGTTTTTTAGATTTTTTTGGGTAAACTCAGGATATTAGGAATGTTGTAAAATTTTGTTTGTATGTCTGTATAATACATTTTTTAGATTTTTTTTGTATATTCATAATATTAGGAATGTTGTAAAACAACAGTCAAGCTTTGGAAAAATGAGGTGGAGAGATGTTAATTTGGGAATATTGTGCGGCGGTCCTTGAAAAATCAATTTTCAGGATTATAGTAAATAACTTTTATTTTATTTTTCATTTGTTAAGATTTATAGTCTGTTTTTCTTTGTGTACACACACACACACACATTCTTTGTGTACATACACACACACACATTTTTTTAACCTTGTGTGTTTTTTTTAACTTTCAAAACTATTAATTCTTTGTATTCTACCCTCTCTATGCTGGTCCATGACCATAATAAAGATTGGATTGATTGGATTGCAATTATACGGTTGTTGAATTTTGGCAGCCCAGCTCTGGTATGCTGTAATGGTTAAGGTTTTGAAGTAAAACCACCCAAGTTCTTATCTCAGACTAGCCACTTTCAAGCCTGTTTGTTTGTGTATTTAGTCTATTTACATGGCCACCCATCCACCAAAGGGACTGTTTGTTGATAAAATAGGAGGGGGACGCTACAGTATATACAGAATATTGAGCTCCCAAAATAAAAAACAGGATGTAAATCTTAACAAATGAAAAAATAAAATAAAATAAAAGCTATTTACTACAATCCTGAAATTTGATTTTAAAGGACCACCCCACAACATTCCCAAGGCATAAAAATCCTTAACATTCCCCCCCTCACCCACACCGTTCTCCAAAGCTTGACCGTTGTTTTACCACATTCCTAAATGTCATCAGTTTACAGGCTTGGAGCACACCGAAACACAATTCCTTTTTCTAAACAAAAGCCGATTAGGTTTGATTCTCAGTCGACAACCAGTCTGAGCACTTAACTAAAACTGTTTAAAAAAAAAAAAGAGGGAACCTCAAACTGGGCAAAGATGCCACATCCAGATACGTGGCGAGTAGGCGAGCTACCTGCCACTTGTTCAGTGCATGGAGGCAGGCTCTGCTCTTGCTGCCAATGGGTGGCCATCTTTACCTGCCTCTCTAGTGTCTTTAATGCTGTGTGGAAGGCAAAGGAATCTGAGAAGTAGGGAGGAAGAAAGCTTGGGGCTCTCTGGCGCACTTCCTGGGCCCACCTTCTTCAGAATGCACATCAGTTCTTCGTTGTCCCAGTACATCGAACATTTGGCTTCCGTTCCCATGGGGTTCCCCGGGGACGCAGGATTTATAGCTCCCAGCTGGGGAGCATGTGCTGACTGCTTGATTGCTTGCATATTTCTTCTTCCTCTGGAGGGATCTCATCAATTAACTCTTTTTTTTTTCTTTTCCTTTTGCTATTTCCTTGGTTCAGGGAAGGAGACTTTCTGATAGGCTGGGAGAGAAAATCTGGGTTAATCCCCCAAAATATATGGGTCAGGCATCCCACTAATTCTTTATAATTTAGCACTCCGTCCTGGATTTTCCAGTGCAGGGATCGCATTAAGCAATCCTATGGGACTTCTGGTCATGCGCAGAACAGCTTCTCCATTGATATAAAGAGTGTTTGAATAAACCAAACAGGGGCAGCAAGGGAGGGACCCCACAAGCTTTACCGGGCACATTAAAAAAGATTACTTTGCATCTCTTTGGTGTGATCCTATCAATCTTCAGTCACTGCTGTTCAGGCTCATGCTATTGAAGGCGGCACTGCACATCTGAACATCTGGATTTTGACAAATCGCAAGCAGTAAGCCTTTTGTAAAAGGCTGTTAGTACAGGTAGTTCTCGACTTACAGCACTTCATTTAGTGACCGTTCGAAGGGACAACAGCATTGAAAAAAGTGACTTATGACCATTTTTCACACTGATGACCGTTGCGGCATCCCCCATGGTCACGTGATCAAAATTCAGGCGCTTGGCAACTGACTCATATTTATGAAGGTGTCCTGGGATCAGGTGATCCCCTTTTGCGACCTTCTGACAAGCAAAGTCAACGGAGAAGCCAGAGTCACTTTACAACTGTGTTGCTAACTTAATAACGGAAGTGATTCACTTAACACCTGTGGCAAGAAAGGTCGTAAAATGGGGCAAAATTCATTTAACAACTGTCTCACTTATCAACAGAAATTTTGGGCTCAATTGTGTTTGTAAGTCTAGGACAGGGGTGTCAAACTGCCAGCCCGCAGGCCGGACGCATCACCAGGAAACCGCACCCACCCCATTGCCGGCAATGGGGGAAAAGCTCCGATACATTGCACGACGTCACGTGATGTCGCGAGTTTGACATGTCTGGTCTAGGACTACCTATCCTGCAATGCATATTTGTTTGTACCAATTCTGTCCAACCAGAATGTAGGGGGTTTTCCTCCTATTTTTCTCACAACCATAAGTTTGTGAAGTAGGTTGGATAGAATGTGAGAGAGTACACAAAGTCCCCCAAGCAGCTTCTGTGGCTGAGGGTAAACAAGGACCTGGGTCTTCTCAATCCTAGTTCAATGTCCCCAAATTTTCTTCCAGCAGAACCTGCCATCACTTCCAGAGTGGTTTTGAGGATTATTATTTGAGCTACTGTAGATGTGATTACCTCCCACAGATCCATTCTAGGAGCACCTTCTTGGCACAATGTATTTTAACCATTATCATGCACACAACTTGCCCCTTAAAGTCTTAAAAATGGGCTACAAACATTAGTCCTTAAAATGGCTGAAATGGAAGAGGCTCAGAAGATGCTTCTTGCCTTGACACCGCTTTGCCTAGGCCAGGGGTAGGCAAGCTTGGCTCTTTGATTACTTGCGGACTTCAACTCCCAGAATTCCTGGGCCAGCCATGCTGAGGGGAAAGGGAGAGTTTCCAAGCTGAGCCATGCTGGCTCAGGAATTCTGGGAGTTGAAGTCCACGAGTCATAAAAGAGCCAAGCTTGCCTACCCCTGGCCTAGGCTAATCTCTGTTCCTCACACTGATCTCCATGCAATGAATGTTGGTGGCAGAAGGACTGAGTGATGGCCTTTTTATTTTATAGTTTGGAATCTTCCCATACTTTCTTATTTACTGGGCTATTGACATCAGTGGGCAAAAACAGTGGATGGAAAATAAGGGCCCATCCTAGCTTTGGAAGCTTAGCACGTTGAGACTTGATGAATTTTTAGACTGGAAACTACAAAGGAATATCTGGGCCGTTTCTCTTTCACGATCCGCCGAGTGCAGGGAAACAAAAGACGTTTGTGGGGGGGAAGATCAATCAATCAATTTCAACTTCATGAGATTTTTGTGGGGGGAGGGGGCTACCCTGGGGTGTTGAAAAAGCATCCTGGAAAGGACAATGGAAACCATTTCCATACTGTTGCCAACTACTTGACATGTGTCTGAAGTCAACAAGACACAAGCACAACTTGAAGAAGACTTTGCCTTAGATTGAACTAAGAAGAAATATGATCCTTGGAGAGAGGGAGAACAGTGTTAGTAAAGAGTGGAGTTTGCTCTCAGTTTATATTCCAGGGGCTTGCCCTGTCTGTCAGTGGGAGTGGTCTTGGGAGTTTCTTTGGTTGGGCTGTTTACTGTTAGCTTGTTTGGCAGTTCCTTGATTGGGCTATTGTTTACTTCTTGACTGTTGATCTGATGTTAATCTTGATGTTAATCTATGCTCATCTGGATGTTGATAGCTGTTGGGGAGGTGTTTTGGTCTTTTTCTTCTCTTTCTGGCTTGTTGATTGTCTCTTTTGCACAGTATATATATGTTGTTTATGTCTATGTGTCTATTGATGGCCAATTTGTCAGAGTGCCAGGCTTCCAGAAATTCTCTAGCAATTTTGGATTTGGCTTGGTCTAGGATGGTCACAGTTTCCCAGTTGAAACTATGGTTAAGTCTGTCCATATGTTGTGAAATTAAAAGAATTTTCATCATGTCTTCTGACTGCTAATTGGTGTTTATGGATGTGTTCTACCATGTTTCCCCGAAAGTAAGACTTTCTGTTGGGCTCTGAAGTAAGCACTAGGATTTACTTTTGGGGAGGGCTTACTTTTTGACGGTACCAGTAGGCCGCGAGCGCACGGGGGTGGGGCCTGTGCATGAGGTGGAGAAGCAACACGGCGGCAAGAGCGTGGCGGACCAGGTACGGTACCAGTGTGGGCAGGGCGCATGCCCTTCCTATGCCAAGCCAGTCCCTGCAGCCCCGGGGCAGCCGTGCTGGGCAGCAGCGGAAGGGCGCCGAGGTGGGGGCAACCAGGCCAACCAAAGCAGCAGGTGGAACACCAGAGGCTCAGGGAGGGAGGGTGGTGAAGCGGGCAGGCGTCCTGCCATCAGCACCCATGCCAGCTGCCCCTTTCCCATGGAGCTGGAGAGCTTGCTACACCACCGCCCAGATGCCCTCGCTTCCCCCAGGAATTGCATTTCTTTCCTTACCTGACTTCCAGCCCCGTCCTGTTCCTCCTCCACGATCCGCTGCCGCAGCATGCAGGAAAACAAAATACGTTTGTGGGAGGGGGGGAAAGGTCAATCAATCAATTTCAACTTCTTGCAAAAAAAAAAGATCTCACGAAGTTGAAATTGATTAATTGACCTTTTTCCCTCCCCTCCCACAAACGTCTTTGTTTCCCTGCACGCGACGGATTGCAGCAGATTGCGAAGGAGAAATGGCACGGGGCTGGAAGTCAGGTAAAGAAACAAATGCCAGTCAAAGACTATTCCAAGACTACTCCCACCAACAATG